>JAQFVV010012490.1:3720575-4369284 GCA_028023455.1 Epiperipatus broadwayi | reverse complement strand
ATTAATAAGCGCAATAAACTAGAGCTGAAATTAACAGTTAAATTCACAAAGAAACTAAAATTTTTGGCATGCAAGCAAAATATAGAAATAATGCCTACCAACACAGCAGTTACATATATAAACAGAACAACGATAAATCCTCCGGAAGAAATTAGAAACGTTCTCGAGCTGAGGCCTAAATTCATTGGGGGTCAGTGGACACGGCCAAAAATGGAAATTATGGCTGATATCGAGGCTGGTCTTATAAATGAACCCAGCAAAGAAAAGGTTATAAAAATTATTAAACATAAAAATTTGCTACCCAACCATAACAATTGGCATGACAAAATTAATAAAACTAAACAATTTCTAGAAAGTAACTCAATTGTATGTATCAAAGAGGATAAAGGCAATAGATTCGTCTTTATTTCAAGAGCTGAGTACACAAGCAAAATGGAAGAGCAGATCAACAAACTTAAGTTCACGTGCATAATTGAAAACAATAATAAATCAACAAAGACAGATTCATATCCAACATATTAAAGACTCATAAAGATAAAACACTGTCTACGGCTGAATATTTCCGAATCTATCCATCATCTTCAATACCACCTAGAATGTTTGCCAACATAAAACTGCATAAAGAAAACTCTCCTCTCAGATTAATGCTTGATTTTGGAGGTGTCCACTATTTCCAAACTGCAAAAATGATCAACCTATGACTTGTAGATTCCCTGGGATTTGGAAACCACACTGTCAAATCATCATTTGAATTTGTGGAAAGAATAAAAAATGCTAAAATAGATTTGGAACACAAAATGACTGTATGCGATGTCAATGAACTTTATGGCTCAATTAACAGAAAAACCTCCATTATCATCATCAAAGATGAGTTAAATAAGAAAAAATTATCCAACAAAACGAATTGATTTTATAATACAATTCTTGAAGTGGCTGGATAACAACATATTGGCTAAATTTGAAAACAAATGGTATGTTATGAATGATGGTTGGCCAATAGGACTGCCAATGAGTGGAATTGTTGCTAGTATTGTCATAAACCATTATGAGAGCCAAATTCTTCCAAAACATTTCACAACAGATCCAACTCTCATATACACTCGATAAGTTGACAACATTTTTATTGGAGCAAAACCTTCCGCCATTATCACCATATAAAATGAATTTCAAGCCATCTCAGGATTAACTCTCAACAAAACTGATGAAAACAAGGTACAAGAAATAAAATATTTAGACTTTTTAAAAAAAGAGAGAACACATACCTAGATTATAAAATGATGATTAAACCACTGCACATAAGAGGTTACACAAGTCCAAAGTCTAACACCCCCAACATATAC
This sequence comes from Epiperipatus broadwayi, assembly GCA_028023455.1. NCBI lineage: Eukaryota > Metazoa > Onychophora > Udeonychophora > Euonychophora > Peripatidae > Epiperipatus > Epiperipatus broadwayi. Next base: position 4,367,944 of record JAQFVV010012490.1, on the reverse strand, counting down.
AAATGGGCAGGTATGAATGCTTTCCTATTTAGAAATCACCATTTATGTAAATACATAGCGGATAGGAAAAACAACATCAACAAATATATAAAAGAAATGACTAACATAGGCTTTAAACCCAATATGATCAATCAGAGAATAAAAACATTATATAGAAAACTCAGAAATAAACAGCCTAAAGACAATATGAAATACCTATCAATTCCTTTTATACATAATGTAACCTCAAATATCGCAAAAAAAATTACATAACAATTTCAAATTTAGCTTCAGAACACCTCCCAATAAATAATTCCAAAGATACAATAGAAAAAGATCAAGTCCCTCATGTGGTCTATAAAATGGCATGCATTCATTTAGGCTGCCAGGCATCTTACTACGGTGAGACTCGTGCTAACCTTAATACAAGAATTAACCACCACATGTATGTATACAACAGGGTTAAAAATAAAAATAAAGGAACATCGGTATTCTGGGGCCACCGGGCAGCTTCTGGCCATGTGTTTGAACCTAGTTATGCCCGAGTGATTTGTACAGAAGAAAAGTTAAAGAAGCTTTTTACATTGCAAATGATCCCAGTGCCATTAATGGAAGAGAGGCATGCTTTGCTCTCTCTAAACAATGGACTAATTAAATATTGAAACTCATTTGCATATGTGTACAATAAATCAACAGTATTCATTCACAAAGCTATGAGTATGGGATTCGAACATTAAATCTCGAAAGTGCTAAGCAGACCTACTACACATTATTTTAAGTATAATTATACCTTCACTAACGCATGCGAAAAAAGTTGCATATTTATAATTAACAAAATTTAATAGAGGATCCACGGTCACTAGAATATCAATTATATATAACGCAACCTATTTAACTATCTGTATGTATAAAACACAGAGACAAAGAACCATTAAGTAATAATTAGTTATGAAATGTTAATAATTTAATAATAATTAATGAGAAACCGAATAAACAAGTAATGGTTTTATAAACTGATTAAATACTATGATGAATCTATTTACATTTCATAAAATTAGTAGAATCTGGGTTAAAGTAATTATTAGTAATGATTTGGATATTCTAATAGATTATATAATATTAATAGAACACAGATTATAATGATTAAATATGCAAATAAGAATTGAATAGATACGAAAACAAAGGCAACAGATACTCAAGACAATGCGGTTTAATATGCTCATGGAGATATCAATTGTTAACACCGATTTATAATTTGAACGCTGACTAGCTTGATGAGAACTAAATGACCTTAATGAAAATGGATGAAATAAAGCTTTATTTACAGAAACCTATATTTAAATTCATTTATCCTGACCGTACCTTAAAATTTATTTATAGATATTACATGATTTACTGGATCAGTAATTATACTTCATCAATCATTTGAAAGAAAGAGCAGTCATTTGCATGTTTAATGAAATCATTCTGATTAGAAACAATTTAACAAAAAGCAGTTACTTGCGTGTTTAATCAAATCATTCTAATTTGAAAGAAATTTTACTGAATGTTGTTTATAGCACACCTAAAGATGGTTTTAATGAGAGTGCAGTTAGCTTAAATAAGCTTTAAAATGACATTTCTAATGTATAAAATAATAATGAGGAAGAAGGATTGTTTACAGAAATCACAGCATTACGACTTATAGAAAATAGTCAGGCAATATAAAATATTAATTAAGAGTTGCGTTCTCACCTAAATGATGACACTAGAAATATTAAGTCCTTTTAGGATGAGAAGCTTCATTAATTTTGCAAAAGTAAGAAATCTGCTCGCACTTGTGACAGGGTGGTATTTGAGGAAATGGTTGGTAGGGATTCCATGGTTTGGCTTTTCTGACGTTATCCCATGCAAAGCCTTACTACAACATGACATTATCCTGGATATGATGCTTCCAAACTTCATTTCAAGATATGGCATAAGAAAATAATCCGGGACTACCTGTTATCAGGTTTGACAAAGCAAGATATACAAAGTTTTATAACATTATTGGGGGAGCAATGCTTATAAGATTCACATCTTTAATAGCACTGATGTGTTAACTAAGGCCCTCGTAAATTAATAAAATCTTTCGTAATGACATGACAAAATTAAACCAATCCGTAAAAATATGCACATAAAGCTTAAATATTAATTAGAAAATCAAATGTAAGAGGGAAATTGGTGGTTCCCTTAGTTAAACAAATATAAGTACACTTAATGAATAAATAAAGACATAACACAAGTATCATGCTGGATGGCGTGCTAAGCAAATGATTGATAATAAAGGTAAGGCCATTAAGTTTACTTTAAAGAATATTAAAATTAACTAAATCAATATCGTAAAAATGACAGCATATAATTTGCCATTAAGCAAATAGAACAAAACCTTCACAAAGTCGGATTATTACGGTCTATACCCATCATCATCAGTACCACCCAGGATTTTTGGAAGTGCCAAACACACAAAGACAACACACCGGTCCGATGACTTCAGCAGACTACATTATACAAACACAGCCAAGCGGGTGAACAACAAACTCTTCCAGACATTGGGCTTTGGATCATACACTCTCAATTCATCTGCACAATTTGTATCCTCCATCAAATATTTAGAATTAAATCGAAACATGAAATTGGCCACCATAGATGTTTCTGAACTACTGGCTCTATCAATAGAGACAAATCGATCAAAATTGTCAGAGATGAACTTTTGGCACAAAAACAGTTTAACCTCAAGAAGACTTCATCCATGAGTTTCTATATTGGTTGGACAACAACGTGGGATTCTTTAAACACCAGTGGTTGTCCATGAAGCAAGGCTGGCATATGGGTTTACCACTGAGTGGTGTAATCATCAGCATCTTCCTGAACTACTATGAGATCATACCTGGTTTAAACCCTGTATGCTTTCTAATATACACCAGATATGTGGACCACCTATTCATCACTGCCACCCCTGAGATCACACAAATCAAAGATGAATTGGAAACAGCACAGCGCTAGTTGTGAATGTCACAACTGAAGATACTCATCAACAAGTTAAATATCTGGATGGCAACATACAAAGAGAAAACAACCATTGCCATTACAGTATGGCCATCAAACCATTGGAGATCAAATGTCATAAACACCCCCAAGGTAACGCTCCAATAGAACAAAAATTATCTGGCTTAGCATCTTTTTTGCACAGAAACAGGCTGTTATGTGAAATTGAAACAGACACAAAAGGAAATGTAACAAAATACAGAGATGATTCATTGAAATTTAGGGTTCGGCAGTCCACTGTCAACAAAAAAATCTTACATGTTCAGAATAAACACCTTAACACCCACATCAGATAAGATAAATACGATTATTGCTACCATACACCTCCAATTTACAGTCAATTGCATTCCATCCTCAACAACAGATATCAGCTTTGCTTCCGAACCCCCTAAAACTCCAACAATTAACAATACTAAAGACTAAACTCTACCCCCATACAGTATATAATATTGCTTGCTTCAACAATAACTGTAAAGGCACATATTATGGGGAAAGCAGAGCATCTTTGTCCACACGATAGGCATAACATAAATATTCATACAATACAGCTCTCAACGATCCTTCTACCTTTTCAGTTTTCTGTCAGAACCAGAACACAAGTCACCATTAGTGTATTCCAGACAATCCCACAATTGTGTGTAGAGAAATGACTTAAAAGAAAAATCAAATAGGCCTTCTTCATCTCAAGAGACAAAGATGCCATAAACAGGAAGGACACGCAGGAAGGACGGACACGTGCTATGCTTTATTGAAGAAATGGGGATGTCTAGCATAATTAGCATATCATTAAATGTATTAGCAGTCAAGACATTATTATGAAGGCAAGATCCTTTGAAAGCGCTCAGTTCGTTTGTTTTATTTATCTATTTTGTAACAACACTTAATAGATTTGAGGACAACTGTGCCACACGTGCTAGAATATCCCATAATATTGAAATGGAGAAATTAAATAAGATCAGTTTACTAGTTTGAATCATTAGCATATTAAATCAAACATAATCAGACAAAATTATAATAAATGAAGTTTGCCACATTTAAAATAGCAAAATAGAAATAGTGTGAAACTCAGGAAATATGTTTAAAGAATAAAAAAGATTCATGCATTATATTTTACAGAATGAGAAAGTCATTAATTTCTTAAAATACTGATAATCGGCACTACACCACCAGTTACAGTATAACTTAAAGAGATTAAGATTACATAAATAAAGGCTTTAAAAAGCTCATGTTGGTGGCATGGATGGGTTGATATGTGTAGAAACAAAACACGGAAAACACGTTTGGTAATACAGAGGTTGACAAAATAATGGTTGGCATCTTTGGAGAATTAGTTTAGCATTTAATTAAAGCAGCCCTCAAGTGGTGATGGCATAGTACTTTCTTGAAATGATCGAGAAAGCAAATTTCTTTCCTCTATTCACAAGCTATGATTCAAAATTCGCAACACTTTATAAAATAAAAGCAAAGAGTGGCTAGCATAGAATTTTGGCTGTGTTTATGTCAATAAAATTTTCTAGAAACTTCTATTACATTGCCGCTGTAGGGGCCGGGATGTGCATTAGCACTTATCCTTTGATATTTACCTTTCAAAGATGACGAGATAAATTCTAGAGAATATTGTTTTAATCTATTTCAAGATTGGAAAGATTCAAGAACTATAATTTTCATTAGTATTAGGATTGCTTAATAAATCTAATGTAATAACATATTAAATTGAATGAAGTATGCTCTTTTGTCTATAATTTTGTGTTATGTTAATTATCTCTAGAATCTTCTCTGGTATTGCATTAGCTTAACAAAATACACAAATTATATAAATTACGAAATACAAAGTATATTTAGTAAACTGAATAAATATTATTCACAACACTTTTACGTATCTCTATTACATATACACACCTACACGTTTATTTGAGGCAATGGAAATTTTAAATATTTCCAAATTAAAACTAACAAATATTCTTTATTCAAAATAACACTTTAAAGCTTACAAAAGGAAAGTAATGACGTGTATATGTGTACTTGCTTCACTGTTTGCTGATATTAGAAACCTTAAACCAGAGTTTAAACATGTACATAGATGGGTTTCAACCTCTGGTTTAACGTTTCTAATAGCAAACAATGAAGCAAAAATATGTATGACAGATTTTAAATCCTTAATACTGATCACAGAAAACTCAAAAAACATTGAGATAGTATAGAGTGCCCAAGGGATTTGGTATGACATTCGACAAATCTACCTGTAGAACAAAAACTTTAAATTTTGGGTCATATTCTTCAATACAGGAAAAGTTTCTGGCTGATGAACAACAATTAATAGTGCCTTAAAATCCAAAATGATTACTACAGAAATGTTTGGGTTTCTTTAAGGTGAAGTCTACTTCGAAGAGATTTGTTTATCTAATAATTAATTAAGATAAATATTTTATCAGCGAACATTGAATGTTACAACGCAGACAGACCATGCTGTTCTTTAGCAGACGCCTCCTGGCCAGCCACTTCATTGTCAATTCCACAGTTTGCAACTGCTCTATCAGACGACGAGTATTCCAACTTTCTGCCAGAACATCCGAAGCATTCATAATTTCATTTGGAGGCACTATTGTCATGATAGCCACTCTAATTGCCATTATTTATAAAAAAACTGAATTCAACGCGGCAAAGCGAAAGTAGTTCAGAATTTGTCACGTGACAAAAGTACAGTAGTTCATAATTTTTACAGCAGGGACTTAGACTAAATAGAGCCTAAAAAAGTAAGTTTTCTTACATCCATTTTATTTATTAATCTTCGTGTAAAAAGTACATTTATAGTTAGATATACTTTATTTATAGTTATATATACAGTAAAGACCGCTAGATGTACATTCCAAGTGAAAAGTACGCATAAAAATGTAAGTTTTATTCCTTTTTTATTTATTAATATTTCCATTTAGACAGAGTTTATTTCTTGTTAGATAAACTGATTTAAAGTTGGATCTTTCTAATTGTGTCTATCTCCACTCTATTTATAGTTAATTTATTTACAGTTATATATACAGCGAAGACCGCTATAAGTGAAAAATACGCACGTAAATGTAAGTTTTTTTTTCTTTTTTATTTTATTAACATTTACACTTAGATATAGTTACATACACTTATTAAATTTGGATACAGTTATTAGAGGGGAAAAAGTAGTTCAGTTTTTTAAAAATAGAGGGCGAATGGTTCGGGTAGCTAAAAGTCAGTTTTACCAATATATATAATTTCCCCCTCATTTTTAATTGACTAATTATTAATTTAATTACTTGATGTTTTATATATTGTAACCTTTTGATTTAATAATAGTTTGCAAGAAGGATGCAAATTTCATATATTAATCAAAATTTTAAATTTATAAAACTTGTAAGTGAATTACTATTAATTTTTAATTTATATTCTGTATAAATATTTTAATCTATAGGGAATAAGTGTAGGATTCTGTTGATGTAATTAACAAACACCTTTTATTACAGTTATATATTTTAAATAATCATATTTAATTCATTTATAATAATATTTAATAGTTACAAGAATATTTATATGTATTCAAATTTATAATATTCATCATAAACTCTGTAAAAGTATTGAATTTTTATGACAGTGATCCTTTAAAGGTGTGTGTGTGTGTGCAAGAAAATTTGCAGAGTCTTATTAAACAAGAATAAATGTATTTATTATAAAATAATATTTTATTTCACTTGGAAACATTAAGTTTTATAATATTACAAAGTTTTAAATAATAATAACAATATTATATTTTAAATATAATTAGAATTAAATATTTTAATTAGACTTAAGAATTATTATAAGTAATGATAATTATAATTGTATTTAAGTCAAACTTAAAGTCAATTAAATTTAACAATTTAGTTTTTAAAATATTTAGTTATTTTATTTCAAATTGTAGACAAAAATTAATTTATACAGAAAACTACTACTTGATTATTAATAAATGACCAATGAAATTGATTTAATTAGTGGTCTGATGTTATACTGTCTACAGTATAAAAGGTGATGGCAGATGAAATTTTTAAAAAAATGATTAAAAAGTAAAAGTTGATACCTAGTTTTTTAGCTCATTAAAAATTTAGAAAATTGTATATTTTTTTATTTTAAAGTTAAGTAAAAGTTAATTATTATAAACTGTATAATTATAACATATCTTAAGTGAATTATAAAAAACCTAGGGAATAAATAAAGGAACATCTTCACTGACGATCTAAGTTCTATCTTATATGCTGACTTGTAGTCAGAAAACATGGTTACTAGTAAAATGAAACAGTTAATATTGTCATTATCATTCTTGGAAAACATGGGGAAAGATTATAGACAAAATCAAGAAATTTGCAGATGTTGGGTAACAGAATATTTTGTTATTTCTGCATTGTTAATGAGTTTAATCCTTAATTTATTTGTTCAAAGAAACTTTTATTTAGTTGAAAGATACAGTTATTATCAGAGTGTAGAAACACTTTATAGAACTTTAAGCTAGTTGCTTGATAGTAATAAAAAATCTATTTTTAAAAGCTATATTGAACTACGTGAATTATATGCTGAAATAAAATTGCAATATAAGAAAGAGAATAAATAATATGTATTTGATTAAGATGGATAGAACTGTGCTAAAATAATTGATATTTATTCTTATATTATATTAAAAACAAATGATGACAAAGTAATTCTTGCTGTGAACAAAAAGTATATTTTGATAGCATCAAGAGTGTAAGGATTTTAAAAGAGAATCCTTTTATTTTAACAATGAATATTAAATAAAGAAATGAACTATATATTATAATAAACTAGAACTAATTGTTATATATGTGTCAATATTATATAATAGCTCAGCCAAGTTAGAACTGTTTTCAGATTAACTAAGTATATGCTATGTTTTAACGAAAAAGGAGTTATAAATTAATATGTGATATTGGATGGTTTATTATAAAATTATTAAATTGTTCCAGGTAATCTCATTTAACAATAAAGATTTTTTCTATAATTGACCAATGATTGGCATTACTTATATTAAATTCAATAAGGCTTATTTGCTTATCATTTCTATTTTCAACAGTCAAAAACTCAATCCAATCTCCAAAATCATGCTTTCATTTTTTATTCAGCTTTAAATATGAACTTCTTAAAAAAACATTAATACTAGTATTTTATAATTTATAATCAAATTATAACAACCATTCTCTACACTCTTGTCACATTTCACAGAAATATGTTTTAAATTAATTTTCCATCAAAATACAGAATTTTGTTTTTCAGGGATATTACTGAGATTCAAATATATGGTCACTGCCTACCAAAACTTGATCATCACTGGGCCCACAATTGCATTGTCTATTGTAACAGTATGGAAATAGTGGTTCAACAAATTATGTGCAATTGTAATAGTACAGAAATAAGAGTTAATAAGAGAATCAGGGGTTAAAATGTCCCATAATTGGGTAGTCATTTGTAACAGTGTACTACATTAGGACTGAATTATGAGATGGAAATCCATCATTATCCCCAATATAAACAAAATATAAAATTAAATATAAAATGAATGAGCATGAGAGCAACACAAAACAACGATAAGTTCACCAGCATTACACAAAAGTAATAATCAGTCATCATCATGAATGATCAAAAAATAAATCAACAGTCAATTCTTGTAACTATTTGAATGGCCCTCTATAGACCAGGCTAATTATTTAGCCAATGCCAAACTTAGAGCAGGAATACAAACAATAATTATTTTGATGAACATACTTAGGTGCTACTCCATCAAAATACAAATCAAACAATGCTGTGATACTAAAAAGATCCTGACCATCATCAATGCTCTGGACACTAGCCAACTATAAACTATATTTCTACAGAAATAATAAATAAAATGAAAATATAGTGCAAGGACTTTAAAGGATATCCTTTTGTGACAACCAGGATTAGAAAAGTAATGAAATCATCAACTGGAATACCATAACACCAAATAATAAACCCGTATTCCAAATAACTATTATACACAAATCTAGCCCAGTAAGTAAAACTCTATAAACTATTATAAATAAAGCAGCTGATTTTATCAATTCAAATAATTCCTAGGTTTATCTTATTATGAATAAACAGTTTGATTTGGATCATCTAACAAAATCCTATAACATAAGGCTGTCATAAAATAAAGTCACATATACCGCAAGTTATGAAACAGAAATTAGATAGAATAAAGAAATTAAGACTAAAAATATTTTTATACAATTATTTAATAACTAATTCATTAATAATAAATAAAAAAAATGACATGATAGTATGAAATTTTAAACATTCATTTCATCCAAAAATATAAAAATTATAATCAATCAATTGATTTCTATTCATAATTTAACTTTTTAATTAATTAAGTTATTTCTTTAAAATAACTAAGAATTGGAAAAACAACATTTTGAAAATTAAAGATAACAATCATTTATTTAGCTTACTTACCTATCCGTTAAGTTTTTAGGAGGGAAGATGAATGAAAAAAGAAAAACATATTTTTTTAAAAAATTAAATTTACAAAAAAATAAATTTTCTAAAAGCTATTTCATAATTTTGAAAACAAAATTGACTGGATTTTTTTAAAAAAAGTTTCTCAATTTAAAAATATAAACTTAATGAAAATATTTAAAATGATCAATTCATACAACAACAAAAAAATCTCTTTTTACTATAAATGAAAACTTAGTATGCAAATGCAAAAATTTTCTGTAGAGTCTTTCTTTTCAATTACAACTTCCAGTTTTTGCCATTGACTCTCTCCTTAAAGGCTTGTAGACATGTACATGACTATTTTTTGTGGTGTTCAGATTCAAAAATAGCAAATTTCATCCATCTCTTTTCACTAAAATTTCCAGGTTAGACTAACACAGAGACTCATGTTCTTGGTTGAAGACAAGGTTGCAGATTGCTTTAGAGGGTAACTTTTTCTCTACATTTTATTCCAGTGAAAACAGAAAACATAGAAAAAGATGATATCTAGCTTTTAGTTAAATTTAACTTTTCATTATAAAAATAATTTTTATGACTAAACTCATAGTATGCTAAAAGCTTGTTTAAAACTTCTGCTATTCTATGCAACAGCTTAGTTAAGATTTCTGCTTTTTTCTTCTTTACCAGCTGTTCTCTTCAATAGCTAAGTTAGGAATTTCTTTTCTTACCAGAAAACTTGGGTTTTCTGACTTATTTACAACCGGATTTTTTTTTTCTATAACAATCTTGACTACAATCCAATCACAATCTGTTTTTTAAATGATTTTTTTTTCTATAACAATCTTGACTACAATCCAATCACTTAGTACATTTTCATAGTTTAAATTAAAATTACTAATTACTTATAATTACTGAAGAGACAGAAAAAACAACTTGTTTATATTATTTTATAAATTTCTCTGCCTTCTATAATCATTTATAATTCATTAAAATATTCACATTTTAAAATCATATTATTATTTAACAAATTTAATGTTTAAAAATTAATTAAATGAAGACCTATTATAAAAAAATGTGCATGAGAAAATTAAATATTATTTTCTCCATTACTTAAATAATTCTACATTTAATTTTGAGGAGCTTGCTGCCAACTATCTAATTATTTTTAATGTAGCTAACTGGTTACAATAAATAAAAAATTGGAAATAAACTTTGAAATAATCATTATACCAATATAAAAAAACAAATAACATGAGCCAGCTTATGACACATACAACTGTTAAATACTACTCAGGATGGCAAACATGCCATAAAATAGCTATAGTTATTTTTTATTATATATATATATATTGGTATAATGAATATTGTAGAGTTTATTCCAGAGTTTTTTTTATTTATTATATTTATTTTATATATATAACTGAGCTTTCAATTATGTCATAAAAAGAACTGGCATATCATCTATTTTGCTATGATAGTCTGAGGAACTTTTATATATATATATTGTACCGGACAAAAGCTTTAGGATTCACATATACTAACCACAAGGGTGCCACTACTCCGAAAATCGGAACTAGACATTTATTTTAAGGGTGGACAGGATATACGAACCTGAATGTGCCGGACTAGCTCAATCAAGCAACTGAGATCTTATGTTTTGTTCAGAAAGTGGGAAAGATAGCAACAGAAAACAAAATCATCCAAGTAAAAAAAAGAATAAATAATTTTATTACAGGTATGATTAAATAAACATTCTAAATAATAAGCTTTAAAACACACTTAAAATGTATGTACATTCATCAAATTTAAAATATATATTTATTTTTTTGTTAATATTGCTTAGAAACAATTTCTGTGCATTGCATAACTATAGTGGAACGAGTGCAAAATACTGACAGTAGCAGAAGTATTAGCAAGTATTCAGTGATCTCATGTAAGAAAAGGGGGGATAGCTTCCTGCTTTGACCCATGGTTAGGAAAAGCATAAATCTCTGTATTTGAGAGCTTATGTCGAAACAGGAGAAATACAAGAATAGCTTCCAAAACATTTAACTTTAAGAAACAAAATTAGGGTGTTGAAAGATATTACTTTCAATCTATTGACCTCCCTCACAGTGAGACAGGCTAGGAGCTTACGATCTACCTATTGAAAGGGTTAAAATGATTGTACGTGCCCCTAATAAATGAATTGGAAGCTCAAAGGAATAAAACTAATGACTTATATTTCATAATAATCTATTATAAATAATTATAGTTTCTTGACATAAGTAGGACTAATAATAAAATGGGTCACGAGCCAGAAGTCAATTAAAATAGTCTGTAACATCCAGACTGCTTTCTATATAAAAGAGAATGTGAGATTATAAATAAAACTACTATCTTACTTACTAAGACTTAAATGGGATGGACAGTAATAGGTTTGAAACTAGCACTCGTTAAAAATATATATATATATATCAAACACACAGAAACCGAATTACGTAAGATAAAACTTGAAAAACATTTATATTTAAAAAAAGAAAACAAATCTAAGACAACAAAATTATTTAAATTGTGGAACATAAGGTACCTTAATAATTTAGTTAAACGCTAGTGCACTAGACTTCTTGAATATGGTCCGTTAATCTGGATTCCCTGCCGGTATGCTTGGGTGAGTTGGTTAGTGGTTTCTTTGGAGCGGTTCTTATGGCATTCCAGGCAGTTAATGGAGACACAGGAAGCACAAATCTGTCCTGGCAAAAGCTTAGCACATCATGGTAGAAGAAAATATATTTATGGTAGGTTTAATGTTCATTCTCGGTAGAATAATTACCGGATCAGCTTTCAGAATATACTGGAATTGTTCTTTCCAAGTATTTTTGGCAGGAATAGTTTGTGCAAATATCTCTCAGAGTTGGTGGAAGCATCTGAGTTAGTGAAAAGATAATACAATGGCCTGATTAAGCCTTTTATAGCTGAATCATATCTCATATCCAAACCAATTACAAAAATTTTTCTTTTTAATTAAAATTTACAAAATTCTTTATCTAGCTAACAATAGTTATCTAATTAATGAAAATAAATTGCCCTTTACAGATCTAGGAATTAACTAATGAAAAATCCTTTTCTTTGTTTTCTTTCTTTTTAATTATTCTTATCAATCTAAATCCCAAATCTGAAAAGCAATTTATTTATACAATTTACTTTTACATAAATTTAAAAAAAAAAAGTAATCCTAGTTTTCTTTTTTCAAAATTAAAATATATATATATACCCTTGGGGTTAAAATACAATTCCCGTGTATATACATATATATTTGTACAAGTATTAAAAAAAAAAAATTTAATCAAGTTTTACAAACAAAATCTTATAAAAAAATTTATTTTGTTTTCTTCACCCCTATAGAACTTCAATTTTCTAATGGTAATGGTGTTTTGAAGCATCCATTACAATATATTGTAACTCTCCATCCTATGATTCCCCATACAAATTATGTATTCAAATTTAAATGTTAAGACAAAGATATTATTTTCTGACTATTGAATTGATTAGCATGAAACCACAAATCTAAAAAAGATTACAAAGTGATTATGAAGATAATAACTTCTGGTCAAACTAGATTTAAATCAAACAAAATATTATGAGATTAATTTAATATTTGTCAAACCAATAGATAATCAATCCGGTCTATGAAATGAATATGGATTTGGAATTATAAATTAAGTAGTAAATAAATTATGATGTAGATAATTAAATGGATGAAGAAAATAAATAAGAATTAAATAATAAAATGAAACAAGCCTAAGAACAAAGTGAAGAGAAAGATGTGTTAGAATAGTGATGGATTAAGATAATGATAGACTAAGAGCTAATGACTGATTAAGATGGTAATCGGATATGAGTTAATGAAGGGTGAATCAATTATAATAATGAATTAAGATGAAATAAAAATAAAGAAATAAACAAAGATCGAGATGACAGATGAGAAGAATGATGATGATGGAAGAGGATATCCAAAACTATAAATTGATACTGTCTTAAAGGATAGTAAGATAAACTAAAGTAAAATATGGACTCCAAGCTTAACCAAACCAGAATATTTACCATCAAATTAAAACAAAATATAAGCTCAAAAGTAAGAAAGAAGAAATTTACACATTAAGTTATGCTGACCATAAAACAACTGTGAAAATAAACATAACTCAAATCAAAGTACAGTAAATAATTCTAAATATAAAAACTTACCATAAATTTAACATTATACCATGAACTACTAACTTATTCTTCTCAGGGTTCAAATAAATTAACTATTATCCTTTTTCCAGATATACTTGGGTCATTGAGAGGGATTATGCCACTACCCAACTATAACAGATAAAACTGCTTATAAACAGTTAGAATTACTCAGATATCTAGTAATTTCAATACCAACCAAATATGAAATTTAAGTTCTATAAAGTGCACACAAACTCTTAATCGAGCCAAATAATTTACAACTCTCTTTTATTCAGTAATTATGGTCTATGTGATCATAGATCAGTGAATAATGTATTTGGTGGTTCAAATCAATAAGCTATATCAAAATTATTTATTCATCTTTATTATATTATTCAAAATAATATATGCACCTCAAGTGAACAATGTTTAAATCACATAGTGATGATGCTTTAAATGTACCTTTAAATATATATATATATATACCAAATTTATTATGATATTAATGTATAGTAAATTATACTACATTGATTAATGATGAATTTGAAATAACAAGGTAATGTGTGGATAGCAATAGCAATAATAATATGGGTGATAAAAAAATAAAATATCATAATATCCTTATTGTCCCCATAATTGTTAATTAGGTTTTCACTATTATGTATTATAAAACAGATATATTAAACTGCTTAGCATAAATAAGCATTACAGTACAAGATAAGAATATTTTCCAAATAATAAGGGTAATTGACAAACTTGATATTTAAACTAGCATTTTTCACTATAGCTTTCTTAGTTGTATATAAGAAAATGATAATGGCAGTTATCATATTAAGCACAAATATAAGAATTATTCTTTGACATAATTTGTTTAATATTATTTAATATGACATTAGTTAACTCTACAGTTAGATCCTTATTATTTAACCTAAAGAAATTTCTAAATATGGTTACAGACATCAGAAGTCAGATGTATACATATTAACCCTGCCTATGCCCATAAATGATCATGCTGATTATAAAAGGGCTTTACTGATTCATTGGCAAATTACTTCTTGTGAACATAAATGACATTATATATGTATGTATCTCCTGTTATACTAGACATAAACTAAGTCTTATAATTATTAATAAGTTTTGTTGGTAAGTTTTATTGGCTTGTCCATAAGTTGTCACCATGGTACTACAGCCCAACTCATACACTATTTAACTTCACCAAACACTTTAGATAACAAGTATCCTTGACTAACTTTATCTTATCATTGCCATACAAATTTTTAAAATACTAAACCTTAACTTCACCATACCTGGTGAGAAAAGTACTCCACATCCTCCTGAGGAATAAGATTAAAAAGAGGCTCTTCACAACAACATTATCTCATTGTATAATAATATGGCAGATTTCCATACCTTTTTCCTAGATATAAATGTGTGGATCTTATCTCAATACAGGGAAACTGAACATGTGCCTTAAAAATAACCCTCTCTTTAGGGATTGACGATGCTACTTAAGCATTCTTTATTTATATGCTCAATAAAATAATCTGCTTATGGAGTAAGCGATGGGTGAGACTATTCTCTCTCTGCCCATGCATCCTATACATAATGCAGTGTTCATAGCAACTTTATATTTCATATATTCATCAGATGTACTCTCACAAATCTTTATCACTACAATAGCAAGATAAACATAATTCTCACATTAAAGCTAAAGATAAATATCTCATTTCCTAATGCATAACTGATAGTATAATAAACAAGCCAACATTTTATAAGTCAAACAACTAGGAAATATCTTAAAATTATAATAAGATATTGCTATAACAAGAAATACACACACCATCAAAGAAACATAGCAGATTATACACTAACCTGGACATACTGACTATAGGCAAACATTAATAAATATGAAAATGCTTATATGGCAATTCCATAACATAAAATAACTATGTTATCATAAAAAACTATTATTCTACCTTTAATGAGTGGCTCTGTCTATTTACCCATAATAAACTGTTCGCATACATAAGAGATGAGTATCTCTATCTTGTAAAGCTTAGGATAATATTAAATTTTAGACCAATCTGTAAAAACAGTTATGTGTATATCATTTTCTGTTTACATACATTACAAATTTATGTCATAAAAATATACCTGAATAATACATGAAATTCATATATAAAACCCTTGATAACATGAACAATAATAAAAAAAAAATATTAATGTGATATTCCATTCCCCTAGTTCACCTTTTTATGTATCTTTAATATGACCTAAATAATGGGGAAATGAAGTCATCCTGGGCACACATTTTATGAGCGATGTTTCCATAGTTTTCATTTTTTTTTTTTTATATGTGCACTTTGGTAATATAAACAAATAAGGCCTTCTAAAATTTTATGATAAAATCTTATAAAAAAAAAAAACCCTTAAAAATCTTTCTGCAGAATTTTTATCTAAAAGTTTAAGCTATATAGCAGGAGTATCCGGTTTAACAAGAACAAGAACAACTTTTTCAAATGCACTTATTGATTTATTTATTTTCACAGCAATTTATTATAATAATCCAGAATAATTTGAGTCTTTTAAAACATTTTTCTTTAGTTCGATTTCTATAATATTAAATATTATACCATCTCTGAGATATAATTTCCATTAACTATTAGCACCATGAGTTAAACATTTTATTGGCATTTATTGGTATAGGATACATCTTTTAATTTTCATTTTGTTTTTTTTTTGTTTTTTTGACTGACTGAAGAAAAAGTAACATTACAATAGATAAGCCAGACAATCTTCTTTTGTTTAATAAAACAATAATATAGAATAAGTTCCCACATTTATAAATCAATTAACTTTTCTTCAATTTCAATTATTATTAATTTCAGTTTTCGACCAATTCTCAAAGAGATATTTATATAGTTATATTTTTATCAGTATTTGTAAATATTTTTTAAATCAAATTATGAACATTTGTTATTTTCCTTTATAAATCTTTACATGAATTAGGTTGAAATTACAATTATAAACATCCTTCGCATTTGTCAATAGTATAACCGTTTTACACTTACGTTTTTGATAACAAAGAGTATTAATGCTTCTAACCAAAAATCAGACGATCATTGTTTTCTTTAATCAGATTAAATATTATGTAAGTTTCCATGTTTATAAATTGGTCAAATATTATGCTATTTGAAATAAAAATTCACTTGATTAAATTACAAGTTCAAAAGTTTATCCAAATTATTTATTTATTTTATCACGATGATAATCCAAACAAAATGTATATTTATTTATTTTTCTAGAGAGCGCTTATGGTTTTTCTTTTTAGATTTAAATAATTTACACAGAACTTTTAGATTTATATAATGATTAAAGTTATATGCAAAACAAACTTTATACTTACTATTTGTTCTGGTTTAAGCCTGAAGTCCCATCTTGTAATATACTGATTTATTAATATGGTTCCCATTTTCCCTCCAGTATGACTTTGTCGATTTTCCATCAATTAATTAGTAGGTTGAAATATATACTAGGGTAGAGATTTCTACTCTATACTTGTAAAACTACAATCTCATTAAATTTTGTTCAATTCTAAATGTTGTTGATTTTTTTTTCAACTTTTTTTTTTTTTAGTATTTTTGCAGATGTAAAGAGTTGAAGTCCTGTCTCTGATTTTTCTTTTAGACTCCCCCTCTCCCGCTCTGTTAAATTATAAATTGTGTGCATACTAATTAATATTACTCCCTCTAGTGATAACTAATTAGACCAGGGGTGGGCAAATAACGGCCCGGGGGCCACATGGGCCTGCTAAGAGGTTTTATGCAGCCCTCCAAGACAATCAGAAAAATCTGCCTTGAACTGAGATTTCCTTTTTGTGTGTGACTGAAGAAGATTCATCTCATATTTTCCACTATGATGGCCACGTCAATACACATGTGCACTGTAGATATGATGTGCAGTGCTTTTCCAGTTGATCTGGTTACTTTCAATTTTGTTTTTGCATTAGCAAATATATACATTTCCAACTTTAGTGAAACCATGAACCCTCTGAAAAATGTAAAATCAGTGATGAATGTCATGTGTTTAATGAAGAATGGACAAACAAATATTTCTTTGGTAATATAGGGAATAAAGCAGTGTGTTTATTGTGTCGTGAAAAAAGGTGCGGCCCTCTGCTAACCTTGGCTTCCACAAAGTGGCCCCTGATGCGGCCCTCCACCAACCTCTGTGGCCCCCGAGGCAAAACAATTGCCCACCCCTGAATTACACCATTTCATATCAATTTAAGCTACAATACAATATACTTGAAGATTGATTACAAAATTTTGAAGAATTAATGTTTAATAATAATCAATAACATTAAATTATCATTTTAAATATTATTGTAACTAGACTGTATGACAAAATGTATATAAACTTCATATCCACTCTATCAGATTTTCTAGTGTACTTCAAACAATCTAAGTTTCCATCACTCTCAGGATATTTATTGGTGAAATTTTATTCAATTTGAAAATTACAATTTAGCAAGCATTCCATCCTATGACTAATTTTATACACTGATTTTCAATATATTGTGGTTATTGCCAATTGAAATTTAAAATTTTTCATACTGGATCACTTGAATAAGGCTTGATGTAATTGAGTCAAAGCATATGGTTACAATATATATATATGAACAACAAATACAAGTTATAAATCACCATAACTTGCTATCACTTGCATTTATGATCAATAGATGGAGCTTTACCAAAACCTCCTACAAGCATATATTTGTTTACATAAACGTCAAAAGAGTCAGCATTCACTATCTCCTTCATTGGCTCCACCCTCAGATCAGCTGATTTCAAGATAATTTGCTATCATCAGTGAAGGATAGGAACAAGAAACTAGATCTAAACACTAACTCTGAGCGTTTATGAAACAATTTCCTATCAGTTTGCAAGCATGAATTTTTCAGACATGTAATGTCTTCAAACCCAGCCTAACAAGCCAGATAGATATATGGGTCTGATATCAGTTCAGTTTCACCACATAGTAAACGCCTCTGCAATATATATCATTGCAAAAACCTTCAAAGGTACATTTATGAAAAACAAACACAAGTTATAAATCACCGTAACTTGCTATCGCTTGCATTTATGATCAATAGATGGAGTTTTACCAAAACCTCCGACAAGCATATATATATATCAATGAATATTTGTGATAACTTTATTAATGACATAAGTAAAATAAATTTATATTGATTTTTTCCAGACAAGCCTATTATGGCTTCTAGAATCATTACCTTTACACTCTCATATTCAAACTCAATATAGAATCATGATGTTTATAATGCAGTTACATTATAATCAAGTGAAAATGAAGAGAACACAATTTATTGAACACAAATGATTTATTGAACACACACAATCTAAAAAATAAAAATAGAATGAAAAAATAAATGACTATGTACTTATACATTCTTTACAAAACATAAAAGAAAAAATAAGGATGATTATTTCACAACAAAATACTTTATCCATTATGAAGTAAATATTTTATTGATTTATATGCTTTTAACTTTGATCATTGTAAAAACACAACATATAATCAATAATTATAAACATAAACTATTGCAGTTTACAACTATTGTGTGTGAGTGCATACATAAAAGTCACAAACAAAACTTTTTCCAGCTAAGGATATTATTAAAATAGATTTCAGTCTGTCTATTTATTGATATCTAGTTGTAAATTAATGTGATTCAGTGTAGATGCTATCATAGTCAACCCAATATTCTCCGTATTTCATACTGAGAATTGACTACACAGATATATTTATATAACACCATTCTATACTAATGTGTGTAGCCCCATAGCAATTTTCACTCCATTTTAAGCTGCATTCTTTTTTCTTAACTTTTAGTGTTGAAATGTAATACACATATGGATAAATATAAAGCATGAGGTTAATATTAAATCAGTCTGGGAAAATCTGTCTGTATTATTCATTTTAGCTTATCATCAACTCTTATATTAATTTTGATTTTCGATCAAATGAAATAACATAAATAATGTATGTTCTCTTGTGTACCAATTTTCATATAAAAGCATACAAACACAAGTTTCTTAGCAATAAAACAAAAATATTATTAAAAGTTAATTAATTCATAGGAAAAACAAGAAAAAAAACAATAAGCATTATTTCAGATTTACCCAAAGATTCATAAGCATACGTGATAAAACTACATTATTAACAATATATTATAACGATCCAAAAGAAAGTGAAGATCGAATCTTACCGCATCTGCACTACAAGGGCGCCATCTAGGCATCTAAACCTAGAAAAATTTATAAAGTAGGCAGATAAGCGTTGTTAAGATTCCACTTTATTTAAATATTTAGACTGTTAGCCCATTGTCACTAGCTCAGTGGAGACGCAGAGATAATAATCTATATCTTTAATTTATATCTGAAATATAAAAAAAATAAAAGCCACTGCCAGAAATTAACACATAAAAATATTTATTTACGCACATGTATAATCATTTTAAATTTGAGGAATAAATTTATTGTTTTAGATTTTAATATTCATTTTTAATTTAAATTATTATTTTAAGGTTGTTGAGTATGAAAGAATTTAATATTTTTATTAAGATCGTCGAGTATGAATAGAATAAATTGATCTGCATTTGAAAAGAAAATATTCTATCCCTTATTTAACCTTAGGACAAAAGTCTGCAGTCAAACTGGCGTCAATCCATCTGATACATTTATGTATTCAATGTATCATGAAAATACAACAGCACTACATACTATACTGTCAGGAATGGACATCTGAACAGTATAGTTAGAAAAGACATTGACTCTTGTCCAATACAAGAATGTTACATCTGTATGGCAAGAAGAACAATAAAATAAAAACTCCATAGGAAGGGACCGCGGTCCTTTTTGCCGACTTACAATCCCATCCATAGGCAAAAGGGTTTGTGTGGCATATACAGGGATTCTGCACGTAGCGAATCTCATACTACATCTACTAATTACACCAATATATCCAATCCATTGACCTAATTCAACTACGAAATGAATAACCTAAGATTACCCTCCCTTAATATAACTTTACAAAACTATATAGCCATTCACGCCTGACTTAAAATTAACATTTAGATACGTTCGCACAGATGAATTTTATAAAATTTGTTTTATAATGTTGAGTATAGATCGGCTGCATAGATTCCACAGTTAAAAACATTTCAAAATAAACATAACTGATCAAAATACAAAGTTATCGATAACGTCAATTGCAGAGGGAATACAAGAAACCCAATGGCATTCATCATAAGATGCTGCATTGACATCGATGACCTATACATTCTAATCGAATATGAAAACCACAACATAATTAACCGCTAACAAATCCATGCAACGTCCATACCCAACTTAAATTTCATCATTTAAAATTTAAACAATAAATATTAATACAAATAAAAATAATAAAATGGAAATGATTTTAGCAAACTTAACTATAGTAATAATAACAAGTCAGATGTCATATGACTTATATATAGCTTGCACTTACAAATATGTAAAATTAAGAGTGTGCTAATAGCTCTAAACAAGCTTTTTTTTAATTTATGATAAATGCTACTACAAGAGAAGGCATTCAAATCATTTTTATCTTGGATTGTCCCCATCCCCAGACCGGTTTCGACCTATGGGTCTCTTCAGTGAGGAGTTGGGACATTAGATTTAAAAAACCAACTCAAGCAAAGCATTTATCTAAAAGTTAATTGTTAGAAGAAGATCTGAAACTTTTAGACATCTACATGTCTTTAAAGTCAGCTCTCCAACTGAAAAAATCATATGGGCCTGAACTTAATTCAGATACTCCATATATTAGTAGGCTAGCCCTTTAATTTAGCTAAATTAAAGGGTTAAGTTCAGGCCCATATGATTTTTTCAGTTGGAGAGCTGACTTTAAAGACATGTAGATGTCTAAAAGTTTCAGATCTTCTTCTAACAATAAACTTTTAGATAAATGCTTTGCTTGAGTTGGTTTTTTAAATCTAATGTCCCAACTCCTCACTGAAGAGACCCATAGGTCGAAACCGGTCTGGGGATGGGGACAATCCAAGATAAAAATGATTTGAATGCCTTCTCTTGTAGTAGCATTTATCATAAATTAAAAAAAAAGCTTGTTTAGAGCTATTAGCACACTCTTAATTTTACATATTTGTAAGTGCAAGCTATATATAAGTCATATGACATCTGACTTGTTATTATTACTATTATTATTTTGCTGTTGTGGCTTTAGCTAAATTAAAGGGCTAAGCCTACTAATATATGGAGTATCTGAATTAAGTTCAGGCCATATGATTTTTTCAGTTGGAGAGCTGACTTTAAAGACATGTAGATGTCTAAAAGTTTCAGATCTTCTAACAATTAACTTTTAGATAAATGCTTTGCTTGAGTTGGTTTTTTAAATCTAATGTCCCAACTCCTCACTGAAGAGACCCATAGGTCAAAACCGGTCTGGGGATGGGGACAATCCAAGATAAAAATGATTTGAATGCCTTCTCTTGTAGTAGCATTTATCATAAATTTAAAAAAAAGCTTGTTTAGAGCTATTAGCACACTCTTAATTTTACAAACTTAACTATATAAATTTAAACATCAATTATTAATTTGGAAATCAAATAAGAGTTCATTTTAAAATTTAGATTAGCTGAATCTTTAAAAAAAACAATTACGAAAGTTCTTAATTACTTTTTTTTTTGTTAATTTGTAAAGTTCATAGCTCACGGTAGAAGAGTTCAGGTTCCTGTTTTTAATTCCCGTGACATCTCCATTGGAAGACCGATTTAATGTTCTGGAGGTGGCATTAGCTGGTTCCATTCTGGTATCACAGTCTTTTCATTTTTAAAATAAGTGAGAGAGAATGACAAGGGCGTCTTATCATTCTTCTCACCAAATCAAGCTTGAAACTGTCAGGAAACTCAATATTTTTCTTTTTATAGCAAATCTCCAGATTGAACGAACAAAGATGTCACTAATCCAAATTTTCATTAAGGTCCGAGAGGCTTGGTGCTTCCATTGGTCCAGCTAAATTCTCTTTATTCTCTTATCCATTTTTCATCAGATTTTTTTAATTATACAATAGGCCCAGGGCTAGCTTGCTTTTCAATTAATTTATAAAACAATCATTTCCATTTACAAAAATATTTTATCTTTAAATCTTGTACTTTTTTATAACAAAGTACATTCAAATACTTTTATTTATTAAAAAAAAATATTTTTAAAGTTTTGCATCTGTGCGAATATATATATGTTTACAACTCTTTAATTTTTTTTAGCTTTTAGATTTTTAATAATTTATTTTTATTTGCGAACTTAGTTTTTATTTTAAATTAATGTAACGGCATGTTTATATATCGTTACAATATATATATGATATAAATACCAATATGATTTTATACAATTTATATAAATACATCATATTGTGAATCTGTGATAGCTATATTATTTCCTTCAAATATATTTTTTTCTCACTATGCAACAATTCATAAACTACACTGTAAGATGTGATGACACTATAAATACATTATTTACCTGTCAAATTCTGTATGACAGAGGGCAGCTCTTCCGTGCAGTTAGAGAAACTACCTAGCATCTCACCGCTGACTTTGCACTGCCGATCTTCGGGCAGCCTAAAATAAATTAATTTTGCACAATGTACGAAACATAAATATTATAACGTGTATACACATGCATATTTATATACTACATATAAAGAGTTAATAAAACAAACTGAATTATAAATGCATTTTCATTAATTCCATACACAGTTTATATGAGAACTGAATAATCAGGTTTATTTAATAACAACTCCCCCACTCCAGTTTCCTATTTTATCTTTTTATTGTAAATGATCTGGTCTTAAAAATCTCTTCTAAAGCTATGTTTTCATTATTACTAAGATTTAGGGTGTTTGGTCTTCACTTAACCAAATTTATATGTATAATCACACACACACGCATATATGTATGTGCGCAATAATGGTTAAAAATGGCTATTTAAGTTTCATTTCAACTGGAATATCTGTATATATATATATATAATTTTTTCCCCTTTAATTAAATTGAAATATCTGTAGATATATTTTTCTTTGAATAAAGTTCTTTCTAAAACTAAAAATGGCTATTTAATTTCTTCACAACAGTAATAAAATAAAATAAAAAAATGTAACAACTTATATTAAGTAATAGTTTCAGTAAAAGTGAGTTTCAAAATGTTATTTAAGAAATAAAATCTGCAATTTCAAGTAGTTTCTCCCTAATGAGAACAATGTATACTAAAGCAAAATTAACATGGATCTTATAAAATAATCATGTAAATTATAAGTTGTTACACTATAAATAATAAACTTTTAATTATAAAAGTTTATATGCTATAAATTATAAAAAATTTTGAGTAGGTGCTCTTAATTAAGAATTAATTAAACCAAGTTATTGTAAAAAAAATAAAATACTAATATTATTAAAAAAAAACCTTGTATAATTTCAATCATTGTATCACAACTCTGACATCAGTGGATATTGCATTAAACATAGCAGCACATTTCATATTATTTAATGCTGTTTAATTTATCATATACATAATAAGAAAAATATCCTTTAAATGTCAATAATGCTACTCTCAAACTAATCTTCTATGTAATCAAAACTACATACGACCAATAAGAATGGCACTGTAAAAGAACAAATCCTCATAAGACATGTTTCATACCAAGATAACTATCTTAATTATATGAGCATTCTAAACACATGTTGCACAAGATAAACATATGTAATGTATGTAAATAAATATACACTACTGTTTGATAGTGTAAAAAATGTTAAAATCATATTTTAGCAAATCATATCACTATTTAAATAAATAATGCTTAATCAGTCTAATCTACATATCACTACAACAAATAATCGATTCATTATTAAAATAAATAATGTATATACTATATCATTCTTCAGATAATTAGCTCTAGCTCTTCATATGGATGGTTTCATTTACATCTCTGTTGTTTCTAATGTAATAAACTATTCAAATGATTTAAAACAATAATACACAATTTATTATCATATTAGCACTGGATAATATAAGTTAAATAAAATCTTGAACGGGATTCCAAGACATTACAAAAGACCTAAAAAAAGACCACATGTGAGTTGGATGGATGAAATAAGGAAGTGTACTGGATTGACGTGAAGAAGAGAGACCAAAGATTGGAAAAGATGGACTGAATTTAGAGAGACCTTCATCCTGCAGTAGATTAATAATGTTTGAAAATAATGATGATATATAGCATATTCTCCAATATATCATTTCTTATTTTATAATATATTTTTTCTCAGTTAAATAATGGTTACTCCTTAACAATATATTATTTGTTTTGTGATGTCAGTAATTTTACTCCTTTCTTCATTAGTATTAGTAAAATTAGCTTTTACTTTCATATATTACTTATTCTAATCTATAATAAGCCATCCAATATTTATAATACAACTCTTTAAGGATCTTAAATGTTACAAAAAATGTGTGTGCAACAGAACATTATATCGATTTTTGTTAAGCAAATAAGTAAATTCTTGTTCTCTTTATGAACAATAATATTTAATTATACTTTAACATATAAGAAAATAATTATTATAATTACAATGTGATGATAATTAAATTCATGATAGTATATTCAAACATCAATGGTCAATCATCTAAAACATGAACACTTTCTACTCTACTCAAATCCTTCATGTTCATGTGAATAGTTCACCCAGACAAAAATCAAATCAGAATGATTTAACTTCAAACTGTTGCTATGTGTAGCTATTGTTACTTACAACTTTAAACACTTCCTATGTGTAAATGCCACATACAACTTCAAATATTATTTTGCATATATTATGTGACATAAATTCAAAATATTATTTTATATGCATATTATCAAAATGGTATTTATTATAAAACCATCCTTGACTCAATAATATCATCTCAATTGAATTGCTCAATAAATTCATTTCTCAAATCTAAATAAGTAGCATAGATTCCTTATACCAATAAATGCTTTTTTTAATCATAGACTGCTTTAATCTTTATTACTTTTTGATATAATACCATTTTTAAAATGACAAATCCCATAATAACATCCTCTAATCATCAACCCAGATCTCAAAGTGACCACTCAGTCAAATACACACATATATTAAATCAACCTTCCACTCTTTACTGTAAACACAAGTAGACTTGCATATATTATCTCAAAAAAATTTCTTAAAATTCATAATAAATTGAAAAAGAGGTCTTAGCTATATTTTCACAGCAAAATTTACAAATAGACATCTGTTTAAACATAAATTGATCTTATGTCATCTTTAAATTTTGTACCTGTAGTCTTTGTAAACTCTAAATCATTACAGAGTATATTTTTATAACATTATTACAATCATTTGCTTGTATTGTTAAACAAACATCATCACATTTCAACTTAAAATTTAAATGTGTCGTTTTTATTTTTACTTAACTATTTTCCTTTTAAAATTATTTAAAGAAATTCCTTAAATAAAATATAAAATATCTACAATGCACTTTACAATTAATACCTACATGACATATACATTTAATAAAGAGTACCGACTATTGATATCTTGAGAGCATTTAAATTACTTAGTCTGTAAAAAATTTTTTTACTGTAGTTCAAACTTGAAAAAATAAATAACTTACATTATATTCAGATCCTTATATGCAAACATAATCAATTTTCTAGCAATTTTATTGCTAATTCCCCTTTTTTTTTAACCTTTATTTACTGTCGTAGTAATGAAGGAAGTTAGGCTGACGATGCTCTTTAAATATTCTTGATATTGAGTAACCAATTGGGTGGAAAATATGACTTGATCCCCTGAATTGTGTGAATTATTGTCTTTATAACTAGCAGTATTCTTTAGGAATTTTGGGAAAACTATAGCTTCTTTTACTCATCTATGTGTACAAGGCTACTGCTAATCTAATTAGAGACCATGAAGAGTACATCCTTAGTTCTCATTCTACCTCGTTTCCTTTTTAATTAATTCTTTTTATATTTTCTAATCATGTATTCTGATTTTACCAATTACAAAACTCATCAGATGATGTTTTCTTTATAATTAATTAAACATTAAAGATATTTGAAAAAAAATTCTTCATTTAATCAATTTTCCTGCATATTATAAAATTAGTTTAAATTAAAATAAATCTATAGATAACACAACATAATTTATTTAATCTATAAGCAGCCTTAATTTATAAACTGTTCACTTTTAATATTTTAAATATTGAACAAATAAAATGAAATATATTGAACCGGGTTCAAATATGTGTATTCGAAACACCGGTCTCTTAGGCAGAGAAAAACATACTCGGAGAGTATGTATGCCCAAACGATAGCTATAAAATATATAACTAGCGTTACATTTCCAGGACATAACTTCTTCTCGGCTGTTGAGTTCAACACCAAGTTCAAAGCACTTTTTTTTTTGTGTATAAACACGGGCACCAGCTATCTATTCAAGGATGAATAAATAACGCACTTTGAGCAATGGCCACTAACTCAATGCCTAAATCCACGACTAGCTCAGCTGTTTGTAGCCACTAACAGATTATATCTAATTAATGGTTAAAAGACTTGATAAAGGAATTGTAAAAGGAATTTATAAAAGGAGATTGATAAAAAGAATTTGGTAAAAGAATTGATAAAAAGAATTGACCGACAAATAAAGTTTAATTTTAAAGACAATTTATTAACTAACATTTATTTATTAAATTTAAACATTTTATAATTCTAATGAAAACACACGCATATTTTTAAATTAACATTTCTAAACTAGTTTAAATATTCTTGTATATTTTCATAACCGAACACTGGTATTTATCTAATTTAACCAATAATATTGATATAAGGATCACGCACATATTAACTCATGCACACACATAATAATAATAAAGTATTACATAGCATTTGAAATTTAAACACACATATCAATAGTTCATTTATGTATGATATCGAGTTCATATAATTAGACTCTTGGAGGATTCGCACGAATTAATGAAATGCAATGGCTATTACAGTATAAACGAAAATAAGCAAACGTTTTACCTAGGATTTTGAACATTGATTTAACACTTTGTTTTCTTCTTGTTTGTTGTTTCTTCCAGTATGAATGGTTCCAGTATGAATGCTTCCAGCCGGCTGGGACGTTTCCTTGATGAGTTTCCTTATTATTCACGATTATTACTATTGTAGACAATTAGATACTGACGGAGATTTTCTAAGTTGTTACGTTGACATTATTTCACGGGCAGATCTTGCTGTTTTCAGCGGACTTTTTAGGCTGTGGAGAGGCGTGAATTCCCAAAATCTTCTCAACACTGCATTTTGTTTGTTAACTGACTCAATTAATTTCTGAACTGCACTACTCAATTACTTTTGTGAACTGAATTCACTCAATTAATTTGTGGAATGAATTGTCCGATAAAAAAAGGTCTATTTATACCTGCGCCTTGTTGACTTTCTAATATCTCCAGCAAAGATCTGTTGTCCAATTCCAATGATAATCATTTGATAAACGTGTTTTGGAAGATTGCTTAATTAGTAATAGCCATGCAATAAAATGTGTTGTTTTATTTTATTAATAGCCATTGCCGTGGTTTTAATGATAATCTTCTTTTATTTCGCATACATTTTATTTATTTACAAATCGCACATATATACGCACATATATTTTTAATACAATTTACTATTTAGTTTTAACATTATTTTTTCTTTAATGAAAAGAGATTGGTATGTTTTTCTTTAATGAAAGATTATTTTAATAATATAATTTTAGATAAAATTATATGTGCCTATATCAATATAGGTACAATATATATTGTACAAAGATTGTAGTTGGCACATATATAAAATAATTTTATCTAAAAGATTATTAAAATACTAAATCAACAAAAAATTATTCTTTAAAAGAAAACTTATTTAAAAGTTTAAGAGTTTTACTGCAGTTTGTTTAGTAACCATCAAATAGTTTTCTATTATTAGTTTTTAAAATAAAAGTTATAATTAATTAATTAAAAGAGGGGTTAAACTAAAAGATTTATAAAAAGAAGTAAAGAGTTTATTATTATTAGTTGAAAGTTATAAGTGATTGATTAGAAAAAGGGAAAGAAATTAAAAGTTGATTTTCAAGTTTAAAATATAAATTTTTTATTTAAGCTAGAAAAAAAGGGTAATCTTAAAAAAACTAAATAATGAATTGATCTCAAATTATATATGTGCGTGTGAATGTAAAATAATGTATGCGTAATAAATATTAAAATGAAATAAAGAAAAATTATATTTAAAAAACACAGCGATGGCTATTAAGTTAAACAAAAAAAACACGTTTCCATGGCTACTAATTAAACGATCTTCAAAAACATGAGATTATCAAAGGAATTTTGACAACAGATATTGATGGCGGATATGAAAACAAAAACACTTCCCATGTATAAATAGCAAATTTTATCGGACAGTTCAGTGAGGACAATCAGTCAAGTTAATTGCATCAGAGTTACATTACAGTTCAGTACAATCTAGCAGTTTATTATGAATCAATCAAGAATGCAGTGTTAAAACCACGAAAAACATGTCTTTCTCCAGCCTGGAGTCCAGTAAAACAGCAAAATCTGCCTGTGAAAATAATGTTTGTGTAACACCTTGAAAAATCTCCATCAGTATCTAATTGTTTCCAGTAATAATACCGATGAATAAGAAAGAAACCTCAAGAAACTTCAAATATAACCGGTTAGATATACTTCATTAGAAGCAGCAAACAGCAAGATGTGTCCACATTCAAAATCCTAGGTAAAACATTTTTCTTATTTTCATTTATACAGTAGCCACTGCATTCGTGTGAATCCTCCAAGAGCCAAATTATATGAACTCTATAGCACATAAAAATGAACTATTAATTTGTGTGTTTTAAATATATGTGTTTAAATTTCAAATACTATTTAATGCTTTATTATTATTATATGTCAGTGTGTGAATGAATATGTGCATGATCATTAGATAAATACCAGTGTTCTTTTACTAGGATTTATAAAAAATTTTAAATTAGTATATTAAGTGTTAATTAAATAAATTGTCTTTAAACTTAAACTTTATTTGTCGGTCAATTCTTTTCATCAATTCTTTTATCAATATTCTTGTACCACTATTTAAGTAAAACAATATTTTGTTATTGATTAAAAATAGACTGAGCTAGTTAAGGAATTTTTCGAGCGCTGGATTATGAGCCTACTGACTGAACATGTTAGTCTTAGACTAGCTGGCGCCCGGGTTTACTCCTAAACAAATAAAATGTTTGGATAGTAGGGATTTGAATCTAACAGCCAAGGTGGGCCATGATCTGGAAATGTGATCATCTTATGTGTTGCATAGCTCGATTTGATCATGTGTATTGTTGACAGCTTGGCTATCAATAATATTCTCCACTTTGCTCGAACGTGCTGATTCGTTCATCTAATATTTATAATATAAGATGAGAATTGTATTATATATTAGGTTTAAACACAGTTAAACCCAGCGAGAAGAGTAAGTTGGATCTCCTAAAGGATCAAACCCAGTACAAATGTCTCCCAATGTGGTCGCTTTGAATCTAAGAAACAATAGTAATTAAATACTTTGTTTCTTGCTTCAAAATAAAAATCTTTAAAAAAAGCTAAATTATGTATTTAAAGTGGTTTAATTTTAAAAAAAAGAATTGACCAAAACTTTTTCCTTAAATGAAAAGATTTATGCTATTTATGTTAGTTAAAATAAATCATTCTGTTAAATCAGAGATAGTTAGATGTTTTGGGCGGAGCTAAAGCGTTAAGAACAGGTACAGAAAAAGGACGAGGGATTGGAGTTCGCTGTATGTTCCATTTTTTTAAAAAAAAGAAATTAATAAACAATAGTGATCTGAAAAAAAGTCCGATATATTTTTAAAATCGCCAATTAGTAGATAAACAGAAAGAAAAAATATCTGAGATGCAGAAGATGATGAAAATGATGATAAATATGATGCAAGAGATCAAAGAAAAATTGTGTCAGAAATTTAAACAAGAAATTAGGCAAAGCCAACAAAAACTCAAAGCAGAATTGATGAAAGAAATGCATCAAGAAATTAATCAGGTCAAAATAGAAATGATTAGAGAAATACGTGAAATAAGATGTGAGATAACAGGAAAGGTAAAGAAGAACCAAAAAATCAGAGAGTTAGATTTAACTAAAGAAATTCAGAAAGTTGAGCTGATAAAAAAGATAGAAATTAAATTAGAATCAGATAGCACTGAAACAGATAAAGTAGAAACAAATGTAGACCAAGAAATAGAAGAGAGACATAAGTTCAAGGTAGAAGATAGCATTAAGCATAGTAGTTTGGAAATAAAATTAATCAAGATAGAAAATAAACATAAAAAGGTTAAAGTAAATGTTCATGTTCATTTTAAACATAGGATTAAAATGAAGAGAAAGAATAGGAAAAAATATTCATGGTTAGGAATAATACGGAGTTGTGCTAGGTATCAAGGTTTTCTGATTTACAAAGTTGAAAATAGAATGGGGCATGAAAGAGATAAAGTAATAAATTACAAGAGAGGAAAGTTAGTTTATATTATAAAGTTAGTACACAGAAAGAAGAAACCGCATGACAAAGTTTAAAAGTTAGTAATAGGGATGGAATATTAAAGTAGATGGAAACAATAAGGACCGGAAATGGACAATGAGCACAAATATAATTATTCTAATGTAAATAAATCTGAAAAGTTTAAATCTGAAACTTCTATTTAAAACTAAAATAATAAATTAAAAATAAATGAATAATGATAAATGAAATGTTTGAAAGTAATAATAATAACGGAGGCTTTGTAAAATAAAAGATTGTTGTATTTTTTCTCCATGCACATATTAATTAAGAAAAAATACTTGTAAATAAACAGTTCAAATAAGAAAAAAAAATCGATAAAATCAAGTTAAATAAATAGGTCAAATTAATGATTTAAAAGTAATGTTTGTAGAATTAAATAAATGAATAAAATAATAAAAAAAGTAGCGTAATAAAATAAAAGTTTGTTTTGAATACTGTAAATTAATAAAAGGATGTAAATAAATTGTTTAAAACAATCAAGATAGAAAAATATTGTGTAATAATGAATCGTAGTAAAGTAAGTGGTTTTTGAATATACGCAAGTTAATAAAAGGAAGTAAATAAATGATTTAAAGTCAAGTCAAATAAAATAAATAAAATATTTGTATAATAATGAAGGGCAATGAAATAAAATAGTTTTCTAAGTACACACACATTAATATATAAGGTAAACAAATGGTTTAAAAGTAAAGCTAATATAAATGAATATGTAAAATAATGTTCGTAATGGTTTAAAAATAATATTGTAAGATTTGTGTAATAGAAGTAAATATGTTAAAATAATATTCGAGTAAAGATAAATAAATAGTGTAAGATATTGGTTGTATGAATTTAAAAATAACGTAAGGTTAAAGTAAATAAAATGAAAGTCAATCTAAGTTATATTAGAAAAGTACAAGGGTTTGAAATTAAAGGAATGAGGGTAGTATTGAAATAAGTTTAAGTTAAGGATAAGTTAAAGCTGCCGACTGGATAAATTTTAGCACCCGTAACAAACTGTCAGGGATCATTCTTCTTTTAAAATGCGCACTGGGGACAACCAGAGTAAGTCGTAAGTATCTTTTTCAGGGGAGAATCCCCATATCTCGTACCTCATTCCAAAGCGTAAGTCGAAAATGGACAGTAGAGAAATCCTGCTATTCGTCGTGACCCTTTCTTTTCCAAGTCTGATAGAAACCTGACAAATGATACTTCTAATTTTCATATGTGTAAGTCAGTATAAGTCAGCGAATCTGCCTCCGCTTCATTTCCAAAAAATCCCTGTGCCACAAATTTAGTTTGTCCTCATGGTCAATATCCATGACTCAAACCATTGTAAGCAATGTTGCCAGCATTGAAAAAAGAAAATTATCACTGGAGATTGCCCTTAGTATGTAAAGTGAAAGATATTAAAAAGCAAACTTAAAAAAATAATAAATATTTAAAATTAAGAATTAAAGTTGTCAGAGATAAAATGGTCTAAAATGATGCATTTTACTCTCAAATGAAGAGGGGTGTAATGTACCAAAATTGTAGTTGGCACATATATAAAATAATTTTATCTAAAAGGTTATTAAAATAATAAATCAACAAAAAATTATTCTTTAAAAGAAAACGTATTTAAAAGTTTAAGTTTTACTGTAGTTTGTTTAGTAAACATCAAATAGTTTTCTATTATTAGTTTTTGAAATAAAAGTTATAATTAATTAATTAAAAGAGGGATTAAACTAAAAGTTTTATAAAAAGAAGTAAAGTGTTTATTATTATTAGTTGAAAGTTATAAGTGATTGATTAGAAAAAGGGAAAGAAATTAAATGTTGATTTTCAAGTTTAAAATATAAATCTCTTTTTATTTAAGCTAGAAAAAAAAGGTAATCTTAAAAAAACTAAATAATGAATTGATCTCAAATTATATATGTGCGAATGTAAAATAATGTATGCGTAATAAATATTAAAATGAAATAAAGAAAAATTATATTTAAAAAACACAGCGATGGCTATTAAGTTAAACAAAAAAAACACGTTTCCATGGCTACTAATTAAACGATCTTCAAAAACATGAGATTATCAAAGGAATTTTGACAACAGATATTGATGGCGGATATGAAAACAAAAACACTTCCCATGTATAAATAGCAAATTTTATCGGACAGTTCAGTGAGGACAATCAGTCGAGTTAATTGCATCAGAGTTACATTACAGTTCAGTACAATCTAGCAGTTTATTATGAATCAATCAAGAATGCAGTGTTAAAACCACGGAAAACATGTCTTTCTCCAGCCTGGAGTCCAGTAAAACAGCAAAATCTGCCCGTGAAAATAATGTCTGCGTAACACCTTGAAAAATCTCCATCAGTATCTAATTGTTTCCAGTAATAATACCGATGAATAAGAAAGAAACCTCAAGAAACTTCAAATATAACCGGTTAGATATACTTCATTAGAAGCAGCAAACAGCAAGATGTGTCCACATTCAAAATCCTAGGTAAAACATTTTTCTTATTTTCATTTATACAGTAACCATTGCATTTGTGTGAATCCTCCAAGAGCCAAATTATATGAACTCTATACCACATAAAAATAAACTATTAATTTGTGTGTTTTAAATATATATGTTTAAATTTCAAATACTATTTAATGCTTTATTATTATTATATGTTAGTGTGTGAATGAATATGTGCGTGATCATTAGATAAATACCAGTGTTCTTTTATTAAGATTTATAAAATATTTAAAATTAGTATATTAAGTGTTAATTAAATAAATTGTCTTTAAACTTAAACTTTATTTGTTGGTCAATTCTTTTCATCAATTCTTTTATCAATATTCTTTTACCACTATTTAAGTGAAACAATATTTTGTTATTGATTAAAAATAGACTGAGCTAGTTAAGGAATTTTTTGAGTGCTGGAGTATGAGCCTACACTCCAAACATGTTAGTCTTAGACTAGCTGGTGCCCAGGTTTACTCCTAAAGAAATAAAGTGTTTGGATAGTAGGGGTTTGAATCTAGCAGCTGAGGTGGACCATGATCTGGAAATGTGATCATCTTATATGTTGCATAGCTCGATCTGATCATGGGAATTGTTGACAGCTCTGCTATCAATAATATTCTCCACTTTGCTCAAATGTGCCAGTTTGTTCATCTAATATTTATAATATAAGATGAGAAACGTATTATAAATTAGGTTTGAACACAGTTAAACCCAGCGAGAAGAGTAAATTGGATCTCCTAAAGGATCGAACCCAGTACAATATATATATATATATTATACCGGTTCATAATCCCCAAGTGGTCTTATAGAGCTAGACCCATATACGCACCGAGCATGAAGTGAAGTATGTTACAAAATGGGAAAACGATAACAGTTCTCCGAAAAAAATGTTGATTAAATATAAATGTCTAAAGAATTATTAGAGGAAGTAGATTGAACCTAAAATTAGATCAATTGAATCCTTCCCTGTTAAATTATTTCACAATTGTCTGATTAACTATACATTGACCATTTGGAGTCTTTACACACCTTTAAGAGCACCGAAATGTTTTACTTCAGCCTCTAGCACCACCCCCGTTCAAGATGATATTGTTTATTGCTTTTCTCTCCCGAGAAAGTGTGCAAAATATGACTGGTCATTATTGAATATTAATAATTCAAGAAGTTCGGACTGGAATAAAGGAAACAATCCAACTCCCCGGTAAGTAACCCCTATCTAGCTCATTATATGTGTTTTTTAAATCTCAGGTTACTAAGTGGGTTAGCATTTTGATTAACTAACTACAATCCTATCTGCTAACAAATCAATAAATACTTCAAAACCAAGTAAGGAAACTGTAAACGATTTAACTATGAAATTTACTATTTATTATCCCCAGATTATTATATATTTCCCTCACCAATTACATATAAAAACAAAAATAATTTAATCCAGTTCATATCTCAAATAACGAAAATATAATATTAATGAGATATCACCGGAGTAAATTGGAAATTCATTTATAGAAACAAATGCATATATATAACAAAAAAAATATTTAAAAGATTGCACAATGGGTGTGATCTATATCCCTTCCCCCACTTTAAAGTAATAAAATCAAAAATCAAATGTATGCAGCAAATATCATATATAAAAATAAAAAAAACAACTCTAGTATTATATATAAAAAAAAAATTAGAGAAGATAGATGAAATAAAAAAATATAATAAAAAAACTATATACACTCATCTGAACTTGTTCTTTCATTAAGTTCAACTTTCATGGACCACATGCCTACTCAATAGGGCAAATAGTGCTTCTTTTCACCAATACATGTATGAGTCGTTTTTCCATCAGGGTCTGCTGTTTCTCCTATAGCATTTTCGGGCTTGATAGACGAACAGGTGGTGCACTGCGGCTAGAAGTCTACTCCATGGTAGAGTAGTAAACTGGAACGAACAATAAGGCCATCTCGTTGAGTATAGGGTCGGTGAATATAATTTTCACGTAGATATATATGTCACTTTCACGGCAGACTTATACACCTTGGCTATACGAATACTTGCTTGAGACTAAAGAATATGCTCGACACGTAGGTCAAATATGAATTTAAGTTCTCCATATATGATTTTTCCTTTTTATTAAACGGATATGGGATTCATATTGTTGATAACTTTTCTAAAATCCATTTAATGATGCTCCGTGTTCGAAAGGCTAATTTCAAATTTCCTTTCTTCTTTATATTCTTTAGACAAGCCAGTTACAACTATAATTTTCGGCAAACACATATCATTTCTCCTTTCTTTCTCTTTGTTATCTTCTGCAAGCATATACCATTCCATTACTTAGACACGCTGGAGCCAACTTTTACTTTAGCAAACATAAATCGTCCTATTTCTGGGACAAGCTGGAAACAAAGTTTATTTTCTTAAACATCTGCCATCTGAATGCTTTAGCAAGCTAGGACCAACTGACTTCAATGCCCCAAGTAAGTAGCACATATGGCCCAATTAGTACAATTGTAATACCCCTCTACAACTATTTCATCAGCCAATAATAAGACTATACTTTTATATTACTTTACCTACATTCTTTCATTTTTTATGTATTAAAGTACGATTTCTCTAATACTGGAATTTGTATAGCTTCCATATTGATTAATTACACCACCCATTGTGCTTACATTCTTTTAGATAAAATCAACTTTTTGATTTTATCTTTATCCACGATCAACCAGAACAAATTTTTAATACAAAACATTTTTCTTCTGCTAAAAGTAGATTATAATTGACAAAAGGTTTTTCTTTCTTTTTATAAATCAATATTAATTACCAATTATCTTATTCTAATAAATATAAAATTTAAATTCTAATAAGTACAAAATTCAAATTCTATTTAAACAATTTACAAGTAGTAATAAACTTAAATACAAAAAACTGTTCCACACGTAAACAAAATGTTACAAGCTTAGTTTTCCTTTTATGATATAGATTTGCTGTGTGAATAAAATTATTAACACATATACTGCATACACTTGTACTGTGGGTGTAAATAAGAATAGACCAAACCCATTTATTTATGTACCATATTGTAACGTTTTTCGTTTTGTTAGGCCTCTACACGCTAATATAAACTGCGCGTGAGTTAATCAAGCTATGTCAAAAAAGAAGAAAGTTATATTTCTATTCTAAAAACATAGCTATATTTCCTGATCAACTCGGCCTAGAATTATTGCTAAGTACAATCGTGAGCTGACTCAGTTTTTAATTTCTACATGAGGGCGCCAGAGTCGTTAGACCCACTGAGTCGGCGTCAAACATATTGTAACTCGTAAACTAAACAGAAAAAAAATGCTTTTAAACTAATCGGTATTACATCATACCGTAACGAGAATTAATCTTTTAAGATTATTATTCCTGGGCTTATTCAAACATATTGGCAAAGGTAAATTACATTTTTAAATCTTATTAAACTACTAATAGATTTAATAATAAAAAATAATAACTATTATTAATAACGCACAAATGAAAATTGGTATTAGAAATATTTTTATTCTAATAGATAAAAAAAAATATATGAATTAAATTACTTATCGAGTAAATTAGAGAGAACACATTTCAGACGTGAATCAATTAATAAAAAAAAACAATTTTACAATTACTGTTCATATCTAAATTTCTTCTAGAAATTTCCTTAAAAAAAATGGATGTCTCTTGTACAAGAAAATTAATGTCTCTATCGGGATTGTTTAAACATACTTTTAGAAATTGTTTGAAAGCGTTTAATTTGGTCACAATCAGGAGTAATGAAGTATAACTTACCGGTAAGTTTTGTGCATTCAGTAGTAGATAACTATGCATAGTTTTTTGGGTAGAATGAGCTCGGCCTTTTGGTTATTATTTGATCCTGTGGTCCATTCTCCTAGTTGGTCACGAAAGCTTTTCTGGTATACATCTTCAGGCACGATGTCTTCAGAGGCTCCGGTTCACTCCGACATGCCGAATTACTTCAGCGTAGAGCGATCTTGGATATATTATTGCTATCCAAGACCAACTAGAGAAACCAACGAACAAGATGTCCTTCAAACTGATCTCTGCCTTTTATACTCTCTAGAGGCCCAGTTTTCCGACTTCTGCGCATATCTTTTGTTTGTCAAAATATCCGTTGATAATCTTATATATTCTTTATAAAATTTATGTTACAAAGTCTCTATTTTTTTCAGCATAATTCTGCCATCTTTAATTAGTTGAAATATTTTTACTTTCTCTTATCTAGATTGGTAATTTGTGTCTTTTGTTCTCTCCAATTCTAACTTTTATTTCTAATTACATAAAAAAAAACCGAAAGAATAATTTAACTTTCATTGTACGTTATTTTTTTAAAAAAAAATTAGTCAAAAAAAAATCTAAATTTACTTTTATTTTTTAGCTTCTACCAAATGCCAATATATTTGCAACGTATATAAATAAACGTTACAATACCACCAGTGCCAGGAGATGAGAATAAAATAGGGGTTTACACTAATTTTATTCTTAAGTTTTTTTTAATTCATATTCGTGTTGTTTTTTTTTTTTTTGTAGTAGCGTGCTGATATATTCCGTAGACTCATTCAACAAGCGACGTTCGGCTTTAACGCCCACTTTTAGGTCTAACACGGCGGGAATGGAAAATATTTCAACATTCATCTGTGTCCTATCCGCTTTAGTGTAATATTAATGATAAGAAGCCCAAGTTATAAGCACAAACGAGCGTTGCTCATCGTTCTGAGTCTTACAGGCTTGTGGCAACTTGGTCCAACTTGATCCGCCTTCCCCTTTATTGGGATCTCTGCTAGAAATAGTCTGACGAGCATTTAAAGACGGTCTTATGTTCATATACTGCGGATAAGGACTCGGGGCTATGTTATTCCCCTCTTCAGTAACCACCTACCCGGTCAAATACTTGTGACTTATGTCTACATCAGCCACGATCGTGTTTTTAGACATATATAAAAAATATACATATATATTTTTTCTTTCTGGAAGTCATATTAAAAAAAATATCTTCTTTCATATTTTAATAATCAGGGTTTAATTAGTTAGTTTTTTTTTTTTATAATTTTTTTCTTTTTTCAAAAAAATCATAATTTATTTTCCGGCTGTGAGTTTCTTTGAGTCATCATTGTAATCATTACAACTCATCTCAGGTTGTAGTTGTTAAATCGAAGCCTGAGTTGGGTCGCCATCGAAACGTTTTTCGTTTTGTTAGGCCTCTACACGCTAATATAAACTGCGCGTGAGTTAATCAAGCTATGTCAAAAAAGAAGAAAGTTATATTTCTATTCTAAAAACATAGCTATATTTCCTGATCAACTCGGCCTAGAATTATTGCTAAGTACAATCGTGAGCTGACTCAGTTTTTAATTTCTACATGAGGGCGCCAGAGTCGTTAGACCCACTGAGTCGGTGTCAAACATATTGTAACTCGTAAACTAAACAGAAGAAAAATGCTTTTAAACTAATCGGTATTACATCATACCGTAACAAGAATTAATTTTTTAAGATTATTATTCCTGGGCTTATTCAAACATATTGGCAAAGGTAAATTACATTTTTAAATCTTATTAAACTACTAATAGATTTAATAATAAAAAATAATAACTATTATTAATAACGCACAAATGAAAATTGGTATTAGAAATATTTTTATTCTAATAGATAAAAAAAAATATATGAAATAAATTACTTATCGAGTAAATTAGAGAGAACACATTTCAGACGTGAATCAATTAATAAAAAAAAACAATTTTACAATTACTGTTCATATCTAAATTTCTTCTAGAAATTTCCTTTAAAAAAATGGATGTCTCTTGTACAAGAAAATTAATGTCTCTATCGAGATTGTTTAAACATACTTTTAGAAATTGTTTGAAAACGTTTAATTTGGTCACAATCAGGAGTAATGAAGTATAACTTACCGGTAAGTTTTGTGCATTCAGTAGTAGATAACTATGCATAGTTTTTTGGGTAGAATGAGCTCGGCCATTTGGTTATTATTTGATCCTGTGGTCCATTCTCCTAGTCGGTCATGAAAGCTTTTCTGGTATACATCTTCAGGCACGATGTCTTCAGAGGCTCCGGTTCATTCCGACATGCCGAATTACTTCAGCATAGAGCGAACTTGGATATATTATTGCTATCCAAGACCAACTAGAGAAACCAACGAACAAGATGTCCTTCAAACTGATCTCTGCCTTTTATACTCTCTAGAGGCGCAGTTTTCCGACTTCTGCGCATATCTTTTGTTTGTCAAAATAGCCGTTGATAATCTTATATATTCTTTATAAAATTTATGTTACAAAGTCTCTATTTTTTTCAGCATAATTCTGCCATCTTTAATTAGTTGAAATATTTTTACTTTCTCTTATCTAGATTGGTAATTTGTGTCTTTTGTTCTCTCCAATTCTAACTTTTATTTCTAATTACATAAAAAAAAACCGAAAGAATAATTTAACTTTCATTGTACGTTATTTTTTTAAAAAAAAAATTAGTCAAAAAAAATCTAAATTTACTTTTATTTTTTAGCTTCTACCAAATGCCAATATATTTGCAACATACATAAATAAACATTACAATATATAAGTACTTCCAAATACACATCTAAATTATGATTTAATAGATCTGTTAAAAATTACAATTTTAATGTGATAAATCTTAGCTGTGCTGAATCTTCAGCAACAGTCATTTTGTGCATGGCCATTATACACGGTCTGGCACAATATAAAAGTCAAAGTGTCTGAATAAAATATCTTTCAGGCACACACACTCACATATACACACATATAAATGTTAACTTGAATGTATTTTCTTAATGTTTCAATTTTCGTAACTATTAGCCAATTCATATGTGTTTTGATTCTATATTCACAAAATAACTATATTCTATTTAAGCTTATTACCCTAAGCTCCATATTTTTCACAAATTCATTTTCTTTTCTCTTAATTGTTTTACCTTTCTTCTTCCTTTGGCCTTTTTTAAGGATGTAATTTGTGTATCAAGTATTTACTACTATTTCTGCTTACTGTAAGCAAATAGCAAAAAAAAAAAACCCAAAAAACTACCATTTCAATATATATATATACATAAAAAACATTTTGCGGGTTCATCCATGTGAAAAAAATTAAATACTGATATACTGACGTTTCGACTTGATCACAAAGTCATCTACTGAATGATAAATAGTAGAAAGACGGTTGTAGAGGCACTACGATCACTGATTTGAAAAAAACCTTAAACTTCCATCAATAGCAAAAATATTAAATTAAGAATGTTTTTTAACAAAATCTTTCCAAATAGGAGGAAGTTTCCATGTATCATCTCCCTTATTGGTACAATCGGCCTTTTAAGTATCTCAATGGCTTCTCTAATTTTGCACTGGTAGAGATTATCACATCTGAATAAGATTCTGGTACTAGAAAAATCAATTTTATGACCTGAATCTACAGTATGGAGTGAGAGTGCTGAGGATGATAAGTGTTGTTTAACTGCATTAGCGTGCTCATCTCTCCTAACACTGAAGCAATGATTACTCATAACTATGTAAGAAGCTTTACAATTTTCACATAGATTTGATAAACACCATGAGCTTCAAGAGGGATTATTATATTGCTGATCTTTTGATGAGTAGAAAAAGCTTCCTAAAAATAATATTTCAAAGAAAGAAAGACAAGCATTAAATAATATAAAATCGGACAAATCAATTGTTGCACTTCCAGATGATAAAGGT
Source organism: Epiperipatus broadwayi (assembly GCA_028023455.1). NCBI lineage: Eukaryota > Metazoa > Onychophora > Udeonychophora > Euonychophora > Peripatidae > Epiperipatus > Epiperipatus broadwayi. The sequence continues at coordinate 4,326,277 of JAQFVV010012490.1, read as the reverse complement.
AATGCTACTGTTGCTATGGATCGTGACATTTACCATAATAAAATTTTAGATTTGCTTAATAATAAAACTTATAAACCATCAAAAAGAGATCATACTACATATTTGGAAAAAACAACAAAAGTCATTATTAATAAATCGCCTATTGAAACAGAGATAAAAAATAAAATAAACCCTCGTGAAAAATCATGTGACTGTCCAAAATTTTATGGACTTCCAAAAATTCACAAACCAGATACCCCCCTTTGTCCAATAGTAAGCGCAATAGAATCCCCAACTCATATTTTAGGTAGATATTTATTGGATTTCATTAAACCTGCAATCTCATCTATTAAATCATATATTAAAAACTCTTTTCATTTTATTTCTGTTTTAAAAATTTTTTAAATTAATACTAATGACATTCTGGTCAGTTTTGATGTCGTATCTTTGTTTACAAGCATTCCAATTGATGAAGCTTTAACCCTTTTCCCGCCTATTATGAGGCCTCTTGTCAACAGTTGACGTCACTCTAATTCCGTTATTTTTAATGCTAGGATATCCGTTTGACAGTTATTGATTAGGTTTTTAAAAGTTCTGTAAGATGGTGCCCTCTTCTGAATTATTTTACAAGTAAAAAATCAATAAAACCGCATTTAAAGCTAAACAAAGAAAGAAGCTTGTCGGTGATTGGCTGTCAGCCGGCTCTCAGCTGAAAAAGACATTCTGATTGGCTGGAAAAAACAAAGAAACCGCCTGATCAAAGAAAATAAAGAAAAACGCTGAGATTTTCATTTCGAATGTGATTTAAGGTTTAAAAAAAGTATATTCTGGGAAATTAAAATCATTTTCACAGGGTATACTAAAAAAACAAAATTATTTTCGAAAAATATTGAAGATTTTAGTAAAAATATTTAAGATTTAGCAAAAAGAAATCTTTACTTTTCCATAACATAAAATTGAAAAAAAGCATTTACGTCAGCATTTTTTTGTTTATACGTTCGCTTTTAAATTTGCCGAAATTGAATATTTTATAATAAATAAATAGCAATTTATTTTTGAAAGAACTTTTGTTCACTTTCATAACCTGAAAAATTAGTAATATACTTTTTATAAACATATCTGAGTTGAATTTAATATTATAGGCGAATATGTTTTAACAATAGGCTTTGTCTTCAGTTTGTGAGTTGGCCAATTAAAAGATTTGATTTTTACCTCATACAACCAATAATATAATTAGCGGTTTAAAGGTTAAATGTAATTTCACAATGCTGCAATTTAGCAGCCCATATTATTGCTTTGATTAAACATTGTCTATTAAACACATATTTTGTATACAATGAACAGCTTTACAGACAAGTTTTTGGTACTTCTATGGGCTCACCTATCTCAGGAGTAATTACTGATTTATTTGTGGAAAATATAGAAACTCATGCTTTAGAATCATCATCTTTAAAACCTCTCATTTGGCTCAGATACATAGATGACATTTTTGTCATATGGCAACATGGAAAAAATAAATTAATGATTTTTTCTTACATTTAAATAATATGCATTTTCATATTAAATTTACAATGGAGACTCTGATGGAAAACTCCCTTTCCTTGATGATCTAGTCACCAGATGATCACACGGACAGATATTTACATTTCAATTCTCATCATCACCTAAATCAGATAGCTTCTGTAGCCAAAACCCTTTTAAATAGAGTAATTAACCTTTCAGATAAGTCACATCAAGAAATAAATCATATTAATAGTGTTTTATTAGCAAATAGTTATAATTATAAATTTATTAAAAAAGCCTTATTTCAAGCCGAAAATGGACAAAATAGGAAACAAAAAAATGATAAATCAGCTATTAGGATTTGTGTTCCATATGTAGAAGGAACTACAGACAGTATTGGATGTATATCAAAAGGCTATAATATAAATACATCAAATGATCAGCAATGTAATAACCAAGCCTAAGGATTCAATCCCTCTTGAATCTTATGATGTTTATCAAATCTCATGTGAAAATTGTAGAGCATCTTACATAGGTATGAGTAATCATTGCATCAGTGTTAGGAGAGATAAGAATACTAATGCAGTTAAAAAACATTCATCATCAGCAGTCTTACTCCATACTATAGATTCAGGTCATAAAATTGATTTTTCTAGTACCAGGATCATATCCAGATGTGATAATCTCTACCAGTGCAAAATTAGAGAAGCCACTGAGATACTAAAACGGCCAGATTGTATCAATACATGAGATGATATGTGCAAACTTCCTCCTATTTGGAAAATTTTTTTTAAAAAACTTTCTAAATTTAACATTTTTGTTATTGGTGGAACTTTAACATTTTGTTTCAAATCAGTGATTGTAGCACATCTACAACCATCTTTCTATATTTTATCACCCAGTAGATAACTTGTGTGATCAAGTCAAAATGTCGGTATATCAATAGTTACATTTTTTAACATGGATGAACCCGCAAAATATGTCTTTTATATATGAAAACTGTGAAAATCTTCGTATCAACATTCTCAATTTGATGCTGTCAATATCAACATCATTCTAAGATAGTTCTTAATATTCTCAAGATTGTTGTGCACTATTAATGGCATCATATTTTTACTCATGAAATTTTTTTCATTTTTCTAATAAAAAAATCTTTGATAAAAATACCCAAACAAATTCAAAGCTTTGAAAACTTAGGAGGAACATTTGAGGGAATAATTCATCTTAGAGTAAGATAGTAGTGATAATGACAATTTGATGCTCTATAAAGGGCTTTTGGATTGGAAAATTTACAATATTAGAAAATGACTCTTTTGGGGTGATTTTTTTGTATTTTGTAAGTCAAAAACCAAACATATCTGTAACATTGCTGTATATTCTTCTGTTAAAAGGATACAAAGATAAATAAAACAATCAGTATAAGTATTGAGAAATTGGCACTGCCAATACTGAAAATGGATCCTCCATCTAAAATCTCAAAGATTTGAGCTGTAAAAATTGCACCATTAAACTATTCAGTGAAAAAAGATAATGGTCTTGAAATGGTAAAGTTTTCTTTTTGAGTACTATTAATAATGTTACCTCATTACTTGCAAAATTAAAAGTAGGGGATGGTATTATGAAATCCATTGTAATGCCTGACTATAATAACATTATGAGTATTGTCAATCACTGTGATCATGAATTATTTTAATATCTTACAACCTGGGCTTGGAAGATTTTCAAAATTGGTCATACCTTTGAATACATTCATATTTTGTAAAATGAGTCTACCACTAATAATCATCACCTGTCAAAATTTGAAGAACAATGTCAGTAAACCATCATTCAAGCTGTATATTGAACCTGGTATAAAATGTTCACAAAAGAAATCTAACCCCAATTGTCTACTGATGTGACTCATTGCTTCACACTTTCCAGCCTATTACATCTAATTCTATCAAGAAAGGTTCAACAAAAATTTTCTGGATCCAAAGAGAGCCAGCTTGGATTGTGAGTGAATACTTGTTTCTCTATCTTCCAAACACAGAAAAACTGCTGCTTACACTTTATTAATTTTTTTCCTGATATATATTATAATCTTATATTTAGCCCATAAGAAGTTAAATATAAAAGTTAGACCTTTAAATATTTTTTTTTTACTCAAATAAATATAACTCTTTAATAAATAAACTTTACTATTACTAAGCTATGTAAAATCCTAATTATGTTCTCTATAAAGTATTAATAAAATATTTATTAAATATATTTGAATGATAATTACTAAAAGAATACTAATTAATTGATTTAATAGTTGTTAAAATCAGAAGTGGATAATTTTAAATTTGGATAAAAATTAATTTAAAATATACTATATTTTTAGTTAATTGTAATTGATAATTTTTGTTTTACTATCTTTAAAAATATTAATTATTAATATGTGTTAAAATGCATTTAAAATAGTGGTTACTAAAACGTCAGTTAAATCATATAATATCTATTTGAAATTAAAATTTAATATGTTAAGCATAGGTAAAGCTAGTTTGAAATGGGTTTTATCTTAAATAAATTTCAGCAAAAAATTTACTTTTTGCAGTTTTTTAAAATACTATTTTAGGTTGCAGTAAATGTATGAATTTCTGTGCAAGTATATTAAAAGATTGAAAGTTTAAAAAGTTATTTATAAGTGTTAATTATCTTTAAAAATATTTTATAAATAATATTTTAATATTAAATAGCATATTGATAATCTCTTACAAACTCTTAAAAAGGTAAAAAGTATTAGTTTTAAGTGAAGATATTGTTTTAAATTATATAAATGATTTTATTTAATAATTAAATAAAGTTAATTACTGTCTAAAAATAAAGTTAAGATCAAATCTATTTTTATGTAACTTAGTTAATAAAATGTTAAAATTGTTAATAAATTTCAAAGATCCTGCACCAATATTTGCCTTTTATTGCATTAATAATAGAATACTACATGACAAATTTTTCAGTTTTTGTGCTATGCACACATGTTTAAAAAGAAAAAATCAGAAAAATAAAATTACTTCTCCTTATTTTTTTTATTTCTTACTTAATAAATTTTTAATTTATTGTGGAGCTTATTTTAACTAATTATTTTATCAATTAAACAATGTGTGGCTAGAAGGTTTTAAAATCATTTAGGCAAGTCTATGTTAGCTTGTAAATGTTCACCTGCCTGTAAATAATATTTCAATGGAAAATACAAAAAACTGTATTATTATGAAAGAAATTCCAGTATGTTATAAATATGAAAATTTACTGGAGCTCCTAAGCAGAGTTATACATATGTAAAATTTATCATCTATAGACTTTTAGCTAATTCTGAACTTTTGACATAAAACCATTTTATTAATACTTTGTTATTTAAAGCTTTAATTAATTGTATATAATTACCAATATTAATTATATTGTCTTTTATAATATACTAAATGTCTTACTTGAGAAGAAAAGTAATTTATATGTGGACAATTTAATGACTGAAATACAATTGTTGTTATTATTTTTATAACAGGAACTATTTTGAAAATTGTTCTATCTTTAATTAAAAAATGTGATGAGTTATTTTAAAGCTATCACACATTTAAAGAATAAAATAAAATACAGTCATTTAAAATTTCTTTATCTAATTATGATAAAAGATGTTGTCCGGAATGATTTCTTAATTTTATGGAAAGATATTACATATCTGTACTACCTCCAATACAAATAAGAATATCTCAGCATTATAATAAATTCATTTATTTGTAATTCATTTATTTAAAGCATATTTTATTGTTCTGCAGAAAGAACTAATTTGAATTAGCTTTGTGGCTTAATATGGCCAAAATAATTTCTCAACTTTTATTATAGAACTGTTTGTTCCTTATTTATTTACTTTTGCTGCTCCTCTCCATTAAAAAAAATTAAAATTGTGGGCAATGTTTTTCAAGAAATTCTGGCTCTGAAATGTTCATTTAGGCCTGTTCTCTCTATATTTAATAACATGCTGTATTTTACTATATGAAATACCAAAAAGACTCAAAAGTTAAGAGTTCTTTCATCCCTCAAACATATTTAGATAGAGTAAAACAAGTGTAATGTACATTTACTGTTTCGTTAAATTGATATGTTTATTATTATTGTATTAGCATAATATTTATGCATTTGTTAGGTTTCATCCCATTACACAGGCACTGAAAACTAATAAATACTTTCAATGAGTACTTTCTTTTTCAATCACAAGATAGACTTTTGAAAAGATAGAATAAATCACTCTACATTTTTAACCTACATATATATGTATAGAGAAATCTTAAGCATTTGGAAATAAGAGCATGAAAGATATTATTGTCTATAAAACTTTTATAATTTTTGGCATGTCAGTAATAGATGTAATATTAAACATATATGAGTTATTTATATAGTGCTATGTTTAAATCTGTAATAACCATTAGGGATTAAATACTAGGAAGTATTCATTAAGTGTTTATTAGTTTGCAGCATGTGTATAATGGAGTGATTCAAAATGATTGTTACAGATTTAAACATAGTTATATATAAATAAATAACTTCATTATTGGGGTAATCACAGACTTCAGTCGGTCACCTTTTTGGACCACCATGCCCTAGTGATAAAGATTGATCTAGTTGAAAGCAGATGGCCAACACATCACCTTTCTTGCACAATTAGGATGTTGACTAAATCGAATATAATCATTCACTTAATATCTGAAGCATACATTTCCTTTAATAGGATAAGGCTCCTAGCTCTTCCAACAGTTAGGGCCTGGAAATGTTCACAATAATACTTAATGATTTCATTAATCATTGCACTCAAAGAACCAGTGGCCCAGTTCATCTGATTAGTGAACTGGACCACATTGCAAATCGATTGGAATTCATGCCATATAAAGTCCAAATAATACCTCAAATTATGGAACTCAAAACAAAATACAAGACCTTTCAAAAGCAAGTTGCAGAGTACCTATTAATTAGGAGGGCTTGCCAATATTTACATCATCGGCACTGCTGGAGCAGGGCTACCTTAAATGGGCCCTTGGCTTGGACAGGAAATCCAGAGCCACCAATTCGAATGAGATAGAGGCAACAAACACATCTGGACATCCATGCTGCTCAGGATTCGAGAGTGTTACATCAAGAAGTTCAGTTCCAACAGGGTAAATAGTCTGCAGAACATTTGCCACAAGTAGCTCCATCCCACACAAGATCATGGAGACCTAGATTCTTGCATGATTGGGAGCTTTTTTCAAGGGGCCCATCATGGCTTGCATGGGATCCCAAAATTTCTCTTAATACATGAGATCCTTCACAGTCCCAAGTGTAAGAAAGATGGTGGATCTCCTGGTTGATGGCAGCTAAGAAATCAGTGGAATATACCCCATTGCTATGGTTCCCCTGCTCAAGAACCCTGATGGTCCACAAGAGCTGGACAACATATAACCTATGTCCATGGTCCCACTGCTGATAAAGACAGTTGAGAGCCTCATTAAGACATATAGGAGAATATCACTCAGTTATCCACTTGTCAGTTCACAAAGAGAGGGAGTTTGACTGCAGAAGCCATCAATTGGATTTGCCTCATAGTTGATCTTGTGCACAGGAGAAAGATGGCACAGCCAGTCATGGTGCAACTTGACTTCACTAGCTTTTGACTGCATCAGGGTCAAAGTGCTACCTAGTACCCTGGAGAAACCAAGTGCCTCATGCATACCTCCAAATGATTGAGAACCTTTTGCAAAAATCAAGAAGTGTTTCTCTCTTTGGATGGTTGAGTGACCCCAGGATTGCAGCCCTGACATTCCACGGGGCTTGCCACTAAGTGTACTCCTCTTCATGGTTTATATTAACCCAATGCTGTTGAACATCGATGTTAACCCTCCCAGGTATTGTTGTTCCTTTGCTTAGAGAGAGCATTTGCCACATATCCTATATGGATGACATAATGGTGTTTCTCTTGTCCCAGGATGAGGTTGGTAAACTAGAAAAACTCTTAGACCACTTTGTTTGCAAATTTGGTCTGAGAGTTAATGAGGAGAAATCGGCCATGTGGTCAATCAAAGCCAGGAAACAAATCCAGGGGAGATTTAGGGACCCCCTCAGAAGTTTCTCAAGTTCCACCTCACTTCTCCCCCCCTTTCCTTTATGAGAAAGAAGCTTGCGAATACCTTGCTTGCAAAGGTTGAAAAACAGTAACATCATTATCTAGAGTCCACCTTTCTCTCTTGGGAAAAGTCGTGAATCTAAATGCAATTGTTCTGACAAAAATAACCTACTTTCTAACCAGATTATCCCCAACCAAAAGCTTTATACAAAAGGTGATAAATACAAGCTATGAGAGTGTGCTGGGGGAGCACCTGTCATCAGCCTCAACCTCCTTCAGAAGCCCAAGTCACAAAACAGACTTGAGTTACACTCCATTTCCTTTTTTTTAATACAACAGGCTCACAGTGTCCTAGTGAAGTTGTTTCCTGGTAACCCAGAGATGGAATGTCTGCTTCCATTTCCAGAGGTTGACACAATTGACTGACCTCCCCCAAGAAAGGGAAAATTATGGCTTCAAGAGCAGATGACTATGGTGATCAAAAATATTGTGGCCTCCAGTTCCCTTTTCAAGGAAAAGTTGCATTATTCAGAAATTTATGGGCTAACACATGCCAATGATTTGAAAGTTGAAATCAATCTTCCCATTGGAATCTTACGGTTTACAAGACTGACAATAAAGTGGAAGCTGAGACCCATGCTGGTGGACTTTTTAATTAAGTTAATCCTTTGCCACAATTCTCACCATGGCATTCCTCTATCACAATCTAGAGAACTGTGAAACATGGAACAAACTACAGTTCCAGACTCTACAAAAAACCACAGACAAGGACACTGCAAATGTTGTGATAACCAAGGTAATTAACAAAGGCCTCTTTGGAATGATCAGACTGGCAAAGCACATTAACTTTGTTATCTAGTTGGTCAGAAACAAACTCAATTTTGAAAAAGAAATATACCACTCCATTGAAGGGTTCTTTTCTAACCCACTTAGTGAGGCCAGAGACTATGACAAGAAAACCTGTTAATCCTGGCTTGCTGAACAAACATAGGACAAATTAATTTGGGAAAAATATCTCATCTTCTAGTCCCTTGGTACTAAAGACAATTAATAAAGGAGAAGACAGTGTCAAAATAAATTGAATAACTAAATTAGAACTATTGGAGGTTTGGCCTCACCAATTTAATTTCAATTAATCTTGTAATCAAAATTAATAACTCTTTGACTCTGTCTTCTTTTAGTTGACCAGGATTGTTGATAAACAGAGCAAAACTCTCCATACAGTATTGCCACCTGTGCTAAACAGAGTAATCAATGGATTCCAGAAGGCTTGTGCATAAAATCCCTATCTAATGCCTACTCATCCAATATCCCCAGACTAGTTTCTGGCTTGTGGCCTTCATCAGTATGGAGAGTTTTGCTGTTTATCAACAATTAATGTGTTAGTATAGGAAATGTGATCATGTGATGCTTAATGGTTTGACCAGGATTGCTTTTAAACTTTGTAACAACTAATATTATCTTTTATTGAAATATCTACAAAAGGTCATTCCAAACCCTATTGGATGTACACAAGGTGATTCAGATGGGCAGGTTGACAGTTTGTAGTCACTGCGGATCCGGACCCCAGAAATCGATATAAAATCTGGCAAAATCATTAGTTCACCTTGTACTAGAACAATAATAAAAATGCTTGTTTTAATAACTAGTTGATTCGGTCTACCTTTAGTTGATTTTGATTGCCTGTAAACTTTGTAACCATATATATTACTATATTGTTCTTTTTTTATGTTAATAAAAAAACAATTCCAATTCCTATCGAATGTATGCACTGTGATTTGGGTGAGCAGATCGTCACATTGTAGTCACTGCACATCCAGATGCCTAAAATTAATGTAATCTCATTCAAATTGTCTCATTATTGCTTTTGTAAACTCGTTCACTCAACCTTGTTATTGGGGTATGAATAAAATTTGGGGATTTTGTTGTTTAATTCCAATTCCTATCGAATGTATGCACTGTGATTTGGGTGGGCAGATCGACACTTTGTAGTCACTGCACATCCAGATGCCTAAAATTAATGTAATCTCATTCAAATTGTCTCATTGTTGTTTTTGTAAACTCCTTCACTCAACCTTATTATTGGGGTATGAATAAAATTTGGGGGTTTTGAAACAACAACATACTTCTTAAAGGACATATGAAAATAAATACTCATTAATGAGATTTTATATTAACTTTTTATGTACATGCTATGTTGGTATATGTTTATAGACAGATAAGTATAATTGTTATGCCCATTATCTATGGGGAAAAAGTATTATTTATTTTAAAACAATGATTAATCTCAAAATGATATCTAATGGAAAACACTATGTTTCTGTCATGCTCTAAAAAATTAATCTGAAGATAATGTCACTAGTATGCTTCAGAATAATTTTCTGCAAAATTTTTAGAATTCTTAAAAGCATGTACATTTTCTTTTTAGAAGTGATCTTTCTAAAGAAAACAAAAAGAAATCTTTGTATATGTAATCATTGAATACTAAACATGTAAACTAATGTATAACTTCTCATTTAAATGCGTGTAACTTATATAAATCTATGTAATCAAAATATCCTACTGAGCTTTAAATACCTAGTTGTATGTCCTTATAAAAATTGTAACCTGCCCTCTTGACCTATGTAGTTTTACCCATTAACAGATTCATAGAAATCCAATGCATGCATGTAAACATATGTATGTGAATAGTAATTAATGTACAGTTTCTTTAGTTCAATAAAGTTCCTTTTTGAAGCATAAATAAATAACTCATTATATATATATATATATATGGATTTCTAATTATTATTTCTTATGGCATATTATATAAGATATCTTTATAATAACATACATGTTACAAAGGGATTTGGTAAGAATAAATTTCCAGATAAAAAGGTTTTTCAATTATAAATTAATAAGAGTTTTTGGAATTTATATCCTGATAAAATAAAAGTTAATTACTGTACCATGATAAAATAAACTTTTCTATATTTGATTTGTGTATGAATGGATTGTTTTAGAAATCAGTGTGCGTGTTGAGATAGCTTTAAAAATTCTTTATTTTTGATATTGCCTTGCCAATTATGGTACATCAGTTGCATATATTTTTTATAACAAGGATGTGTGTTACTATGCATATGAGTATATATGCAGATTACCTTTCCATTTATTATTAACATATTCATGCCTTGTTCATTTATCAATTGATATGCTGCTGATGACTGGTATCCGTTTTGGCATTTAAGTGGATGATTGCCATTACTATTGCATTTGTTAAGCCCCTCCAAAAGAGAGAATGTAGCTTAATGCTTTGGCATTGCCAGGTCGAGTAACTGGATGCTCATTTATTTATTTTATCACCATCCATTTTGCCTTTAGATTTATGTTAGTAGTGTGTATTTTTAGTATGTGAGAACATTTAAGGCATGCACATCTATGCAATTGTTTTTACTAGCTCTACTACAAGTTATTTTAGAGAAGTTAGTTTAATGTTAGTATTGAAGTCTTTTATTATTTTACTTCTTATATGCATTAATAAATTTAAACCTATATAATTATTTTTGCATAATATCCAGCTTTCTTGTAATATTATTATCTTGTAATATTATTATAATGTAATATTATTATATTATATTTCCACACTGATTTTTAAATGACTCTGGTATTGTAGTTTTAATGTCATTTTTTTAGTGGTCGTTTATAGGTATATATAACTGATATTGTGTACATAATTATTAGTTTATTAGTATGTTAAATAAAAGAGTGAGAAATTATTAAATATAATATAAATGTCATAATTATAATTTTACAGGGATTTACTCAAGGGGATGTATTTTATTTTAAATTACATATTTATATCAGCTGTAGTTTGTAATATTAGGTTTACTGTCTCTTGTATAAATTCTTTTATTGCTTTTATTATATTAAAATATTGTTATATTGTAAATAAATATTTTATTAGCCATTAAATACATTTGTGTTCATCCATTTAGGCAAAAAATCTAATTATTAAAATTGTATTAAACGAGTCTGTTTCAAAAGTCACATTAAATTTGCTTATTCACATTATTTATCATTTATTTAACGCCTGCATTATTTTAAAATAAATATTATGTTGATTTTTCTTTATTACAAATATGCTTAATGATGTTGAAAGCACTCCTCTATCTGATGCATTATTTTATTTTTCATTGCTAGATATAAGTTCATACATGGAGATATTATAATAAGATGTGTCTATAGGTTGTATTAAGATGAATATTCATATGAGAAGAATTATAAAATATTTGAAGAGTATTTTATTGCTAGCCAAATGGTTATCTGATACACTCAGATACTTAAATATTTTATATATTCACTTTTTTATTCATTTTAGAACACAAGAAATATGATTACAGAACTATAAGAAGATAAAATATTTAATGTATAAGAACTTAAATGTTTATTACATTTAGTAGTGTTCAAGAGTGGAGTAAAATAATTATTTCTTGTATCAAATACTAGGGCTGCAGAAAGGAGTTTGCTATTAACTGAAAGAAGACCCTTTGAGTCCTCTTGGAGGCCTTAAAGGAACCGAGCAGGGCAAATTCCTAATGTCCACTCCATACGTTCTTGTTGCAGCTGTTATTATTATGTGATTATTCATATATATATGAACATGGATGGACTCTCACCAACACGCATTAGCCATCATGGTGAGTTTATTGGTTTTTTACCTCTGAGTTTAAGATCAAGAAACACCATGGTCTTTCTTCTCAGTGCCTGATATAATGTTTGTGTAAATAATAAATATTTTTCCAATACATATATACAATTATGACAGACAAAAATAAAGTATGGCCCTTATTCCCAGGAGGCTGTAAAGTCACTAACCAAGGCAGCGGTTGGTGGCCGAAGGCAGAGGGTGCTAAGAATCCCCCAATTGCAGACCCAGGCTGCTGTTTGATGATGACTTTTTATTTAGGTACTTACAACTGCAGATCACTTTCAAGTGAAGAAAGATTGCAAGAATTAGAAGAACTGTCTTATATTAAATGGGACATTATTGAACTTTGTGAATTAGCAGAAAAGGTGAAGAGACAATTGATTTAAAAAGTGGACACATACTCTATTATAAAGGCACAATTATTGAAAATACAAGTGGAGTAGAATTCATTATAAATAAAAAGTGGAAGAACAATATTGTGGAGATTGATGGTGTATCAGACAGAGTGGCAAGATTAGTTATACAACTTAATAGCAGATACCAAATGCAGATAATTCAGGTTTATGCCCCAACAAGTTCTCATAGTGATGAAGTAGTAGAAGATTTTTATATGGATGTACAAAAGGCTTTTGATCAGAGTAAACAACATTTAAAATTGTTATGGAAGACTTTTAATGCTAGAATTGGTAAACAAATGAAAGATGAAAGTGCTGTAGGTAATTTTGGTTTTGGTAATAGAAATGAGAGAGGAGATAGACTTGTGGAGTTTGCAGAAAAAGAAAAACTATATTATGAATTCCTTTTTTTTTTTTTTTTTTTGAGAAAAATGTTAAAAGGAAATGGACATAGAAGCATCCAAATGAAGGTACAGCAGAATTGGATTATATTTTGACTAACAGGAAATATATATTTCAAGATTGCAATGTTCTTAATAAATTTAACACAGGAAGTGATCATCAATTAGTAAGGTGTAAGATACGTGTTAATGTAAAACTAGAGAGACAAAAATTATTAAGAAAAACCAATATTTACAGTTGATATTCAGAATTGGATTATATTTTGACTAACAGGAAATATATATTTCAAGATTTGCAATGTTCTTAATAAATTTAAAACAGGAAGTGATCATCAATTAGTAAGGTGTAAGATACGTGTTAATGTAAAACTAGAGAGACAAAAATTATCAAGAAAAACCAATATTTACAGTTGATATTCCTAATCTTCAGAAACATTCTAATGAATTTAAATTAGAACTTACAAATCGGTTTCAAGTATTAGTAGATTTTGAACATGATTCAGATTTGAATGAAATTAATATGAAAACAACTGATACACTTTTAAAAACTGCAACAAAGATAGCTGGTAGAAAAAAGCAGCAATTGACCAATAAAATTTCTACTGAGACTAGAGAATTTATGAAGAAAAGCAGAAATATGAAGATATACAAAAATGATGCATTAAAAAGGATTGAATATCTCGAATTTTGTAAAATGGTGTGGAAAAGGGTTGAAAATGATATAAGAAAGTATAATTGTGAACTAGCAAGGAAAGCTGTAAAAGAAAATGAAAGTCTTAAGAATGTAAAACAACATTTTGGTATTGATAGGAAATTTATATCTGCAATAAGAAAAAAAGATGGAATTATTACTAAAAAGAGAGATGTTATCATGAAATTGGTAGAAGATTTTTATCAAGAATTATATAGTAATAAAGAACAAGTACCTCCTATATCTATTACACCTTCCAAATTGCCCAGAATTTTAAATGAAGAAGTGAGACATGCAATTAAATGTATGAAGAAAGGAAAGGCTCCAGGTAATGATGGAATTATAATTGATGTATTAAAAGAAGCAGGTGAAGAAATAGAAATTTTTTTAGCAAAGTTATATACCAAATGTCTAAATAATAAAGATGTACAGATGATTGGAAGAATGCAGTAATAATATTAATATTTAAAAAAGGTGATAAAGAAGATATTATAAATTACAGACCTATCAGCCTTTTATCAGTTTTATATAAAATTTTTACCAAGATAATTACAACTCATCTACAGAGAACATTGGATTTCCACCAACCAAGAGAACAAGCTGGATTTAAAAGTGGTTTTAGTACAGTAGATCATATCCAGGTATTGAGGGAAGTTATAGAAAGGACAAATGAATATGAGTTGTCATTATGTTTTGGATTTGTAGATTATGAAAAGGCATTTGATTCTATAAACATTTCTTCAGTGATTAAAGCATTGGATCACCAAAGTATAGATTTGGGATATTATCATATTTTAAAGAATATTTATAAAAATGTAACAGCAACAATTAGATTACATAATGATACTGGGAAAGTCAACATGGAGAAAGGTGTAAGACAAGGTGACTCCATATCTCCAAGATGTTTTACAGCAGTGCTGCAAGAAGTATTTTGTGGATTAAAATGGGAAACTAAAGGGGTGAAAGTAAATGGAGATTATTTAAGTCATTTAGATTTCGCAGATGATGTAGTTGTTTTTGCAAATAACACTTCAGAGCTGCAGGAAATGTTGCAGGAGTTATCAGATGAAATTAGGAAAGTAGGACTAAAGATAAATGTTTAATCGATTTGCTCAAAATATGAAAATAAAGATTGATTATGATGAATTAGAAGAAGTTAACAGTTACAAATACCTTAATGAGATTATTAATACAGATGGAAACATAATGGAAGAAATTAACCATAGAATTAAACTTGGTTGGAGTGCTTTTGGTAGAAATAACTTGATACTAAAAGGAAATATGCCTATGTGTTTGAAAAGGAAGGTTTTTAACAAATGTGTTTTACCAGTTCTTACTTATGGATCTGAGACTTGGACACTTAATAGAAGAGCAATACAGAGACTTCAGACCACTCAAAGAAGTATGGAGAGATGTATATTGGGAGTAACAAGAAGATATCAAAAACGCAATGTATGGGTAAGAGAACAAACAGGTGTTACTGACCTCATTGAAAAAATTAAAAGATTGAAGTGAAGTTGGGATGGACATATTGCTAGAAGAGATGATAATAGATGGACAATTGAAATTTTAAACTGGATTCCAAGAGATTGTAAAAGACCCAGAAAGAGACCACATGTGAGATGGATGGATGAAATAAGAAAGTGTGCATGGGTGATGTGGAGAAGAGAAGCTAAAGATCGGAGAAGATGGATTAAACTTGGAGAGACCTTCATCCTGAGTGGATTGATAATGGTTGATAATAATGATGATCAAATATTAAAATAAGCCCTGAGATTTTATTATTTGTGTTTACATTATAGTATATTTTGTCAATAAGAGGATTGATTTTCTGTGGTAGAAAAATCCAGTCATTGTGGGCCTGCCTGTGTTAGTATTATTATTGAGATACTTTAGTTTGTCAGATCAAGTGTATGGTTCTTAGGCATCTCAGCTATATGGCCTGTGTTGTACACTTGTGCCTGGTGGTTATAATTTATAGGTGCCTCGATGTGAAGAACCAAACTGATGGTTGCAATATATTTATTCTAATTGCTGATAAATCACTTTTAAGGTTTAGATAGTGATAAATCATTGAGGAGCAGGGTTTTCTATATATATTTTAATGTACTAACTGTTAAACCATTTTAGATTTCAGATATTTCATATAAAAAAAACAATTGTCAGTAATATTCCATTAATTAAAAATAATTTATTTTATACACATTTATGAATATTATAAAGTTCATAAAGCTATTGACTTAGAACTATTACACAATTATAAATATATCTAATAGAAAGAAAAAAGTTCTGATTTAATCACAACTTCAAATCACTATAAACTGTTTAGCGATTTTCCACTCCTACAACTGTTTTTAAAATGCTTTGAATGATGAGATTATAAATTTCATACAAAAAAAAACAATTGTTTTTGTGATTATTAGATTATAAATCGGATATTAACAATCCTGGTTTGAATTCAAATACAAACATACATGTTAAAACAGGCAAAATTCACCATACAATAGTGGTGATCGTGTGATGTTTAGTGGTTTAATACATGTTGATGTTGTTATTTATACAATTAGTTTATATATATATATATTTACAGTTATTTTAAAGTACATAAAAACAATTGCTTCTTTATAATTATTAGAACATTATAAGTACAATACATCTAACAGAAGAATCTGATTTGAATACTACCATGTTCTAACATCTATAAACTTTTTAATGAAATTTTTCAATTTTTCAATCCTTATGTATTTATTTTGCTGTACTCTCATTTGAATGCTTCTTATATGCCCACTTCTGTTTAGTATTTTTCTCAAAAAAAGAATTCAAAATACAAAGGGTTTTTTCCTCTGCAATTTAGTCTGCATCTTCTCTCATCATAATCAACTTTATCCACAGCATTTAATAAGTATTTTGCTTTTTTTTATATATATAAAAATAATGTTATATATACATATAACTATTAGAACATTAAGACATTAAAATATTTTGGCAAAATTACTGTATATTTTCTTTTTCTTTTTTCGCAATATTAAAATTAGTCACCATCATGATCACAATAACACACAAACACCACTTATGCAGGCACACTGAATAAGGTCAGCTGTCATCTCAACTCCAAAAATCCTGAATCCAAACATCCAGTGAAATACATGCACATCCTTGATCCCACAACTACAAAGTCAAACAATGCTAATTTATTTACCATAATACCCACATCAATTGGTACAGCCAATGCTGAACCAGAGTCAAACCAAAATACCATCAATCTAACAGCCTTCCATACACAGAATCTGCCTCAATGAAGACTAAAAGACCATCTGGATGCCCCCCCCCCCCAAAAAAAAAACAACCAAAGATAGTCAAAAAATAAAAAGTTGCTACTCCAGATACCCCCCCCCCCCAATAACTTATACAAATGGATCTCTCACAATAAAACCATTGGCACATGTCTACCAAAGATAAATATATTCAATACCTACAGACATCATAGCATAACATGGATAACATGGCCAATCTTCCATCAGAATGTTATATCCAGATGGAC
Source organism: Epiperipatus broadwayi (assembly GCA_028023455.1). NCBI lineage: Eukaryota > Metazoa > Onychophora > Udeonychophora > Euonychophora > Peripatidae > Epiperipatus > Epiperipatus broadwayi. The sequence continues at coordinate 4,308,971 of JAQFVV010012490.1, read as the reverse complement.
ATGGAAACTCCAACTATACAGCCATACCAGTACACCAAGTAATACTCTGTTAGAATTATCCAACTTCCAGACACAATTCCATCACACAAACCAGGCATTATGATCAACTGAAATCAAAAAGAGACATACCCAGTTCAACAACAAGCAAATGACTTTATACAGTTTATAAAACCTAGCATTCAATACATCTATATTTAACAAATACCATATTTCACAAATGTATTACCGCATTTGAACAAGCTATAGCAGGTAAAGCCAGCAATTCCAAAATTGCATTCTCTGACATCTTTGCCAATACTTAGACAATTACTCCAACACCAACCAAGAAACCATAGCCTGAAAGCCTTGAAAAAACATGCCAAAATTCCATAAACTACTCAACATACCTATAAATAGAAAACAAACACATCTAATGGACTAACATGCCTCCAGTCAAGTGATTTAAATACAACCAAAAAAAAATCCTCAACAACACTGACACCAATCATGTACCCCACTAACTGCCATTCAACACTCTATACCAATCATGTACTCTACTAACTGCCATACAACCCTCTGCACCAATCCAAATAATCTGAAATTGCATTGTTAATAAATAATAGAATACTTATAGAGATATAATTTGCATCTCCAAGACATATGTAAAAACCTAAAATCTTTCTAGGTATAAATATACAAGCCTTAATACTGACTTGTAAATTTGTACATATTGTATTTAATCTTTGTTTATGTACACTATAGTTTAAATATATGTAATTATATCACTTCAATGCCCTCTAAATAATCCAATGCATTTGATCCATTCAGAAATTTAAATCCCCCCTCGACCTATGTAGTACTATAATTTAAAACTGTGCATGTAAATAGTACAATCATTTATGTAAGCATATGTATACCAAAAGGAGTAATATAAAATAGTTTTAGCATTTGAAACATCATCATCATCATCATAATAATAATAATAATAATAATAATAATAATAAATCACTACATATATGGGCTCACCCAAGCCTACCACCACACCTCTAATCAGCTTAAAAAGTACCTTCCCACCAATAAAAGACAAATTTGCCTTAATCAGCAGCACATGTGTATCAGGGGATACATATGGTAGGTTCTTTATCACCCCTCGATCTTAAAACTACCTATGGCACCACAGATTGAAAGTGGCACAGGTGCAGGTTTGAACAAGCAGAAGTTGCAAGCAGACAATATCATAAAGCCACCACTATATGCTTTTGGATCACCAGAAACTGATACACTATTTCAGATTGCACAATTTTCCACCATGCTTCCCAACATTCACAACTCATGTCACCCTGGCGCCAATAGAATACCTGCCTTTGTCTTTACTCATCATAAAGACTTCACCACTCAATATATTTGAGATGAGCCTAATTATTTGTATCAAAGAATATATCTTATTGTCATCATACTATTCATCAAAAAACCAGATCACATTTCCAGTCTTAACAACTTCTGACAAATTTCTGTGGGCTCACTATGAATAAAAATACCAGAAAGGGTGACTAAAGATCAAATAGATACACACATACTTCCCTTGATTTCAAACATATAATTTGCTAAGAAACACTCATCCACTGCACAGGCTGTACTTATATTTAGAGCAGTTATGAGTTCAATCCAGAAATGCAAGAGATACACTCCCATTGCAGTCCAACTCAACATCCAAGCTTCATTCAATTCAGTTCCTATTAACTTTCTAAATGATATGCTCGCAAATGCTATATCTAGTCACCTAACTTCTGCTCAGTAGAGATACTTATCACCCTACAGGAAAATTTCACCATCCTTCATGCCTAGTCAGTTCATCTTACAAACACACCCCTGTATATTGCATACATGTATATCCTCCTCCTCCTACCCACACCACCACACCAACCACCGCTGCCGCCGCTACCACCACCATTACTACTATTATAGTACTGGTGACTTTTGATGAGTAATTTGAGAAAATGATCAATTGAAAAGGGATTAATTTGTGATAATACTATAATTAAGATTTTTATTCATAAAGGTATTCTATTACATCTTAAGTGATATTTTATCATATACTTTCACGCGTATACATACAAATATAAGATTAAAAAAATTTATAATTGTTTAATAGCATTTATAGAGTCTACTATACAATAAAAATATATAGTCTCGATATAAATGCCTATATTATTCTCTTTTCTTATTATTTTTCTTCAGCGATTAAAATCAAATTTGAAATAAAATTTAAAAAAAAGTGCATAAGCCATTAAAATTATTATTTTGATAATCTGATTCAGATTTGGTAAAAATAGAAGAAATATAAATAAACATAAGAAATAAAATTCGATGATTATTTACTTATTTTTATATAATTATTATTATTAATTATTTTTCTCATTTTACCAGGTGATTAATCTCTTCTACAAATAGTCCTACTATTATTATACACGTGTGTACTGTTTTGTTTTTTTTTAGCTTTAACAAACATTAGAACCCAATGGGGTGTTGCATTTTGAAGATATTTCACTAAGAATTCTATAAATTTCAAATCAATAGTGAAATAAAATTTCTAAATTCAGAAAGTATAATAAAGAAAAAATTTAATATAAAGTATTAAATTATTGGAGTTGTAAAAAATAAAGATTTAAACTAATACTATATATATTGATTATTCATATGTGTGTGTGTGCTTGTACACTCATTAACATGATCAATGGGGATTTAAAAATATGTTCGGTGTATGCCAAGATATACAACATCATATTATTATTATAATTAATAGGTGCCATCAAATCGAAATCAATTGCCGACTGAACAGTACTTATTCATAGTGAAGATTTCTTTGATTCTTCAAGGTAATCAAAAGTAATATCTATTTACCTCAGTGCTGATCAACTTCTTTTATATGTCAAGGCGTCAGCCGGGAAGCGAACCCCGGGACAACTGCTTAGAAAGCAGCTATGCTAGCCAGTAGGCCAACATTAATTTTTATAAACATTATTGAACTTTTTATTAAATTAGTCATCAATGTAACACAAATATAATATTTTTAACCTGATCAATTGATTTTGAGGAGAATTCAGGTTTAATACTTTTCTTTACAGTCCATGAAATTCTTAAAAGTTTTTATTAAACCATGGTTCAAAAACATAAAAGCTCTTCCTATTCCTTTTTCTTCAGTGTCCAAATTTCATATTCATAGAAAGTTGTAGAAACCACTATTTCTTAAACAATCCTGATTTTTGTTTTTAAAAGATATCTATAATAAATCTTTTCAAAATTTTTCATAGCTATTTTACAAAATATTATTAGTACACAACAAATTTATCATTTGACTATTATATTCTTTATTGTTAATGAATGACCCATGTGGATAAAATCTGCTAAGCACATGTTTTCATTACTAATTTTAAATTAGCTTCTAATTCTGTCATATTAACTTTGTCTTAGGTATGATCCCACCTTTTTATTTTGTATTTTTAACTTTGATAATTAGTTTGATGTCTTTTGCAATTTTTTTCAGTAAATGTGGTAACATTAATATATCAATAATTATTGATGTTTCTTTCATCAATTTTGCTTAAATCAGCATTTAGCTTCTTTCAATCTGTTTTTACCTATTTGGTATACAATTTAAAAGGTGGAATAATAATATGCAGTCCTGTCTAAGTCTTTTGTTAATGTGAAGCTAATTTGTTTGATCATCATATCCCATTTCAAATGCAGGCCAATTCATATAGCAAACGCTAATTACATGAGTATTATACAATCAGACTTTTTAAAAAAATCATTTTAAAATAAAAAAAAAAAATTGAATGTTATCCTATTCAAATGTTCATAAGAAGTTTGAACCTTGGAAGTGATAGTGCTGGGCCATAATCGATGGACCTTGAGCTGCAGAATCTGCTACTCTATCACTATATCAAACCATGCAGGGCACAGAAATTAATCAAATGATTTATTATTCAAAAATTAATTCAAGGATTGGGAGTAACCTAGTTGGGATGTGATACTTGGATCTTAAGCTAGAGAGACCACCAATTATCATTGCATTAAACAATGGAAGAAGCAAAAAATAATCAAATGATTTATTGTTTGGGAGTTTCTAAGAAATTTGAACACTGGAAGTGGCAGAGATGGAACTGTAACCTTGATCTCCAGAGTCTGATATTCTTATTATTACACTAATATATGCATACTTTTTAAAATTATAAAATATCAAATACAATAAAAATTCAAGTTGATTTACCTGAATGTTTTTATGTAATATAGAATATATTTTCTTGTTTAAAAATAAGTCATACAATATTGTAATGTATTTATTTTCTTTAATATCTCAAAATTAAGCAAAATTAGACAACACCATTTCTCAACTTTTTTCAGGTTATTGCTTCCTCTTTGTTACAAACTGTTCTTATTGCCTCATTTTTAATATACAACTCTTATCCTGCCTACAAATTGAAGAAATTTGTCAAAAAGCAATTTTCTTTTATTAAAAATAACTATTTCTTTGAAGATTAAAAACTATTAAAACTGAATTTAAAAAAAAGAAAACTACTATGCAATTTTGAATTAACAACAAAAGTTACTAAACATTCATCTTTGGTGCACTTGCCATATTTTCAACACAAAAAGCATTTCTATAACTAAATATAGAATAAAAAATTACATAGAACTATGATAAAAACACACTAATAATACAAATGTTAGATGTCTAAATGACACTGGAATAATGGTAATAAATATACAAATGAATTAAATTCTATAAAAAAATCAAATTGGAAAAAAATTTGAATGCCAAACAACATGAGAATATAATTCATTTTTGCTTGATATACTATTAACATTTTATAATATTTAATTAAAGTTTAAGCTTGGGGAAAAATTACTAACTTTTTAATATCAGTTGTAGACTGTTCAGTATTTTTGCATACACATTCTTTGTTTGCTTAAAATTTGTATCACGGCATTAAAAACACATTCAATTAAATATGATAATAAAAAAGATATCAGAGGTTTTTAACAATGGTGTTTTGAAATTTTCTTTTGTAGTCAAATTCTTGATAAGAATTACTAAAATTTGGTTTTAATTCACTATCATGTTATAGATTAATAAGTTCTCTCTCTATAAAACATTCACAAACTTTTCTAATATGTATATATGGATTTAATATAATATTAAATCATCTGTGCCCTTTATTACTGTTTCACAATCCTTTATTTACAATTCTCTTTTTTGACAGTTTTGATTACCCCAGTAATCTTCTTCAGAACTTTCAATTATATCTCCAAGTCCAACTGCTAAATTCAAACTTTACAATTTACAGTTATACTGTTAATCTAACTAAAAAAAAAGTGGGTTGTAAATAAAGCATTGTGAAACAGTGATAAAGAGCATAAATGATTTAATATTATATTATATGGATTTGACAATGCAATAAAAAAGATATAGCTATTATACTTCTTATATTTGGATTTATTATTCAAACTAAAATGTCCAAGTTAAAAAGATCTTCAAACCTTTCCACCATGTCTTCATGCAGCCCTTGTAAACGATCAGTAGTATATCATCAGCTATTGCACTTTGTTTTTATTTCCAACAAATTTGGAATCTGCTGTAATTTATATCATTCTACATAGCATTTTAATTGTATTATTTTCAACACAAATGTTAATATTTGAGACTTTGTTTTAATAAGAATTATGTTTTAACTTTGTAATTGTAAATTCATTTTACTGAATTTAGTAAAAAAATCTGATAGGTGCATAAAATCTAGTTTAATTTGTTGAAGGTTTCTAATTAAATTTGATTTCCTTTTTCAAAAAAATTCTGCAATGCAATCAAAGAATCATAAAATTGTTTCAGGCATTTATAATTTGATACCCAATGAAATTCTGTATGAAGTAGTAGAATCTCAAAGCTTTTATCATTTTCAGCACAAAATTTCCTAAAAAATGATTATCAAGACTTTGTACAACTAAATGCTGGAAGAGAATGATGCAATGAACAGTAAAAAAAAAAGTAAAAAAGTAGTGATTGGTGTTTCATCAGTTGAACAAGCAATTATATTACCAAATGGAATGTTTTTGTTGTTAAAAACTCATTTTCTTGGTTCTAAATACTTTTCAAATAATTATTTGTCATTAATTTATTTTTTTTGTTTATGAGGGTAAATACATATTAAAGCAGCAAAGATTTATTACCTGGTAATGTTAATTCATTTAGTTTAATTGGAATTCTATTCTATGTAAAATATTGGATATTTTCTATGTTTTTGGCTATTTCATAAACCTACCTTTGAAGAATATCATTAATAATTGGAAATCATTTTATTATATTGTATGGTGATATTTAATTACTTCAGAAATTGCTTGATTTTTCTATTTTGGCAATTAAAAGTGAGATATTATAGGAGAGCCATAAACCATCATTATTTTATGTAAAAAGGAAACAAAAATAATTGATTATTCATGTTATCTGGATAAATCCTTTTTAAATATTCAATAATCTAGATCTCATGACTCCACTTGAAAATGTTTTTCCACAAATGAAACATATTGGAAATTGATTATTTTTTTGATGTTTGGAAAAAATATAAATTTTATTCAGACCACATAATATTGCCTATATCTTTTTGCCATTTATATGTTTACCTTTATCTTTTTTTTAAAAGAGATAATAAATAAAGTATATTATTTTACTATAAATTATTTGATAATAAATATATAATGATAATTAAATTGTTTTTATTTTAATGTGAAAACATGTATTGCATGATTATTAAAAATTTGGTTGTATTATCACAACAGAACATGAGAAAAATGTAAATAAAATAAATTACATTAATTAAAGTGAAATGAAATAAATTTCAACAACTATAAGACTAATGACTATTTTAATTTCTGATTGAGTCAAGTATCTTTATAATGACTTAATTTCTTTTTCAGAAACAACAAATTTACACATGCATGCAGCATCACAAATATTCACATGTACTTGCAAATTTATAGCAAAATGTTAGACTGTGGTTGAAAATTCATTTCCATATATATATTGAACTATATTAAAATATGTATGGTTTATATGTATATTGGCATTGGGTAACATTTTAAAAAAAGCTTAAAAAAAAAGTAAAATTTAAAAATCATTAAAAGATGCAATTGAATTTTCTTTTTTAATTAGTGTAATTTATTTATTTTAAAACTTACAATCAAAGTTATTGTCATGTTTAATATTATCTGTTTAATTAAAAATAAAAATTAGAATTGTCAAGTGTTGGTGGTCGAGTGGTCAGCACAGCTGCCTTACAATCAGTTGTCCCGGGTTAGCGAGTTCGCTTCCCAGTCGATGCTATGACACATGGAGAAAAAATAAAATAAAAGTTAGAATTGGAAAGAAAAAGTACTTTAAGATTACTAATCCAGACAAATAAAAAAAATTCCAAATGTAAAAGATTACGATCAGTAAAAAACTTTTTAACACTAATTAAAGCTGGTGGAAATATTTTGTAAAAAAGAGACTTTGTAGCTGAAAATAAGAAATAATATACAAGATTATTATCTTGTATCCTGATCATAAAACAAGAGCTAAAATATATGTGCAGAAAACTAAAAAACTGGTCAAGGGTATCAAAAGAACCAAATAACTTTGAGCGAAGTCTTTTGCTGGCTTTGTCATGCATGGATGGGCGAGCGGATAGGGTTATATGCAGATCCTGTTCTCTCAATGTGATAAATGCCTCATTCAAGAATATTCATAAGCTGAACCAATGTGTCAGGCATGAATATAAATCGGAGCATGTGGATAACTTCTTTCGCTATAAAGATGTGAATCCAAAACCTTCCTGCCAAGCCATACTTTGCAACTTACCAGGAACATAAAGAATGTCAGCAGAGTGAAACTAGTTAACTTCAATGAGCTGTTCCACCCAAGAAATGAACACATACTACAAAACTTACTGGTAGTATTATTCATACCTGATTTGTGACTAAAAAATGTTGGCCAACTATTAACTATAAGCTTATAATACTAATAGATAAATATTTGCTGTTCTACTCCGTGATTAAATGTTTTAAGAATTCTAATGTGAACTATTTGAAATTTGTTAATCATTTAACGTTAATATCTGGATTAGCATGTATGTGTTTTCCAATTCTATTTAACAATTTACCTTTTAAATATTTTAATTTATTAGAATAAAATATATCTAATATCAACTTTTCATTGTGCATTATTAATGCTAATTATTAAATTTATGTTAGTTAATTGTGTGCTAAATGTGCAAATTACTTTTGCCAATATGCTTTTTTTATTAATTAAGCTGTAGGAGAAATATTCTCTAAAAATAAATTAAGTTATGGGGAAATCATAATCCCGATCTTTTTAGTTATTTGCTTTGAGATTATGGGATACGAGGAAGTTAGGAGTCTACAGACTATGGTGCCCTCTTTTATAAATTAAAAATAACTTCATTGGCAATTCCAATCATAATATTAAGTAATATTAGGTTGAGTTAATCAGGAAATATAGCTATGTTTTTAGAAATAAAAACGAAATATTTTTTTTCTTCATAATTTGATTAAATCATACATTCTAGTGTGTAATAGAAGGCCTAACCAAACACGAAAAATAGTACAATACATATATAACAATATACAGATTAAAATAGTAATTTCATCCCAGAAACATCATTTTAGGAAATAGATAATTTATTCAATGAAGGATTCAGATAAATTTTTCATAGTAGTATAAATTAAGTATACATTGCATTTATATTAATTTACATAGATTGACATGTATGAATGCATGAGACTGTGTGTACCTGTTTGTATCAGCAGAAAGTCACAATTGCTAACTTGACTTTCATTTTTATGTAATAAAAATGTCAACTACAAGTAAAATTTAAAACAATATAAAATTAAAAATATGCACAGGGTATTACATTAAAAAGTTTTATGATTTCTTAATGGAGCTAAAATGTTCAGTTATAATGTTTTAAACATTAAAATGTGAACAAAAAGGGTTTGCTTCAAATTAATTTAAAATAGGCTGTCAATATTTCCACCAACTGGGACACATGACCAAAAAAAAAAAAAACTTCATTAAAGATTACTGTATATTTCAGTATGAAATAAAAAAAATTACAAAACATATAATCATATTTAAATTACTAACAATATACTCCTTTCATAATAGCAAAAGATAATTGTTTATATACATATATTAGCTATCAAAAAATCACAAATTGAAATCAATTATTACTACATATAAAAATATTGGGAAGTGTCTTCCATTTGGGGAAAATTACTGATTAACCAATCAAAAAATTGATTACAAAATATTAAATAAATAAATATTTTAAAATAAATATAAAAAATAAAAATTAAATATAAAGTTAAAATTAAAAAACAAAAATAAAACTAAAAATGAATGGTTATGAAATCAGGGACACTGGGCAAGAGGGATAAAATTGAGACAAATTCAAGGAAACCAGTATGTATAGACTAGTTTAAAATGAAATCAAATATAATATGTTTATTTTAGTGGTTTAGTTAAAGTGTTAATGAATATATAGTGTAATTAACAGATGTAAAAAGAAAATTCTTTTGTAATAGTTAATTAGCATGTTCTTGAAAGGCATTGATTTTTTAATCGCATAGTCTTTCTAAATAAATGGGAATTTACCCCAAAAAAGTATACTCTGCATAAAGAGAATGAATGCTATTATATCAGTTCTGATAAATTTCTTATTAAATTATGACTTAGAATACTAGCATGAATTCTTGTGTTTACAGGCTTAAACTCCATGCTGTTCTATGATGGTGGATGAATAATTCAGAAGTAAAGATCTCTCTTGTTAACTGCCATAGATGTTCTAATAAATGATGATCCAATAATGTTTCCCCAACTTCAGTATTGAAATAAGAGCAAAATTTGTTCAATCAAATTAAGTTATTATAAGAGAAACATTTTTACAATGATAAAAAAAAAAAATTTCAATGGCCAAAATTTCTCAAAAATAAATGTTAAGTGCAACTATTCCAAAGAACTATTGCAAAACTATTATCTCCAAAAAAAAAAGCTCTCAGCAAATCTTTATATCTGCCACAAAAGTAAAAAATTCCCTTTGCTATGAATCTCCTCCCAAAACTCAATAAAGCTAAAATCATTATCAATTACAAAAGTTTGTTTTCTTATGAACACACAAGATAATGCATCCTCAGTTCCAAGAAAGATAAGGAATCATTCATTACAAAGACTAAGAACAAATTGCCTAATATTATTTTGAATCTTTATTGCAAGAAAAAAAGATAAGTTCTATTCCAATATAAGTATTGAATTATTGTGGACTATTTTCTTTTATGATTGATTAATATTATATTATTGAAAAAATTATAAATAAGTTTATTTGATAATATGATTCAGGTATTTAAATTTATAACAAGATTATAACAATGTACATGCATTAAAATAATTATTATGGTAATAGGCTTAAGATTTATAACCCACTCATATACAAATATCTTTGTTTTCTCATATTTAAATCATTTTATAGAATAGAAGATTTACAATATTACTCCATCAATAAATAACAATTAAAAGATAGATATAAAGATAATAATAAAGTTGTATTTAAATAGGAATGAATTAACATTAACGAAAGCAAACTTTTATTAGCAGAAATAAGCAGTAAAATTTAAAGTAATAATTAATCATGTTGATATTTCCACTACATTAAAATTAAATAAGTGAATTCTTAACATACAAAACAATTTTAATTTCTTCCTTTTCAAATTTATAGCTGAATGAATTTAAGTTTTATCTGATAATAAAAAATTAAAAATTCTTAATCTTATTGCAATAGAAAGTTGTTATTATTAACAAAATTATCCCAAATTTTTCAAGTTGTATTCTATATAAGATAGTAGATGCATGAATATAGATATAAGATGGATATGGAATAGAAGTGCTCAAAGTAATTTTAAAAAAATCTTGAAAAATTTGGATTTAATTACGACATAGTTTACAAAGCAATAGATTATATATCAAATGGTAAATAAATGCACATATTCAATTTAAACACAAGAGCCTTAACAATGTATTATTAAACTGGACTGTAACATAAATAAGAGTTAATTAAAATACTGTATTTTGCATACAGACAGTACATTAAAAATTATCATCAGTACAAATGTACTCTAGAAAATTAGCATAAAGCTGAAAATCCATAATTAATACTGAACAAGGTCAATATAGGTCAATGAACTATATAAATATAATGGAATATGCTCTAGCGGTGGCAGAGTAGCATTTTACATAAGTGCGTGAGCTGCAATTGTGCAACCTTATAAGTAGAAAACTGTTGTATACTAATCACTCAAGAAGCCAATAAAATGGTTAAAGACTAATATTAAAAATAGAATTAGAATATCTGTGCCAAAACTGAAATAAATGGATACACACAGATAACTGGACTTGACATATAATATTTGTATATATGAACAGTTTATCATGCAACCAATTATTGGAATTGCTTAAAGAAGATAAAGTAATATCATTCATATTATTTTATTATGTTCTCATTATTAGCAATTGAATAAACTTGTTTTTATTACTTTTAGTTAATATTGTTGTTTTATTAATTATTGCAAATTCATATACAGCTGGTAAACATAAATTTTATCCTTATATAATGCAGAATGAAGCAAGTAAGCATATGAATGGCTGGAGTTATCAATATGAAGTAAGAATCTGGGTAAGTTGTAGTTAATATATAACGAAAGCAAGCAGAACAGTGTAATTATAAATGACAGCAATGTTAAATGGTAGTATTCATGAGTTTGATATTAACAACACATCAGCATGGAAAGTTTATGTTGAGCACAATGAGTGGTAAATCCTAATAAATAAAATTACTGAAGACAGACTCAAAATAATCACACTTTTATTTACTGGAAAGAACATTTTACAGTCACAAAATAACTATGATACCCAAAAATTCCTGGGAACATTTCATGTGAAGAGATAAAAAAAATGTAATGTTTATTTACAACTGACAACTTTAAAATAGGTATTATGTCTGCATTTTTGAATGAGAAGGCAACTTACCTCATGAGTTATATAGACTACAATATACATTTTGTACACTTGTGAAGCAATGCCAATTTGCCTCTGAGTTAGAAGAGATATTGCTTAACCAACTGTTGTTTGGGATGTCTGACAATGGCCTGAGAAAAACTTTGCTGAGTGAACCAAATCTGAATTATAAGTTAGCACTTGGAAAATGTTTAGAAGAAATATCAGAATTTCAGACTTCAATTGGAGTGCAGAATAATCTTGATTCTTGTGAATAAAGTACAGGCTGTAGTGACAAATTTGAAGATAGCAAAGAATAGTTTGATCTGTTATGCTGCAGTGCAAAAGGACATGTTAAGAAATTTTGTAAATTTAAAGTGGAGAAATGCAATGTCTGTTAAGTTAAAGGACATTTAGCTCATGTCTGCAGAAACAAAGACAAGAGTTGTGAACTATAGTAAGTCCTGACTTTAAATCATGGGGTGGCAGATTAAAAGGGAAAAAGTCAGTTAACAAAATAAATGACACAAATGGTGGCTATATTGTTTTAGATACTATTGTCTGTGAATATAAAAATTACAATGGAAGTGGACAGAGTGCCAGCCTTTCTTTGTTGTTAATACATACTTCAAAATACACAGATATTAGCCACAAATAATAATGGCAATAGAATTGCCATATGTGAGAAAATTTATATACCTATGAATATTAATACTAAAGCTATTGTTTTACCATAATACATGGTGAAGGGCAGTAGAAGTCTTCTATTAGGAAGAAATTGGTTTTGTCCACTGGAATTCATCTTAAAATAATTAAAAGAGTTCAATTGGAAACAGAAGTCAAAAAAGATATTTCCCATTTATTTATGCCAGGATTAATTGAATTAAAAATGCAGCTGGTGGATATTTAAATAATAAAAAATGCCCAGCCTATAGTATGCAAACAATGTAAAGTTCTGTTTGCTAAAACACAAAATTGAACAGATTATCAAAGATATGGTTAATAAAGGTGTTTTGTCTCCAATTGAAGATTCATTATGGGCTATGCCAGAAGTTGTAATTATGAAACCAATTGGGACTATTTCTTTGTGCAGAGATTATCATGTTGCATTTAATAAATTCACTAATAAAGGAGCATATCCAGTGCCAAGGATAAGTGAACTTTAGTATCACTTCAGAAGACATCATTCTTCACAAAGATGAATTTAAAGTCTGATTTCCATCAAATAACCATTACAGGTAGTATTGCTGAACTGCTAACTATAGGTACCCATCTAGGATTTTACAAGTGCAACAAATTGCTCTATGGGATTATGGTTGCTCCAAATGCATTTCAAATAAAAATGGATGGCTTATTTTAAGACATGGAAAAAGTTATTCCTTATTTACATGATATTTAAATAACTTCTCAAACAAAACATGAATTGGAAACATGCATATTAAATGTTCAAGATTGGACAAAGTCAAAACTAGGATTAATCCTTGTACATGGGCTATATGTGAAATTAAATTTTTGTGCCATGTTATAAACCAGAAAGAAAAATACCATAACCCAGAAAAAGTTAAAGCTGTCAAAAATTCTCCAAAGCCTAGGTATGTAAAAGATTTGCAGGCTTTTGTAAGACTGCCCAACTAATTTGAATGTTTTCTGAAAGGAAAACCACACATCCTTACACCATTGTATGAGCTACTGCACAAACAACAGCACTGGAAATAGACTAAAGAGCATCATTTAGCTTTCCAGAAAGCAAAATATTTACAAATGTCTATGCAGCTTCTTGTACATTAAAACAGAGGCTAGAGAGTGGTTAGTAAATCTGATGTTTCTGATTTTGGAAGTCATTTCACATCATTGTTATGGAGAATGCCCTATTGAGGACTTTGATAGCTACTGAAACAAATCATACTCAAATTGATAAAAAAAACCTTGGCTATAATATTCATTGTTAATATGTATCATCAATATGTGTATGAATGGAATTTCTTAATGTACATGGATCATCATCCATTACTGGAAATTTTCAGACATAATAAGAAAACTCCCAAATATGCCACCTAGTGTTTGATTCAAAGAATTAATTTGTTAATAGCATATTACAATGTATTAATTTACAGGCCCAAAAACGAAATTAGCCACATTGCTTTATAGTATTTTTGGAGGCTTGTGAATTCTAGAAAAAAGCTATAGAAGTTAATTACATTGGCACTTGGAAGCCAAAAATAGTGAATAGCTCCAAGGTTGAAAAGTGGTCTAATAACAATCATGTATGAAAAAGCTTGAGCTATTGAATTTGATGATGTAAAAGTCAATTAAATTACATTGCATGGTCTAATCTGGAATGCTCATGAAAAACTATCTATGTGTAGTGGCTGTATTCTAATGATGAATTGAGTACTCATACCATCAGAAGGTTGGAAGCAAGTATTTAGTTGCTATACCAATGACATACAGACATAGTGTTCGGTGGCCTAATTTGAACCAGAATATAGTACAAATAGTTAAGAACTGTGTTGAGTACCAATCTACTGCTAATTTGCCTAGACTTTTTATTGATGGGTAAAAGCAATGTCACTGTAATCAAGACTTACATTTAGACCATGAGGGTCCAATGAATGAATATATCTTTCTAGTTGCAATTGATTTTTATTCAAAGTGGGCAAAATATAAGCTTGTTAAAAATACAAGTGCAGAGTGTTCTATTCATGCACCAAAAGAAATCGTTGCACGTCATAGTATCCAGATACAATAATATTGAACAATGGTACAGGATTTATGTCACACGAGTTCCATGAGTTTGTATTGAAGCAATCGATGTCTAATCATCATCGATGCTTCATGTTTCACCATCTAGACTAACCTCCTAGGGGTCCGCAATTCAGACCTTGCTATAAATATATGCTATTCACTCACACACTGTATGCCGAATCATTAGAAAGATTAGTAAGATTAATTTTTGTTTAATAAAAATGAAACAGTAGCTTGAATGATGCGTATATATATTATGACTAAACCAATAATTTTATTGCTATGAAAATACATTTGCTTATATATAAGTAATTATTTTTATATCTGTGTGTATTTAATGTAACAACAAAGAAAAATGGGGAAGGCTTGAAATACTGAAATTATCTTTATCACTAGTCAGATCGTTGTCTATAATTAAAATTTATAAATTTTAAGATCGAAAACAAATTGTTTATCAGTTGTTGTCGAATGATTTAAAATAGCTAAAAATGGTATTTCAAGCCTTATCTATTGAAAATATTTGCTAATTAAATGTTGTTTTAATGGGATTATAGAGATAAGGTTGGTATATGAAATTGCATTCTGGGCAGTATTAAAATGTTATAAAAGGAACCACAGAACAAAGGGAGTTAGTTTACTTTGAGTTTACTTTCAGTTTTTAGTTAAGTTCAGAGGAGTTTTTAGTCAGTTGAGTTTAATTACTTTTAAGAAGCCAACACAAGTTCTGCATGATGAAGAGTGAATAGTGGAATCTAGCACCTTTTTCTTCTTCTCTCAAAAAACTGTCTACCAGCCGTCAAAATTCCATCTGACCCCCCATAAGAGATGACGTAGATTTGCCAACCTACCTGCCGCTATGCTGATATCTTAGGTAAAATCATGTAATTTAGAGCTGCCTTAATACGAACATTCTCAGGTGATTTACAGTTTGTAGCTAAATTAATTCATAGATCCATTTATGATGTTTAGCTAGTTTTGCTCGTAAACTCTCTCTCTATAATCCTTTATTAATACTTATGTAATTCTAAATATACGTTTGCTTTCACGCTTAATTTATGTTTATATAACTTTATGCATATCAATTAAATGTATACAATTTTATGCGTATCAATTAAATGTATACAATTTATTTTGTTTAATATATATATATTATTTTCTCTAATATGTCGGTATCAATCAATCTCGCGACTGTAATTAAATTCATTAGTAAAATTATATTCATTTGTTTATTTAAAACAGAAATCATTCGCCAGGTTGGTTGTATAATTAAAAGTATTTTATCGTGGATGCTTATTTTATTTTGTTGTTTAGTTGCCCTTATAAAAGATTGCGACACCTAATATAAAATTCTACCTTTTCTTACCATTGCCTGAAGGGCTAATTCTTGAATTAATACGTATATGGGAATCGAATTCAAATATAAATTTTATTAGCTTAATAATATAAATAAAAGTTATTATTCAGTATGATTTGTTAAATGACTCAGAATTGAAAACAGATTATTGCACAAGAGGTTAGACCCTTTCCAAACTTCAAGTAATAATATAAAATTATATAAACATTGCTGGCATACATTTTCTTTTATTCTGATATTTTATCTTTCCATTTCTTGATTGCTTTGTCATTGGGGCGTCGGAAGTATGAAGCTCCCATCCTACTTTTCAAAATCATTCGTTCAGAGACACTACTCTCTGTGGAATGTAAGGTTTATGAGGATTATGTGCTGCGGATGGCAGTACATAATGATCTGGGGTCTCAAACTCAGCCTCTCCTTCGATATCGCTCCGCCAGAATGCGCGGACATATCAAATCTAAGTTCGTCTCAAATATTCTTTTAAATGATAAAATATCCAATCGCCATGAGGCCTTATTCCATTATTGTATGCTAGTACCGTTAATTTGCTCTTGAATTTGATCATCCGTCCATCTAAACCTTTAGTAAGTTGCAATGATATGTTAAAGATAATGATTCATTTCGTAAAAATACATTTAGTTCATTGAGTTAAGATGCTTTCCTTTAAAAAGCTTTATCGATTCCTATAGACGTAAATCTAATTTATATTAATGACTGCATAACTTACTCTCGTCAATAAAGCGCATTGTTTGTTTCTTATTTCTAAAAGACGTCTTTTCCAAACAATGCGAATAAAAGTATAAATAATGATTCTCCTAAGAAATACATGATTGAAATCATATATTTTGCCCGTTATCAAATAAATCATTTACTGTTAAAACTGTCACGATCTTTTATATTTAATTTCGGCATCCACAACGCTCCATAGCAAAAGTTTTCTTTAATTAGCTTATTTAAGTCCGCATAAATTATAAAACACTATAAAATTGTATCTGTAAAATTGTATTTATTAAATGAGTGATAGAGGGGATTTTATACAACAAATTCCCAAGTCTTATAGATAAAATAATATTGTCCTAAGCGTGAAACCTTTTGCAACATATATATATGCGTTTTCTACATTTATTAAATATATATATAATTTCATGTAAATCCTGGTTTGTCGTTTTTGAAGTATTATTTTCTAGTTAATAGTTAGAACTATTTTCTTTAGCTAAGAGCTTAGCATTAATAAATAACTATAATAAATGTAATTCCTGGGCTATTCCAATCTTGATCATCATCATCAGTCTGATCTTATGCTCTAATGCTTTGCTTCTGGGCACGGATTTAAAATAATTTTACTGTGTCATCAGAATTGTTGTTCATTGGGTCAGAGATTCGAAGAATAGGCAAATAGGTTAGAATTCAGGATTGCTCCAGACCTGTGTATCTCGAGCATGATCGGATTCGAGGTACTTTTGCTTAGGATTTGAATCTTGTTAAGTGAGCATACTATTTTGACCAGTACAGTATCTGATAAAGGGATTAAACACATATTCACTGTCCCTTATCATCTGGAATCAAATGGCTTAGCTGAAAAGACAATGCAGAATTTTAAAGTGACACTAAATAAAACATTTCACAAAGATGATATACATGAAACTTTGATTGACACAATGTTTTATCAACATTTTATGCTCAGCATGTTAAGAATGAAAACACCAGCTGAATTGTTACTGCATCGCAAGTGTCACACACACACATAATGAAGATGTAACCTGATAAAAAAGTTACTGTAAATAATAATTTTGATGTTGAAAAGTTTAAAATCAGTGAACTAGCATGGAGTCATTATATTTCAAAAAGGAAATAGTTTCCTGGTGTTCTGAATCTTTGAGTAGTTAAACTGAATAATTAAAAAATTCTGAAAAGACACATCAACCAATTACGATCTCAGCAGAGTTAAACATAAGATGCAGATAACACCCAAATTATGTTAACCAATAAACTATGACATTTTATCCACCAGCAAATCAAGCCAATCAATCAGATCTAGCAGGAATGAGAACACAATCTGATGATCAGGTCATACAATGAGATCTAGTGGATGTAATGAATAATGAAGAGAAAGAAAGAGATTTACCTCCAACCACACCTAACAGTTCAATGACAACCAACAAGATTGCAAGATTATTATCTGTAACCAAGAAGAGCTGTTTTTCTAGAATAGGAGAGATGTGAACTGTCTGCACATATTGTAAGAGATGGCTTACAACCAACCATCACCCCTATCCCCATATCCCCATTTTTCTCAATGTTTAAATTCAGGCCAATAGATAAGCAAATAATTTATCCTACATACTTGTTTATATACATGAAACATACATATAAACTAATAGTTTTATCTATTTTGAGAAAGTATTTTTTATACACCTTGAAAGGAGACAAATTTATTATGTACATATGAAACATGTATATAAAAACAAATAAACTAATATGTTTGACTATTTGTAGAATTTTTTTTTCTTCACTTAATATGATTATCAACAAAAATAACTAATTGACTAATAGGACAGACATAATTAAAGGTCAAAATATACGAGGTTAAAAGAGTTGCTAAGTGATCGAGTTTGAATAATGAAGACTAAATAAATAATAATAATAATAATAATAATAATAATGTTTTATTTTTTTTTATTGGTTTATAACAATAGGTTCTAGCTAGCACAAAAAAACAATCTGGCATTTTTCACTTGTCAGCTAACAACAAAACCATCAGCACATAAAGTAAAGTCTTTTATTTTTTTTAAAAAAAAAACTGACCAGCGTTTAAAAAAAAAAACAACAGTAAGAATATGTATTTTAAATCTTAATGTTTATATTTAAAAATTAATACAAAATCTTTATTATTTGGAAAGAAGGTAGGTGGAAATTTAATCTTAACTATTAAAGTGACAAACAGGAATATATAATAGTGAGAATGAACTAATGATTTAATTTGTTCTACAAGCTTGAAGTCGTTATTATGGAAATAATGGAAAAGAAATGTGAAACTACTAGAAATTGACTGTTTCTTTAAGCTATTTTTATATATACATATTGAAGCCATGTTATAAATAATAGTCAATAATAAAGGAGTCATTACAATGTGTTTGGGATAAAGCCATTACCATGGGCGTCCCCAAGTCATCTTCAATGTCAGTATAAAATTATCCATTAAAATGTCTATTTTACAAAACGCTGATGTATATCAATCTTCAATGGATTTATGCTATATGTTCAGAAGAGATAACTAATATGTTTGTTTTTAACCAAGCAGTATGAAATATATAAATATCAATGGAGTTGGTGAACAAGAACGTTATGCATGAAGAATGACATTCAAGTTTATAAACTCTTAACTATGGACAAATGCTTGTTTTCCTCAGGATATTTTTTTTTTGATTATTTCTATTTGAAATTTCATGTATTGTGATTATTTTATTTGTGTATTCAAGTATCATTTTCAAATTTGATCATCTGCATTCTAAAAGTGGGAGCAGTTAATTGATATGTATCAATATGCTGATATATAAAGGGGGAAAAAAGATCATAGCCAATAAATATGTATAATTATTAATAAAAGTAAATTTACAGATCCCTCTGGAAATTCAACACTGATTCATCAAAGCAACCTCAAGTAAGGTTTTAATGTAATTAACATTAAGTGCAAATTCTAGAACAAACAAAATTATATTACTTAGCCTTTGAGCATTCCATCATCAGATTTTCAATTGGATGGACGATTGAAGAGTTGGAGTGTGGAGTAGGTTGAAGCCTGTCCATTAAAGTATGAGGATTGTCTATCTTAATATATATCTGAGCACTTATAGTATATATGTGTAGAGATGATAATCTGGACCAACTGATGATTGCTGGTTTAGCATGAAATACGTATATTGGTGATTATTTATCTTTTCAACATATATGTGTTTAAGTGTATCAGTGTTATTAAATAGAGTGGAGAGTGGTGGGTCATGTGAAAGTCTGTGCTCATACCTTAATATTATGTATATATAGATGCAGGTATAAATAAGCCTGTGTTTCAGTTATTACATTGTAGAGATGTCTGCCCATCCTTGCATATGTATTTAATGGATTATGTCCTGTACATGTGGGGTTTAGATTGACCTTAGGTCAACATGGGTGTGACAAAAATCTCAGCCTCAGGGTTGCCTTTGAGCATTCCATCATCAGATTTTCAATTGGATGGACGGTTGAAGAGTTGGAGTGTGGAGTAGGTTGAAGCCTGTTCATTAAAGTATGAGGATTGTCTATCTTAATATATATCTGAGCACTTACAGTATATATGTGTAGAGATGATAATCTGGACCAACTGATGATTGTTGGTTTAGCATGAAATACGTATATTGGTGATTATTTACCTTTTCAACATATGTGTTTAAGTGTATCAGTGTTATTAGATAGAGTGGAGAGTGGTGGGTCATGTGAAAGTCTGTGCTCATACCTTAATATTACTTACTAATAAGTTTTTAATAATATCTACTTATAATTGTTTTATTTCTGAGTGCACAATTAATCAATTTGAGTAAATGGTCTTTTTTTCTTATCTTTCATTAATTTTTACTATGATTTACATACACACACATATAGATGGGAGTGGGACTATTTTTTTTAAAAATAGTTAGAAATATATTTACCCCAACCTATAAACATCATTCTAGTAATTATATTAATGGGGTAGATTTAGAATTACTAAACTCTCATTTTGCTTTTCCTTTTTGTTTTATGTATATATTTAGTGATTTATTTAATATCATTTTATATATACTGTACTTTGAATTATTTTGTTTTTCTAGTGAAAGTAAAGATTGATTGAAGACAGACTTCTATCATGAAATCTGAATCAGGGAAATTTATTGTGTTAAGCGATCAAAATGATAGAAGACCATTGTTGTTAATTTAATTTTTTTTTTTTGTAAATATTTATTGTATGTTATAGATTATTAATAAATGTATTGAGTTGTTTAAACCAATCTGATCTCTGTTTGATCATCACCATCATCATTATACATTTATATCATTAAAAGTTTCATCATCACTATCATTATGAATTTACACCATTAAAGGTTTGATATCATCATCATCACTATGCATTGTTCTCCTAAATGACTGATCATCATCAATATTTTTCATATCTATGCTTATACATAGGCATATTTGGTCAATAATTAAGTAAGTCCATCCCTGAAGAGAGCTAACTGCAAGAATTCCGAGTTTGAATTCTGTGGTGTAATGGGGCCAAAAAGGGAGATGTAATGAATATGCACTAGTCTAAATTACATTGAAATGTTGTAAGTAAATTATGAGCTACCATACTAAAAATAGATGGGATTTGGAACTAGGCATTTCATTGTGACATCTTTAGCATCCTATTCGAAGGCCTAAGTCTGACAGTAGTGAGATGCGCTCCCTTTGTTATATGCCATTTCTGATTTGGTAATATCTGGTGCACCCAAATGGGGCATAGAATCATAGATTTAGGATATGACTTGTAGATTTTTTGTCACATTGTATTCAAATCATCCAACTACTTAGTCTTATTTACGTCATCTCATGGTATACCCTGCAGTTCCATTATATGCATATATATACTGTAACCTTCAGAAGCTCAACCAAAACAAAGATGTATCACCAAATTGATACCAAACCAAATGAGCACCATAATAACTATGGATTTGTACATGAGAATGAGTCCTCTTATGGACAAAATATATATTACAACAAAATATAAGCAATAAAATCTCAGACCATTTTCCATAAATTTTATGTTCTTATTTTATCCAAATCTCAGGTTCTTATTCTTATTTAACATAATTAATAATTACTTTGCTTAACACTCAAATATACTCAAAGGAGTTAATAACATAGGTTCTTTATACACAATATAATTTTATTTTCTTCTATTAATTTCTATAAACTTATTTTATAATAAATAATATAAAGTGAAAATTGGTAAGTATTCAACTATCAGAATACCAAATCACCTTTGGCTAGTAATAAAAAATACTCTAAATATTCAACATTCTTATCTTATAAATAATATTAATATAACTAACTAGTGGGTAAATCTTATTAAAATATTTTTAAATATATAATCTTATACTAAGCAAAATAAAATAATGCAGTAGGCAAAAAGGGTACCTTTATGCTACCCATTACATTATTAAATACACTTGTAATAAGCAACAAAACAACATAACATATTTTAAATAATGCGGGTATAAAAAATAAATTGAATAAATAACTTTAATGTGACTTTTGAAGTGTACTCTAATTTTCAATATTATTTAATATAGTTTTATTAATTAGATTTTCTGGGTAAATTGGGTAATAATGAAAATATAAATATATTTAATGAATGAAAATATTTATTTATAATATGACACAAATTTAATATTACAATACAATAAAATAAAGTAATAAACTATAGACATTGCAGTATTATTAATTACTGCTGACATAAGCAGTTATTTAACCTAAATTAAAATATCACTCAAATAAATCCTTAAAAAATAATATTTAAATTTAAATTGCATTTAAAAAGTTCTATTTATTTTTAAAACAAACCAACTAGCACTATACAGAGTAACAAGCATTTGCCTTTACACATGCCACTAAATGATAATTGCATTATAAAACTAGCTATGTTTAAAATCAGTGCATAATTTATTCCTAGGATACTGCTAATGGAATTGAATATAAAAAACAAATATAATTCATATAGGTTCTACCTGTTTATGCATAGGCAGAATATTAAACACTCAATATTATCAATGACTTAATATATCTGAAAATAACTTGAAGTACAACTGAATACTTTCATACATGTATGTGCTTATATAAATACACACTTAATAAAATTTTAAGAGCAAATGGATAGTAATAAATAAGTTAACATCCAGTTATGTGATCTGGAAGTTCCACATAAGCCACAATCTCAACTCTGGAGGGATTGAATAAAATTTAAACCAATGGAAACTATCTAAATTATTGCCACAATTGATAGCTGACAATGGGCAGAATACCAATAAGTAAAAGATATGGCATGGTTAATAAACAATACATAGAAATTTATCCTGCATTTACTCACATATACACATAAACACACATATTCCGACTAAAAAAATATAAAAACCAATATAAAAATAATTAAAAGTTAATATATAAAATATGAATAAAAACTACATTCAGCCATACACCAACTTCAGATAATACATTCATTCACATACAAAACATAAAATAACTGTTTTACCCTGTGTACATTAACACACTTGAATAATCTGAGAACTTAAAATTTTATAATTAGAATTGTTTCACCTGGATATTTACTCATACTAATTTCAATTCTAAAATGTACACTATCATAAATATACTCAATATAATATAAGACATAATAATAGAAATAATAATACACTAGTAATAATTGTAATAAAATAAAATAATAGTAATATCAATATTTTAAACACACTTTTCATTTGTATTATCTCATTTTCATAAAGTCTGAGAGTTTAAGAGTTCTTTCATTTTAAATAAAAAGAAAATAACTCTGGACTTATCAGTCAGGCTATTCTTCATAAAGATGAAACATTACATGGTTTTATTGAACACATAGAAAATAAATATATCGCTTCCGGTTCTTAAACAGCCAGCAACGTGAATGATAGCTCTCCTCAAAAATTAAAATCAGCAGGAAAGGGGGTGTCAAACCCCATTCCAAACCCCTAAATACAAGATAAGAGAAGTTTTATATATTTAAAAATGGAATGTGACAATGATATAGATAATATATATAGCAATTCAAGCTTAAAATGTCACACTCAGTCGTTCAACAGAAACGATGTCCGAAATCTTCATAGCAAATCTCAGGCTCCATCTGAGATCAAAAACTTTCCCATTAGCAATACTAAGCACCAAATAATTACTGACAACATTAAAATGCAAGAAATTATACAAACTTCGTCAGTTATATGCAATAGCGTTGGTCTCCCATCGGGCGAAATAACAGCCAATATTAATAATACATACGAAAACAGTAACAACACTCACCGTATTTCCCAAACTCCTTTAGGAGAAATAAATAAACACAATTCATCCACAACCACGAAACACTCTCAGAATAATTTGGAACAAAAAATAAAATATATGCAAAATCTGTCTGAAGAAAGGAAAAAAAATTTTTTTAAATCACCAGAGGTCACCAAATTCGCTGCTGTAACACTAGAGACTGTCAACAGTATTTCGAGAGAAAAAAACGAAATAACAGATAAAAAAAAAATCAACAAAACCCATTCACAAACAAATGAAAATTTCAAACTAGATGAACCTTTAATATCTACATCGTTTGAACATTTTAAAACAGACTCACAAATACAAACCCAAAAAAATCTATATCCTATGCTAACACTTTAAGTATCAACAAAGACGTTAAAACCGCGGAGACTAACTCGGTCAGCAATATTAATGAAATGCTTATAGGCATATGGGAATATGAAAGAGAAATCACAACAGAAGACAATCAACACCCCCAATCAATTAAGATATTAAATTATAATAATATTACCGACGAAATGCATCAAAACATAAACTATAATTTCAACAAAACTATTCCAAACATGCTCTATAAATCTTTCCAAAATTATTACAATGACAAAACTCTAATCCTAGTAGTAACGAATGAAAACTTATCATTATACAAATTCCCCATGGAGCATTTATATTCCGTAATTAAACAACATGATTCAGAGTTGGGAATTTATCAAATACTAACACACCCTAATGACAGATATGTGGCAATAGAATTTAAGACCTGGGCAGACAGGCTCCACTTTAAAAACAATATTAAAATACTGGGAAATAAAATACTTTGCACTGTAGAAATGAACAGACCTATGATACTACAAGCGAAAATCAAAAACTGCCTAACAAGATTCACTGAACAAGAGCTCCAAAATATCTTCAATCCTTAAGGCACTGTTTCAAAATTTAAATTCCTTCCAGACCCCATCTTGAACGAAAACATAATATCAAACGCAGCAATCTTCTCACTAGCCATGAAAAAAATGTTTCTCCCACTGACATCCCTACTGTAGTTAATGCAAGAGGTTCACCAATGGTCTTAACATTCAGGGGGTGCGGCCTCAGTGCTTTCACTGTTTACAAAGGACACACTTTATAAAAGACTGTTTGGCACATATCTGCACTATCTGCAACCAAAAGAAAGGCAAGTTCCACCGCTGCAGTGGAAAGAATGTAGAAACAACAACAACTACAGACACCAAACAGTCACCTAAAACAGACAATAATATTGAAAATCACACTGATAAACACAGGGCTACAACATCAAACTACACCAAATCTATAGACATAACTCCCACAGATGTAACACCAGACCACATAATATCTAGAGATGAAGATGATAATCTTTCTCAACAAACTGAAATGGAATTCCACAACAATACAACCAAAAATAGAAATGATAAACAAACAACTACATCAAGTACACCTCATCTCATTTCAAACCAATACACAGATAATATTCAGTCAATAAACAGTACAACATTGGAAAAAAAAGGGCTATGAATCAATGCTTGACAATCCTTCAGACTTGATATTTCACTTCCAATAGAAGAAACAGACACCAGAATCAAAATAGACAAAAATAACACCCAATCACCTAGAAAGTCACAAAGTAAACAAAATACAATAACTCCACATCCTCAAAAAGCAAGTAGCAAAACCAATAAACCAAGGAAAAAACTCAACCCAGCACACACCAAAACTCCAAACCTGGGGGAAAAGGGTGGTTTATCTGGACATTGGAATCAGGATCTTTCACAAGAAGTAGAGCTAACACGACAAGCTATACCAAATATTAATAAACGGAAATCAGATGTTCCGGATAAATCAAGCTCAGATGATGATATGAATTCTGGGTTAATAACACAACTACCTACATTAAAACCAGATTCACAAGAATCACAAAGTAAACACAAAGTGTCATGGGAAAAAAAGAAAAGAAAAACCTTTGAGCACTCTGATACTGATTCAGCACCAATGGAAGATGATCCTTATTTGGAATTACTAGATTCTATGGAAAATGAGAACCTTCCAGTACTCATGGAATCAAATCTACATCAACTCTCATTGGAAGAAGCATCAGATCAAGAAACCAATTATAGTCATTTACTTCCAAATTCTCCCAGAGACCAGGGGCTAGCTAAGGGGGCAGGAACACTATATTATGAACTATAAAATTGCAGGGATTAATGTCCGTGGCCTCAACTCATTGGCCCATGCTCACGCAATTAGAAAATGGATAAGCATTAACTCTCTCCACATCCTTCTAATGGGGGAAACCAAATTCCATAATAACACTGACACTAAAATAGAAACATTAATTGCCACTATGGGCTTCACTAAATTTTCAGTTGGACATTCAGCAGCTGGAGGGGTTGGAGTATTAATTAACAAAAAATTTCCTCCAAACAAATTCTGTATACTCTATTTGGATAACAACTTAATCTTATTAGAAATAGATTATTGGGGCTACAGCATAAATCTAGCTTATATATACACTTCAAACAATCCTACTATCTATCACAAAATCATTCAGATCTTAAATGCTATCCTTGGTAACAAATGAGGTTCTTTACTTATATTGGGAGATTTTAACACCACATATGGTTGCTTTAACTTAAAATTTCTTCCACTGATAAATAAAAACTTGATGTGTGTGGAAGGATTCCTTCCTCCCGGATCCTACTCCTTTTACACCAAATCCCATCAAACCCTAATAGACCTATTATATTATTCACCAGATTTACATTTTCATCTAAATGCAAAACTTTTACCGGTTTCATTTTCGGACCATATGGCCCTTGTAGTTACTCTTGAAACCATGGCTGGCCTCCCAACCCCAGAGGCTCTTCACAAAACCATGCGGATGGTAACAAAATCAAACATGACAGAGGCCATAGTGTCCGAATCTTATATATATTTTCACAAAATCAACATCCTTTCAAGACCAGCTGAAGAAGCCTGGTTTTCATTTATAGGCATCCTACAGACAATATTAAAACACCACACCATGAAAGTCAAAGACCCTAATGGCCTCTTCAGAGATCTTCTACAAATTAGAGAATCAGCTTCAGATGCTCCAAAGTCAACCTATCAAAACACAAAGATATATATAGTCTTAAAAACCTATACCGATCAAGACAAAAATCCCAGGCAGAATACCTATCCATTAGGAGAGCCAAATGCTATTTATCACAACAACATCACTAGACAAAAGGCTACCAGAAATGGGCTCTTGGAGGGAAAAATAACAAAACCACTCCCACCTCCATCATTGCAGATGGGAAAACCTTACTGGGAGATGAACACAATAAAAGAACACTTCCGGCAAAGAATGCAAACCGCAATCTTCAATGGCACACAATCCTGGTCTGAAGTTGATCCACAGGCAACACATGGGATCACAGAAAACCTACTCCAACAGAAAATATTTTCCCTTCCAGATGGTGTACATCCTGGATTACATGGGATTCCCAGATTCCTAATCCTACACCTCAATCAATTTGCAATTCCCATAATGAAGAAGATGGTGGATTATCTAGCAACTGGTAATAGAGTGATACCTAACCTTTACCCAGTGGCGCTAGTTCCATTTATATAAAAAAAATCAGGTTATGGATCTCTCAAACATCAGACCTATTTCCATGACACCCCAGCTAATTAAAATTGTAGAGTCCATGATCAAAGACCTCATACAACCAAATGTCTTAAAGCACATATCTAACAACCAATATGCCAAGAAGGGATCCTCTACTGCACATGCAATGGTCAACATAATCTCCATCATTGATTATGTCAGAATCCAACGGAAGTCAGGGCCGATAGCTATTCAACTGGACATTGCTACAGCCTTTGACTCAGTACATATAGACATACTCTTAAATATTTTGGCTGAGTATGATGTTCCTGCAGCTGCTGTCCAGATCATAAGCAATTTATTATACAACAGGGAAATTTTTATCACTATGGATGGTAACATCACCTCCGGATTTAAACCGACACAAGCTCTCCCTCAGGGTTCCCCCCTCAGTGCCCTATGCTTCATCGCATATATAAATCCTCTCCTGATGGATTTGGAAAAAATTCTACCAGGTCTTTTTATACCCAATTTAAGCAGAGAATTCAACACGTTTGCCTACATGGATGATGTAATGATCATCCTACCATCAAAAAAACATATTCCTTTGCTACAAACAATATTAAGCCGCTATACTGAGAAATACAGGCTGCAATTCAACTCCAACAAGTCTGGCTCCTGGAAAATTGTTTCAGGAAGAAAAATTAACACCCTCTTCTCTGCCAAGCCACAGAGGTATCTTGAGTTTTCCATATTCAAATCTACCACAGAAATGACCAAAGAGATTCAGGATAACATCCTAGAAACAACAAACAAATTCATCACTTCCTTGTCACAAGTCTACCTTCCTCTCTGGCAAGGTAGCACTAATTAACATGAATGTGATGCCAAAAATAGCATACTTTCTTCCATTTATCAAATGCAACAAAAGCTTCATAAACAAAATAAATGGCTTGTGCTCAAGGCTTTTCTGGAAAGGTAAAACGGTCACGATCAGCCTCAAAGGCACTCAGCGACCAAGAAAGCTAAATGGTCTTGCTCTCCACTCCATTCAGGCATTGATTTACCAAAAAACCCACAATGTCATACACAACTTGGTAGCATCATATGGTTTTAACACAATTCTCCAAAAAACTTTCCTTCAAAAGGTAACACCCACCGACCGACCCCCACCAGACAGACAAACATGGATCGCTAGAAACACAAGTTTTATCAAACAGCACTGCCCAATAAATGACTCCACATTCAATTCTAAAATATCATTATAGCAAGCATACACAATCCTCCATCCAATCTTACATCCTATAATCAACACATTTTATTACAATAATAAGAAACTGGTATCCAACTTTAAAAGATGGAGTTTAGAGGCCAAATACCTAGACTTCCTCATTAAATACAACATTAATGGACTACCTACTAATCACTTCTTTTACAAATGTGGTCACAACATAGACCCTACTTGCAGCATTTGCATGAATGGCAATGAGACATTGGAACACCTTTTCTCACAATGTATGGGATTCAGAGTGATCCGAGAAATCATACTCTCCAACACCAAGATAGATTTCCAACTGATCTCATCTCTGAAAGATAGTATCAATACTAAAACCTATCCAATAATACGTCTCTCAATGTTTTTGAACTATGCCATATGGGTTACACATTGTAAACTAATCATGGAACACCCACAACCTACTATAAAACAGGTTTTTTCCAAAACAATGATTAAAATCCAGAAGAGACAACTCCTGGCATCGTCAAAAACATTTGAAGACACTTGGACATTATACAATATGCCAAACTAACAACAAGGCAAAAGGGGGGGGGGGACAATCAGATAACAAATATGTGAAAGATCTAATGTTCACACCATATTGGACAACATAGACTCATCAGAACCCAAATGGAAATAACAAGATAGTTAGAACAACAATGTAAACCCCAATTGTATGATTACACATCACTGTATATATTAGAAATAATAAATTATTATTGAAACTACATAGAAAATAAATAAATAAATCAGAGCAGAAATTCCTCACAATCTTGCTAACAATTTAATTTTTTTTTAAAAATGAAAACAGAAAAAATACATATAACTAAGTAAAAGGAAGATTTCATAACAAAAGTTTATACGGAAATTTAATAGGATTATCATGTTGATGCAAATTTTAAAATTATTTCTTTTGTGGAATAATAATATACTTTAACTGGTTAAATCAGTGGCATTCCAAGATATTTATTTGCAATATGCAATTATATAATATCTTCTTTAGGATAGTAAAAATATATGCATAAACAATACTATCATTTATTTTAAATAAATGAAGACTTTTAAAATAAAAAGCTTCATTTCTTCTTTCTATTTCACAATAATTTTAAATTCATTATAGCCTTAACTTTAGCAAAATGAAGCTATAATAAGTTTAGACAGTTCCATGTAATAATAATATTTCAATAATTAATAATTAAGACATTTTATAATAGTCCACAATAAATGACTTCTTTAAAATGATGCAATTGGTAGAGCACAAAAATAATAATATTACTTCTTTGTAATTAATTTGTATAACTTTTAAAACATGAAAAATTAAATGTTAATAAATCTGGTTTTTAAAATAGTCTAGAATTAACTAAAAGTTCATAGAACAATAAACTTCATTCACAATGATTTTCCAGCCTGGCAGTCTATTATAGTATTTCTTCATATTTATTTATGCTTTGGAGTTTTTCCCATAAGTGTTAAAGATTTGCAGAGGTCCCTACTGTCATTTTTGCAGGCACATAGTTTTAAGTTTGTAGCCTTAATGTATATTACAATAAAGCTTATTAGTAATAGTAACAAGTCAGAAGTCACATGACTTATATATAGCTTGCACTTACTAATATGTAAAGTTAAGAGTGTGCTAATAGCTCTAAACAAGCTTTTTTTTTTTTATTTATGATAAATGCTACTACAAGAGAAGGCATTCAAATCGTGGTCCCCATCCCCAGACCGGTTTCGACCTCACTGAAGAGACCCATAGGTCGAAACCGGTCTGGGGATGGGGACCACGATTTGAATGCCTTCTCTTGTAGTAGCATTTATCATAAATAAAAAAAAAAAAGAAGCTTGTTTAGAGCTATTAGCACGCTCTTAACTTTTAATAAAGCTTATTGCATTTTTCAGATGAAAGACATTGTCTGTAGATAACTATGAACAACACAAAGGGTAAATTGCTTAAATGATGCTAAGGTTTTAGCAATGTATTATTAAAAAAATAATTAAAGTTGATTTCTTAAAGTAAAAGTTAAAGCAATCATGTTTCCCATTTTTTCCCCTTTTAAATGTGTGTGCTTGTTTGAATCACAATAAAGTTTATCATGTCATTTTAATTAAACAATAGGCAATTAACCATGGTGTGGGATTTTAAATTAACTGATATGACCTTAATCTTTTCTAATCAGGTCATCTAAAAATAGATTTAACCTTGAGACTTGTCTAGACTTAATTAAAACAAATAAAAAATAATTAATTTCATTTAAATTATCAACTATAATTATTTACTTTATTTAAAAGTTCTCAAGAAATTATGATTAAGCACCTATTTAATGAAATATACTACTTTTTTATATAATTAACAATTTTAAAGATAATTTATTTCAAACTCTTTTCTTTTAAAACACCTACACTCATACATCCACACACCTACCAGAAAGTAATTTAAAAAATATGAAATTTATTACAAACTAATGTCCTTTAAAAGATAGCAAAAACTTTATTGAAATTTAATCAAAATATAATATACTTCAAATTATATTTAATTTTGACCTGATAAGCTATCAACAGAATTATTTACTTCTTAGTAATTGGCATTTAAATACATTTTATCACAAATTTTATTAATATAATTTAAAATTCATAAGATTTCATACAGTTTAAAATAATAAGACTTATCTTAACAAAAGAGTTATCTTTATTTAACAAAATAAAAAATTTAAAACACTATACTGAATGTTTAATCCTCTCTGATCTAAAGATAGGGTTACAATATATATATATATGTTTAATGTAAATGAAGTTTAATTAAAATCTTGTATTCTGCATACAGACAGTACATTAAAATTATTATCAGTACTCTAGAACATTAGCATAAAGTTGAAAATCTGGATTTGATATTGAGCAATATCAATATATGTAAATGACACTAAATGTAGTATGAACTAAATAAATATAACAGAATACATTCTAATGGGAGAAGAGTAGGATTTTATACAAGTGTGTGAACATCAATTGTGCAACCTTATGTAACAGGAACTGGGTTCAAATCTTGTTACAAAAGAAGAGAAAGTGTAGAATGATTTTTCATTTTCTTTGTATGTCATTATTGTTGTCATATTTTTTTTTTTTATTTATTGGAGAAATCGCATAGGCAGACACATATGTATTTACTGGAGTAAAAAAGAATGACAGTGGTTATGGGTTAATATTCATATTTGGCATACATGTACATAGATAAATGTTGTTTTTTACAAGAAAAAAAGGTAAAATTAAGAGAGAATTTAAAGCCTGTAAAAAGTTTCTTTTTGCTGTAATGATCTCAGAAATTAATTTGCCAAATATTTTTCTTATTGTTCTAGAAACAGATGGAACTAATTTTTGCTGTCTCACTCTAATTTAATGAATTCATTTATTTTAAATATTCTGACTTTATCAAAATAGTTTTAATTAAAGAAAGAAGAAAGAAAAAGAAAGCAAAGGAATGTGGAATGCACATTATAAATTTTTTTTTTTTTTTATTCTTTTGCCTATTGTTAAATTAAACATAAAAAATAAAATGAGTGAAAATTGGGACTACTAAGTAGTTTCTTTTATTGTGCATTCTTTTCAGAATATGTTTTTGGAACAAATAAGAAATGCCAGAGATAAAAAAAAAAAAAAGGAAATAGTTTTCTTTTTGTTTTTGAGATGATTAATTAGTCAGTGAGGAGAAAGCAATATACTTATAATAAATTTACCATGAAAAGTAAAAGAGAAGATGGGAAATAAACTGTGGTCACTGTCTATTCATTGCTGGACAAAGAAGTTTGTTTGCAAAAACTGAAAATAAAACTTTAAAAGAAAACTTCATGGATCACATGGGGTAAAGTTATAATCGTGCCGGGGTCCATGTTCGAGCTCCAGCTACCTTTGCCATCTATGCCATGAGAAATCATTATGATATTCATTGCCCTGAGTGTACCACTTGCAATCAGGAACAAAAACAACTGGATCTAGTGCATTACATCTGCCATCCCTGGAAATTGTGTAAAAGAAATCAAAAGAAATACATTATCAGGAGATGGACTCAATAATTGGAATGCCCAAGTAGAAAAGATGGTTGCTAAGTTTTGCCAACACTAATTCCACAATTATCAGGTATTGAGTGCACTCAGAGACATATATGTAGGCTCTGCTGATTAATAAATGCTGGTAAATATAAATTTACATCATTTCTAACTCATAAATCCAATCAAATCAAGCCATGTGATAATATAACTCTTTATGTATTTTTTTTTTTGTTTTTCTTTCTAATTATAATTTATAAAAATAATACTTTGTCATATACATGATTTATGCTATTTTGTTTTCCTCTTATAATAAATGCTATTAATTTCCAATTAAATTGTTTAATTTATTATAAGGTATGTGTATGCAATTACTTGTGTCCTTTATCATTGACTGAGTAATATATTTGTGTATATGTGGGCATGTCTCCAATAAATATTTGAGAGAGAACAGGTTAGATAGAAAGGTACGTGGGGATTTTAAAAGCCTTATTTCAAATGATAGTGGGAATTAAAGTAGATAGGAATTTAGAAAGAGAGAAAAAAGGAAAAAGAGTGTCCATTTGGAAAGCTAGTTTACTCGCCGCATCTTCTCTGGCGTATTGCTGCTTTACCACACCGTTAGTTTTAAGATGGTCATAAGATAATGCTGATGAGTCAGACAAATTATTAGTAGACCCTACAATTCTTGCTAATGAGTAGGATTGGTGCTTGGTAATGTGCAAAAAGCCATTGACCATAAACGTAGAAATCTCCGAAGAAAGAAAGTGACAACTAGGAGGGATAGGATTATCCAAAATTACCATTATATAGTTGATGTTTTTGTGTTCGGTTCTCTTCTCTAAAGATTGATATTAAAAATAGGATTAGAATATATGTATGCCAAAACTAAAGTAAATGGATACACCTAGATAATTGGACTTATATATAATATTTCTACATATGAAGAGTTTATCATAAGGTTCAATTATTGGTTTTGTTTAAAGAAATTAAAATGATTTCCCTCATATTATTTTATTATATTCTCATTATTAGCAAGTGAATAAGTTTGTAAACTTGTTTTTATTACTTTTAGTTAATGTTATCTTACTAATTATTGCAGATTCATATAAAGCTAGTAAACATAAATATTACCCCTGTATATAGCATAAACCTACTCAAAAATTTGCTATGAAATTGGTAATGATTACTCTAGGAAAAAGTATATTAAACTCCATCTCATAAATTATTTATAAATGTATCAATACCATATAAATATATGTATTAGTAAATATCTCTTGCTTGAATTATCAGTAGTATGACAAACTAGGATAATGAATTGTTACTAAGCTGAAATGGCTACAATGTGGTTTAGTCACATAAATGTTACAAGAACTATTTCATATTTCTCCTAAGAAAAGTATTTGTTTATATAAATATCATTTCAAATTTTAGTTTATTATAAGTATTATTTATACTATGTATTAAAATGTTTGTACAAAAAAATATAGCCACAATATTACAAAAATAAAGAAATAAAAATACTTTCATTTAAGTGGATTCAGTTGATTGCTTTCTTATGATCAGTTGTTATAATGAAATAAATTTGCTTTTTATTATTGTTGATATTAGTTACAATAAATTTTATACTTGTTTTAAAAAATAACAAAAAAATGCAGTCATTTGAAAAGATGGTAAAAATAATATAGCCATTTAGACTACAGGTGCTATGAGATATCGCTCTATCAGAAAAAGGAAGCATACAATTTCAACTACATGAAAAAATTCAAACTAATTTGATTTTTTCAAAATAAATACATACTTAAAAAGGTATTTAGAAGGACACCCATTCAATTTAAAATATAATATGAAAAGGTTGTTATTAATATAAAGAGCAATTTCCATATTCAAATTCCAGCTTCAATTTATAAAAACTATAGATAAATGTTTAAGTATGAGAGAATAGCAATATAGTGACATGAGTTAGAAATAATTTAGCCATACACATAAACTTAATTAATTGATGATGAAGAAATCCATGAGTTCCTACAAATAAGATCAAAGCCATACCAATATATACCTGCTTGAATATAAAAGAAATCAAATTTATTTCAAGTTAAATATTATATTATACTCAGAAAAATAAATCATTTCCCTGTAATTTAGGAGTCATAAGTTTAATCTTCATTTCAAGATTATAAAATATAAATATTTATTTTTGATGATGAATATTAATTATTATGAAAAATTTATTATAATTGTATCAATTTATCTTATAATATCTCTGGTATATTTTAAATCCTAACTCCTTTGCTATGTTCATAATTGAATCCTCATTCCACCTGCGTGCCTACCATTTAAGTTATTGAAAGCATTGATAGAGGATACCCATTACCCGCAACATATATGGAATTCTTTTGTTTGCATTACCATTGTATGTAGTCATTCAGAAATATTAAGAAATAGTTATGATGAAGAATTAAGTAATAGAAAACCATTTAAATTAGTATTTAAATATTGCATATAAAATATTTAAAGCCAGGCAAATCATCTGATCTTAGTATGTTAAAATAAGAGGATCAATTAACATTATGAGTAAGAAAATGTAGAATTCTAATATTCAATCTTTGTGTTGAGCCAAAAAATTCTACGAAAACCAGAATTGGCACACATGATTCACTTCATTCTGAGGTTGCTAAATATCATTGTGTTAAAGAGTATGAACTAACTAAATTATTATAATATTTCAGTTCATATTTATTCTATTATTCATTATTTATTTTATTAAAAAACATTAATATTATTATTATTTTCTTGTATAAAAGAACATCATTTCTTAGTATTAATCATGCAAATTAATAACCTCGAGATAAAATTTAAAAATATGATTTCCGTGATATGATGTAAAACAAATGGAATATATGGTTGTGTTAGTCATTGATTAGTTGTAATTAATATTTTTTCAATTTTTGGCAGCTCTGTTTATCACGATTTATAGGTGAAGAATAATTTTCATTGATTAAAGGGGGATGAAAATTAAAAAATATGAGCAGGAAAAAAAAGGAACATGCGATAAAAAAGATATGTACTGAATTGCCTTATTAATATTTGAATATTTAATATATTTTCAAGTTCCAACACTTTAACCTAACATTTTGAATTTCAACATATCAAGAAATTTAGTAATCAAGAATCAAACCAGGGGGATTTCTTATATTCAGATGATATATCAGTATGCCTATCTTCCAACATATAATCATCTTTCTGACCAAGCTTCATATTCTTCTCATTATGATTCACAATATGTTTTAAATGTTTCTTTGTGGTTCCATACCATTTAATATCATCTGCTATCATCTTTTTGAAGGCTAATGCTCCTTTGAATGATTCAAATATATGCACTCATCTAAAAGAGAAAATTAAAATAGTTTTGGAAACGTAAAAGTTTTTAAAATTTTTATTCAAATACAATGGAGATCTTTTAAAAAATTTTAATTTTTCCTTT
The DNA here is from genome assembly GCA_028023455.1 of Epiperipatus broadwayi. NCBI lineage: Eukaryota > Metazoa > Onychophora > Udeonychophora > Euonychophora > Peripatidae > Epiperipatus > Epiperipatus broadwayi. Next base: position 4,272,304 of record JAQFVV010012490.1, on the reverse strand, counting down.
CAAGAATATTAAAACACATTAATCTAGAATTATTAAGTAATATCATTCATTAATGCAAAACATTTTTAAAATTCATAGCTTACTTTGGAAAAAAATCTGATTTATTTATTTGTTTAAATTCAGCATACCTTAAAAAGCAGGCATTTTAATTTAAAAAATATATATATTAAAAGTTATTACATAATTATTAATACAAATGCTACTATACTTATTAAGAACAATCTATTTATTATAAAAAAGAGAGTTTATTAAATATAATATTTAATACACATATCTTCAAAAAATATTAGTTTATTTTTCAAAATTATTAAAAAATTTGAATAATCCTGGAAAAATAAACTACAAAATTTTCATTGCTAGGCAGTATATAGATATGATTGTAGATTTTTACACTGTTAAGTAATTTGATATATTTTCAAAACTGATGTTGAATATTTATGTTAATATCTTAGTAAAGCCTTCCATCTCAAACAATTCTTAGCATATATTAAAAGAAGGCAATACAGTTTATAATTTTTGTTTGTCTTATGCTGTATAAACATTCTTATGATATATTGTAGTGCTTAATTAAATGTCTTAAAAATATTTTATACTATGACTAGTATGAACTTAATGGGAAAAATGCAACTTTGGTAAAGACAAAATGTTTTAAAGTAATTCAATTGTGTAAGTCAAGGATTACTTATATTCATTTTTTTCCCCTTTGTTTCAACATGTTATTATCATGCTGTAAATATTTAGAATTTAATAATGGAAAAACAATAAAAAAGTTTCATGTAACAATATATTAATTTAAAGTTAATAAGTTAGAAATATAATGGAGTCCCAATGACATCACTACAATCAATCTATATTTATATATAAAGGTATCACTAAATCTTTATTTTTTATAATGTTTCAGATAAAATTTAATTAATCATCTTCAGTAGCATTTCTTAAAAAGTGACTTTAATAAAAAATACTGATGTGTCAGTAAAAGAAATTAATATATATAAAATAGATTTTAAATAGTGTCTCTAAAATCCATCAATAAAAAAAAGAGTGAAGATAATATTCAACATGTGAAGCAAATGCTGGATGATGATCATTTATAATTTTCCTTATTCATTTTATCATCTATCTAGGCATAAATAGCTAACTATTTGTCAACCCATATAAGAATGATTATGTGAGTTAGTTATGAGTTAATTATCTGAAGAAACATAAGTTTGCTTGGAGCTTTTAGATATAATAAATCATAAGTGACAATAATTAATTGGTTACCATATATAAATTATTAGTAGGTTTGAAAAGATGTATAAATGATTATTTATTAATTTACTTCAATAGTTTAACTTTGCCTGTTGAATGGGATTCATTTAAACTTCAGGGAAAATTTAATCTCAGTCAATTTTAGTTATGTGCTTTCATTATTTGTCTATTTAAATCTTAGACTAGAATAATAAATGAAATTCATTTATTATTTATTGAAGTTGCCTTGATAACAGGTTGCTGACATTCTATTGATTTATTTAAGCTTTGACTGATGTGATATGATATATGTAAATATGTGTTTATATATATATGGTGAATACATTTTGTAAATAAAAATGTATTTTACCTTTTATTGTGTATAACAATAAGCTATATGTGTATGAAAGAAAATAATTCTGGAAAAATAGCATTATGCATTTATGATGAAATGGGCTCAAATTCTCCTAGAAATAAATTTAATAACATTGTTTTAATACTTAATTTTAATTCTTATTTTTATATACAGTCTACTTCTCTCATACTAAAATTATTATTATATAGTGATTTACTACAGCAATTTTTAAAATATATTCATTTTAAAAAAATTATGTCCACCATTTTGTGTTACTATTGATGTAACAGAATGCTAAATTCAGAAGAATAATGTTTTGCCCATAAAATAAAATAAAATTCATTATCAATAAATAAATAAAAAGTATATATTGTATATTCATTACATATTTTAAAAATATTTTGTTCAGTCATACCTTTATCAAAATGACTTAATCATTATGTAGTTTTAGAAAACTATTGGATAATATCTATAATAAATTGCACTAAACTGAAAAATATATACTGTATTTATTAGTCTCATATTATGATTGATGATAAATATAAATAATCTCACCATAAAAATTAATTTTAATTAATATAATTTTAAAAAATTGTTACATTCAATGCTTTACAAATAAATTGAAAAATTTTTACATTGCTAATTTATCTAATTTACATTTAATATCCTTACAATAATAGATTGCTAATTCCTCCATAAAAAAAATAAAATTTTGTTAATTTATATAATAAAAAAAACCTTTAATTACATAAAATAATTAACTGCTACACAAACAAATATAAAAATATACACTGAACATTGTATTTATTAATCAAAAAATTAGTTCACATATTCATAATGAACAAAATGACAAGCATATTGTCCAAAATATCACATCTTAATTTGCAGAAGAAAAAAAAACCCTTAACAGTTGTATTCATTAAGGAATTACAAAAAAAAAAAAGATCACATAACACATAAAATGCCCAAAAATAAATTAGAAAATGTATGCTATGTTAATTTAATTTTTTTAAAGCACTTTAATTTGATGAATCATGGCTTCAATAAGAAGTCAAACTTAATAATATGTTTTCAAATGATGACTGCAATTGTAAAATATTTAAAAATATCATTAAAAATCATGATATACAGTTTATACAGTATATTTATACACAGGTTAATATGCTTTTTTCTTTTTTTGATAATATGCTTAATAAGATATTTATTCATTAATTATCTCCTTTTTTTATTCATTTTTAAACTCTTGTCAGATATTCAACGTTGGGCCATATTTCAAATTTTTAACCATAGGAAATTATTATAAGTATATATTTTTAATATATATTTTTGATTCAAACGAATTTTGGAGAACCAGTTGCTTGGGTAAAAGTGTTCTGGTATGTAATGCATTAAGTAATGTATGATTATTAATATAATAAATTGTATTTATTTAAAACATAAAGATATTAATTAAATAAGTACAAAAATTCGGAACAAAAAATAATCAAAGTAGATTATGAATAATAAAAGCACACACCCACACAAAATATTAAATCAATTCCACACCAGCTTTTACTTTAATTTAGCTAAGATTGTTTTTTTTTTTTTTCATTTAAATTATTAAATAACAAGTAATAAGTTGGACAATATCTTTCATACTTACTTTTATAAAAAAATTGATCTATTATTTGCATCATAGTTTAAACTACCAAGCTAAGTTAGATAATCTTTTAATGTTTTACAAAATTTTGTTGGAAAAAGAAAATAATAAAAGCCCAATTTTCACCTCATTTTAAGGAAATAAAAAGTTTGTTTTAGAATTAATCTTCTTTATATCTTAATTGTGTACCATTGCTTTTTTACTTGAATCCTTAATATTTATATGCAACTTTTGCTTTCAATTGGCCATTATTTTATTAGATAAGCCCTGTGTCCTCCAGTACAATACTATATTGGGCAGAGATATCTATATTTTATTTAATACTGATTAGCTTTTAATTTCAGCTGTAAGGTAATAATGACACATGGGAAGTACATTATGTTAATATGGAATGTGATCATTATTATTTTACATCATTCACACATTTTATACATGTATACATATGAGCATTCCACTGGAAAGAATTTTATTTTGTGAATTTCAGTAAATGAAGCTTCTATTTTGTGAAACTGTAAAAATTCTGTTGAATAAAGATGGCATGAAGGGACTTTCCATACATAAATTTGACAAATGGGCCAAATCTAACAGAATCATAATAATTTATCAAGAATTTCAAAATAATTTAAAGCTTTTTAATTAAATTTTTTAAAGACATTTTATAAACACTTGCATACATACTTAATAACTCGTACAAACAAATCTTTTAACAACTGTATGCACATACACATATATACAAAACTCTATATAAACATTCATATGAGTATAATATTAATGTTGAACAAATATAATTCTTTTTCATTGTGGCTCTTATTGGTTACATTAATTTAAAAGACCTGATTATCTGCTTCAAGTTAATTTATTATTTAAAAAATCTCCAGGGTATAAAAATAAGAATTCAGTAATTACTCTAGTTTTCAATAACTAGAAAACAACAAACCAAAATAACTGTCATCTCCAAGGAATAAAAAAATCAATTCACATATAAAACTAAAACATTTTATATAAAGAACAATGAAAATTATTCTAAACAAAATCACACATGATTACATAGCTAGATAAATATTATGTATACTTACATGTACAAATATATGTAGGAATATTTTATGGCAGGCCAACCAAGCAGTAAAGTAATGCAGATCAAATTGATCATTAGTATGACACATTCCAAATGTTTGAACATTTCATTAATATGGTACTTAATATGTGTGATAGTAAAATATAAAAATAATGGTCTGATTAATTGCTCAGAAGGTGTTGTGTAACATTTGAATATTCAAATAGCAGGTTTTGCACAAAAGTTCCATTTAATTATCTATTCAGATATTTTTGGTTTTTATTTTACTCAGCTAAAAACTGATTCAAGAATCATTAGTTTTCAAGTTCAGTACTATACCACTGCATTAAGCCACAACATGGTTGACAATTTCCTGCAGTCAATGAGATCTGCTATTATAAACTGGATTTAACTACTAATTAGATTTATTAGAAATAGATTATATATGTTTCCATAGTAAAATAATTTCTATCAAGTTCCAAAACAATATTTTACAATGTTTTCTAAATAGATTGTCATAGATAGAAATAGAATTAAGAACATGACCAGTTAAATTTATCAGTGTGAATTAAAACAAATAGTATGTTGCAAATAAAAAGGAATAAAATGATTTGTAGTACAATTTGAAAATTGAAACATGCATATAATATATTAGTGATCTGAATTCTAAACTATGATAACATAAGCCTCATAGTTCTGATTTCAAATAAATCTCTTTCATCAGTGGTTTCAATTCCTTGAACACCACAAATCAAAATTATCCAGAATTAAGTCTATATAAAGCAAATTTTGTTATATTATCTAAAAATATAAAAGATGCGAAATACACAATTATTAAAAATAATACCTTTTTTGTAGTCATTTAATGCAACCAGAATATACTTTGAATATGTGTGATAATTTCTCTGCCTAATACTTGAAGTCTCAGTAATATTCACTTTCAACATGTTTAACACAATTTATTTTAGTATCATAAATTTGAGTGGGATAAAGCACAGATTTAGTGTTTTAAAACATAAACACATTCCTCACCCTAATAGTTACATCAGATATCAATTATGTTTTTGGTTATAATTATTACGTGCTTTTCTGCTTCTGCTAAAAAAATAATTGCAAAGAAAATTATGAGATTTTCAGTGAATTTCTCAATTAATTGACAAAATCATAATGTAAATTTCAAATCATAAACATATACATCTAATGGACTATTTGTTCCAACATAGAATTATATTATAAACTTTAATAAAATTTATATTTGAAATATATTTTAAAATAATAAACATTAAATTATAACATTTTTAGATGTAATAAATAAATAGAATTATTCTAGATAGATTTGACACATCAATAAATTTAGAGTATAATATGCTATATGATATAGAATAAAATATCTTTCTGTAACAACAAAATATGACAATAGCTATAATATAATCATATAATCATAACGTATAAAAGCTCTTTTTGGGAATTTTTCAAATAAAATATTTAGATGATAATAACACAATTGCATTAAAACACTTCATTAAAGAAGATAAATTTAAAAAAATAATTTCTATGGATTAACAACAGGCATGGATACAAAAAATGGCAGTTATTAAAAATTTTAAAAATAAAAATGATAAATATATCGTGGATAGAAAGATAGCTACTTTGCAAAAAGAGCAATTTATAAAGTTATATACTAGTTACAGATATAACCCTAGAAGCATTAGAAATATATTCTTTAATTACAAACTATATAATTTAGGTAATAATAGTGAACCTGAAAATATAAAATGAGTAAAACTTTCATATGTTCCTAAAATTTATCATACATTATTAAAAAATAAAAAATATATAGATAAAAATATTAAAATAGGAGTCAAACAGTAAAAATCTTGATATATTAGTAGGGAATTATAAAATAAAAGACGATATAAAATATAAAAAGGGTATAGTATACAAAATTACTTGTGGGGTTTGCAGTATGGTTTATTACGGGCATATGGCGAAACAATTAAAAGGAAGGGGTAAAGAACATAATAATGCTATTAATAAGAGAGATGACAGACCTGCATTATATATTCACTACTTAAAATATGGACATAGAATAGAATATATTAAGAATATAAGACCATTAAATTATATTAAAGAAATTAATAGAAGGAAGATATATGAAACTAATTACATTAATTATAACAGAAATAATTGTACGAACATTTATAAAATGTCAATTAATTTAGCTAATAATTGGATAATGAAAAATGAATGGAGGGTTATATAATATGTTATTATAAATGTATTAAAGCATAAATTATAAGCTTGTGTTAATTTTATATACAGTCGGTAGATGTCACTATTGACGATGACATATTGAAAAGGGCAGAAATTTAAAAATTGCTGAAAAGCTTTTATATGATATGATTATATTACAGCTATTGTCATATATTATTTTGTTGTTATATAAAGATATTTTATTTTATATCATATCTAGGATTTATTTTGAATTTGCAAAAGCAACATAAAGGATTTATTCCTTGTATTTTAGCTATATATACTATAATCAGGTTTTAAAAGCTAAAAAAAGTGGGATCCATATTGATAAATATGAATATATCTATCATTCACTCTTCTTTTTCTTCAGCCTAACTTTGCCTGATTGTTAGTATAGTTACAGAAATAGTTTCTACAATATAAAAACAATGCTTTTAAATAATTTAGCCATTTCATTATTAATAACTGTTTTTAACTGAAAACAAAAGAAAAATGTGTAACATATAATTTTCATGAAATCAAATATAGGTAAAATGTCATTAATCTGAAACACCTAATTTCAGGACTTTTTAGAGGATTGTAAATGCTTTAAATTTGAACATCACATCTTTTATTCTCCCACTATAAACTATTAGATTTTTGTAAAGCATGAAACACTTCGAAAATGTCAAATAATTATTAATTTTATTATTTATAATTAAATATATATGTAAATATTTTCTGTATAATATATAAATTAATTTTATTTAAAAAAATTATTAAATTACTATAAGTTTATTTTTATATTGGTAAAAAATGATTGCATAGCAGTAATTAAAATAATAACTATAATAATACTTTTATTTATTAAGCCTCACCCTTAATTACTTGTTTGAAATATAAATCTTTTTCTTTTCCACTTAACAATTTAATGTAATCCTTAATTAAAGATTTTGAAATATTTTTGCCATTTTTTATTTCTCTCCCCTCTATTTAACAGTTGGATGTAATCTTATTTAAAAATAAAAACCTTGGAAATATTTATTCTTTCTTCTTCAGTAATTTCTCTTCCTTTCTCCTCCAATTAACAATTGATAATATTCTTTTTTTTAAAACTGAAAAACTTTGAAAAATTATTTTTTCTTCTTCAATGATTTTTATTCCTTCCTGCTTGGCTGTCTGGATATAATCTTTTTTTAAAAAACCTAAAAGATTAGAAAAACATATTGTTTTTTCTTAGTGGTTTATTTTTTCTTTCTTCTTAACAGCTGCATGTAATTCTTTTTAAAAATAAGACATTAAAACATTTATTATCTTATTCAGTGATCCCCTTCCCTCTGTTTAGAAGTGGGAATATAATCTTTTTTAAAGATTGATTATAGAATTTATCATGCATTAAATAAAGATATTAAATTAAAATAGAAGTAAAACATGGGAATGTCTAAAATTAGACATTTATTTATAGATTATTAAAATTGGTTTTTATTTTTATTTTGAAATGCAATTATGTACTCATTTAACTATTTATAAAAAATAAGTCTCTTTGTAATTTTGTAAAGATAATAAAAATCTCCAATTTATAGTGAACAAACAATCTTATGGTATGAATACATATCATTTTTCTGCATTCAAACATTTACTTTCTTCAATCCCAAAATCATTGTTATAAAAATATATGTTATTATATTACTTACAGATAATCCCAGACATCAAGATTGATTACAATTAATTCCAGACAATAAAATTTATTATACATATATATAACATTAATGCAATAATTTATTTTTTTTTTTAAAAAAAAATTAGAGTTAAAATATATAATCCTATCGAATAATTAATTTAGGTACTTACGTGTTAGATCTGCTTTCATGAAGTTGACAGGATAAAGAAATACATTTAATGATACTAAAATTCATTTTAGATTTATAAAAAAAATGAGAAAAGATAAAAGGAGGAGGTTAAGGTTTAATGAAAAAAGTTTTGGTTTTTCTCACAATAACTGAAAGACAAAAGTTTCATAAGCAATTAAATGTCAATTTATTTATTTTTTATTAATAGATTAATTATTAGACAGTATTATATTTTAAAATATATAATTATTGCATTAATGTTATATATATATATACAATAATGGTCCGAAAGAATTTGAAGATCCGGTCTTACCGTATCTGCCGTACAGAGTGTCACTAGGCTACTTGAACCTAGAAAGTTTATAGAGTAGGCAGATACGCGCTGTTAAGATTCCACCTTATTTTATATTTTTAGACCGTTAGCCCCAGTCACTAGCTCAGCAGAGCAGAGAGATTAATAATAATGATATATTATCAAAATATATTAATATAAAAAAAATAAAATAAGCCACTGCCAGTAATTAACACACAAATATTTATTTACACACATATAAATTTTGAATCATTTTAGCATAACTTGTACTTTGGATTTTAAATTTATAATTTAACTTTTAAGTTCGCACAGATGAGTTTGATATTTTATTAAATTGTCGAGTATGAATAGACTACATAGATTTCATTTGAAAAGAAAATATTCTATCCTTATTTAACCTAAGGCCAAAAGTTCGCAGTTAAACCAACATCAATCCATCTGATATATATGATGTATTCAATGTAGCACAAATATGACAGCACAAAATACCATACTGTCAGGAATATACATCTGAACAGCAGGGTTAGAGAAGACATTGATTCTCATCCAGACAGGAATGCTACATCTGTCTGGCAAGAAAAACAATATTAAAAAAAAATCCATAGGAAGGAACTGCATTTTCCATCTTACTATCCCCTTCCATAGGCAAAAAGGGGTGTGCGGTGTATAATGCAATCCTGCCTGTAGCGGACCTCATACTACATTTACTAATTACACTGATATATATCCAATCTATTGACCCAATCCAACTATGAAACAAATAACCTAAGATTAACCCTCCCTTAATTGATTAATATAACTTTACAAATCTATATAGCCATTCATGCCTGAATTAAGTTTAACATTTATATAATTTCGCATAGATAAATTTTATAAAAGTGTGTTCTTTTAATGTCGGGTATAGATCGGCTCCAAAGATTACACGGTTAAAAACATTTCAAAATAAACATAAACGATCAAAATATAAAGTCATTGATGGAATTTTAGAGGGAAATTTACAAGAAACCCAATGGCATTCATCATAAGATGCTGCATTGACACCAATAACTTAAAAGACATCCGAATAAATACATTTTAGATACTCACCGTAAGGTATCATTATTTACCGAATGTCTATATATTTTAATCAAATATGAAAACAAAAACATAATTAAACGTTAACAAATCCATGCAAGCACCTATATCCAACTTAAATTTAATGCATTTAAGTAATTTATACAATAAATATTAATAAAAATATTTTTTAAAAAATGGAAATAAATCAACAAACAAATAATACATTCAATCAAATAATTAATAACTGATTACGTTTGGTCAGATAGGAATTTCTATTGCAATTATTTTAAATACTGGAAAAATTTTATACTTAAGAGTTATTGTTTTGAAAATGTTCATAAAGTTCTTACATTTTTAAAAAGTTCATCTTTATCCATTGCTTGCCATTTGACGTGAATTCCCATGCCGTCCTAAAGAGATTTGTATTCTGTTGACTGTTTTATTGATTCATCCGGAGGTCTTTTACTTTAGCTGGTCCTCAATGTAGAAAACGATTGGTCATTTGTCTTTCTTTTTTTAGCAGAACTGAAGGGATTGAAGAGTGCATCTTTTCAATCCCTTCTCCTTCGACTCCGTACTAACACATATCACCACTGCTATCACACATCTCTCTCTTCTCTTAATAATAATTAAATCTTTTATTTCCAAACTTTTCCTTTTATATTAATTTTGTGGATTAACTCAACATTACATCATAATGATGATGACCCTTTTGTTGAGGTTCGATTTCTGAAGGATTTCTTTTATTGGCTATTAGTTTCTATTGTTTTTTTCCTCCTATTTGACCATTGCTTATATATTATGAAATGCCCAAGGGCTAGTTCACTTGGACTAATTAAAATAATCATTTCCATTTTTCAATAACATTAATTAATTTTTTGTACAAACTTAGATATATTTTTATCTTTAAATCTCTACAGAAAATTTAGTTTTAAAGTACTTTTTTTTTCTTCTTAATAAAGTTTTCGTTTAATAATTTTTCATCCGTGCGATTTTATAGATTAGAGTTTAGATGATTTTTAATTTTCAATTTTTAATTATTAAAAAAGAAGTTTTTATTTGCAAATTTTTATTTTTCATGTCTAATTTTAAAAAAAATAATGTAACGGTGTATGTGCCCATTACACCATCTTATCACAGGTCCATGCTACATCTACTCTCTACACCTGATATGGCCTCAGGTCTCTCTGGTGACTCCCCAGGAATCCCATGAATTTGTTATGCACCTATCCCTTTCTGCAGCTGATGCTCAATCCCTCCATCTTTTCTTCTAAGGCCTGAAATTTATTGCTTATTTCGCAGTCTCTCTCTTCTCTTTTTCTCTCCCCTTTCTGCCTTTCTGCTTTCTGTTCCTCTTTTGCTCTTCTGTCCCTCACATTCTATTCTTCCTTTGTTCCTCTGTCCCTCTTGTTCATTCTTCCTTTGATCTTGTCCCTCTCACTCTGTTCTTTCTTGGTTTTGCAGTTGCTATCATCATTTCTTCCTTTATCTTACCTAGGAAATCAAACATAAACTATGGCATGATTATACTCATATCATTTTCCTGTTCCTGATTTTGCCTTACTCTGTCAGGTTTCTTCAAGCATATCCCAGGTATGGTTCTGTGTCCATTTCTCCTTCCATTTCACTCTCTGTATTACTGTATTCCTCAATTATATTTTTCAGACCCGAGCACCTTGCCCTTGCCAAGATCCTTCCTTATCCTAACCTCACCCCACATGCTCTCCACCTCTTTCTCCAACTCCTTCTCCTGTGTTGCTATCCATCTATATTTTGTTAACTTTACTCTATACACTTTCCAACAGCAGAGTTGCCATCTTCCCCACAAGAACCAGTCCACATATCTTTTCACCATGCCCTCTACTGCTACTTATTTCCTAACTTAGCCTTACATGCCCTAACTCCTTTTCTTACACCATGATTTTAATTTACACTGAAAACACTTAATAACTATGTATAAAATATCCTTAGCCTTTTTCCCGCTGACTGCAGTTCCCATGATCTCCATTATTTTTTGGTTGCCAGCATGTCAATTACTTTACTTTATTTGCCACCCACTGCAATCCTCTAAGTCCTTTTAAATGCCATACCAGATAATTTTTGTGTGTGTGTGTCCTATGAATTTCTCCCTCTGACAACAAATTTGTGAGGATGGCTTTGAAATCTGTTTATCACCCTTGGGCACCAGTTGCCAGTATATGAGACATACAGATACATAATGCAATAAGAAACCTTGCAACTGTTACATACATCAACAACTATATATAAATTTTATTATCCAGCCATTGGATTTTTAGTTTAAACTAACCCAACCCAACCAAGTTTTAAAAGTCTCATCTACAAAATTTTACCTATATATATTATTGAGTATGTGAAGAACACTCAAGCCTATGATTGGTATCCATTGCTGGGAAATTTTTTTTACTTATATTATTGTGAAAAAAGAAAAAATCTGATATACATGTACGCACTAATGTATAATCCATTCAGGGTATATAAAATCATCCTAGCTCCAAACCTTGATGCTACCCCCTCCAGGAAAATAAAATTATTTACTTGTATAACATATAGGAAAGATCTGTTATATCTATTTAGAAAATTATTATGCCCACCTATTGTATTTTGTATGAAAACATACATATAATCTATTCAGGGTCAAGGAAATATTCAAAGCCCCTAAGTTGTTGTGCCATACTTGGGAAAATATTACGTATACTACTGAAAGAAAAAAGGATATACATCCTTTTCCCCTTTTTTTGTGTGACAACTTATAATCTGCTCAGGGTGTGGAATTGTTAACAAAAGCTGCCACAAATAAGCAGCCATACTCAAAAAAAAATTTTCATATAAATATTGTTTAAAAAAAATTTTTTTTTTCTTCCAAGAAGAAAAAATTTACATATAGAAAAACACTGTTCAAGGCCATGGAGAAATAATTCATAGCCCCATGTTCAGTGCCATACCCAGAACAAAAAATATCCTATGTAACAGTCATATTTGTGCATTCACACAACAAAATCAAGAGTTTGGCAAATTACACCAAGGCTGATATAGATTAGGGATTGAGACCTTGAATCTGATCACACCTCAGCTCTTTCACCAACACTCCAAGATTTACTACACCCTATAAATGACATATATGAGGCCACACATGGGCTTTTAGTTCATGTGCTGGCAGTAGCAAAGGAAGGAATATGAGACTCAGTGAATAAATGACTAAATCTATGGCTAATTAGATAATGCATATTCATATTCTAATGAAGTATAAACTAAATTATTGAGATATGGAGGTAATTGCAGCAGATTTGAAAAAGACACTACATCATATTATAATTCAATACAGCTTAATTAGACAGATTTATTTAACAAAAATAATTAATAACAAGGGCATTGATTTCATCCACATGTGTTCACAATAATGATGAGTGAGTCATTACAGAATCTCATTGTTATGCATTTAGAATTAGATTAATATTTTATTATAAAATGAGTTTATTAACAATTTTAATATCATTATCTACTATCAATCATGCCTTATTTATACTATGCCCTTCCTAGAGATTTGCTACGATTAAATATATAGAAAGTCATCCATAATAATTGCATATCTTTATTAACAACACAAATTGAGCATTAATGTGCTCCCTATGCAATTATTATATACATAATGAGATTACACATTCATATCAATGCTGAACTATTATTAACATTATAAAGGAATGAACTGGAGCTTTGTAGTTTGCCTCTGATACTAGTGCTACATAAATAAATTACTAGAGATGTTGTGTGCATCTCAAATCTGCCATTACTCATGGGATTTCTTACTGTATAAGCGATTCCCAAGAACCATATGACTTGCTGTGAATTACAAGAACATTTACTTTGGTGGAATGAACTGGAGCTTTGTAGTATGACTGATATTATAATGCTACATAAATAAATTACTAGAGAGGTGTGCATCTCAAATGTCATTACTCATGGGATTTCTTACTGTGTGTTTCCCAAGGACCATATGAATTGCTGTGAATTATGAGAACATTTAGTTTGGCGATCAGAGCAGCTTATATAATAATCTGGACCCTCATGTTCCAGCTCTAAAAGACAGCTGTCCAAACTCAGAAAGAATGGGCTGACATTAAATCAGAAACCCATTTATATATATAAACATACAGCAGGGCATAAATGCATGTATGAGCTTCCTAAAGAGCTACTTGCCATGCAAAATATTATATTAACTATTAAGTTAATGTATGCAAATTGTACAGTTTCAGTCCATGAAATTACCCTACACCAGTTCATGAATTAGCATTCTTAAAACATGCTAAAATGATATTTAAAGTAATCTAATTTATTGATAAATCTGCATAGTTTATACCAGTGGTCTTCAACCTTTTCACACCTGCGGACCGGTAAAAATAAGGATAAGGTTCCGCAGACCAGCAAAAATAAGGATAAGATTTCACAGACCAGCAGAAGTCTATAGATAAATTTTCTTAAAGATAAGCATAATTGTTATAACTGATCAAAACAACAATGTTAAATATATAAGATAAAGTTTTATATATATGGAGTTTATATAATAAAAAACTTTTTTTTAATTTTTTTTAGAAAAGTAATAAAAAATTTAATTCTACCCCCCCCCCCCATAAACATCTGTGATAACTAGAAAAACAAATTAATTTATGAATGATTGATTAGATTTTGTTTTCGTTCTGTTTTCTTTTTTTTTTAATTGGGTAAAAATGAGATGAAAAAATAAATAAAAATTGGCTATATTAATTAAAAGTTTAAACTCTTATTATTTATTATTACAAACTTTTTACTGCCCGTCTAGTACGCGGACCTGCAGAAAAGTTCCGCAGCCCGGCACCAGGCCGTGGACCAAGGGTTGAAGAACACTGGTTTATACTATAACTCAAAAGATAGCTAAATCATATCTGGGACTTAAGCAACTTATAATATGCTTTATAACTCATTCTTGCATTTATTAACTAATTATTTTATTAACATGCAAACCTGATTCTAACAATAATAAGCTAAACATAATAGCTTAACGAATATATTTAGATTTTCAGAGTAAAAATTTGTGAGTGTGCTAAAGAGAGACATTATTAAATTATGAGGGAGCTTCTAATCATCTCTCCCCAAATTTTATTCATAGAATCAGTCTCTGTTCTGAATTGGGCGTAGCATAGTTTAGGAAGCAATATAAAATAAAATAAATAAGAAAGACATTACTTCATATTAGCAAGCAACAGAATAATAACTGAACATAGTTATTATTTAACAAGCATTTAGAGTTTTAGAATTCATTTATATAAATAGGCAAGGTTTATAGATATTATTTTATCAGAATTTTAAATTATATTTTACAGATTTAAATTAGCTTTACTTATTAGAACATTATTGCGATTTAGAAGTTTGTGCACAATTAACATTATCTAGCTTAGAGTTTTAGATATTCATTAATATCTTTACTCAAAAGTGCTGCAGTTGAATATTATCAATCTCTTGGCGAATCCTTTCCATGGCATCAGGCACAACTATCCATGGATCCTCTGGTTCATCTTCCTCTCCTGGGCTGGTGGCTTGTTTACACACTCTCCATAGCTGTATATATGTCCCAAGGCAGACACCAACTGCCTTTTGTAGCTACCAAACTTCATTTTCCAGTCAAATCTTTTGACCAGCAACACTTATAATATGTAAATAATAAAGACAGAACCTCAATTACAAAAACTGACAGTTTTTACCCAAGCTCTGTCTACCCCATATCAGCTATAAAATGTTTTTTACAACATTTTTGAAGATTAGCTATAATTTCATTTGGAGCCCAAAATCTATAAAATAAACCCTTGGCTTCTTTCTTTATTAAACTAGCATCATTCACTAGTTCAAGAATTGTTCTTAGTTTAGTATTATTAAAATCTATATTGTAACCAGTTGGCTTACATAGCATACACTAATATAGTGTGTGTGTATGCATAAATATATACGTAAAATAAAGAAAAAGTAGAAATAAACATAGAATAAATTTTTGTAGATATTTTTCTATGTTTCCTAAAATAAAATAATGATAAAGGGTTAAATAACTCTGGGTTTAAAATAATACTTTATTGTAAAATTAAATATTTTAAAAAAGTCTGATAAATATTATTTGTAATTCTAATTTTGAAATGTAAAAACACCATACTTATTTTTGAAATTTTTTAATTAATTAAACAAAATTTTTATCTATTAGAAATCCCCTAAGTAAAACATGTATATGTTTTCAAAGGGATTAGAGATAAAAATAAAAACTCTGTTTTCAATCAAGGTGTTATTATCACCTTAGATGATTCTATAAAAGGGCTGATAACAAAATTAGCTCCAGTCTGGATAATAAAACGGTCAGCTGAAAGGTTGGTTACAATATTTTACTGCAACTTGATGAAATGCAGCAGTCAGTTTTAGTTGACCATAGAAATTGCAGAATAGCTACCAAAAACTGATGTAGCTGAAGGCAAAATAGTAGACTGTTTTCCTTAGCAGGTGTTTGAATTTTCATGGAGATAAATGACCCACTTCTTTGTGCTGAAATTCATAGCCTTAAACATGCAGAGAACGTTTGCTTGCCTGAAATCTATCAAACCAAGACAGCTGCTTGCCTGGAATAATCCTAGATAGAAAGAGACCAACTACAAATCAAGATTTTACATGGATTGCATACTTTTACCTGATGATGACAACAAACATGGATATTTTTCTAATGGACCAAAAGAACCATCTTGCTAAATAAATTATTATATATATGCTGACTATCTAAAGGCAGAGAAACCAGATAAACATATATACAGCTGTGGTGAGTAGAATTATATATAATAACAAAATTTTAAATAATTTCTTTAGTAAAATGACATTTTAAAAGTGATGCATAAATTTGTACTTTTCATGTTTATGGTGGGTGTATAGTTGAGCAGGACTGCCTGGATGCAGTGTGTTCGTGATGGTCCAAAGTAAAGGCTCTACACTGTCTAGACCTAGATGTTGAGCTCCCAGGGTAGTCTAGCAGTGTATATGCAGGCCTCATGAATATGCCTTGATCTCATGAATAGACCTTATCTAAAGCCCCTAAGACTCACAAAAGATGAGCAGGACTGGCTCAGTGCCTGATATTTGTTTCTGGATACTATTCCTTGTGGATGATCTGTCTAGATACTTAGAAGAGGCAGTGATTAAAAATGAGGTATTTTCTCGACATCACGGGGCATTGAGTACTTAGTCCATGCTTGACTATCTACTTATCATGGCATGAAGAGCTGCAGTACACATATTCAAGTTTTCTCTCACCTTGCCTACTTCATCAGCATTAACTAATCAAGCAGAAAGACATTTTGAAATTTATATTTTCTTAATTCTATAAAACGATTGTATCTTTCGTTTATTGAAAAAAAAAGAGAAAGACATTTTAAATCAATCGACGATCATCTGTTAAAAATTTGATAGTACAATTTTAAGGAAAAAAGACTATTCAGCAAAGAGAATTAAATTGCGAGAATAATCTTTAATAATTTTATTGTAATAAAGATAAATGTTATGTAAATAAATTAATGTTTTGCACATCTGTGCAAATTATATATGTGTGTGTTTCAGTAAACCTAGTATGTAAATAATATTTCATTTAACTGAAACTTTAATCATTTATTGTATTTTATATAATTTAAGATTTTGATAATTATTTTGTAGCAAGTCAAATAGGTTATTTCACACACACACACACATGTATGTGCGTATGTTGTCAATCATATATGTAAATTAATATTTTTTTTATTAAATGTCAATTCATTTTTTTATATTAATTGTATGTTATGAATCATGCGTCTGTGCAAATATATATGTAAACCATAGTAATAACATGAATTGTAACTTGTAATTTTGTAAATTAATGTAACAATTTAAATTTTGAATAGTAATTATATAAATCACAAATGTAATAATTATTTAATGTTTAATTGAAATGTCTTCATCATATATTATAAAATGCATGTCTGTGTACGGATATATATATGCGTTTATAGAAACTAATTAAGAAATAATGCAGTTAATGAAATAATTTGAATTTTGTAGTAATCTTGTAAATTACAGAGTGATGACTTTATTATTGTGTATCATTCAAAATCAGAACTCTTAACCTATAAGATCTTAAATATCATTTAATTTTTTGTTATTAAAAAAACTTGTATTTAATTGTTAAAATAGTATTCCATCATCTCGTGTTCACATACAGTAATAGAGCTTGTGTTCTCTGAGCTAGATTCATGCATGGATAAATGGGGATGTGTACTTGGTGCTTTGGGGCATCCAGAGATGATCAATCATCATCCTGGTTGGTGCAAAAAAGGATACTCTTTAAAGCCCATGCACTATATTTTATTTTGTCTTATTTAAAAGTTAAGTTTATAGTTGGCCAGTACAAGTGGTATGAGAACTGATGATGATCAGCATGTTTTAAATGTCCCAGCATTGTTTTGATTTCTGATTATTGTGTATTTTAATGGATGGGCACTAAGCTGGTGCATCCAAGTTATGTTTAAATTATTGCCCAAGGTGGCAAAGGCTTAATAATTAGCCTGGTCTACAAAAGACCCATTTCCAATCCAGTCACAAGGTTGACTGTTGATTTATATTTTTTATTGTTCAAATCCGGCCACAAGATGGACTGTTGATTTATTGTACTGATTTGTTTATTCCCATCAATGATAATGATGGATGGTTATTTCTCTTGAGTATTTACTTGTACTTATTTTTATTTATAATGCTGGTGGATAATTATGCTTGTAGTTGCTCTTCTGAGTTATCTGGCTGATCTCTCAATGTTCTGAGATCTCTTGATCTCCTGCTCCCCTTAAATGTTTACTTATATTTACTATTATAAATTACTGATTTTATATTTATTTGGGGTTGATGGTGATTTTGCCATCACCCCAGGTTCACTCCATTCTTTCCTGTACACCATTCCGTTACAATATAGAAGTTTAAAAGCTTACTTCTTTTAAATTGCTGACCCTGGTTTTTCTAAGAATTACAACTTTATTTTAAAACAGAGTCAGGTTCAAGCATTGTTCTTAGCTTATTATCTTCCCCTTTTTTTTTAAACAATTTAAATTCCAATGAGTTTTATTAATTGCATGCAGGTATCCTTCTAAGAACTTACAACTTTTTTAAATTGATTTTAAGCTTTGTAAACATCTTACTATATATGTGTGGGAGACCCACCCAGGAATTGAAATTTATATATTAAGGCAAGTAAATGAGGAGTTTTTAACTTATGATACTTCAAATCTATATTGATTTAAAAGAGTGATAATGCTTTTAAATCTATTGCAAAATAGCTTTCTTTATATATATATATATAGGTGGTTCCACACATAACAATGTCCACACAACGTATTTTAATTCTACATTTTAAATTTATTTTAATATGTTTTAAACATATGCATATAATTATAATATACACTAACATAAAATATGCACACATACATGCAAATACCCTTTATATACACTATTTATAATCAAGTTGAGTTTATATACGCAGACTTGGGAGGGTTTGAAATAAGGAAAAGATACTACTATGTGACATAGTATATGAAATGAGATAGTATATAAAACAGACCAAATTATAATATAGTTAGCTAGCTTCATGATCATTGTGATAACAAATTAATTTTTTTTTTGTTTTATCTTACCTCATTTGCTTTATAAATAAGGAGTGTCTATTAATGCATATCTACTATCAGTATGTGTTGGAGTAACAGATAATTTTAATGATTGATATGGTAGAGATGCATATTGGACACATGATTATATCTTTTACTATGTTAATAGGGTGAATTTTTTATCTGTTATAAATAAAAATTGTGTTTTAAATTAAATTGGTCTCTAGTTTATCAAATCTCCCATACAGTCATTCATCAACTTAACTGAACCATAAATATATTGAACCTGATTGAAATCCGGTTCAATGGTGTTGTTATTAAAAAAAAGAAATTTACTAAGCTTTTAATTTTAATTAAACGTAGAGTTTAAATTTGCAATATTATTTAAAAAGAATGCGTATATCAAAATACACGCGCATTTATATGTAAACGGATTTGTTTTTAAATATTTATCGATTTATTTTAGAATAATTCTTATACCGCCTGTTTTTAAATTCATTTGATTTAAAAACAAGCTGGCTAGCTAATTGCATTCCTGTTACTTTTATTTTAATTATTGTAAACAATTTTAATAGCGGAGATTTGATTTTTATGTTGTTGTTTTCATTTCAATAAACCCTGGGTAGAATTCTTAGATAGATTGAGCGGGAGATTAATATTTACCCTGCCTAAGGCGAAGAAATTGGACAACAAGGAAAGTGTTTCGCGGGAAATGGAGCAACGTATAAATAACCCCGGAAATTTGGAGGGTCAGTTAATCCATTTTTGAGAGATAGACAAGTGGTTCTCTCACGTGAAAGTTATAGCAGCACGGACATTTAAATTTCTTAATTAAAGGACATCAGCTGTTATTAAATACTTTCGCTTGCAAAAATGAAAAATTCTATCCTTGTTATCACCACCCGAATGGCTTGCTAACTCCACAAAAGACGGATCCCTGACTTCCAAGTTTGCTCCAGTAATGCCTTGAACACCTAAAAGAAACCGGAACCTCTTTACATCTACCTTGCCGCTTCAAGAACCTGAAAATGAACTTAAGTAAAAGTGCGCACTCTATGTGAACATTGCTTTTACCGAAAGGTAATTATTTTCGTTTTTATTCTTCCCAGGGTAAATTAGTTCTCATTAAATCTCCGCTCAATCTAACCACAAATATATATTCTTAAATCAATATATCCCATATTTAATATTTGCTGTGTTTTTCAATATTTTATAGTGTGTCTTAGAATCTTAGTTTTAAGATTCTAATTTGCTTTCCGTTTTGTTTATTGGAGAGTGACGAGTGAGTTTTCTATTTTATGTAAGATTTTTATAAATGCTTTGGCAGTCGTGCTTTTAAAATGCTTACCTGTAATTATTTAGTATTTAATAATTAATTAATTTTATACTCTATGTTTGCTCTCTTGCTAAACCTCCAAAACTCTTTTGGCTGACGACTTTATTGTCTGATTTTCACTGGTGGAGATTTCGTTTCCAATATCTCTAAAGGTGGAAATTAGAATTGTGTTTTTCTTTGTAATTTTGTAAATCATCAGCAGGAAAATAAAATTTATCCTTTCTTAAATTACAGGGGAGCAATACTTTCGGTCTGCTAGAGTATTTAAACTTTTGATATTCCGTACTCATGGGCACTCTCCGATAGATTTCTTTTTGTAGTTATTATGTGTGTTTTAAATTTATCAGAGCGTGTACTCAGAATTTGTTTGTAAGTTTATTTTCTTTTCTTTATTTGCTGGGGCAGACGTAACTGTTTTTCTAATCATTACTTGTCTTTTA
This sequence comes from Epiperipatus broadwayi, assembly GCA_028023455.1. Taxonomy (NCBI): domain Eukaryota; kingdom Metazoa; phylum Onychophora; class Udeonychophora; order Euonychophora; family Peripatidae; genus Epiperipatus; species Epiperipatus broadwayi. The sequence continues at coordinate 4,251,104 of JAQFVV010012490.1, read as the reverse complement.
TTGCCGACCATTAATTATTAATTTTAAAGTAATTTTTGCCAATCGTTTGGCTGGGATTCACCAGTTTTAATTGTTTCTTCATTTCAGTCATGTTTGTCAGTTGTTCTTGAGGTGGATCAATCACCGTTATTTTAAACGTAGTAATAGGTGCAGCTCATACCAATATAAGGACATTCAAGGTCTGACCAATTTTTTTTTAGATCTTGAACAGCTCTTCGGCGCTGGATTCTTTGATCTATTTCAGGGGCATAGGATTTAAATATCTGAAAGTGAAAACCAATGTTTAGGTGAATCCTCTGCTGAATGAAATTTGCTTCCTCCCTTTTACAATTGTTTATTAGAAGATCAATCAGTCTGTCATAGCCTTGCCTTTAGTATGTCTGGTACACGCCTGAGTTAACCCCCATCTCTTGTGTCATAAACTTATATTTAATCATTTATTTTCTCATAATAAAATTTATGAAATATGTTTAAACTTAATTTGGCTGACGTTTGTCTTTGTGCTTTTGTCTCAATTGTCTAAACAATTTAAGATCTCTTGTTTCTCCCTGAGTCTAGTCAGCGCAAACCATCATCATCATCTATTCTGATTATAGTAAACAAATTTTCCAGATACGTAGTGGTCTGGTGGCGCCCTCCTGTATCAGAATATGATTGGGTATCCGGTATAATATATATATATATTTGCACACACACATTACTATTATATGTTAACACCATAATAGGGTTGGAGATATCTTAAATCAATGAAAACCTATATAATGGTATGATAGTTGCTACTTAAAATAAATTCACCCCTGAAGAGAGCCAAAGACAACATTCTCCCTGGTTTCAAATACTGAGGTATAATAGAATCCGAGAGAGGGTGAAGTATGGATGAACTAGCCTCAATTGTATCTGAATTTAATATGTGGACCTAGAGCTAGTCCATTGGAGATACTTCATCATGTCATTCACAGCATCCTACCCAAAGACCCTAGTCCAACTGTAGTCAGATGCTATCCCTCCTCTTCTGGTGAAAAATCTGGACCGTTACAATATATATATATGTGTGTGTGTGTGTGACATTTTTTCTGGTCATGAGGAAGATAAGAAAATTGACAGATAAACTAATTTTAATCATTACAATACCATCTTCTTCATATATCTCAGTGAAACAAGTCCAACAGATTAAAAATAATCAAATCAATAATTTAATCTCAATTCAATTAATTCTCAATGACAAGTCAACCTAATAGATCCATGAATTTAAATTTGACTTAGTTAATCAGGATTATCTCACAAAATTGTTGCCAAGAAGTATTAAATACAAGAAAACTGAGAAAATAGCCTAACACTTAATTGATCAATTCTCTTTTGAAGTACCATCAAAACTGCAAAATTTATTTTCATTTTCAAAAACTACTAGCCCCAATATAAAAATCATGTATGGAAATTTTCCATTATAACTCAAGACAAGTAAATGTGAAAAAAAGAAATCAAGATCTAGAAAATATGATCTCAATATGAATGCAAGATGATAAAAGAACCCTAGAGTCTATTGACCAGGTAACAAAATGACCTCTATATGTGGTGATGATGTTCAACTGCAAAATGCAGGTTAGTTAAACACAGCACTTTTGCCACAAAAAGTTTTGCACAACATCATAAAAAAACAAGAGATTTTGGATTTCAATAAAAAGTATAAAAATAAAATAAATGATACAACAGATATGAAAGAGAACTGTGCCTGCTAAAGCTTCAACATTAGTCAGAAGTTATATCAAATCTTTTTTTAATGTATTTGCTTAAAATCAATTAGAACTCATACTACGATTGTATATATAACACTCATGCCATTTCTAGAAATTCTGATATGGGTGAAGAATTTAATGCTATATTACTTATCTTCCTCATTTTAAAAATAAGAAAGCTTTCATTACTGACAAAAGTTATAAGTTCCTATCTACAAACAATAGGTTATGGTTTGTGTTTCCACTTCAGTGCTTGCCAAAGATAGATAGAATGCTCATATCATTTTGTCTGTTGTAACAAATAATAGGTTTGTATCACTTAGGTATCAAGCAAGGCATTCTTAAACAATTAACTATAAGATGACAATTCATTATATAAAATATTCTGAATGTCAGATGACATGAAAGTAACTTAATTATCCATAGATACTAGACAAGAATTTGAGAAGTGTACATACAAAAAAAAAATACCAAAATCTAAAATGCTTTTGCCTGAGAAAGAAAATTTTTTGTAATAAATATGGTAGTTTAGTATTATTACTGTAATAAACAAATCAGACAAACCTAATTAAAAAGTTGTCAATCTCCATTACATATAAAAGTATTAATTAGCTCAAAAACAAACTAATAAGAGAATTTTAAAAAAATTAATGTTGTCTTTAATATGTACATTATATATATAATGCTTTACATAATATTAATTTTATATTAAGATTATGCATGTATAAGATAATCATCAAAACTGGAAATGTTTTATGCATTATGTGGCTTTATACATATTTAAATAAATTATATGATGTGATATAATATAAAATATATTTATAAAACAGCAGCAGCAGTGGCGGCGGCGACGACGACGACAACAACAACAACAACAATAATAATAATAATAATTCAATTCAATATCCATTTATTATGTGCATTTCAACATTTACACTTTAACAGAAATACACAATAAAAAAATAAAAAAAATAATAACAATGATAATAATTAAAATTTAAAAAAAAACAGAACAATTATAAGCAAATACAAGCTACATACATAAAATTATATATACATATATGTTCATAATTATACATTTAGTTGTTTTTTAACATTCGTCACAAATTGATCGCAAAAAATATCAATATTATTAAAAGTTAGATTATATACTATTTGCAATCTATTAATAACTGATTTACCAAAGAAAGTATTTTTACATATACTAATCTTAAAAGTTTGCATTTCTCTTAATAAACGACAAGGTACTTTCAATTCTATTTTTGATATACAGTTACTGACATCAATTTTCCCATCAATCAACTTTTTCAGTAATACCATATTCTTCAACATTCTCCTTTCTTTCAATACTGTTTTAATAATTTGACATTCACCCATTATTAATTTATTAAATCTTTTTTCAATATTATATATTTTAGACTGAATATTAATCAGATTGAAGTTCCATATACAAGAATTATATTCTAAAACTGTAACAACAAGAGAAAAAAAATAACCTATATTTTATGGAAATAGATAAATCTCTCCCATATCTCAAAATACAGCCCATCTTTCTGTATGCTTTATTAATAATACATTTAATATGCGCATTAAAAGTAAAATTGCTACAAAATATAATTCCTAAATCAGATACAGTCTCTTTATATTTAATAACACCATTCTCAATTTTCAGTTTTATTAGTATAGGAAACAATGCATGTTTTATTAATGTTAATCTCCATATTGTTATACCTACACCATATAATAAAACTATCTATATCCTTTTGAACCTCAATATGATCACTATAAGTAATAATTCTTTTAAATAACTTACAATCATCAGCATAAGTAAGTATCATACTATTTTTTATGCTATGATCAAGATCACATATATAAACATTAAAAAGCAATGGTGCTAATATTCCACCCTGAGGAACACCTATCATATTATCAAAAAAAAAGAGAATTAGTTTTATCCATATGTACATAAGATTTACGACCCCTCAAATAATTGGAAAACCACTCAACTAAATGAGGACTAACACCCAATATTTTAAGTTTATACACAAGTCTAATATATGAAACTTTATCAAATGCCTGAGTCATATCAAAATATGCAACATCTAATTGCTTCTGATTAGATAAGGCATGAGCAATATGGTCAGATATCACCATTAAATTAGTTTCAGCAGATCTACCAGGTAAAAAACCATGCTGATAACTAGGTAAGACCTTAATCATATCTACAATAATATTACTATAAATACACCTTTCATAAATCCTAGCAAAAGGTGACAGAATTGAAATAGGTCTATAATTACCAGAATTAGATCTATCCCCTTTTTTAAAAATTGGTATAATCTTAGCTATCTTAAATATATCAGGAATAATAGTTTTCTCAATTGATAAATTAATGATATAATGCAATGGTGCTACGAAACATTCAGCACAACCCTTGATAATAAAATTAGGAATATTATCATATCCCATAGAAGATTTCAATTTAAGTTTAGAAATTGCAGTAAACACTTCAGGAATTGCAATTTTATTAACATCTATATTCCAAAAACTCTCTTTATTAAATTTAATATCAACCATATTATCATTATTTGAAGTATCTAAATACATATTAGTAAAATGATTGACTAGATCATCCATAGAAGGCCTAATTACATTATATCTACAACTCTTACTTCCAACAATATTAAGATCTTTTATATAATTCCAAAACATTTGTGGATTATTCCTAAAATTTTCTTCAACTCTATTTAAATTATTATTATAATCTCTTTTCATAAGAGTTTTAGTATAAGCATGCAAACCACTAAATTTCTTATACAATTCTTTATCATTAGTTAGTTTATATAACCTATGATATTTATGCTTTCTATTTAAGCCCTTACACAATTCCCTAGAAAACCATTTAGGATATTTGTTATTAGTATTTAAATAATGCCTAACAGGAATATATTGATCTAGAAAATTTTGAATTATACCAACAAAATTATTTGCCGCTATATTTGGATCATTTTCCATCAAAATTACATTCCAATCAATGTCCTCAAAAGCTTTATAAAGGCCATAATAGTCACCATGTTTGTAATCTCTCTTACTATTTACCATAGGCTTTATATGTTCATGAGAGCCATCTATTACAAATTCCAAAAGTGGATGATAAGGATCAGGGGGCAAAAGAGCTTGATCAGCCTCTTTGCACTTCAAATCATTCTTAGTGCTAAACAATAAATCCAACATACCACCCCTAAAATTAATAATACTATTAAGTTGAATTAAACTAACCAACTCAACAAAAATTTTTAATCTATAAAGTTTACTATTATCAACGCTCTATGGTGCCGTTTTTGCACTAAAACATAAAAATGCTGTTTCTGCGGCCGATACGTTCGAACCCGCATTTTCTATAATACAACTTTTTTGTTGTGCTACAGAATGCAGGCCACTATGTCGCGTTGCAGTACAGCATGTATGTCGCATAGCAGCAAATACATTTTCCGAATTCGCACAGTTTATAAAATAGTTACGGCTTGATGAGAGTTTGTATTTGAATTGGATGGAAATGTTGTTTTCATTTGATTTTTTTTGATTTTAAAGTATTGAAATGTTTAAATTTTTTAAAGTAATAATTCTAAGACTTTTTACAATGTACTGTATTAGTTTTAATTGGGAAAATGTTAAAGATCTATGTTTTTAGTGAGTTGCAATTAGGTAATGTGTCAAGTAACATACTGTTCGTAACATTCCACGAGACAAAGAAGATTCTACCGTGTGTATATTTTTGAAGTAAAAAAGAACGGTACCAAAAAAATATCCAGTAAAAAAAGTACAAATATACCCAATTTTTTGTAAATTTCATAAAAAGCAAATATTATAAACATGTTTAATAAGTAAAGAAGACATTTATATGTGTTTGTTGTTGTTTAAAAAAGTTTGAGTTTCTTTCTTTTGTCCAAGTATGGTTATGATTTTTATATTTTTTATTTTAACATTACAAACAACAGAACACTAACCCTAAAACTAACCCTAAACCTAACCCTAAAACTAACCCTAAACCTAACTGTAACAACTTTTACTTTTTATTGTCATTCTATTTGAAGTAAAAAATAGCCGTAATATCTCTTTGTCTGTAAAAAAAAAAAAAAAGTAAAACGAAGACTAAAAAAATAAAAAATCGACTAAGAAATTTTACTTTTTATTACGATTATTATTTTTTAGTTAAACAACAACAACAATAAAAGTCGTAACACAAGTAAAAAAATTTCCGATAGAAAATTGATAAAAAAAAAAAGCCGAAATACAATTAAAAAAAAATACGATAGAAAAAACACGAATCAAATTGTAATTTGTTGATTTTATTTTTCATTTATTATTATCATTTAAATTGTATACGTTAATAAAAAATAATATTTATAAAAGACGATTTTGTTTTGTTTTTATTTTCGCATTACAAAAAAGCACAGCAAAATTATTATAATCAACGGCCCAGGAATGGTCATATTTTATACTTTTAGTGTGAAAACAGCGCCATCCAATGGCATCTTTATCTATAAGACAAGCTCCCTTTTATATAATGACTAACTAGGCATTTACTGTATTTTGTAGTCTAAATTATGAATTAGGAACAGTAATTCACTTAATAAGGTGTATGTTATGAAATACAATAAAGTGTTTCACATGTATAAAGAATCAATAGTCACTGAAAAATTCAGGGAATTATGCTAGTGATAAGACAAAAAATCCTCATAGTATTAGGAATTTAAAGCTCTATTACAAAGAACGATTATTCAAAATGTGGAAAGAATAACAAGAACTATATAGCAAAGGAAATACTAATATTCTCATAGACAGAAAAAAGAAAACTGCTATTTCTTTTAACAAGAAAGCAAAGAGTTTTAAAAGATAAGATAATGCTCCCAAACTATCCACTGACTACTCAAAATTTACAATAGATCGCTCTGAAATAAAATGCTAAGAGAATATCAGTAACATTTTATTATGCATAGTAATAATAAAATATGCTTTAATTTTTTAAAAACTTAAAATTGAAAATTTTTCAAATATTCAAGCAGATGATAACCAAATTCTTGTAAATTTTATAGTTTAATCATTTATCAATATTGGAAAGCAAAGAACTATTAATCAAAACATTGATAATTTCTTTGTGATATCTTGCATAACAAGAGGTTTATTTTAATTAATGAAAAAAAAAATCAATCTGGTCACACATAAAACTGACTCCATCTTAAAATGTAATAAAAATTAAATGATAGAATAACTTTAATTGTTTCTCCTTTATTTAAATTATTTTATTTTTTTAAAACACCAGTAAAGAAGATTTAAAAAATAATTTCATTCCTTAAATATATTCAAATGCTATATAGGTAATACATTTTTGCTACCCTCACCTTCTCCTTACTTAAAACGTCAATGACCTTGAAAGAAAAAAAAAATCAATCATCTTGAAGGAAAACAAAAATTTCAAATTGTTTTGAGTGATGATATTAATATTTTAAGTTATATCCTACTTTATTCAGCAATAATTATAATAAATTATTCTATGTACTGGAGCTGTATCATGCAAAAGTTTAATAAATTGAGACTGCAAAATAATAATCTAGCAATAAAATCTCTTACATTTTGCATATGTATATCTTCTCTCTCACATAGTCAAAAAAATGGCCATTTTAAAATCACTGCAAACACTGTGAATTTCCCTGCAATTGTAATTTTTAAATTTTTTATCACCAAATATTTCAGGTTAAATATTTAAATACCAATAAGCCTCCAAATATTATTTGAATCATGTATTTATGCAGTTGAATGAAAATTTACAAAACTGTTTTCTACAATGATGAGAGATAATAACTGAATACCAATATCAATTTTGTTTTCTCATTATTTTATACTGTAGCTTTAAACATCAGAGTGGATTAAAAGATGACAAGAAATGATAAACTTCCACCATTAATGATTATGTTCTACTGCTTATCATATTACACGATTATTAAAAACCAAATTTATATTCAGACAGAAAAATTAACATTCAGTATTTAAAATTAACATGATGAAAATATAAAAAAAATTAATGTCTTGTTGCAGAAATAATATTATTAATGATATAGTTAAAAAATTATAGCAGAAATGATATTATTAATGATGTAGTTAAAAAAATTTGTTATATTATTAATGATGTAGTTAAAAAATTATAGCAGAAATGATATTATTAATGATGTAGTTAAAAAAATTATCATTTTCCAAAGTAATGACTCTTTAGTTTTACACACATCCTACAGTATAATGCAAGAATAAAGGATGATAATAATTGAATCTTTGTCAATTTTACCTCAATTAAAGCTGCTTTTATTTGTTATTTAAAAAATTGTATTCATTAACTATCTTAAATTATCACAAGGAATACTTGTAATGTTGTTTTGACAAAATTACTTCAAAAAAAGTATAAAGAATAAACTTTTTTCCACTCTTAAAAACAAACCGTTCATGATGTGCTGATGCCTAGTAATATTCTTCATGATTCTCTTGACAATTCCCAGATTTATTCACAAATTAACCTGGATTTTTAAAATTAAATCATTTAACTAAAAAACTCTTCTCAATTTACTTGCCTCTGATACCAATATTAAATATTTTCAAATATTTTTTCTCCTAATATACAAAATTTATTGTTATATTTCCTGTAATTGTATTCTTCTTTATTATGCATTAATAAAATTATAAAAAATTAAACAAATTCATCTTTCTTATTACTTTTACAATGCTTATTTTATTAAAATTAATCAATCTGATACTTTCCATTGACCAGTGACTAATATCAATACCCACCTCTTCCTTATTATTAGAGTTAGAAAAACTGAGTAATAAGGAAGAGGTGGGGATTGATATTAGTTAACTCTGAAAAAGATTGCTGGTCAATCAAAACTGTCAGATTGATTAATTTTAATAAAATAAGGATTGTAAAAGTAATAAAAAAAGTGATTATTTAAAATTTTATTATCATTTATAAATGCATTAATATATTTATGAAAAGACTTTGTAAAGATTTTATTTTAAATATTAATTTGTTAAAATAGCAATATATAAATATCTGTGACAATATACATAAATATAAAAAAAAAAAATTTCAAAGTTACAAAAAATTAACAAATTTAATATATGTGCTCACAAATTTACAAGTTTTTAATAATAATATAAGAAATGAATTTGTGTTACAGTACTAAAAATAGTATGATTAAGTTACATATTGTATGTAATCAGCACCATGTTTTTATAATCAAATACAATGTCTGTTCAATTTCTTTCACAAACTGAAGCATATAATATTATCCTAATCATAAAAACAGAAGCCCATGATGAAATTCCTTTACCTAATTTAAGATGAAAGTTAGATAAACTCTCAGTACAGTCTTATAAACCACAAAAAACCTCTTGTTTATTTTTCTCTCCCTCACTCTCTCTACCCATCTACATACCTGTTCCATCCATACACCATTTAACAATATATTCACTATATAATCAAATGATTACTGCTCATCAAGTCCTGCAAAATTATAGCACCAGAAATGACAAGTTGGTTTAGAAATTGTATAAACTTGAGTATATATATATGCATAAAGGTATAATAATAAAATGGCAATCACTCAACAGGTCAGGTGGTATTTAAGTATAAGAAGTGAAAGGTTGAGTTTTGATCTAAAAATAACATTTAAAATTACATAAATTAGAATAAAGATTTATAGTAGATAACTTCCACAGTCAAATATCAATAGCAAGTCAATCAGATGAAACTAATTTATATCACAGTATTACTACAACATATAACTTTAATACTGTGATGAATACAACATAATAATTTCATAAAATAACTTTATGAGATACCCCAATTATTTATATTTGAGCAAATTAAACTTTTAATATTGATAAACAATAATACATTGCAAAAATGTGCTTTGCATTCCTATTGATTTGAATATAAGTAAAGAAAGTCTACTGTCCATATAATGTGACATGTGTATATATATATACTGAACCGGATTGATATCCGATTCAATAGTTTTATTACTAAAATTTAAAAAAACTTTTAATTTTCATTAAATGTTAAAATTACATTTTTTTTTTTATTATTTAAAAAAAGTACGTGTATTAAAACACATACTCATTTATAGTTAAAGTAGATCATTTTATTTTTTTTTATATATAGAATTGATTTTAAAAAAAAGTTTTCTTTCATCGCTTGTTTTTAATCAATTTAATTAAAAACAAGCAAGCGCGTTGATTGCATTCCTGTCTTCTATTTTTATCAGTTCTAATTTAATTCTAAAAGCAGAGATTTAATTTTGTGTTATTGTTTTAGTTATAATAATCCCTGGCTGGAATTCCTAAACGCCCTTAGGCATAGAATTCAAAAACAGGACAAGTTTCGTGGCAAATTGAGTTGATATAAATAACCCCAAAAATTTCATGATTATTCTAGAGAGAGCCTTGACCAAGCAAATACTCCATCAAAGGATTAGTTCAGCTTCTTATCCATTCTGATTAACCTCATTCCACATTTGTAGTTCGGACACTTAATTTCTTTAAAAGCAAAATTTGTAGTTATTAAAAACAATGTTGCTTTCACCAAGATGTTAAAATACACTGCATCTTGTAAACAACAACATGTGTTGCTGATTTAAATAAGGATGAACCTCGGACTCTAAGTTGTTCTTTCGCAATGCCATAAAGCTCTAATACAAGCCAGATTCCCAATTTGCCTCTACCTTGCTGCTGTCAAAATACCTGAAAGATGAACTATTATTAAAAATGTGCACTCTCAGAAAACTACTGAACTCTACTTTACCGTAAGGTAAACTTTTTCTTATTCTTTCCAGGGTAATTCAATTGCTTTTAATTAAATCTCTGCAATCTAATGATAAGTGTGATATATAAAGTTGTATTAATTATTTTAATTATTTAATCTAATATTTATTATCTGTATTTCCTTTTACTAGTATTTATAGTGTGTCTTGGAATCTTAGTTTTAAGATTCCAAATTTGTTTTCAATTTTCGTTTATCAGAGGGTGTGTGGTGAGTGTATATTTTTATATGTTTAATATATGTCTAATTATTTCACTAACTATTACTAAATGCTTTGGCAGTTTTCGTAATTTTTATTTACTCACCTTCCCTTAGTTATTGTTATAAAATAATTAATTTTAAATAAATTTAGTTTGCGCTTTATGCAAACAGCATATCTTTTTGCTGGTTATTTATCGTCTTTATTGTTCTGGTTTTCTGAAAGTAGAGATTTCTTTCTAGATTACATAAGATTGTAATCATATTTTTTTTTTGTCATCTTGTATGTGAAATCAACCATGTTTGCTTTAAAAGTAGCATTACGCGCAGCAGTCCTGCGGCGTTATAACATCAATAGTTAGAATGCTACTGATCGATCATCCACGCTGGTTCTGTTGATTTCCTACAAGACCGTAACTGTTTTCATATCTCTGAATCAGAAAACTATAGTTGCTGTTTATTGTAATTTTATAAATCGCCAGCATGAAGATACTATCCTATCTATTTTCTTTATTTTTAGGTGAGAGAATTTTGCTGCCAAAGTGTTTAATGTTTTCATGTTTGCCGTACTCATGTGCATTCTCTGATAAATATGTGTATTCAAATCTAAGTCACTTTTGTATTTGTGGCTAGATTTCTTTATTCTATTGTCCAACTTTTAATAAAATTTTCAAATTGTTTAAATTTATTTGGCTCACGTTTGTCTTAGTGCTTTTATTTCTCAATTTTCTAAACAATACTTAAGATTTCTCGTTCCTCCCTGGGTTTAGTCCGGCACAAACCATCATTCTCATCTATTTTGATCATAGTAAATAAGATTTCCAGATACATAGTTATCTGGTGGCACCCTCTGTGATCAGGATGGATTGAGGGTACGGTACAATATATATATTGTAACCTTATAATGAGTTACAATGTACTGCAATGCTTGCTTGACTCATCGAATGAAAACCCTCACTGACCAAAAAGGACAACATGTTGGATAAGACAAAAATTGTAATCTCAAAAGAATGAATAGATGAGAGATATCATAAAACAAATATGGATTTAAATATGAGTGGAGTCCTCTCATGGGAGAGGTATACAACAACAGAAATATAAATAATATAAATCTCAGATTCTTATTTTATTTAATCTAATAAATAATTACTTTGCTTAACAATCAAGATGCATTCAAATGAAATAATAACTTGGGTTCTTTATAGACAAGATACTCTTATTTTCTTCTTCTATTCTTATAAACTTTATCTCATTTTAAAATAAATAATGAAGTTAAATTGTAAGTATTCAAATATCAAACCAACTTTTAATAACCTTTGGCTAGCAAGAGAAACTAACTACTTAAAATATTTAATGCTATTATCTTATAAATAATAATGTTAAAATAACTAGTGGGTAACTTTTATTAGAATACTTTAATATCTAATCTTGTAATAAGCAAAGTTAAAATAATGCAATGGGTAGAAAGTGTAATTTTATGTTACCCACTACACTTGTCATAAAAAGCAAAATAATGTAACATATGAGTTTAACTAATGCAGGTAATGAAAAATAGATTAAATAAATAACTTCAATGTGAGTTTAAAATGTACTCTTATGCTCAATATTATTTAATATAACTTTATTAATTAGATTTTTTGGATAAATTGGTGTGATGATGATGATGATGATGACAATGAAAATAAAGAATAAAAAATCTTTATTTACATTATAACACAGATTTAATATTACAATTTTAGAGTAAAACAAAATATTAAACATTAGTCATTGCAGTATTAATTACTACTGAAATAAGCATTTAAATAGCATTAACTAAAATATCCCTAGAGTAAATTTTACAATAAACATTTATATTTAAATTGCATTTAAGAAGTTCAACCTGTCATTTAAAACAAATCAACCACCATCTATACACATACAGAGTAACACAGGCCACTAAATGTTTATAATAGAATAGCAATACTGACTGAACTTAAAATTGGTGCACAATTTATTCCTTAGATATTGCTATTGAAGTCAAATATAAAGCAAATATAATTTATATAAATTTTACCTGTTTATGTATACACAAAACAGAATATTAATGCAGCTCAATACCACCAATAATTCAATATACTTTAAAATTACCTAAAGTAGAGCTACACACTTATACATATATGCTTAGATGTTCTTATATCAAAAATATACATCCACAAAACTAAAGGGCATATTGTGGTAAAGAATAATTCAACACTTGGTTATATGATCTGTAAGTGTTTCAGATGCTCAATCTCTACTCTGTAGCAGCTTAATAAAATCTAAAGTAGTGAAAACCATCAAAATTATTGCTGGAATTGGTACTTGACAATGAACAAAATGCCAATCAAATGAAAAATAAGGCATAGTTTTAAAATAATGTATGAAAAGTTTATCCCACATTTACACACATGTACACATAAACATACATACTCTGAATAAGGAAATATGAAAACCAATACAAATATAATTAAAAGCAATACCATAAAATAGGAATTAAAATTACATTCTACCATACACTGACTTTAAAAATATATCTGTTCACATATAATTGATGAAATAACTTTCTCACCTTGTGTGCATATTAACGCACTTGTATGTCACTAGCATATAAATTCTGAGAAATCTTAAAAAATTTATATTTAAAATTCTATTACTTTAATATTTACTCGTATAAATATCAATTATAAAATACTTAGTATTATACCTATCCTTCATATAATATAAAATATAAGAATAAATTAATAATATATTAGATACAATGACAATAAGCATAATAATAATGATACCAGTATTTTTAATATAATACATTTTGAATTAGTCCCATTTCAAAAAGTCAGAGTTTATGAGTTCTTTTTTTTTAAAAAAAAACTCTCTAGGTTTATAAATCCAACCATTGTTCATTGAAGGCAAAACACCAACTAATTATTAAATGCATAGAAAATAAATAGAGCAGAGCAGCGGTCCTATAAAATATTAATAGCATCTAAATTCTTTTTAATGAAGAACAGAACAAAAATATTTGAGCAAAGTTATTTTTTAAAAGTAAAAATGTGGTATCTATAAGAAATATTATATAACAGCTTAACAGGTTGTTCATCATAAGTTGACTCAGATTTTAAATCATTTCTTCTGCAGAACTATAAAATATTCCAGCTGATATAAATTAATGAGATTACAAAATAATATTAGCATTATATGAAGCACAGTTATAATATCTTCATAAATGCAATAACACATAGACATAAATAATATTGTCATTTATTTTAAACAAATGATGGCATTTGAAATTTCCTCTTTCTGTTCCATGAAAATTATTTAATAATTAAACATTCATTTTAGTAAGTTTAAATGATAATAAGTTTTTAAGACAGTTCCATGTAAATAAAAATACATCAATAATTAATAATTAAAGTATCTATAATAGTTCACAATAAAAAAAAAATTTTTTTAAATAATTCAAATAAGTAAGCATGAAAATAATAGCATTAATCTTTATCAGTAAATCTTTTAACTTTTGAACTTTGGAATAAAATGTTAAACTGTTCTAAATAACAACTAGAATTAATTCTAATTCATAGAATATTAAACAACATGCATGATTATATCCAGATTAAAATTTTATCATAATATTTTTTCATATTTACTGATGCTTAGGAGACTTTCATTTACCAATAAAGCTTGTTATACATTTGCAAATGCAAATATTTTCCATAGGCAGCAATAAGATGGCAAGGTATGACTGTAGATTACACAAATGATACTAAAATTTTAGTCACACATTATAAAATTAAAAAAATAAAAACTTATTTAACAGAAGTGGATTTCTTCAAAAGTAAAGTTAGAGTAATAATTTATTTATCATTTTTTCCTTTTAAAAATATGTGGATGCTTGTGTGAATCCTAGTTAAGTTGATCATGTGACTTCAAATAATCAATCTGCAATTAGTATTGGGGCAGATTTAACCTTGAGACTATTTTACACTTTATTAAAACAATAAAATAATTAACTTTATTTAATTGCTAACTATATTTATTTTAAATAATAATCTTTTGTTTTATTTAAAAGTTCTCAGAGACTATGATTTAACTACTTCATTCTAATATTAAAATAATATTAATTTATTAAATATATGACACTTAAAATAATTATCAAGTTTAAAGATAATTTATTTCAGACTTTTTTTTTAAATATCTACACACACATACTAGACATACCAGAAAATGATTAGAACTATGAAAATTATTAGAAACTAATAGCTATTATTTTAATATTGCCTTTTGAATATAGAAAAAGTTTATTTATTAATACTCACTTAAAATATAATATATTTCCAACTATTTTATTTGATTTTAACCTTTCAAACTTTCACTTTAAATTAGTTACCTAATAAACCAATTAATATCTTACAAATTTGCATTTAAATACATTTTATCAAATAGTTTAGTAATATAATTTAAAAAATACATAAGAAAGATTTCATATAGTTTAGAATAGTAAGACTTATTTTAGAAAATAGCAATCTTATTTAAAACAATAACAATATTTTTTTAAAGCATTATCTTGTATGTTTAACTCTCTCTGGGCTAAATATAAGGTTACAATATATATATATAATTGAATAATAGATATATTACTATAATCTCGATTCACTATATCAAATTCAGTATTATCTTATACTTATGTTTAATAACATCTAATATTTGAATCTACAAAAACTAAATAATTTTCATGATTTAAGATAATAAACTGAATTGAATTACTAAACAAATAACTTTATAGAGTGGATAAATAAATCTTTTTTTTTTTTAAATGATGATGAAAAATGAAGAATGTCAATAATTTATTTATCTCCTTTCCCATTGATTCAGTAAATTATACTTTTTTTACACAATCTAATTAGCCTTCATGCAACTTACTAAAGTTTGCTTTAGAAATTAAATTTATATCTAATAATGTAATATTCAAATAATTACTATAATGATAAACAGAAAAATTTGCATTTTAAATACGCACCTATATTATTTCTTTTATCCACAAGCGTTACATTAGTAAGATATGTTACCATATAACAAAGATCCTCCATATATGTACTGAATGATGTCACACTGTAAAAAAAAAGATATGAATTTAATATAAATAAATTTAATTTTGAAAATGTTAATCCAATCGTTAAAAAAAGTCAATTATATATATACGTTTTCAAATATGATTATTAAAAAAGCCTTCAAAACAAATTTGAATACTTTATTAAAATTGTTTCATTATTCACTTTTTTCACATAAATGGGAAAAAAATCATTTACAGTTGGTAGACTTGATTAATTTTTAATTATTTTGTCATACTAATTAATAACAATATCATATTTATGTATGTGTACAAACACAATTCTTTTAAAGAAATAATTTGTTAAAGCATGCCCCTCACTATAATTCATTTTTTAATTTAAATACTTTTTTTTAAAAAATAGAATATTAAATTTGCATACATTTTCTCTTACTTATATTCACAAATTAAGGATATCTTTTACATCAAGACTGGGGAGTTTATGCAGCTAGCTAATTTAGTTAAAAATCCCTATCAAATTGCAAATTTTATTATTTTAAATATAAATTAATATATGAAAATGCAGGGGTGGCAAAATGAAAACTGATAGGAGGGAGAAAAATGAAAGGATTAGTTTTTCAAAAAATAATAACTATCTTCACATTTTAATTTTAAATTAAATATTCAGTTTTCTTTTCAATAACATAATTATGAGCAAATGATAAACATGTGATCATTATTGGTTATAGTTTTATGCAATTTATCATTCTTTTTAATGTTTTTTTAGTAACTACAAATAATAAACAAGTCTGTGTATTTTAGTTCAAACTTAAGAGCAAAAAGTTTTTGAATTAATTCCATAGTTGAGTAAAATAAAAAATGATTTTAGCTATGCTCAGCCAGTCGATGAATGCTTGAACAACTTAATACCTTAAACAACTAAATCTTATGATTATTTCTTTTTTATTATTAAACAATTTATTCAAGTAAACATGATTTTAAATGAGTGGATGATATAGAATTGTATCATTAAAGTCAATATTTTGTCTTTAACACAATATAATTACATTTACAAGTATATTATTTATTAATGCTTACTTTGGTTGGCTAAAATTTGTACATTCTATTTGTAGATGATTCTGTACTGAAGTCTTTATAGAAATTCAAGTATTAAATACAAAAAAAAAAAATAATAATATTGATGAAGCTTAAAATTAATTAAAATAAATACCTATTAATTTTAATAGTTACTAAAATTCACGATTTTATTTTAAATATTAAAATGAAAATATTTTGCTAAAACTAATGGGAATGTTACATAAAGTTTGTACTTTTTGTAGAAAAACTGACTATGTAAACTACTATAAGGAGAATGTTGATAGCTGGTTTGTAAATTTTTTTTTTAACTTTAAGGGGGAAGTGGGGAATATATTTGCATAATTAGAGATCAAGATAAAGTGAAGACTATTAATAATCTTTATTAGTCATTTATTAGATTATAGATTATCCACTTAATGAATAATATTTCTGTAGTTTAATTTTCACTACATCACTCTCACACAAGGTAGAGACTAGTTTCTGTCCACTTTTGACACCTTATGAAAGGGTGTAATCATAAACATATGACTAAAGATATGTAAAAAAGATGTATTTATCCTCAAGATTCACATTTTATGCTGAATCAGCATTCATCAGTTGGCCCAGATCACAATCTCCTATACATATATTTATCATTATTTTAATATATATAGCTAGTCAAATCCTATAGTTTAATTGACATATCAAACTTACTGTCCTATCAACTTTGACACAAACTACTTTTTGATGGAAATATATCAATAATTTGATGCAGATTTACTATGCACTCATGGCCATTTTGAATTATAAGAACCATCCAAAACCCAGGCAGACACTTCCAAGCGATAAATGACATCATCAATCTATTGGTTGTCACAATCGGCCCATTCGTTATAAAATCACCATGTTCATCAAAAATAAAAACCAGTTTTCATAGTTACAATAAATGTAATCATGTAATTAAATTATTAAAATACAAAATTCGCAGTTTTCATTAAAAAATAAAAACTGGGTTTGATCAGACTTTTTCATCAATATTACAAATAACCATTTTCATCAAAAATAAAAATGAACAATTTTCGCAGTTATTAAAACACAAAATTCGCAATTTTAAAAAATCAAATTTAAGTTTGCTAGTTTATTAAACCATCTAATCATGACAATAAAAAAAATCAATTTTAAGCAATAATTATATTTTCATACAATTATATTTATGGAATCACGACTAAAAAAGGCGCGCAAATATTTTAAATTCAATTTCATTAGCAAATTTATATTAACCTTTAAATAATTTGAAGTAATCTTTTGTGAAAGGCTATATTTAAATTTTGGTTTAAGTAAATGAAGAAAAAAAGTACAAATAAAGATCAACAACTGATCAAAGATATGGAAACAATAATAGAATATTCGTTGGAGTGCACTAACTAATTCAAAATGAAGGAATCAAATTAAATGTAGTCCAAGGGATAAATCTGATTTATTAATTTTTTATTTGTAATATTAATATTCTTAACTTCAGGCAACTAACTACTTCAGTATTTTGTGTTAGCAAGAATAAAATCTATTTATTTTCTTTAAACATGTTTCCATGTTCATTTGTTGATGGCAAAAGTCATGTGCATGTAAATAATTAAAGATTTGCATCAATTTCAAGAGTTAGATGTATCGATGCAAATTATTGATTTCTAGAGCCCGTGTGGATCTCATGCGATCAAGAGTAGATTCCATTATGACACTAGGAGCCAAATTTCGAACAATATCTACATGGGACAAACCAAGAACTTCTGGTAATTAGAAGTTATAATGTTTCAGTCTTTGGAAATACAGACTTTTAATAATATCCATAGTTTAGAAGTTATAAGCATTTAATATTTAGAGTGTGGTCACCGCCGTTTTGAATTCTATCAATTTTACATTTTTGAACATGTGGGTTTTTAATTAATATTTTTTTCGATTTTTTCCTTTACTTTTTCTATTTAAGTATTCTAAATTCATATGCTTTATTTCATATGAGCAAATCCTTTTGATTGTCAGAAGTAGATGGTTTAATAAACTAGCAAACCTAAATTTGATTTTTTTAAAATTGATATAAATTTGGATAACGAATCTGAATTTAAAATATTTGCATGCCTTTTTTAATCACATGATTCCATAAATATAACTGCATAAAAATGTAATTAGTGCTTAAAATTGATAAAAGTAATATGCTTTTGCCTTTTGATTGTCATGAGTAGATTGCTTGATAAACTAGCAAACTTAAATTTAAACTAGCAATCAGACCTTTTCACTATCATTATATTTAACACTTGTATTTTATAAGTTATAATCTTTTGGCATATAGTATAATTCGTATTTTAAATCTTTCAATTTTATGTTTATTGAACATGTGGGTTTTTAATTAATATTTTTTTCAATTTTTTCTTTTACTTTTTCTGTTTAAGTACTCTAAATTCATATGCTTTATTTCATATGGGCATATCCTTTTGATTGTCATGAGTAGATGGTTTAATAAACTAGCAAACTTAAATTTGATTTTTTAAAGGTTGATGTAAATTTAGATAACAAATCTGAATTTAAATATTTGTGTGCCTTTTTTAGTCACATGATTCCGTAAATATAATTGTATGAAAATGTAATTATTGCTGGTTTAATAAACTAGCAAACTTAATTTTATTTTTTAAAATTACAAATTTTGTGTTTTAATTTTTTAATCATGTGATTAGATTTCTTATAACTACAAATATTGGGTTTTTTATTTTTGATGAAATTGGTAATTTTGTAATATTGATGAAAAGGTTTGATCAAACCAAGTTTTTATTTTTTAATTTTCAATGAAAATTGCGAATTTTGTGTTTTAATATTTTTATCACATGATTACATTTCTTGTAACTATGAAAATTGTTTTTATTTATTTTTATTTTTCATGAAAATAGTGATTTGTAATATTGATGAAAAAGTCTGATCAAACCAAGTTTTTACTTATTAATTTTCGATGAAAATTACGAATTTTGTGTTTTAATATTTTAATCATGTGATTACATTTCTTGTAACAATGGAAATTGTTTTTTTTTGGGGGTTTTTTTTATGAAAATGGCAATTTTGTAACGAATGGTCAGATCATGACAATGTATAGATTGATCGACATTATTTATGCCTGGGTTTTGGGTGGATCTTATAGTTCAAAATGGCCATGAGTGCAGACTAAATCAGCACTCTTTAATATCTATATGTATATAAACATACGCACATGTACATATATACATATGCTATTATACATTAATATACCTAAAATATGCTAATAAATGTGAACTTGGATGGATTTGAATTAGGGAAAGAATACTACTATAGGACATAGTAGGTGAAATGGGATGTTTGGCAAAACAATACTGTTACAATCTATTAGTAAAATTTAAAATTACCATATAATAACCTGCATTCCTTTTAACTTGTTAACAGAAAAAAAAAAAAACTATCAAAAATGTGCAAAGCATTTACAATTACTCTGACTATCCTCTTTTTTATATATTATTGCACATAAACAATTTATAAAATAACAATAAAATCGGCAAAATAACACAAAATTTAACGATTTGAGAAAGCGTTAAAGCCGATGATCGGTGCGTCCCGAAAAAAGGCTAGACCACCTGAATGCTCCCCAAATGCTTCTGAACCCACTATCACTCCCCTAGAAGTCTTCCCTGCCCACTTTGGGAAACACTGATTTAGATGGACTGAAAGAAACAATAATGTTAAAAAATAGTGACATAAAAAAAGTCAAAGAATTTCTTGGCTGAATACAAACAAAATTACACTAATATTGCATAGAAAAACTACAAAAAGAGCACTTATAAATTATAGTTATTTCCTAATGATAATGGAATTGACTATCATATGAAATGCATGTTTTATTATTTACATTTTTCGTTTCAAAGTTTAATTAATGTAAATACAATAAAAGCAGTTTAGTTGATCAACCTAAACTTCAAATTAAAATGATCCATAGGATTGATTTTTATCTCTCAAAATATAGTAATTATAAAAATTACAATAGATTTGTGTTAAATTGATTTTTCCTTTCATTTGTATTTGTAATTCAAATTTGTAAATATTTGTTTGTCTGCATATGAAATGGTTTCTTTCTTTTTTACAACCTAATGCTAGGTGCACTTTGCTGAAAGTGCACCTAGCATTAGATTATAGAGAAGAAACAAATCACTTTGATATACAGATGAACAAACATTTGCAAATTTGAATAGACATGTGTTAGATGTGGAGTGTATTGAAGATGCATTAAAATATAATGGCTGTTTATTAGTAGGCTAATAGTGTTATTAGTTATATATTGAATTTAACTTTAGATATTTTCTTTTTTTTTTTTTTGGAACTGAAATGATTCTTTGTCCTATAATATTTGTTTATTGGTTAAACAACTACTCTATAATTTTTGAACTTGAAGTAAAATGATTATTGTCCAATTATAATAATATAAAATTAAATAACTGTATGATTAGTTTCTAATGAGATCATATGACATTTGAGCAGCCAAGCATCAGATTGAGTACAATAGTCCCATTCAGTTGACCAAATTAAATTTTTTTTATTTTATTCAGCTGAGAATTTATCCAAAAACTTTTAATTCTGAATCATCATTTAACCACTGAATTACACTACTCTAAACAGATAAAATTTATTCATGAGAGTATTTATTATATAAGCAAATGGGATTAGAAGGTCTCTGACAAAAATAGTTTTAGTAAATAAATTTACTTCTTTATCAATAACATTCTGAGAAATAGTTTTTAGTGTAATAATAAAATACTTTTCTCTTTTTTTAATTTGCTTTCTGCAATCTAGAATATGTACTCATAAAACTTTTCTAAATAATTATTTTGCTAACTAACAATTTTTAACAATTTATGTAATTTTTTGAATATATTTT
The DNA here is from genome assembly GCA_028023455.1 of Epiperipatus broadwayi. Taxonomy (NCBI): domain Eukaryota; kingdom Metazoa; phylum Onychophora; class Udeonychophora; order Euonychophora; family Peripatidae; genus Epiperipatus; species Epiperipatus broadwayi. The sequence goes on along the minus strand of JAQFVV010012490.1, from coordinate 4,229,226 downwards.
AAATATCTATGCATGTAGTTGATTAATATTTTTTATCTAAAGCATCTTTCAATAAGATATAGTTTAAAATTACACAAGTCAAAATTTCAGAGTAGCTAAGTCATTATATATAAAGTGTTTGCGTTTTCAAATTCACTTTATCTTAAAAGTCAATATAATAAAAGTTCGACTAACTGAAAAGATCTGTTTTACTTTATAATTTGAACAACAATAATATTATTAGAAATTAGAAGAGTAACCATTTCTCTCCAAAAATAAGCATTTTAACATTAATATCATGTACATGTAATTTAGAGAGCACAAGATCCAGAATTACAATTTAACATGAGCATGTACTGCTATCAATGAAAGAAGACATGGATTTTTTGAACAACATATTTCATTGGAATCTTATTTGACATATTTTTGTTACTACAAAACTGACTTAGCCAGATATTATAATAATTAGGAATACACATCAAAAAAGCATTAATCATCCAAACTTTAATCAAAAAAACATTATTCTTCAAGCTGGTATACCAAAAGTTTTTTTAATGCTTTAATTAATAAATCAGTAAGCTTTCTGTTTATTTTAATTATGATATATTCAATAAAAAACTATATATACTTCACCAGAAACAGCATGACATTTTTTAATAATAATGAAGACAGAACTATATCACAATCACATTTTTTTTTGTTTTACTCAATCAACTTAGTGACACTCATCAGACATATCATTCCAGAATCTTTATTCTCCATCTAATAATATTTAGTCCTTGAGCTTAACTTCATTACCTCCCTGAGGAAAAAATTAAGCCTGTTTATACCAAAAACATTTAAAGGCTCAGTTGGTCCAAACAGAAAACTTATGCTCACAGCATAACAACTAGATACGCTGATAACTATATCATGAAAAAAAAAAAAAACCAAGAAAGCTAGTTGGATGGACCTAAAAAAGATCAAAATACTTCTATTTTATTAATTACCATAAAACTATTTTTTTAGAATTTAAAATATAATCTTTCTTGATAATTCTACAATATCTATAATATTAGATTCAATGATATGTGGTGCTAAGATATAATAATAATGTCATTAACATATTATATAGCCTAAATTTAATAATACAAGTAAATAATATATATTTTATCAGTGGATTTATGATACTGGCTAAATTTTAAAAAAAGCTAATGGGAAAAGCTATAAAATATTTTTCATAGAAGTTGTTTAAACTACTAGTTTAGTGTCAAGCGCCATATTGAATTTTTTTAAAAAACTGACCTGAGACACAATTTTCACAATAACTTCAGTTTTAATAAGGTTAGAGCAAAAAAATTTACATTGATAGAAACTAGAAAAACTAAGGAAAACAATAAGCATAAGATAAATAGTGATAACTATATAAAAAAATAATGAAAAAAAGAAAATGTCACATCCGAAATAATTATTATTTTATTGTTTGTTCATAATTTGGAATTTACTATTAAGTAAAATTCAAATTACATCTTCAGTGATAATTTCTTTGTATTCCTCACAAAATTATCTTTAAAAAATATATATAATATGTCTTACCTGAGATAATCCATAGCTTCAAAACTTGCAGTAATAGGAAGATAAGACTTCTTCATTTTTTTCTTGTACCCCACAGTTGAAAATGTTCAAGGTGTCTGGAAGAAAAAACGTTTTCCCTAATAAAAGATAAAAAAAAAAATTAGAATTCTATCAGAATGTAAAAATAATAAAACAAGTGTAGATATTATTACTTATCTCTATAAATTATTTTGATTTTAGACTTTGGATAAACCAACCTTGTTCATAACATCATCATACTCAATAATCATTGCCAATACAGAAAACAATTTACAAATTTAGAATATGAGAAGTCAAAGATTACTAAAAAGGTTTTATAGGCACATATTTATATATTAAAAAAATGTTTATATTCTACCTCTTTCAGGATATATCTTCCAGAGAAGCATACCTGTTCGTATTATCTAATATAAATATACAAAATATTAAATATTTCATATTATTCAATATTATTATTTATAAAAGATAAATCATCCCAGATCTCATTTACCAATTGGCAAAAGTAATCAGTAAAACAAAAACAATAAAAACTAAGTTAGTAAAACAAAAATAATAAAAACTAAGTTAGTAAAACAAAAATAATAAAAACTAAGTTTGTAAAACAAAAACAATAAAAAAATGCAATCTCTCTATGCAACTGGTATGCAACTTTGAAATTAACATTCCATTTTTTTATAGTAGGTCGAATTTTATAAATACGTTTTTCCAATCATGCATACATTTCTCCTTAGTGGCACATTTATTCGTTTCTTCAATAATTTTTACACACATAACATATAAAAAAAATCTAAGATAGAATATTCACCCACCATCGAAAACTTCAAACCTGGAGTCTTTGTGAAATTCTCTACATTGACTGGTCCTGTAGTAATGTTTGAAGGCATATTAGAAGCTCTAGTTGATGGGCCTGCTCTATTGCTATCATCCGGAACAAAATTTGTATTTTTTCTTTGCCTTTTCACTGGTAAAGTGGTTGCTTCTTCTTCTTTGGATGATGATGTGAAGTATTCCTGTAGATCACTGTATGTAATACTATCGTTGGAATCAAATGGTTTAGGAATTTCAAATTCGTCGAGGCTGAAAGAATCTGTTTCTGAATCCATAGCTGCCAATTAATTTCTTTGAGTCATTTGTTTCCATGTAATCTAAAAAACTGAGAAAAAAATTAATAAAAATAATTGACTTTCCTTGGAAAAAAATTAATAAAAACTTTATTTTTTGTCGTAGAAAAAAATGGCGACTACCTACAGAAACTACGAAAAAAGGCATACAGAATTGTGGTATTCATGCATGTGTAGTCCTCTTAGTTTTTTCATAATTTTGAAAAGATAACCGAACTTCAACGAATCGCAGATGGTCCACCCAAAACACCGAAGCAGTTAATATATACATATAATTATTAATAGAAATTATTTGATTAATAATATATATTTGCTAACTAAAATCAAATACTTCTATTGAATATAAACTCTGCAAGAAAGACTTAATCAACAAAATCAGGCTAAATATTTAAAGACAATTTATAGAAAATTAACAAATAAAGTAGTTTGTTTGATTATATACTGCACACAGGCTCATTTCCTTTAATAGCAAAATGTACAGAGGAAATTCTGTTTGTGTGAATTAATGGCACTTTCTAAAAAATTATTCTAACCAACAATTTCAAATCATTATCTTTTAATGATTATAGACTTCAATTTATCAAGAAGATTTACTGTGAAAGTGTCTCATAATAGAAAAAAAAAAAACAATATTATGATTAAAAAACAAGATATTTCACAATCTATGAATAATATTTCTGTAGTATAATTTTCACTATATCATTCTCACCAAGATAGGGAGTAGTTTCTATACCCTTTTAACATCTTATGAAGGGAGGTAATCATAAATATATGACCATAGAAATGTAAAAAAAATGTACATTTCCCAAAATGCATATTTCATGCTGAACCAGCAGTCATCAGTTGGCCCATATCACAATTTCTTACACATATCTTTATCATTGTTCAGTATATATAGATAGCAAATTACTCTAATTTCATTGAATTGACCTGTGTCAAACATACTGTCTTCACAATATTGACACAAATGATTTAAAAAAAGTATATAAATAATTTTTATTAGTCATTCATTAAACTAAAGATTATCCATTTAATGAGTAATATTTCACAATCTATTATATAAATAATTAAAGTTCTTATGAAGTAGAGGAACAAAAATATAATTATATCTCTTGTGTAGTGAAGCAAGTGTGCTATCATATGTCAGGGTATTCAGTCTTTTAAAAACTTACAGTAATTTCAAATTTGTTTATGAGATTTCATTGGAATTAGGATGACTTTTGGATAAAATATATGCTATACATTATCTCCCACAACTTTTTATTTAAAATTGACTACAATACTTGTGTCAACAATTAGTGGTGGTCATGTGATGTTTATTGGATTAATAATGTTATCATTTAGAATTTAAATTGATCCAGACCCATAGTACATGTAATTCATATTTAAAATATATATATGATAAGGATTTAATTAATGATTAAATTCGCGTAGAATGTAACAAAGGAAAATATTTACATATTTGCAATAAGAAAATTGCATTTGCTAATTGCCAAGAAATATTTGCTAATTACAAATATTTCTTGATACAATAGATATTACTAATTAAAAATACCAATAAAAAATACAAAACTGATAGCAATCAAAAATGAATCCTGAATGGCCGGAAACAAACCTACATGTAAAAATAGTTTTGACAGCAAAGTGCATTGTTCTCATTCCAGTGAATTTACCAAGTGAATAGTTGCTGAAAGATTTTAAGTGATGATAGCTGACAGAAGCTTAAGTGATGGTGCAGCACTCTAGTGTGAAATCAACATGATTGTGAACAGCAGATGAACAGAGTCAAAGTGTTTATGAAACTTAGGCCAGAGGAAACCATCTAGAAAGCAGTCAGTTGTTAAGTGCATTGTGGGAAGTGAACCATAAGTGAACTATATATACTGTGTTCGTGTGTATCAGTAACTTTTTGCTATTAATTACATTTCATCATTTATTTATTATTTATTGTTTTATTTATTAATATTATGAGTGCTTGCATTTTGAATACACAACTAAATTCTAATTGAAAATGTAGACAAACTCTTAATAGGGAATTATAAGTGATAAGTGTCAGGGAACAACAATAGAATTTTTTGAGGGGCAGCAAAAAAAATACTTGAATTGTATCTGATTCTGTATTAAAACTTACAATGACATTTTAAATATAAGATGTTAAAATGCATTAAGACAGTAGCAAAAAAATGATAAAGTATCACAGATGAAATATTCCTTCAGTTACTTATGAAATACAAATGATAATCAAAAATCTGGCAAAGTAATTCAATATAAATTGGCCAAAATGAGACATCCTCTCTTTTATTTCCTTAGAGCTCTGCCAAAGAATCAAATTAGAAATGTTTTTCATTAGTAAAGTACTCATATAACAAACTAAATTCTCAAAGAAATTTTATTTTTGATAGAATGTTATCAGTTAGTAATAATATGTATACTGCAATGCTTAGAAAAATTTAAATAAAAAATAAAAATTTTGATAAGACTAAATAAATTACTAATCACAATTTCTTGAAAAAAGCAACAATAAATGTGGGTTATTAGTTTTGCAATAGCATTTGAGATCATGGATCATTAAAATAATTCAAAGCAGAGTCATTCTTAAAAGACATATTTGTATTGAATTATATATACATAATAATCAGAGATGGAAAATAAAATTTCATTATAAAAGTGAGTGGACAAATTTTTCTGATCATGGGTCATATAGATTTCTATAAGATCTCTAGCAGACCACATAAAAAATGTCATTTTTTAATATACAGTGTATTCATGGCAAAGAAAAATATTACAAGCAATTTGGAAACCAACTTTGTATTTTCAAATAATTTTCATAAAATAAAGCATTTAAAATCAATTTTGAGAAATTGTAAGATATCTGGCATTGTATGTGTGTGTAGGTCTATATATGAATGATTTTGTTTCCAAGATAACTTGATAAAGAAACAAACTTTTGGTCCACAATCTTTATGGGACAATTTTGATGTTTATTGTCGGGCAACAATATCCACCCATGGAACTTCCAATTTGATAAAACTCAATTTCTTATTTGCCAGCAATTTAAAAACTAATGTAACATACAAAAAAATTTGACAAAAAATATTTAGATTCAAAATTTTAAAAAAAATAAGTGCCACATTTTAGTACTTGTCATGACTTGTTACAAGATTTTTTTAATATATTTAACAAAAGTTATGTAGTTTCCAACTCACAATCAGTTATATACTAATTAAGTAGATTTAGACACATGACATATGTTTTACTAATATATATTATTTGTTTATATAATTTAAGATGTTTATGATAAAATTTAAAACAAAACCTTATACTTGAGCATGGGCTATTGTTTAACCACTCTTGGCTTAGAATTTAAAATCTGTTGTTGAGTAAAAAACATATGTTTCTAAATTTCAATGTATTGACTATAGTTAATAGTTTATTACTTAAATATATTCTAAATTAACATATTTATGTTATAACATTTTTAAATATTGCAAGAAATATAAAGATATTTCAGTAATTTATAATTTTCTCTTCTTACAAGAAATTTTCATTTAATTATTTCTGACATCATTTCTATTTGTATTTTTTATACTTTTAAATCAATATGCTAACATTTATGTTAAAGAAAACATTGAGAATAATCGATAAATGGCTCTAAACATAGCATTAGGTTAATAAATCTAGGTTTGTCAAAAAAAAAAAAAAGATCAATAATTGTCAATTAATGTGTCAAATAAAAAAATAATTTTAATTTACACAACTACTTCATGTGTTAAAATAATAAACACTTTGTTACACATTAAACATATTTAATATATTGAGTATATTTACAAAAGATACTTTCCTTTTTTTATTTCTATGAAACATCATGTGACTTCAAATACAAACTTAATAATTTTCTGAAATTTTTCTCCATTGAAAATATACAGAAGTCTTTGATTTAATAATACAGCATGCAAACACAGATCTAACACTTTGCTACTATTTCTATTTGTATCCTGGCAAGACAAACCTAATTGCATGAATAAAATTATATTCTAACTTTAAAATATAATTTCTTTTTTTCAATCGTTGAAAAATCACCTATATCAATAGTTTTGCATTAAAACATATTTTATATCTTTGTGCTAAATCTATTAAACATGTTACTGTCTTGAAAAACATAATTTTTGTTAAAATATAATTTAACCTCATTTTACTCTCATTTGAATACTTATGTCCATTTATTCTTTGGGAATTTATTGGAAAAAGAATTATAATGCTCACCCTTTCTTTTTCAACAAACTCTTAAAGTTTATATCATTTCTTATTTCTATATCTATATCCACATTTATTCACAATATTTTTATTTTCTACTGGTTTTTTAATTCTATCATTAAATCTCTTGCACAATTTTAAAATATTCAATTTGTTCAAAAACATTCATTACATCTATGTAAAAGTTCTCTATGTCTTCATCAAAGAAATTCATGAAACATAAACTTGAATTATCTGCATTTGATAACACATTAAATTTGACTTCATGCTAAAGTATCAACTATTCAATTCTTTCAGGAAAACTGTTTCATGGCTTATGTAATGCACAAACATCTTTTATTATAGATATCAAATATATGTAAAACTATGAAATAATTATCCTGGATGAGTTGATTGGCTGATTATTTTGTTTTGATGACAAGGTTTTGGATAGGATAATTGATTGGTTGTATATATTAAAATTTTTTGAAGGAAAAATTACTTAGATTATTATTACCATTTTATCATTTGGTTGTATACATAAATATATACTTCAATGTCAAATCCTAAAAATCAACTGTGCAATATTTCCAAATAATATCGTGATTTTTTTCAGCTTATCCATTTATAACCAACACAGATAGCTATCTAATATGTTCTGAATTGATAAAAGCATATCGAACTATTCTTGATAGAAGTTATACAATCCTTTGTGATTTCAAGTATATTAATAATTATTTTTCTTTGGAAAAAAAAAAAAATCTGAAAGAGACATATTCATGACACAGGTATAAAAAAAAAAAAGAAGCAACCAACTTTTAGAATTTTCTTATCATTGAATTCAAGCAAAAAAACCTCATTGGAATTCTTATACAGAGAACAGTGAAAAAAAGATATTAATTAAATATAGGGTTTTTCCTTCCTTGTTTTATCCTCTATCTAAGAACAGGGATATACCCCATTTACTGTCCCATAATTGGAAGGCTTGATATATTGGCCATGGTTATCTGTACAGAAAAAAATATATAAAGTTGCTTAAAAATCCTCATTTGAGATGTGATTCTAAAATGGATTCTCCTTAAATGAAATTCAAAATTTCTGTGCATAAAAGGTTTAATTTGGTTAAAACTCTGAAACCTATTTGTATTATTATAAATTCATTTATTTCTTCTTATTCATTACACAAATCAATTTTTTATAGCCCACTCCAATTAATAAAAAATATGTAATTTATAAAATCATTTAATTATATTCCTCATTCTTGTAATAAAGGTTTAAACAAAAAAATTGCTATCACTTGATCTGTTTCTCCTCCTCTTATAATGAATTCTATTTGTATTGCAGTATCTTACATATCAAAAATAAATGCTCTATATTTTCCTTTATACCTCCATATAAAATACTTACTTTCATTTCTTTTTCTTGGTATCTATAATTTCTATCCTGTCTCCCAAATAATAATCTCTATTTGCTTGTACAACAACAGCCATTTTCTTGTGACATGCACTTTCTCATGGGACATAATTGCAATCACTAAAAATATTGCACTTATTATTTTCTCTGCATGAATTAGAAAAAAATAAAAGTCCATTCAAATGGATGCATAAAACAAATTATCAATTTTTAAAATAGAAAAAAAAATGAATGTTAGTTAACATTACTTGAATTTCAAAAACAGCTTAAATTATATCCATAGTATGTGATATTAATAAAGAGCCACTAAAACATCATATGATCAACATTTCCTATGCTTACACAAGCTGTTAAAACAGTAGCAAATTCTCCAGACTGAAGTGCCACCCAGTGTAAGCATGGAAAATGGTGATCATGTGATATTTTGATGGTTTTATATCAATCCTGCCCATAGGATAATGAATGACCGAGGGTTTTAAAAAACCAAAAACACCAAAATGTACAGATACTGAATTGAGTTCAGATCTGTATGATTTTACAAATGAATTAGCTTTGATTTAAAACATTATTGTGTTTTCATCTTAGATTCATAGCTTTATAATTAACTAAATAGGTAAAAAGTGGCTGCAGGAGAGTTCTAAGATATAGATGCAGTGCTCTCAGATCCAAGACTCCTCACCAACTAAAATCACAAGCTAGAAACTAGTCTGGGGAATTGGATGAGTGGGTACTAGATAGGAATTTTAAGCACAAACTTTCTAGCATCCATTGATTTCTATAACTTGCACTGGATGGCATTACTGTCTGGAGAGTTTGCTACTGTATTTAGTTAAGACTGAAAATGTATTAAATTTGAAGATGAAAAATATGAATAGAAAAAATGTTCAGGAAAAAATAATATTAAATGGTAAACTATTGGATCAAAAGACATTCAGTTTATATGAAGACTTAAACAAACAATTCACAGAAAAAAAGTGGTGCTATGCCACTTACTACAAGTAAAGGATAGTTGCATAAATTTAAAGAATGGTCTAAACTTCATGTAGATTTAGAATATTCTGCATTTTGTTTGCATCATTATCAATGTTCATTACAAGAAGAATGAATAATAGTAAGCTTTATCTTTTGAAGAGAGAAAATGATCAAATGAATACCTTCACATTGTAGTAACCTAAATTTGAGTCAGTATATACATATAAAATTATGTTCAATCTCTCAATTGCTAACATAAATATGTGTGTATATGTTAAAAAAATTCTGTATTTTATATATATATTAAAATTATATATGTTATAATAAAAATTATATAAGGCACACTATACTATCCATATGATTAAAAAATACTTTAAATGATCAAATTTCAATGTTAAAAAATTGGTTCCAGCATAGTTAGGGGGGAAGTGAGCATAGTTAGATTATTGGAAATTGTAGAGTTATAATTAAAATATTATTTTTGTAGATTGTTTTATATATATATAAAGATTTGTAATTAGTTTATTCATTTTTATATACATATATGTATTTTACTAATTATAATTATTGTAATATAATGTAAATAATTTCCATTGGGGTCACGTGATTTTATAAAAAAGAAACATAATAATAAGATTCCAATAAGGAACAAAAATCTGCTTAAATGTATGTCTGTCTCAATTTTGTTTTAGATTGATTATTTTAACTATTTAGATATCTATGCAATACACTGGAACCAAATTCATTTTTTAAAACACTACTTTTTTCCCTAATCAATTTATCTATCCTCTTTCCCCATTTATAAATTTATAGCATGAGTTATAATAATGCATGTTTTGTGAAATAGAGCAAAATGAAAAATAAATATCAAATATTTGTAATCAAAATTTTCTTTCAGTGGAATATTAAATGCCATATTATATATATACAGTTTGTATATCTTTTCTTACCTATAAAAAGCAAATGAAAGTAAAAATTAATTGAAATATATATATATAAGCTTGGTTTTTCTTATTTTAAGTTACAAAGATCATTTGAAGTCTACTAATAATAAATTTGATGCAAAAAATATGTTAAGTCTACATAAAACAACTTTTTTGATTAAAAAAAAATAAAAATTAAAAATCAAAGTTTTTCTAATTAATTTTTTGAATAATTAAATTATGTAATTATTCCCAATGATATGAGATTTGATTTTTCATTTTAGAAATAAATTAATGTATAATAATATATACATTTAAGTTACTAAACAATAATATTTTGACATGTATAAAAAAATATGCAGAACATGCAAAATTAAAAGTAATATTTGATCCTATAGAGGGAATTTGCATATGAATAAAAATATATTCTACAGAAGAGATATGTAAAGAAAGCAATAAAACAGAAATAAAAATTTATTCTATAGAAGGCAAAAAAAAGCTATAATACAAAGAAAACTATCTATCTTTTGCTTATTTTAATACTAAAGAGATAAATGTAAAAGTAAGTTATGGATTAGTATTTCAAAAGTAAAATAACTCCCTTAACCACCAATGGTGGTCTTTCATTATCTGATCAACCTAAATTAAGATGTTTACATACTGCTATAATAACTAGATAGCCCATGTGCTGATAATTACAGAATAGACAATTAGATGGACTACAGCTTGATACTATTAAAAAAAAATCCTAAAGTAATTTGTGATTGAAAAAAAAATCCAAAATTTATACACTCCAGATTTAAAACTCAGGCTGAATATTTGTGCTAATCACAAAGCCTCTCTCAGAAAAATAGAAGGAGAATAGTAATGATAGTTTTCTGATTTCTGTTTTGCTTGATATTAGCAATAAATTACTCAATTCTTTAGCTCATACAATATATGATAAAACAAAAACTTTATTCTAGTGCTATCTACTAAACACTTGAATAATCAGTGATTACCAAATGCTTTATTACATTTGAAATCCCTATCCCTCAGACAGGTTTCTGGATTTTGTCTTCAAAGAGGCTTGGATTTAAAGTTGAAAATAATGTAGTTGTGAATCTAGCAATTATCTTTAACTCTAATACCCATTTAAACCAATATCCTGAATTTCAAATTTTTAAAATACAATAAGGCATTTAGTAATCATTGATTATTCAGGCTTACAGTAGATGGCACTAAAGCAGTGTTTCCAAACATGTGTGTCATGACCCATTTGTGTGTCATGAAAGTACCTCAGGTATGTTGGCAAAATATCAAAATTTATACTAAAAAATTAATACAAGCTTACTAAAATTAAAAATACATAAAATCTAGAAAAACACTCACAAGCTACAATAATTCCAAAAAATTTATTGCCTTTCTCTATCTCATATTTATGCAAACTGACATATTTATCAGTGACCAAAATTAAAAGCAAAAAATATGAAACTATTTTCCATGGAACAAGAACTCAAGGTTTCCTTATCTACAATTTATCCTAGAATAAAGAAATTATGAGAAAAAACAAGCACAAGTATCACATTAGGATTAAAACTATTTTGGTAATTTTTTAAATAAATATAAATATTATATGATAAATTTATTTATTTATTTATAAGAAATATAAACTATTTGTATAACTTGTTATGTTTTGTTCTAAAATTTCTGGTATATTGCAAGAATCTAATTAACTTTGAAGGGAGTTATTGGTAAAGAAAATTGGAAACCTCTGAACTAGAGTGTTGTTTAATATTTATTTAGAAGAGCAGTGAATATTGTTCAGTCAAAACTGAAATAATCATTAGATTGTAAGATTCTCTGTATCACTTTTGTAAATAAGGTGGCAAACTTTGAAGATAATAAAAATAAGCTTACATTTTAAAAAAGAAGTGATAAAATTTCTATAAATTTTGGACTGAAAAATAAATATACCTACATTTACAACAAAAAATAAACATCCCAAATTTTAAATGGTTAAAAGTGGAAGATGATAAAAAAATCAGAACAAATTAGATATATAGAAAGTTATTTATCTGGGATACAAACCAAGTAAAAGCAAAACAAATAACTTCTTGGACTTGTGTTAAGCTTACCAATTCAATGCTATATTTGTAGAAAGTTTTAAATATTCTGAATATAACTTACAAATTCTTTGATTTAGTAATTAATGTTCAAAAACTCAGAAACTTTCAAACAGATAATCATCATTTGAGAAGATAAATCAGTTTAAATATCTTTATGATATTTTAGATAGACAAGCAGACTTGAATGCTCAGATACAAAATAGAGTTCAATATCTACTGCTTCAGTTAACCAATTAAATTAGTTATACATAAACTAACAATGAATGGAAGTGTAATATGGATATCCTCTGTTTCAACATAAAAATACTGCAAATTTTCATTTAATGATACTCCATAACAGTTTGCAAATACTTATTCACTAAATATGTGAAATGAATGAATAGCAACAGAATTCTGGAAAAATATTACATAATGAAGTTAAACATATTTTTAATAAAAAGTGTAAATTTCATTTACAATATAAAGATTATTTTGAAGATGTTCTAAAGAGATACAATGCTGATTGCTTTCATGAAAGGAAATGTTTAGAAATAAAATACAGTCAAGATGTACAATCAGGCAAAGCATTAAGTCTTTTAAAAATAAAGGTTGGTTATAAAAAAGATTAAAAACAGCATTGCAAGATATTGAAGAAAGAGAAATGGATATGAAATATTTTGATGTGTATGAGTTTAAGGATTAGTTTAGGTATATATCACAAAAAAAAAAAAAAAACTGACCTTTAACTTTATGTCCTTTATCTTTATTTCTCCTTTCCTTTTCATGTCATTTGAAATTAAAATAACCATGTTGTAATTATTAATGCTTATTCAATGACAGATAAAATAATAGATAGTGAAATGACAATTAGATGGTTAAATAGATTTTAATAAAGATAAGAGAATATTTTATCATGTATTTGTTATAGTCCTCCCTTCTCCCAGAAGTGGACTATTCCAGAAGCCGCCTTATCTGATCGGATTAAGCATTGTTTGCCACAGGCCAATAGGCTGATGTATAGATAAAAGCATAGCCAATGATTATTGCAGACCAATGAGCAACGATGCTTGCTGAATCCGAAGGTTTTCAATAAGGTCAGGGATCTGGGTATAAATAGTCAGCCTTTTGTGAGAATCAGGGAAGAACGTGTCTAACCTAAACAGACGCTTTGCGTTCTCCCAGGGAAACTCTGCTAACCTAAACAGCAGCAAGTATTCCCATTAATAGCACTACGCTATTTAGATCTACGCAGCTAGGCAAGTCCCACAGAGACCGGATGCTGCTAAGATCACACTCGGCTCGAGGCAAGCTGTCTTGTACAGCTGGAAGAGTCATAGACCTTACCCGTGAGGCAAGCCATAAGGTGTGGCTGGAAGCGGCAGGCAGAACACAAGAGTTACGTTAAACTCCAAGATTCAACTTATAAATATGCATTTGTATACTGTATATTGTTTGTATATATTTGTACATAATAAATATATTAAATTATAATACTTGTTTCAGTATTATTTTATATTATTTACTGTTAGTTGGGTCTGTAATCCAGACCAAACACAACAGATTTGGCGCAGTTGGACAAAAGATTTTTTTTTCCCCCACGGCTGGAAAAAGAAAAAACTTGGAAAACGTAAATACGCGAGTGCGCAATTATTTAGACACACACTCGTAAGTTATGAAGCTGTGATTACTAAATCACACTTAAATACGGTCCAAGTATTTATTAAACAGTGATTCTTAAAATCACTTATTGCTGGCAAAACAAGTAAAATACACGATAGTATTTACTAAACAGCCACTGTCAAAATCACTTATTTCAGGGAGGAAACAAAGTGATCATAAACACGATTGGTGCTTCATAAACCAATCAAAATTGGCCTTGCTAAAAAGACAGAAGCTCACCCTAGCGGAGTAAAAAAATTGTCGAACAATTGTATCGAGTGGTTACTCGCAAATATACGAAAAAAAAAATTTTTCTCACGTGATAACAGAGAAAAATAAAAAAATGGCTAGTATAATTGGCTCGATGGAAGCTTTTGATCCAGGATTCCCTGAGAACTGGTCAAGCTACAAAGAGTGCCTAATTTTCTATATGCAGGCCAATCAGATAAAAAAGTCTGAAATAAAATTAGCGACGCTGATAACGATAATCGGGTCGCAAACTTATAATATTTTAAAATCGCAAATGGGGTCAGAAACACTGGCTGACTTGAATTTTGAGAAGGCATTGGCGATTCTCACAGAATATTTTTCCCCCAAACCGCTAACAATAATGCAGAGATATTATTTCAATCTATGTATTCAGGTGGAGGGAGAAAAAGCTAGAGAATTTGCCAAGCGAATCCAGACATTAGCACTTATGTGCCAATTTAAAGAGTTCTTAAATGAAGCACTACGCGATCGTTTCATTTGTGGCATGAACGATCATAATTTAAGACTAAAACTATTAATGACACTGGATATAGATTTTGAAAAGGCTGTAACTCAAGCCATGCTGGCAGAATCTATAGCATGTCAGGCAAAGCCATTACAAAAAATGAATTATACTGTTCAAAAAGTTGAACATAAGGCTGAGTCTGACAAGCACTCAGTTAGCTCAACAACAACAATGAGTGTAAAGCGTTGTTATAGATGCGATGAACCGATCCACGTGCAAACAGAATGTCCACATCTCCATACTGTGTGCTCATTTTGCAAGCGTGTCGGTCATATAAGAGCGGCATGTCTAAACTTAAAAAGACAAACAGCCAATATGAGAATGGAAAAAACCATTCCAAAAAACAAAGGCAACTATAAGAAAAATAAACAAGTTGCCAGTATAAATCACATTAAGGACAATCAGTCTGGATTTATACATAGTATAATGATTAATGATACACCAGTGAGAATGGAACTAGACACAGGGGCTGCAGTGTCTATTGTTTCAAAAAAGACTTGGGCTATCATTAATAAAAATAATAAATATAATCTGCATCCTAGCACTAGGACTATAACAGATTATCAGGGTAAAAAAATAAAACTCTTGGGTCAGACAAGAGTTAAAATAACCATGCCTAACAAAACTAGACACCTACCACTGGTAGTGGCATCAGGTGATCACAGCAACTTGTTAGGCCATGACTGGTTCAGTCACTTAGGCTTTGCAGTGTCAAAGGTGAACCAGATCACAACATTAGCTAAATTAAAGGCTAATTACCCTGAAGTGGTCAAAAAAGATCTAGGTCAGTATCTAGGACCACCAATTCAGTTATCACTGAATAAAGAGATAAAACCAGAAGTCAACAAAAAGCTGATAACAAAAATGAATATGAGAAATTGGAACACCAGGATTGCCAGAACACCACTAGCTTTGCAGACTAAAGTGCTATGCAGAATATATAGAGGACCCACTAAATGGATTCCAGCAGTTGTGATCCAACAGAAAGGACTCCACACCCTTATAGTCAAAACAGCAGATGGATGTCAACATCATAACCATCGAAAGCAACTTAAGACTATATTATACTGATGCAACCACAAGGAATGAAGCTACAGAGACATGCAGTACAAGAAAGGAGGACCAACAAACCGAAGATGGCAGCAAACCAGCACCGAAGCATGTTAGTCATCCTCCAGCACACCTGCATGACTGTTCTCTAGGCTAAATTTTAGCCAGGGGGAGGGATGTTATAGTCCTCCCTTCTCTCAGAAGTGGACTATTCCAGATGCCGCCTTATCTGATTGGATTAAGCATTGTTTGCCACAGGCCAATAGGCTGATGTATAGATAAAAGCATAGCCAATGATTATTACAGGCCAATGAGCAACGATGCTTGCTGAATCCGAAGGTTTTCAATAAGGTCAGGGATCTGGGTATAAATAGTCAGCCTTTTGTGAGAATCAGGGAAGAACGTGTCTAACCTAAACAGATGCTTTGCGTTCTCCCAGGGAAACTCTGCTAACCTAAACAGCAGCAAGTATTCCCATTAATAGCACTACGCTATTTAGATCTATGCAGCTAGGCAAGTCCCACAGAGACCGGACGCTGCTAAGATCACACTCAGCTCGAGGCAAGCTGTCTTGTACAGCTGGAAGAGTCATAGACCTTACCCGTGAGGCAAGCCATAAGGTGTGGCTAGAAGCGGCAGGCAGAACACAAGAGTTACGTTAAACTCCAAGATTCAACTTATAAATATGCATTTGTATACTGTATATTGTTTGTATATATTTATACATAATAAATATATTAAATTATAATACTTGTTTCAGTATTATTTTATATTATTTACTGTTAGTTGGGTCTATAATCCAGACCAAACACAACAGTATTAAAGTAAGAGTTAAAAGAATTTTGTTAATTGTTTTGTTAGAAATATAATTAAGAAAAAAAAGGGAGAAGATTGGATGATTAAAAATGTAAATTTGGAGAATAGAAAAGATAAATTTTAAGAATAAAATAAATAATATTGAAATTTGAGAATAAATGAAATGAGGTTATGCATTAAAAAATTATGAAACAAAAAAAAAAAAAAAACGACTGGGCAATATAGAAACAATGGGGTCTGATGTTCAGAACTTGCATTTTGGTAAAAAAAAAAAAAAATACTAAAAGGAACTTGCAATTAAATATGCATCCTTTTTTATTTTTAAAATTAGTTAAATGGTCTTGGACTTTTGAACATATACCAGGAAATAAAACTGAAATAGTATACAATTTATGATAGTTAAAATAAAATATATAATAGTCATTATATTTAAGTGCATTCACATTATTTAAATTATACTATATTTAGATTCAAATAAATTACTTATACAAAAAAAAAATCAATAGAAACTAGTTTATAATAATTTTGTTTGCATTTATATATATATTTTTACAAAGTAAGATTGGGGAGACTGCTGACGAATCATCTTGAGAGAAAAAAGCCAGAGTCATCCCGTGAGTCAATAGAGGGTTACTAAAACGTACGTCAGCAATTTATAACGCTATCATGATTGGTCGATATCAAGTTAAAAGTCTAAAAGCAATTATTTCCTTATTATGGCATTTTCTCAAACCAATTAACACTCATTTTAAAATTAAATTTTCAAGTCATCTCAACAGGCAAGATTAAACACAAAATAAAAAATTTTCTAAAATAAGATCAGTACAAACAATTTAATATTTCTATTTTTCTCAATTAATATTAAAATATTAAGTTTATTATACAGGCCAGTTATGAGTGTCTGGAAAAGCTTTTATCCTAAAATATATTAAATTTCTAACAAAGCATTTATAGTTTACTAGCACAATAGATATATGGCATTATATGCGATTACTAAAAAAGATTTAAACAATTGCTTTGGAATAATTCCGTATACTATTATTAGAATTATGCGATGTGTGGGGTCTCTGAGAGTAATAAAGAAGTGGACTTGAAAGCTAAAAATTGTTGGATGGACTATCAGCTAAGTAAAGTAAAAAATAAATAAACCTGTAGCTATTATATTCTACAAATATTTACATAATTATTCCTTCAAATTTTTTTGACACATTTTGCCATACTCTTAAGTAGTATAGATACCTGGATTAGGTCTTATAAATGATTACTTTTGAGCAATTTTCTATTATTCTACCTAGTATAATAGGAAGCCAACTAGGCCATAAGATAGCTTGTAGGTGTATGTAATATGGTAATAGAGTTTGCTATAATATGTCATATTGATGATTAGGATAATTTAAAATATTTCATAATAAAACATGCACTAAATACTAACTTTTAAACAACTGATGATCAAACCAAGCACTATACAATATATAAAATTATTCCAAAGCATTATCTTGTCAGAGTATTAGTTGTATTTCCATATTTGTCATCTGATCTTAATTGATTGGCAAAAGATATAAGCTTCCAAAAATAGCTTTTTATTCATACTTAATACTTGTAAAGATAATTGTACAAATCAAGATTTTTGGAATGAAGAGTTATCCTACAAACTTTATTTAATCTTTCTGACTTTTTTTATTAATTCTTCCACATTATTGCTTCTGGTTTCCAATTAATGTAAAATATAGACATTGAGAATTACACAAACTACTCTTAACTACTTAATCATGGGAAATGGGTATGCATATATCAGAATGAGAATAAGCTGCAACAAAAAAAAAGAAATAAATATAACAATGAATACATTAAAGGTTTGGAATTCATACATTTGTTAGGTATATATTTTTCAGCTAATTAACACTAATTCTATTTTTACCTTCCATCAACATCTGCAGAATTATTATTTTCATTAAATTATATATGTGACAATATATGATAAACATTTTGGATTCATCCATCTTATAACTTAAATGTTAACATACAAAAAAAAAAAGGCTAGAGCTAAAAGAAAAGTAATTACATTCTCATCTTCATGTGCAAAATCTTCAAAGATGAAAATACTTTCTCTAAAATCCAAAAATAAATGAGGCAATACCACATAATCATTATAAATGAATAAATCTCTTAAAATTTTGAAATTATCAATATTTCCAATATAAGCTTTTATAACAAAAATTTTTAAAGCCAATAAATATCACATGATCACCTTTTCTTATGCTTGCTCTTAACTGTTATTAAAACAGGCAAAACTCTCTATACGTATTGCCACTCAGCTCAAGCCAGAGTAATCAATGGATGCCAGAAGACTTGTGCATAAAATCCCCATCTAGTGCCTACTCATTCAATATCTCCAGATTAGTTTCTGGCTTGTGGCCTTCATCAGTGAGGAGCCTTGGATCTGAGAGCATTGCACCAAGATCTTAGGATCTAATGCAACCCTCCAGCAGCCACCCTTTACCGCTACTTAACTACAAAACTATGAGTCTTAAATTGAAAACACCATATTTTCAATCCAAGCTCAGTAGCTTATATAGTCATATAGATCTGAACTCAGTTCAGTAACCATACATTTTGGTGTCTTTGGTTCTTTAATAACCATAGCCACCATTATCCTATGAGGCAGGATTGGTTTAAAGCCAATAAACATCACATGGTCACCTTTTCTTATGATTGCTCTTAATTGTTATTAAAACAGGCAAAACTCTCTATATGTATTGCCACTCAGTGCAAGCCAGAGTAAATAATGGATGCTAGAAGGCTTGTGCTTAAAATCCCCATCTAGTGCCTACTCATACAATATCCTTAGACTGGTTTCTGGCTTGTGGCCTTTGTCAGCAAGAAGTCTTGGATCTGAGAACACTGCACCTAGATCTTAGGATCTAATGCAACCCTCCAGCAGCCACCCTTTATCTGTACTTAACTACAAAACTATGAGTCTTAAATTGAAAACATAACCAAGCTCAGTAGCTTATATAGTCATATAGGTCTGAACTCAGTTCAATACCCATACATTTTGGTGACTTTCTTTTTTTAATAATCATAGCCAACCACCAGGTCTAACTCAGTTCAGTACCCATATATTTTGGTGACTGGTTTTTTAATAATTATAGCCAACCACTACCCTATGGGCTACTGAGCTTGGACTGAAAATATTATAGTGTTTTCAATTTAAGATTCTTAGTTTTGTAATTGAATAGAGATAAAAAGTGGCTGCTGGAGGGTTGCATTAGATCCAAAGATCTAGGTGCAGTGCTCTCAGATCCAAGGCTCTTCACTGATAAAGGCCACAAGCCAGAAACTAGTCTGTGGATATTGTATGACTAGGCACTAGGTGGGGGTTTTATGCACAAGCCTTCTGGCATCCATTGATTACTCTGGCTTGCACTGAGTGGCAATACATATAGAGAGTTTTGCATGAATGTACCTTAAACATACATTGAATCTTGAAGCTGTTTCCTAGCATTTTCGCAGCTGAGCTTGGAAAATCCATTATTATAATAGTTTCATTTTCTAGTAGTATAATTCTTTTATCATTATGTGATTTATCTATTGGTATCATTGCAAATTGATTTCACTAACTTGACATTAGTTAAAGTGGACTGGTAATAAAGATTGTGAAAGATTAATGCATCCTTTGATACAGTAAGTAAAAAGTTATAACTTAAGGCTTTGCAAGTTATTTATTTTTTCCTAGAGGTTTCCATGATGATGTCTGCTAGATGACTGATGGCAGTTACAACTATAAGCAATAAATGTGATTAGCAATTGCTGCAATAGAAATATATTGAAAAAATACTTTTTCACATAGGTAGTTTGCTTTATTATTTCTATAACTTGAAGAACAGGACTTTTCTTCCTAATGATGCAGTCAGAATTCACTGTAATATTGTTTTATTTGAATGGCTTTGCTATCTTCAGAAAATACTAGATAACTTATTGCTTAGACTCTGATGTGTTGGAATAAAGCAAAGATAGAATTATCTTAAGTTTAATAAAATATACTATTAGAATTGTCTTTTATAATTTTTTTATGTTGACAACCATTTGTTATTGATCAAAAAATATGTTATGAATAGCCAATCCAACCATCAACACAAACTATTTTCAAAGCATCTCTGACTTTTTTGCCATGTTTTTTAAATCCTTATTGATTTGGTACTTCTATAGACAATAATTTGTTTTCCAAATTGTCTCTTTTGATATTTTTATGCAAATTAAAATTTAAAGTGAAGGTATTTGTTATTAGTTTAGAGCTTTGACAAAACTGAAATTTATAAAATAATTTCAGGCTACAAATTATTATTTTAAATACATATTTTTGGCAATTATGTTAACTCACTAAACTTACTGCTACAAAATAAAGCTGGGTGTCTTCCCGAACAAACTATTCACTGTTATGAAAGGTGATATTTTAGTTCATTATCTTTGCTAATTATAAAATGAATATACCTTTTATTTTAATACTGAGTTAAACATAAAAATTGTTTGATTTTCAGCCAATTCTAAAAATCATTTGTTTTCTGTTACAGAGTCTAAACACTCTGAATAATAAAATAAACAAGCAAAGGAAATTATTCAATGTTGAATATTTTTCCCTAACACCTACACACCGTAGTGTTCACCTACACCTACACACTGTAGTGTGTATGTATTTGGGGACACATCCATTTATATATCAAAGGTGGATGTTTATTTATTTTATATTTCGTTTTTCTTTAATCATGATGCTTTAACATTAAATCTTTATTTTCTTTAATTATTTTTTCTAATTAAAACATCTGCATACTTTTCTAGTTTTAAATTAGTGTCAACATTGTTATCAGATTCCAGTCATCACAATACCTCCCCCCATGGAACAGAAGTAAAATCTGGTCACTATATCATTACTTATTTTCAGGATTGTTTTTGACTAATTTTGTTTCTATTTTCACACTCGTATTTTAAACTATACTGATTTTACATTTTTGATGGGCTTTCAAACATTAATTTATCTTGCTTTATTATTTTGATCTTTACTGAATCTTTACATAAATCGAGACTGCATTCTAGATAGATGACTTGTTTATCTTAACTCTTGTTTTACGAGTTGAAAGAGATAAGGATTAGATCCATCTCATGATGTTCACATATATTTAAAAATATATATTTACAGCAAGTAATTCCTTTAATTTTTCAGAAAATTTCATCAATGATATTCTGCATCATGAAAATGAAAACTTAGAGCCTATTTGTCTGCATCAATCTCTTCAATTATTTGTTACCTTCATGCCAAACAACACCAATATGTATACTCATCCGTAGTCTGCTTACATCTCACAATTGTAAATCAGTGTAGCAACACTAATCATGCCCCCCTCTCATACAGTTGTTAAATAGGGACATAAGTGTGCAAAGAAGACAACTAATATCTCAAGCATTTTTTTAAGAAATGTATTATCCATTGGCAAAATGAAATAAACTTAAGAATTCTCTACCAGTTGCGTAACATCAGAATGGTATATCAATCTCTTATAATTTGATGCACTTGCTATATAATCATATAGTCTTTAATGGACAAATACTTCAGAGACACCATAACACTCACTTCTCCAATGATTTTTGGGATTTCAGAATATAGCAGACATATCCTGTACTTCTTTCAGTATCACCAATATTTGTAAATTTAAATTGGCTTTAAATAGCTTTAAATATTGAGATTTTTTATCTTCAAAATGCTTATATTTTTTTACTTTAAAAATGATAATGAAGCTTTTCTTCAAGATACTCTTTAATCTGCCCTAAAGTTTTTTTTATTTTTAGAAACTCTCTTTATCTCTGTATTGAGATTTCTCTTCTCCAAGTTGCATTTTCAATATCTAATGAGCAGTGTTGGCATTTAGACTCTTTCAGATAGTAGTAATTTAATTTTTATATGCCTTTTAATGACTGAAAAAAGTTATTCTCTTTAAGATCATAGTTTGGCTGTTTTGTCTATTAAGATGATTATTTGCTTGTTGTCCTTGGAAATATCTAATAGTAGTTTTGTCTATTATTCAGATGTATGGAGTGGCTCAAAAATTATATTGTCAGAAACACATAATTCTTATGATTCACTTAATTATTTTAAATATATGACTACATCTTTCTTCAAAGGTAATAGTGTTCTAGCTCACTGTGAATCTTCTTGAATTCAATGTCATTCACTCCTATTTTGGTTCTGATTAGGATTCTTCTTTCTTGTTAGATGTTTTTCTTTTTTCATAGAGTCAACCTCGTTCTCCAGTTTATCCTGGATTTTCTTCCCTTTTAATTTTCTAATTATTCTGTCTTTCTGTAAACTGGGTATCTTTTCACTATATTAGTGGAAAAAAAAATTTTTTTCTGGTTTTCCTCAAGGAATTTCCATTTATTTATATTTATGGCATTGATATAAGAACCATCATTCTTTTTATAAAACAATAATTTATTTTTATGTCTGAACCCTTTCTGTTTGTTTATGATCAATTGTTTTTTGGTCAACATCAATAAATATTTGCTCCATTTGGCTAAGGAAATTCTGCCTCATTATTTTTATTATATGGCATTCTGTCAGTATATTGGCTATTAATGCTCAGGTTTTGGCTACTTGTTTTGAAAAAAAGGGTAAACACTTTGTCAGATCTGCATTTTCCTTGAGTTCATTGATGTTTGATACTTTCTTGGTGATTTCAATGTAATAAAAATTCAGAATGGCTTATTTAAATTTCTGAAATTATTGTCTACAGAACGATGGGTACCACCATGTTTGATATGCCCCGTGCAAATGCCTAAAGCTTTGACTAATTTAATTTCTTCAGTTATTAGGTTTAAACTAAGCTATTTATCTAAATTCTTTAGATAATCAATAAAAACTTTTTCAATGTGGCCTGCAAAAGTTTTCATTTTTAATAAGTGATTAACTGTGATATGCATGTGGCTATAAATGTTGTCAATATTCTTTTTTTCCATTTTTCCTGCATATTAATTTCATTTTATGGAAGTTGCAGATGGACTTCTCATATATTTGTTCTCACTTTGATAGGCAACAATGATTTTTATTCTGATTATTGTTGTTTTTTTTAGCTTCATCCACATAATTTTACATTACAGCCTTCTCTCTCATCATCAGTGAAAAAGAAATACATGGAAACTGTTAAATTATTTCCCTATATTTGTAGACTTAAAGGCAATATTTTTTCCAATTGATGAAGTCAGTATGGTATCCTTTTAATTGGATGATTTTCCTTTATGCAGTAAATATTAGATGAGTGATTGCTTAAACTCTGATTTGTCAGAGTAATACTGAATTCTCTTCGAGATTTAATAAAACTATTTCAATATCCATCTGTTGTTGACTAAAACATGTTTTCCATAATTGTGATGCCAATCCATCCATATGCACAGATTATTTTTCAAAAACATCTATGACCTTTTTGTCTTTTTTTAAAAAACTCTTAAATATTACTGATTTCCATAAATAATAGATTGTTTTATTGATATCAATATTAAATATTAACTGAACTAATTACCTGGAAAAACAATTCACATTTTGATTGAAATCTAAAAAAATCAAGTTTTTAAAATCTTGATTTGAACTCAGATCAGAAGTAGGAGGCAGATATTCTACTACAATGCTATAAGGCCCTTGATAGATACATTTCAAGAAATTTACAATCAATGCTAACTTAAAAATAATATATATATATATAAATATAAGAACATTAAAATAAATTTTAGTAAATGAACAGCTTACTTAACTAACCTACATGGTGTTATATAATAGCTAAATTGTGAATTATGAACTTTAACAATAGAAGATTTTGAGATTCATTTTCAGAAAACCCTTCTTTTCAGCTGTACTAAATATAAATATCACTACCTGAAATCTTGACTTAAATAATATTCATATTAAGAAGAGTTCACATGCTTTATTTCAGAGTGTGAAAGATAATACACTCATATTCATTAAAAGTAATATTCTTTATAATTAACAAGCATACATATAATATATATTCGGAATAAGTAGAAATTAAAATTAGTTTCTTTTTTTTTTACAAATCTCACCACTAATTGTACATGTCTGTAAAGATGTTATTTACTTTATAAAATTCACAATTATCAATATGTTTAAGTAATAATCATATGCAACATATGCAAATATGTTCCTTTTAGGCAGAAACTTAAATAATTCCTCAAAAAATGAATTAAATATGTATATAACTAAATTTGTAATTAATAAATTACAAAGCTTTATACTATTATTAATGAGAGATGAAGGAAGTTGTACTAAAACTAACTCTATGAGCTTTGTATTATCATAGTTGACAATTCAAAATTTATTCGTCTTACACCTTAGTTAAATAGTGAGTTAATAGAGAGCGCTTAAATAGATCCATTATAAATTTTTAATGTGTTAAGCACATAAAGGTTTATATTATGTTAACTCTTTCACATTTCAAGGTATTTTGTATCATCCCCTAATGACTGTTTCGTTAATGATTTTATTTAGTATTAGATACTTATCCAAATTATAAGTCAATAAATTGTGTTCATTAGAAATATAAGTTTATAAATAAAAACCATTATCTGCGTTTGGCAAATATAGAAAAAAGAAAAATAAACTGAAAAATATAAAGAGAGCAATAACTTTTTTCTTACTGGATGATAATTGCAATGCTGGTAAAAAAAAATAAATTAACAAAATCTTAGCTAATTGAACTTCATTTCTAAAATCCAAATGAACTATTGTTAAGTCATAAACTATGAAATTCTGTTCTAAAATTTAAAATTGCATTTATAATTATTAAAATATCCAAAAGTTCCATACTACAGTGTTTCTTAAAAAGTTACCTATCATAATTGCTTTTTTACCATTACTATAGATTTCTTAACTTCTACTTTTAAAAATAAAACACATTCAAACATAATCTAAATGAAATCATGAATATCTTTGTCTTTAAATATTACTACACAAATATTTTATAAAAATGATCATAAATCTTTAAATAAACTATGGAAAATATAAATTTTTCTGCCCATTATTTAGAACAATAAGTGGGAGTTTGAAAATAGTCTTGTAAGTGCTCTAAAAGCCCAATAACATAAAATCTACCAATTAGTGACATTATCTGCTCAGATATAGTAATAACTTAGTACAATACTGATATCTTTAGATTTTTCTTTTGAACTAATACAATAAATAACTTTCTTCTAGTTTATATTATCAAATGACTGCAATGGAAAAATAACCCTATAGATATCCACAAGAAGGTAAAGGAAAACTGAAAATGACAACAGCACCATCAGCATTCTGTAATAAACCTGTTTAAAATAAAAAATAGTAAAACCATTGGTCAAAATTTACAGAGTGAAAATTTATTTCTAATTTTCCAAATTTCAGCAGCATTATCATTCCCACTTACAATATTAGTAATATAAAATTTATGATGTTATAAATTATGCTATGATATATACTCAATGGTGATAAATGCAAATCTCAATCACATGACAGTGAGAAGATCTTTATTTTCAATAAATGGGATTCAGTCAATCAAAATATTATAAGGTAGGAAATCTAATTTGAAAAAAAAAAAATCTTATTAATCACAATAACTTCTGCATGCATGTATAAATATATATAAAGATGAAAAACTTTTAGAAAAGATCACTGCATGATAAAAGCATTTCTAACAATTTCTTTAAAAAACCTGTAAAGAAGAAATCATTACTTATCAGATTTGTATATTGTTAGATGATGAGGATTAGAATTTTCCATCTTTATTTTATCTAGGTAGTCATTTCTGACAAATGTTGGTATAATTGTAGTTTGATTGTAAATCCATTTCCTGATAGAAAAGTCTTACACTCAATTACAATATAAAAAAGAAAAATTAAAGTTCTAACCAGATTTCAATGCAAATCATATTAACACCATGTAGATATAATGCTGCACTGAGACTTTTTGATCAGATATATACATATGCAATTAATTTAATAATGAAGTTGAATATCTAAGCAGAGAGAATGCATTAACATGTTAAAAGAGATTGTCAATCATCAGGTATACTACAAAAATTGTTACTGATGCTGATCCAGTAAAACTTCGTAATATTTGAGCATACATTTCATATTAAAGGCACCATCTACATTGTTATTATACAATAACTTTTTTGGAATGTTATTGTATAATTTCATGCTGACCACTTTTTATCGTGTCATCTTCAAGCTATCATTCTGACTTATAATTTTTATTACATTTTACAATTTTTTTATTTAAAACTTCGGTATGTTTTTTTATTCATAAAATGAACAAAATAAAAGTTAAAATTTTCAATTTATTTTTTATTTTTCTAACCATATCTAAATGAATTAATTCGATAACAGATAATCTTATATGTAAATTATTTGTTTCTTGCAAAAATTAAAATTAAGCTCATATATTTTTAGAAAAAAAATCAATAGAATTATTAATGAAAAAAAATTGGCACATTATTTTAATGCTGGTACAGCTATAATCATAAATGATTTTGCATTAGAAGCAATATATCACTCTATTGTTTCTACATCAGAGTCATCTATTGTAAAACTGAATAATTAATAGGCACTATATGAATACCAAATTAGTTTCTGACTATTGGATATATTCACTAAAAATGGCAATAGCTGAAACTAATCTGGGATTTACTGTCCATTAATTATTCAGGCTTACAATAGATGGCTCAAATAGAAAAATAGAATGAATTACTGCTCCTAATAAAAATGTTTAAACTATGCAAAAAAAAACATATAATGCTTTAACTAAAACTGATAAAAATAAATATAAATAAAACGAACTATGAGAAAAAATAATTGAGATGAAATGTCAGTGAATGTTAGTTAACAATGCAAGAGATTAATATGATCAAAAATGGATAAAACTTGATTTTAATCAGTGGCATTTTATAACCGCTTCCCTTGAATTCAGCACTAATTATTATGAAACATCAATTTTAATGCTGCATTAAAAAATTTTAATACATAACTGAGTGATTGTTGCTCAAAGCTCATATTAAGTTTGAGCACAAGAAGTGTCAGAGTTGAGCCATGATATCTAAAGTCACCCTAAAACATGCAGGGCTTGATAAGTCATTTCATTATAAAAACAAAATATCAACTGCATTAGTTAATCAAATAGTAGAATAAATGTTTTGTATTAAATAATAATTGGGGTGAGATGTAATGATTAAATGGATTTCATATTATTTTGTGTTTCATTAGCATGATGTGGCAGAATAAAATTATTTTCTAATTATTATTATTGATATTATTATTATTTTGGTAATATTCCTGCCTAAAAATATGTAAAGAATTATACTATGGATTTTTTAAAAAATGCTATTAATATATTTTCAATAATTTATAACTGACTCTTGAGGAAAAAATCAAAATTATTACATCATATTAACGTTAAATAATATTTGTATTTATATACTGAATTATTTCCATTATCTAATATTAAATATTGAATGTCTTTAAAAAAATTTAACTTTATTTCAATTTTCAAATTTACATTTAACAGTTAGTAATAGCACACTGGTTAATATATGCACATTTTGAATGACATTATTCTCCTTGGTTCATCAGATGTTGCTGGCTTGACCAGTGACAATACTATCATTGGAATTGAACCCTTAGATTCTTGAATATTGAATTTTAAGATAACACTCTAACCAAATGAGCCATCCTCCCAAAGGCAGCATACCATCATCACAAACCTTCAGAAAAACATTAAATGATATTGTTTGCATCCACTAATTGTTTACAACAAGATCATAGAATAACTAGAATATTTAAGTCAAGCAATAATATTCAATCATTGCTGGTGATATTTAACCATTCCTTATATTTCTTAACATTATTTATTTTAACACCATAAATTTAAATCTATATCATTTCCTAACATCATTAAGAAGCATATAAATAAATTGCTCAAAAGAGAAATTTTAAAAAATGTACAAATCATAACACTATTCACACCTTAAAATTAATGATTTGCATATTACTTATTAATGTTTATACTTTAGAGACAGGCTTTAACCTATATCATATGTACCTTGAATGTTTATAATTATTACTTATTAATGTTTATACTTTAGAGACAGGCTTTAACCTATATCATATGTACCTTGACTGTTTATAATAGTCAAACAATATCTTTATTTGCCGATAGAGAGACTTCTCAAACCTTGACACAAGATAGCGACTTTTATAAAGATAAGAGCAGCCATCTTATCTTTAACCTAACTTTCCACTTATATAGACCAATCTGAAGCATCTTGATTTGGGAGCATGAAGCTGTTATTCTCTTCACTGTTTACGTTCACTATTTCCTTTACAAATTAACCTTCGCGAAATCTTGTGATTTACAAT
The DNA here is from genome assembly GCA_028023455.1 of Epiperipatus broadwayi. Taxonomy (NCBI): domain Eukaryota; kingdom Metazoa; phylum Onychophora; class Udeonychophora; order Euonychophora; family Peripatidae; genus Epiperipatus; species Epiperipatus broadwayi. The sequence continues at coordinate 4,200,158 of JAQFVV010012490.1, read as the reverse complement.
GAATTAATATTATGATCTTTATATAGGAAATATAAAAACTACTGTAAAGTTGTAATTATTTATTAAGCACACAGAAAGTATATGTAAATATTTTAGAGATAGGCTTTAACCTATATCATATGCAAGATGCAAGATTTCACTAAGGTTAATATGTAAAGGAAATAGTGAACTTAAACAGCAAAGAGAATAACAGCTTCACTTTCCCAAATCAAGATGCTTCAGATGGCCTATATAAGTGGAAAGTTAAGTTAAAGACAAGACGGCCGCTCCTATCTTTATAAAAGTCACTATCTTGTGTCAAGATTTGAGAGGTCCCTCTATCAGCAAATAAAGATATTGTTTGACTATTATAAACATTCAAGTTCACATATGATATAGGTTACACTCTGTCTCTAAAGTATTTAGATATACTTCCCCTAAACTTAATAAATAATTACAACTTTATTAATGTTTTAAAAAAATAGTTTAAGAATGAATTAGTACTGTGATACTATGAATTTAAAACCTAAGTATTTGAGTTATTAACTATATAAACATACAAGGGATGCAAAACTCATGAGGAAAATCTTAAATAGTAATTGTATTATCTTCCTAAAATCCTTCACAATTTTTCAAAGAGAGTTGTAAAAATGTTCTGCTGTTTATAAAAAAAAAAAAAAAAAACTGAAGTATATATAAAATCCAAAGAAGATTTTATCATAGAATAATTTTTTAAAACAAAAAAATGTTTTAGAAAGTACTGTACTGTAATTCATATATCTAAAAATAAGTTTTATTAAAAAAGATATATTAATAAAGTATAGCTAAAAACAAGGTAAAAAAAAAAGCATATCAAATTACTTGGTATTAATTTTGTAGCAAATTAAAAGAAAGTAACTAGATATGATATTGATTATGAAAATTATTAAATTCAAAAAAATATTTTTGCCAAATAAAAAGTGCTAGTTATTACATACAATCTAATTAATTATTACCAATAAGTGCTATATTTTAATGTGTGGGTGAAAATTCAAGTTTGGTGATTCAAAAAGATCCAACTTAAAAAAAGTGCATTGTGATTTAGCAATAAAAACATGCTAATAATTATTACATGCAGTATCATACATGTGTGCATCATTAAGATTAAAAATGTATCATTTATTTTTAATAATAAATTTAAATAATAGCTATCAACCTCCATTATGCTTTTTTAAGTTTTAGAGTACACTACTAAATATAATTTTTTTAATAAAAAGAATATGTATAAAAAAAAATTAGACAATAAAAATGCAGTAAAATCTATGTGTATTCATAGTCCTATGTGGTTAATACAGTCATATGACAACTAAATGAAGAGCTAAAAATTTCTGGAATGATATTTAATTTAAAAAAGTAGAAAAAAAACTTCAATTTGATCACTTGAATGGAAGTTCTAGGTTCATCCTATCAATAAACATCACATGATCACTGTTTCCTATGCTTGCTCATACCTGTTATCAAAACAGGCAAAACATATTGCCACTCAGTGCAAGCCAGAGTAATCCATGGAAGCCAGAAGGCTTGTACATAAAATCCCCTTCTAGTGCCTATTCATACAATATCCCCAAACTAGTTTCTGGTTTGTGGCCTTCATCAGTGAGGAGCCTTGGATCTGAGAGCACTGTACCTTGATCTTAGGATATAATGCAACTCTCCAGCAGCCACCTTTTATCTCTACTTAACTACAAAACTATGAGTCTTAAATTGAAAGCACTGTAATATTTTCAATCCAAACTCATTAGCTTATATAGTCATGTAGGTCTGAACTTAGTTCAATACCCATACATTTTGGTGACTGGTTCTTTAATAACCATAGCCAACACTATCCTATTTGACAGGATTGGTTTTAAGCCAATAAACACCACATGATCACCATTTCCTATGCTTGCTCATTCCAAAACAAGCAAACCTCTCTATATGTATTGCCACTCAGTGCAAGCCAGAGTAATCAATGGATGCCAAAAAGCTAGATCCTATGATCTAGGTGCAATGCTCTCAGATCCAAGGGATATTGGATGAGTAGGCACTAGATGGGGATTTTATGCACAAGCCTTCTGGCATTCATTGATTACTCTGGCTTGCACTGAGTGGCAATATGTATAGAGTTTTGCCTGTTTTGATAACAGTTATGAGCAAGCATAGGAAATGATGACCATGTAATGTTTATTGACTTAAAACTAATCCTGCCTATAGGATAGTGGGGGCTGTGGTTATTAAAGAACCAAAGTCACCAAAAATGCATGGATTCTGAATGAGTTCAGACCTATATAACTATATAAGCTAATGAGCTTGGAGTGAAAATATTACAGTGTTTTCAATTTAAGACTCATAGTTTTGTAGTTAAGTAGAGATAAAAGGTGGCTGCTGGAGGGTTGCATTAGATCCTAAGATCTAGGTGCAGTGCTCTCAGATCCAAGGTTCCTCACTGACCAAAGCCACAAGCTAGAAACTAGTCTACAGATATTGGATGAGTAGGCATTAAATGGAAATTTTATGCACAAATCTTTTAGCATCCATTGATTACTCTGGCTTGCACTGAGTGGCAATATATAGAGAGTTTTGCCTGTTTTCAACCTATCAAAAGGGTGTTCAGAAATTTCTAACCTGTTAAGAAAATAACTTTATGATTATTGGTTTTATTATTCTCATTGATATATAAATATTAAAAATACATTAAACTAATTCTTTCAAATGATTTGCATTATGCACATGTTAAGTACTTATGCTTTTTAAATCTACCTGTTACAAAATAAATGCTTTATATAATCTTTAACAGAATGAAAAAAAAAGCATCCTTTACTATCATAAGCTAAAACAAATATATATGTATGTATGTATATAATTCATGCTATTCATAGAATCAAAGTACTTAATATGAATGAAAAAAGATGGAACATGTAAAAAAAAGTCTTTATATATGTAACTCCACTAAGATAAATAAATTTTAGTCTTTCAAAAATAAATATTTTTAATGCTTTAAAATATGAGTTAAAATGGAAAGAGATGAATAAATTAATAAAATTAACCATTCATAATCACATATAAATAGTTAACCATTAAAAATAAATCATCAAACATCACATGATCATCATTCTTTGTGCTTACGCAAGCTGTTTTTCACAAGGTCAAAATTCTCCACACAGTTGCGCCATTCAATACAAACCAGAGTAATCAATGGGTACAGAAAGGTTTGTGCATGAAATCCCTATCTAGTGCCTATTTATCTAATATCCACAGACTAATTTCTAGCTTGTGGCTTTCATCAGTGAGAAGCCTTGGATCTGAGATCATTGCACATAGATCTTAGGAAATGTAGGTGCAGTGCTGGGTTTCTCACTGATGAAAACTACAAGCTAGAAACTAGTCTGGGGATATTGGATGAGTAGGCATTTCATGCACAAACCTACCTGAATCCATGGATTACTCTGGCTTGCATTGAGTGACGCTATTGTATGAAGAGTTTTGCCTCTGTAAAAAATAAATCAATTGTAAAATAATACAGATAAGTTGATATTCATTCTTTTGTGATCAAATAAATTACCTTTCTTCAGAATGTCAGATCATTTGTTTGAATTTTTTTCAGATTCCTCAAGAGCAGTGATCTTCAACCCTTGGTCTGTGGCCGGGCCACAGAAAAGTTTGTAATAACAAAATAATAAGAGTTTAAACTTTTAATTAATATAAACAATTTTTATTTATTTTTACATCTCATTTTTACCCAATTTTAAAAAAAAAGAAACAGAACGAAAACAAAATCTAATCAATCATACATAAATTAATTTGTTTTTTCAGTTATCACAGATGTTTATGGGGGAGAGGGGGTAGAATTACATTTTTTATTACTTTTCTAAAAAAATTCAAAATTAAAAAAAAAAGTTTTTTATTATACAAACTCCATATATATATATAATTTCAACTTTTATATTTAACGTTATTTTGATCAGTTATAACAATTATGTTCATCTAAAGCTAAGCAGTTTACATCTTTAAGAAAATTTATCTATAGACTTCTGCCGGTCTGCGAACCTTATTCTTATTTTTGCCGGGCCACGAAACCTTATCCTTATTTTTACCGGTCCGCAGATGTGAAAAAGTTGAAGACCACTGCTCAAGAGCATATTTATTTTTATAATTATGGAATCCATTCGTCATTTTCTTTTTTCAGCAATCAATCTTTCCAAGCCTTATACATTTTTTTTTTTTTTAAATTATATAATATACCAAAATGAGACAATTTCAATCCAGTCATTTGTGCTTCAGATAATGTTGAGGTTTATTTTGATTGAATGAGTACCCACTTACTTATTTTCCTTATTGGCCATGGTTTTTTCAAAAATCTTTTGCAACACTATACTTCAAAGCATCAAGACTTTTATTATCCTTTTTTCCCCAAAGCCTAATTTTTACATCAATAGAGTCATAGGAAATATTACATAATTTAAACAATTTTGATAAATTTCAAAATTAGTGCTAAAAATCTTTTCAGACTTTCATTGCAATTCTTCTAAGTTTAACTTGGAAATAATTTTGTGCATGGTTATATAGTTTTTTTTTTATAGATGAATGCTCTAAGATTGTCTTCATTATCAATTTTAAAGATATGTGTGCTCTTATCATAATTTTTGACATCATATTCATCTATGACCTCATTTACATGAGTAATTAGGCTGAAATTCATAAATATAATTAGTAAAAGGTTGACACAAACTTGTGTAAGAACAATGAGAAATAAATTTATCTTAAAATAGAATTTGTAGTCAATGACATTTATTATAAATAAAGAGATCACGTATGATATTCAATACCAGAGTGATAGGCTGAGTTTTAATTCAGAAACCTTTAGCTCTTGAGTCTATTACTGAAGCACTTCACTAAACTGGCTTGACATTTATTATATATGAACTGCCATGTATGTTATGCCACCATTTGTAGAATATTTGCCTTGGAATCTGGAGGATCCAGAAATGATTCTGGTGCTCAAACTTATTATGAATTTCCAAATAATAAAGCCATTAGCATTTTTTTTTACAAACGAACTTAATACTGTTTGTTTTCAACATTACATGACATACACTGTTTTATCTAGAAATATAGTTAACTCTCGTTAAAACAATCTTTGAATGTAATGAATGAAAATATCTTTCATCATCGCAATATATTTGAATTAAAAACACATTAAAAATTACTTTCTTCATATATATAAATGTAACTATTAATACAAATTTAACACATTCAATATATCTGATAGTGTAATGGTCAAACATAAATAACTTATTAACAAGACCCAGAGACCAAGCAAGCATTCTTAACCAGTATGCCTAATGGTATTACTATGCCTAAACAACACTAATCCAATGCTCTCGCCCATACTCTGAGACCTCTCCTACATAGTTAACACTCTTGAAGTGGACATAATTTTAAATTTCTATATAGTTCAACATAGCTCAGGGAGAAGCAGAGACTCTATGTTAGATAACTTATAAGTAATAATCCTAAGGTTCCAATCAATAATAGAATAAATAACAAGGAAACAATTTTTCTTATAGTAAAATGAGATTTATTTATAATAGATAAATTATTAATTATAACAATATGGCATAAAATTTTTACACAGCATGATTATACATCAGTTTACTGGCCTGGAAATCAGTTACAGTTGTGATAACAGTGATAGCTTTATAACAAAAATGTGTTTGTTTTTCTAATATGGAATATTTATGATAATCCTGACCCCAAAGTAAAGAAGCATTTGTTATTTTATCTTACTTAAATTATATTTATGGTCTTATGGTATTCGAGCATGAAAATACATAGCATTGGGGTAAAGGCCATCTGTCATAGGTACAACATTAAGATGTGATGAATAATACTAATAATAGCGAGATTGTATACAATGATGTGCAGTTCATTGGCCATAACAATACAGATGATTGGCTTCATGATGCCTATGTGTAACTCACTGAGAGACAGAAGATCCGGGAGTAGGGATGATCCTACTTCTAACCCAAAGCAAATGCCATAGGAATATATATACACCTGGGTCTTGTTTTATGCGGTAGATAGGTTCCACAAAAAACCCGCATTAAAAAAAATTGCACAAAAATAGACTTACCTTGAAAAATAGGGAATAGGTTCTGTAATTTTCAGAAATGGCATAAAAGCAAAGCAACAAAGAAATATTACCTTAAAATTCACATTAAAAAAATAAGGAAATAAAGTATGACTAATAAAAAATATCAAATATTTGAAAAAAATTGATACAAGACAAACTTTTTTTACTTTTTTTTATTAACTACCATATTTAATTTTTCATTTTTTCATATGTATTTTAATCATTATCGCGATATGACGATAAGCGGTTCATTTGTAAACTGATAAGAAATCAGATTCATCACAAGTGGAAGTACAACTAGTGCCATTTTCAGTCTTGTACTGTGTTAAAGGTTTTCTGTTGACAATGTAACTGCTGATTAAACTTTGAGACGATGATTTTACTAATTATTTATAAAGCTCGTGATATCCAGACATATAACTATTTAGCTCTCATTAGAATTTAAGAGGTTGTTCATTGCAAGAAACTCTCAGATTTCAGCATTTTCTGATGTTTGTCTTTGTCTCACACGTCATACTGAAATAAAATTTAAATGTTTACATTTTGTTTCTATATTTAAAAAATGAGATTGCAATCAAAACAAAAAGATTATACACTATCATTAAAAAGATTATTTTCAGTTTACAAAATCAATAAAATTTTCATTATTTATTTTAAAAATCTAAGATTATTTATTTCTGTTACATTTAACAGAATACATTTTAAAAATTTTAAATTTTTGAATATTTATTGTGATATTTTTATATGTAAGTATAAATCTATTATTATTATTTATTCATTAGTAACAGTAGGTTATTTACAAACAAGCTAAGATTCTAAATACAGCTTCAGGGCATATTCACATTAATTGCTAATATCATGTTATATTTTTGAAAAAAAAAAAGTATTTCAAGTCAAAATAAGTTATTAATAATTTAAATTTCTTGATATCTAATAAATATAGTGAAATATGAAAGATATTAAGAAGAAACATGAATCGCATAACTTCAAAATCACATTAAAATAATCTGCATAAAACGACACCCAGTTGTATATATATGCACCACTAAGCTATACTACCTGGAATCTCGTATCAACAGGCTATACCTAAACTAGTGAGTTTTGTTCATATGGAATTATTTTGACAAACAACTCATCATGTATATATATTATAAATAGTATGCACTGAATGCACCACATAATGAATATATCAGTGAATTAATATGACACGAGTGAATAATGAGGATATCCATGAAAACACTTACTTGATGCAATCTTGCCATAGCTAGACAAAATAATCTAAATAATTTATTTATGCCTATATTATTTATGGATTGATAAGCATGTAGTTATGATGATAACACATCTCCCAATGAAATGTTAAACTAGAGAATCTATAATCTTTGATTGAATATTCAACAAATTAAGTTAACTTTATTGATCTTCCTAGCTTATAATAATGGTTAACAATAAATTATGCTAACTCATCCTTGTTGATGCCTATTTATGGCAATACTTTTAGTATTAAACCATACTAAACAAAACTCATTAGTTCCATAGATAACTATACATTATGACATCACTATTTTTTTACCGCAAATTAAAAAAAAGAACTATGTGTGAACATACCCAATTGAATACATAATAAAAATATAGCTGAATAACTCACTTGTTATGCTCCACTAGGTTTTTTCTAAAATTGCAAAGAAAATATTCTTTAAGATGATAAGGCATAAAAAAACTAATGAAAAGATTTTTTTTTTCCACTCCCTAACTTGGCTCTATACAAGACATCCCTCCACCAACCGATCACTTTTCTTACAAGTAAATAACATTAGGCCAGCAAATGTTCTGCATTCCTTAAACATGTATTTAAATAATATTAAGTGTAGTGCATACATACTTTTATTATAATTATTTAGTGACTTATTATGTGCCTCCCTATTTTTTCATTTGAGGCATTTTTTTTGTTTATAGTTACACATATAACAATTACAGATAATTTCTGACATATTGATAAGCACTTATGCAGGTATATGCAATCTGTATCTTCATGATGATGCGGATTCATGACAACTAGATGTCTCTCTCCATTGAAGGCAATCAGATTGGCATGATCTCATATGATGACTGGTTGAATTTTGGATTTGGGATACAGGTTAAACAATCCAAGCAAGGCATTTACTATAACGGGTATCTGGAATACATCAGGTGGTTACTGAATACTGCTGCTGGAACTTTCATCTTGAGGCCGGCCTTCTCTTCAACAACATGGAAAAGCCTACTCTGGCTTACTCGTACATTCTTAAAAGATGGTGATCCATAACAGAGGTTCAGCTTAAATTGAACCAGCACAAGAGTCAGAATCACAAGACTAGCCAATCTCTCAACAAAAGACCACCCTCAGTATATGTAAGATATTTTATAAAAGAGCACTAGAGAATCTTTTCTCTTTTTCTTCTTTATTAATTTATTTGTGGAATTTTAAATTAATGACCATTTGCATATTTTATTATTTTAATTATCAAGGAGGCGTATTTTATTATCAATAATAACAACGCGATCAATAGAAGCGACGCGTGTTTTGCTATTTCAAGAAAATGGACAAATTAATTTGCATACATTATTATTTAGTAATATTACAGCAATGGTTTAAACCTATTTTGGCCATGAATATGAGGGGAAAACCTCGAAGTACTAGACCCAGATTAATTTAATTGTTTTTGTTACTACTGACAGCTTCTTCTTCAGCATGTTAAAGCACTTATATATACAATTATCTTTTATGTCAATGTATTTCACTTCTCCACCACTCTTTGTAAGCATTTCCTACCCTGCAGCACTTGATATTCTGACCCACTTGGGTAGTGCTGTTATTATTTTTATTCCCCAAAGGTGTCAGACTGAAACTATTTGATATCTTACATCTTAATATTTAAATAAGACACCAATTAGTGCTATTACTTAATGGATTATTTCCATTCTGAAACTTTTCCATTGTTCTTATCATTCCAACCCGCTGAAACACATGCAATTATATAATTATCTAGATTTTATGTAACTTTTAAAATATTTCACTTTTAGGTTTACTTGCACTGTTTTAAAATAAAATAACACATAATCAACAACTCTGTTCAAATGAAATGTTTATGAAAGATAATATAAAATGTTATATGCAAGATTTAATACAAGTGGGTCATAATAAACAAATGCTATTATCTATTGTATTGAAGCATTATAAACAATGTCATAATAGTGACCATATAAATATGAATAATAAGCCATGGATGTCATTAGCTTTTATTCCCAATATTAATAAAATATAATAAAAGTTTTAAGTCAAGATTTTCGATTAGCATGGAGAACTCCACCTAACCTTAATAGATTAATAAATAATTCTAAGGAAATAATAAATAAGGGGGATAAAAGTGGTGTTGTATATTCTATTAGATGCCCACAAATAAATTGTAGTGCAATATAGGTTGGAGAAACCAAAACAAATATTAAATATCACCTTCAACAACATAAATATACGTATAATAGAGCAAGAGAAGATGATACAGTTTATTCAGCTTCTTATGTTCACCAAAATAATACAGGCCATATATGTAGTCCAAAGGATTTTACAATATTAATGCAGGAAACACATTATAAAAAACACAAGATTAATGAATCATATCTTATACAAAATTCATCTTGTGCTATGAATTCGAAATTAACCAGCTTTCCGATTAGTTGTTCCTGGCCAATACAATGAAATGTTAAATTCATCACCTAGGAAAAAATAGAATTTTTTATACTGCCTTGATAAGGACTTGTATGAGTTGAAAGCACTTGGAAATATTATTTAGTTATTATTTTATTTATATTAAAGAAACTCTGTATTAACAATTGACACGAATTGTTATTTTACTTTATATTTATATTATTTACAGAAGTATTATTTATTTTTTGCACTGTTTTACAAAGTTAAAGCATTGCACAGTTACCCACACACCACTATGATCTATATATATATGAGTTTCAATGAAATTTGTGACATTAAATGTTGGGAAATAAAAGAAAAATTAAGCATGCATATTTGCACTACTTCATATCCATCCAGTTACACCAAAAATAAAACAAAAAAAACATACATATTTCTTGGCATGGAATAAAGTGATCAAGTCATTCCCATATTCTATTATTTAACACTATATTACTCTAATCCCCAGTCATACTTACTGGTTATTAGTGTCCTTTTGTCGGCTGCTCATGGTCCATTTCTTTTTTTTTTCTTATTTTCTAATGTTGTCCTTCCAGGGTTGTATGGTCATATGTGGTAGGATTTAAGGGCTTGCATTTTCACCTTAAGCTGTTCTATCTTCTTGGTTCTTTCATGTGCATCCTTAAAAAAATTGCCAAATCGATGGCTGTTAATAATTCAGTCATCTTGTCAATGTTATTGCCTCTACTACTCAGTATGATAATGGTAATCTGTATCTGAAGATTCTTACTATTTGTTGATCAGACATTGAAAATACCATCAACAATCGAAGTTAGACCAATTGATTTAAGAACTGGATCTGAGTTTCTGTTCTGTCAGCTGAATATTTCTTTTGTGACAGTCAGTGTAAGATGCCATTCTGTCTTTCATGGCTACAAAAAGTCTTTAGCAATGACATTTGGTAATGTTGAAATGCCTGTGGTTGTTGTGTGAAGCTTCTCCATCAAGCTCATGCTCCATATCATTTAGCTAATAGAAAAGGAAAAGCTCTTTTAAACTTTCTAAATGTATGATTGGCTACCTGTAACTGCTTGTTCTTGTGATATCCCTATCATTGTCCAAATGCCTGTTGGTTATGTACAGGTATTTGATTTCTATATGCTTTTATCTCTTGCATGTCTTCCTATAAGGTTTTCCATAACAATTGAGTGACTTCTGTGATTTCATGCCCCATTTTTTCTATACCATTCATTCTTTATCTGGGTTTAAACTGAGTACTCTTGCCTTTATCCTTTATGGCAGTGGTTTGCTTCCACTTCTTCCATCATGTAAGTTTCAAGGTGTATAATATTGTCATGGGCTTGGGCTCCTTTATCTTGATTGTACATTTGTGTGTAACATTTGTATATGTCCTTCATTCATCTTTTGAGTCTTTCTACTCTCATGTTTACTGTTTCATTTGTCATTTCTTTTTCCCCTGTATGTTATGAACTATAGTATATTCTGTCAGGATCTTAAATATTATTTCTGGGCTTTGTCTACCCATCCATTCCTCTTTATTATTGCTATTCTCTTCTATTTGTGACATTGTTGCTATATTTGCATTAAATTAGTCTGCCTCCCCATGTCATCCAGGAATGGCTTCCTCTGCATTTTTATGTTCCATTTGCTATCTGTTCCAGTGTGCCCTGTTTGCATCCTTTGTGCTGCACTTAAAATAAGTCAAGTTATCTATCTCTATCTACCTTTATTATTTTCTATCATTTGTTAAACAAACATTTTCTTCTTTTTTCTTTCCTTCCTCAACTATAGCCTAGAAATTTCTTCCATCCATTTACATTTTTTTTGTTTGTTACTATTTGATCACTCTATCATCTGCAAAGAAATGAAATAAATTTATACAAATATGTGCACAATTATTTTGCTGAAATGTTGGCTCCTTATTTTACTTATATGCATGTATATATGCACTAGATATAGCTTTTTATACCAACTGTTAACATGTTTGTCCTCATCATTATTAATCGGATTTATATAACAATATTCTTGCTTTGATTTATTATAAATAAAAACAAATGTATACTGTACTTAGAAAAAAAAAATTTTTGGTTAGAGGTCATTACATTTTCAGTCAGTGTTACAGTATATCTGGCTGGGTTCAGAGTTACAAGACTTGATTCAAAGGAAAAAAATCCTCTTTTTCGATAGCGCTCTGTTATACATATAAAAAATTTGTTGGGGCTACTCCTTTCAGGTGATGTAAGTGGTGGAGACGTTATATATATAAAAAACATGTAATGGCCAAACAATAACCTGTTAACAAGATCCAGAGACCAAGCCAGCATTCTTAAACAGTATGCCTAGTGGTATTGCTACCCCAAATAGCCCCAGTTCAACCCTCTCGTCCATGCTTTGAGAACTCTCTTACATAGTTAACACCCATGATGTGAACATAAATTAAATTCCCATACAGCTCAACATAGCTCAGGGAGAAGGAAAGACTACATTAGATAGGTTATAAGTAATAATTTTAAGGCTCCAATCAATAGTGGAATAGATGTCATGTCAACTATTATTTTTTTTTTTAGTCAACAAGATTTATTTATTATTATTAATTAAAACAGTATGGCATAAAATTTTTACAAGGCATGATTATGTCAGTTTACTAGCCTGAAAGTCAGTTAGAATTGTAATATCAGTGATAGCTATATAACAAAAATGTGTTTTTTTTTAGAATTGTAATATCAGTGATAGCTATATAACAAAAATGTGGGTTTTTTTCTAATCCATGTAATATTTATGAAAATTCTCACCCCCAAGTGAAGGAGAATTTATTTTATCTTACTTAAATCATATTTATGGCCTTATGGTATTTAAGCATGAAAACATGTGGCATTGGGACAATGGTCATCTGTCACAGGCACAACATAAGATGTGGATAATAATATTAATAACAGCAAGACTGTATCTAATGATACACAGTTCATTTGCCATAACAATACGGATGATTGGTTTCACAATACCTACGTAGAATTCATTTGAGAGACGGAAGACCCAGGCTGCAGAAATGAACCTACTTCTAACCCAAAGTGAATCCCATAGGGAAGATATATTAATACTATATTAATCATATATTAATACTACAGCTATATTTAGTTTTTACTTTTGAAAAAAAAAAGAGACTAAGATTACTTTTTTTTTTTTTTATGTAAAAGTAAATTGTATAAATAAATTGCTTTTCAGATTTAAGATTTAGATTGATAAGAATAATAAATTAAAAAGAAAGAAAAGAAAAAAAAATTTTCATTTGTTAATCCCTAGATTTGTAAAAGGCAATTTATTTTCTTTAATTAAATAACTAGTGTTAGCTAGTTGAAGAATTTTATGAATTTTAATTAAAAAAAAAAGAAGAAAGTTTTGTAATTGGTTCAGATATGAGATTCTTCTATAAAAGGCTTAATCAGACTATTGCATTATACTTATACCAACTCTGAGATATAGTTGCACGAACTCTGAGAGATATTTGCACAAACTCTGAGAGATTCTTGCACAAACTATTCCTGCAAAAACTCTGAGAGAAGAACGATTCCTGCATATTCTAAAAGAAAGCTGATCCTGCAATTTTTATTCACGTAGAATGCACACTAAACTTACCACAAAGATGTTTTCTCATATGATGATTTGTTAAGCTTTTCACCAGGACAGGTTCGTGCTTCCTGTGTCTTCATTAACTGCCTATAATGCCATAAGAACCAACTACAAAGAAACAACTAACCGACTCACCAAGCCTACCGTCAGTGAATCCAGATCAACGGACCACACTCAACAAGCCTAGGGTACTAGCATTTATCTTTTATTAAGGTACCTTACATTACACAATTTAAATGATTTTATTGTCTTAGATTTGTTGACTCTTTTTTTTAATATACATGTGTTTCGAATTTTATTTTATTTTGTGTAAGTCGGTTTCTGTGCATTGATATTTTTCTCTTAAATGAGTGCTAGTTCCAAACCTGTACTGTATGTTCCATTTAAGTCTTAGTAAGTAAGATAGTATAGTTTTATTTGTAATTTCACATTCCTTTTTGTTATAGAAAGCAGTCTGGATATTACAGTTTATAATAGACTATTATAAAATATAAGTCATTAGTTTTATTACTTCAAACTTCCAATTCATTTATTAGGGGCACATATGATCATTTTAACCCTCTCAATAGGTAGATCATGAGCTCCTAGCCTGTCTCACTCAGAGGGAGGACAATTGATTGAAAGTAATAACTTTCAAAGCTTTCTTTTTTTTTTTTTTAGTTAATGTTTTGTAAATTACCTTTGCATTTCTCCTGTTTCGACATAAGCTTTCAGAAATCTCAAATATGGAGATTCATTCTTTTCCTAACTATGGGTTAGCTAACCCCCTTTTTTCTTACATGATATCACTGAATACTTACTAGTACTTCTGCTATGGTCTGTATTTTGTACTCTTCCTGATATATCATGCACAGGAAATTTCTCTCTAAACCATATTAAAATATTTGTTTTTTTTGGCGATCGCATGAGTAGTATGTTTTAAGTTGGTTTTAAAGTTTGTCATCTAGATTTATGTTTATTTAATCATACTACTAATAAAATATTTATTCATTTTTACTTAGTTGATTTTGTTTTCTGTTGCTACCTTTCCAACCGTCAGAATAAAACAGATCTCATTTACTTAGTTGAGCTAGTCCAGCACATTCAGATTTGTATATCCAGTCCACCCTTAAAATAAATGTCTAGTTCCGATTTTCGGACTAGTGGCGCCCTTGTGGTCAGTATATGCGAAACCAAAATCTTTCGTCTGGTACAATATATACACCTCTAGGCTATACATACTAACTGGAATCTCATATCAACAGGCTATATCTAAACTAATGAGTTTTATACTTTTGAAATTATTTCGACCAACACCTCATCATGCATATATATATAATGAATACCATGTGCTGGATGCACTGCATAATGAATACATCAGTGAATTAATATGACAGAAGCAACTAATGAGGATAGCCGATGAAGGCACATGATGCAGTCTTGCCATAGTTGGACAAAATAATCTAAATAATTTATGTATGTCTATATTACTTACGGATTAATAAACATGTATTTATGATAACACATCTTCCAATGAAATGTTAAACTAGAAAAACTATAATCTTTGATAAAATATTCAATAAATTAAATTATCTATATTGATCTTGTTAACTTATAATTATGGATAACAGGGAATTACGCTAACCCTTCCCTGTTGATGTCAATTTATGGCAATAATTTTAGTATTAAAGCATAAAAAACAAAAATCATTAATTCCATAGATAACTATACATTATGACATCACTATTTTACCTGAAAATTAAATTTAAAAAAACATTTGTAAACACACCCAATTAAATACATAATAAAAATATAGCAAAATAACTCACTTGTTACCCTTCCCTATGTTTTCGCTAAAATTTGTAAAGAAAACATTCCTTAGGAGAATAAGGCATAAAAGAAACTAATGAAAAAAAATTTTTTTCTTCCCTCCCCCCCCCCACTCCTTAACTTGATTCTAGACAATACATCCCTTGGGATTACATGAAGAAAGAAGCAAAGCTTTAATTATATTTTTTTACTAAACTTAATCCCTCCACAAGTGGATCACTTTTCTTACAAGTAAATAACATTAATCCAGCAAATGTTCTACATTTCTTAAACATATATTTAAATAATATTAAGTCTAGGGTATACATACACCTGGGTCTCTTTTTACGCAGATTTATTTAACACGATTTTGAAGTTACGTGATTCGTGTTTCACCGGAAGTAGATTTCCGACAATGCACTATTACTTTAAATAATAAATTTCGTGCACTTACATTATATTGAAAGTAATAGCACATTATTGGAATTCGACTTTCATCTTAGTAATTTCAATATTTTCAGTGCTTTATAATAGTAAGATTTTATGCAATAATAAAATTAAAATCATGATTTCCACAATTTATGTATACACATATTAAATTTTACAAGATTATAATGTAAATTTGTTCAAACATTGTGCGTGTTAATTTTGCATTTTAAATCACATTGTTTTTGCTTTTTAAAAAAGAACGTAATCAATTATTATTTTCTTATTAATGACACTAATCATTAACATGCTCTTAAATTCCAACGAGAGCTAAATGATTGTATGTCTGGATATTGCGAGCTTCGTAAACAATTAATAAAATCATCATCTCAAAGATTAATTACTAATTATGTTGTCAAAATTATTTTGAATAAAATTAAATATTATCATTAAAAAAAGTTTGTCTTGTATCATTTTTTTTCAAATTTGAAATTTTTTATTAGTCATATTTTATTTCCTTATTTTTTTTTTTTGCGCGCGAATTTTAAAGTAATTTTACGTTGGTGCTTTGCTTTTACGCGAATTTTGAAAAACCACAGACCGTATCACCCCTTTTTCAATGTAAGTTACATCTATTTTTGTGCGATTTCGTTTGCGCATGTTTTCTGAGGAACCTATCTATCGCGTAAAATGAGACCTAGGTGTATTTTATTATAATTATTTAGTGACTTATTATAAAATGTATGCCTCCTTTTTTTTTCATTTGAAGTGATTTTTTTTTGTTTAGTTACAAATATAACAATTACCAGGCACCTGCACAGATATATGCAGTCTGTGAAGATGTGGATTCATAACAACTTGATATGTCTCCTTTCATTGAAGGCAATCAGATTGGCATGACCTCATATGACAACTGGGTGAATCTTAGATTTGACATACAGGAGAGACAACTCAATCAAGGCATTTACTATAATAGATGTCTGGAATACATCAGGTGGTTACTGGATACTGCTGCTGAAATTTTCATCTCAAGGCTGCCCTTCTCCCTGATGACATGGAAAAGCGTACTCTGGCTTACTCATACATTTTTACAAGATGGCAATCCATAACAGACCTTCAAATTAAATTGGATCAGTGCATAAATCAGAATCACAAGACTAGTCCAATCTAGCAAAAGATCAACCTCAGTATTTTATGATATTTTTTCAAAGAGCACTGAGGAATTTTTTCCTTTTCCCTCCCCTTCTTTGTGAATTTATTTGTAGAATTTTAAGTTAATAGCCATTTGCTTATTTTATCTTATTTTAATTTCAATTATCTTTTATGCAAATGTATTCATTTCTCCACCACTCTTTGTAGGCATTTCCTACCCTGCAGCACTTGATATTCTGTTAAAACTCTTGGGTAGTACTATTACTATTGTTACTCCCCCAAAGGTGTCAGACTGGAACTATTTGTTATCTTACATCTTAATATTTAAATAAGGCACCAATTACTGCTATTACTTAATGGATTACTTCCCTTACTGAAACTTTTCCATTGTTTTTATCATTCCAACCAGCTGAAACACATTCGATTATATAATTATTTACATTTTATGTAACTTTTAAAATATTTCACTTTTAGGTTTACTTGCACTGTTTCACCAACATTTACACACATGCACCATTATCTATAGTGTGAATTTTAATGAAATCTGTAATGTTAAACGTTGGGAAATAAAAGACAAATTAAGCACACATATATGCAGGCATATATGCACTGCTTCAATAGTCTCTCCATATACACATGATATTTAAAGATTTCAAGCCTTAGTGCAGAGCTTGGAATTTGTGTATAATAGTGAATAGTTAAAAAAAAAAAAAAAGTTCTTATTAAAAAAAAAAAAATAGTAAACAAAAATAAAGAAATCAGAAATTCACAAAAAAAAAAATTCTTCACATTACTACCACTAGACACTGCTGCATTATAGTTAAAACTTAAATGCATTATTTCCATATTACCAAAATCAATTTTCATTGCAAGTAAAAAAAAAAAACAAGAAAAAAGATTAACAATTTTATTTTATTTATTTTTTTATTCTTAATGTACTAATTTTTAAAAATGTTGCTAAAAATAGTGATATCTTGAATTAAATTTTATTTAATTAGTAAATTCGCTACCATATTTTTTTCCCAAAATTTACATTTTATTATTTATAAGTAATGCATTTTTTGTCTAATGTACAATATATTTTTTATTAATTATTTTTCTTTATATCTTAGTGTGTATATAATTTTTTTTAAGTATTTGTAAAACTATACAGTATAGTACAAACTCTCCATACAATAATGCCAACGTGTATAAGTCTTCATAATCAATGGATGCAGAAAGGTTTGTGCAAAAATATACACAAACCATTACACATCCATTGATTATGAAGGCTTGTACATGATGGCAGTACTGTATGGAGACTTTGGGACTCTTATTAACAACATTATGTAAGCATATGAAATGGTGATCATGTGATGTTTTGATAGTATTTTTATTAATTAATTTTACTGCTGTTTTAATACATATAAGTAATTTTAAAATTAAAATGCAATAATACTAATTATATGTAATACTATTTTATTATAATATACCTTTCACTATTATCCATTAACCTATATTATTCATGAAGAGTTTTGGAATTCTATAGTAATTTGCATTTTAACACATGTATATAATACAAGGGTTTTTTTTTTATGCAGGTCCAATGTATGTAACACATCTATGAACAGTTTTATTAAAAATTATACATCAAAACATTATTAGCAATTTTATTAAAAATAGTTAATATACTGCATCTTTTCTTTAAAAAAAAATCATAACATTTTCTTTTAAAATATAAAATGAAAGAATTTAAATTATTTCTTTTATATTTTTAACCCAAAAGACTACAATGTAGTTTTGTAACTTTAATGATATAACAGGTGTCTGATCACTACTTCTATAAGCATTATTTGCAATAAATATTACAATGTTTGTGTAAAAAAAAATTTTTTTTTAATGGATACTTTTGTTTAGAATATCTTCTAATTGGAATCAGTCAATTGTTTTCTTTTAAAAAATGATCTATGTTTATAATAAATAACATTTGATTTTTATTATTGTAAGCATTATTTGCAATGAGCATTATAATATTTGTATAAAATAACTATTGATCACAATTAATGAAGAAATAAAATTCCTTCCATTTATACCACTCCCAATTACAATTTTGATAAGAATTACATTACTTACAATAAGTATTACAATTCTATAAAAAACCATTAATCACAAATAATGGAAAAATAAAATTATTTACATTTAAACTACAACTAGTATAAGATATTACTAAACCTCAAAAAAGTAGCATAAAACTTATTCTATAAGAACAAAATTCAAACTAATTTGATTTTTAATAAACACCAACACTTCTGTTGTCATTTAGCAGAGATAATATTAGTAAAACATACAATTAAAATAATTGCCAAGTGCTTTCAACACTAATGTGTCCTTATCAAGACAAATTCTGTAAAACATGGATTCTTTCCAGAGTTAAAAATCACTTTAACAACCAGACATTACTAATCGGAAAAGTAGTTTGTTTAGCATTAATTGCATCCTGGGATTTCATAATTAAATATGATTCTTTAATCTTTCATTTCTTGTCATGTGGCTCATACATCAGTATATTAAATTTTGTGGACTAAAACTATGACCTTTTGCACATTGATGAATATAAAATGCTGAATACACCATACTATCTTCTATCACTTTCATATTTGTCCTCGTTTCACCAATGCAAATAGCATAACATCCTGGATCTTGGAAAACAATAGAATATATAATTTGGCATTCTACCATCCATTATACTTTTAATATTATTTAATTTCATATTAAGATTAGAGGGGGTATGCCAAGCTATTCTATAATCATTACTTATAACTGATGCTAATTTACTCTGTGTATTAGGTATACATGCCATAGATATCATTTTCTATGATCAACTTGATCAATATAATCCTTAGATCTTTTCTGATAATGCTCAATTACAATTCTCCAAAACATATTATAGTTTTAACCAACATCTACTAAATCTTGAATATATTTCTCTATGTTATCCTTTCTATCTGATTCATGCAAACATAACTGATTATAATGTAAAAATAATTTAAACCCACCATCTTATATGAAATAGGAGCATACGAAGTAGGATGTATAAAACCCTGAACATTTAACTGTTTGATTATCATTTTATACATAAAAAATTTATCATTATGTGATATCATCCTCTTCTATCATCCATCTTAATCCATCAACATTTTGTAATGCATTAATAATTTTTACAATAACATCCTGCTGTCCATATATCAGCACATTGTCAACATATCTACAATATATCAATTGATTTTAAAATAGGATGTACAATACATTGTTCAATACTATCAAGGAAAAGACTACTCATAATACCACTAATAATTAAACCCATAGGCCAACCTTTCTCCATAGTAAACAATTTATCATATGTTGCTATTATCTTTCTACTTATCCATTCCAATACACTAATTATGAAATTAGTTTTCTTATGTCCCATATTTGAACACTTCAAACAGTCTTTTAATACTTTAATAGATCCTGCTCTATCTACAGACCCATATAACTCGGCAACATCCAATGATGCCAACTTATATCCATTAACTGTTACAGATCTCCCAACAACTTAGCATACTCAAAAGATTATTTTAATATATAAGAACCAAAACCCACTTCATCTTGTATCCACAGTGCAATTAACTTAGATATTTTTTGGTAGTATGCTCCATTAAAATCCAACATTAACCTCAAAGGAACTCCTCTTTTATGTGTTTTAGCATTTGCAAACAGTTTAGGAATTAAAGCTGCCAATGGATATACTTCATAATATTCATTATTAGTAAGAATTGTTTTACCTTGCAATCTTAATATACTAGATGCAAATTTATCCTTCTTTAACTTCACATTATAATCATCTATTTGAACAAATTTCAATTTCTCAATCTGTTGCTGCAATTTCAAATCATATGTAATTTCATCCGTAATCACAAATCTATTCAACTTATCATCCTCAGTAGGGCAAATTAAATTATTATTCAAAAACGTTATATCTTTTATGGATGGCATCAATAAATAATTTGCATTATTTTCCATTTTATTCACATATGGAGCGAATCTACCAATTATATTCTCTATTATCGGCACCATCATATGCTGCTTCTATATCTGCAATAATTTCTGCCCTAGGATTCCTTCAATATCCACACACATATCTAGGCCCAAATGCTAACACATCTCCAATATAGCTTAACCATCTGAACAATTAGTAATATTAGGAGGATAAGTTGAATAGATTTGTAATTATGTATAAAAGTACATATGATTTGAAATTGCAGCAACAGATTGAGAAATTAAAATTTGTTCAAATAGATGATTATAATGTGAAAAATGATAAATCTGTATCTAATATATTAAGATTGCAAGATAAAACAATTCTTACTAATAAGGAGTATAATAAGGTATACCCATTGGTAGCTTTAATACCTAAAATGTTTGCAAATGCTAAAACACATAAAAGTGGAATTCCTTTGAGGTTAATGTTGGATTTTAATGGAGCCTACTACCAAAAAAATCTAAGTTAATTGCACAATGGATATAAAGTTGAAGTGGGTTTTGGATCTTATACATTGAAATCATCTTTTGAGTGTGCTAAGTTGTTGGTGAGATCTGTAATGGTTAATGAATATAAGTTGGCATCTTTGGATGTTGCAGTTATATGGATCTGTAGATAGCACAGGATCTATTAAAGTATTAAAAGAATGTTTGAAATGTTCAAATATGGGACATAAGAAAACTAATTTCATAATTAGTGTATTGGAATGAATAAGTAGAGAGATAATAGAAACAAATGATAACAAATTATATAGTATGTAGAAAGGTTGGCCTGGTTAGCTATTAGTGGTATAGTATTTTCCTTGATAGTATTGAGCAGTGTATCGTAATCCTATTTTAAGATCAAATAGTAATATGATATATTGTAGATATATTGATGATGCACTGATATAACAGGTTGTTATTGTAAAAATTATTAATGGCTTACAAAATGTTGGTGAATTAAAATGTATGATAGAAGAGGAAATGAATTTAACAATTAAGTTTTTGAATTTAATATTATATAATGATAATTTTTTCTATATAAAATGATAATCAAATAGTTAAATGTTCAGGTTTTATACATCCTACATTGTATGCTCTTAGTTCACATAAAATGGTAGGTTTAAGTTATTTTTACATCATAACCAATTATTATGTTTGCATGAATCATATAGAAAGGATAACATAGAGAAATATGTTCAAGATTTAGTAGATGTTGGTTATAAGTATAATATGCTTCAGAGAATTGTAATTGAGCATAGATCTGAAGACTATATTGATAAAAATGACCACAGAAAATGGGTATTTATGGCATATATGCCTAATATATAGGGTAAGTTAGCATCAAATATGAGTAATGATTGTAGAATAGCTTGGCGTACACCTCCTAATCTTAATAGGAAATTAAATAATACTACAAGGAAAACAGATAATTTAATATACCAGCACACAGTTCTTCTTTTCAAAATAATTCATATATATCTAATATAGAAATAAAACAAACTAACTCCTTCTTTTTAAAACTTGATTTATTATGACTATAATCATGAAAAAGAAATCCGACGTTTCGACTATTTTTTATAGTCTTTTTCAAGGCACACTAAAATAAAATATATACATACAATAAATATCACATATTCCAAAAAAAAAAATAATAATAGGTTTTTAATTAAAAGTTTTTATTTGATATATATATAGAATTTTAAAAAGGAATTAGTTGTGTTTAAGTTGTGATTGTAATAGGAAAGGGGAGTGAGATAAGGTAAAAAAAAGAAAATTTTGGTTATGGATATATTTTATTATTTTGTAATTTTTAATTAATTTAATTTTTTTTTTTTTTTTTGGAATATGTGATATTTATTGTGTATATATATTTTATTTTAGTGTGCCTTGAAAAAGACTATAAAAAATAGTCGAAACATCGGATTTCTTTTTCATGATTATAGTCATAATAAATCAAGTTTTAAAAAGAAGGAGTTAGTTTGTTTTATTTCTATAAAAGTAAAACAGCTGGTAGTGATAAATGTCAAATTATATATTCTATTGTTTGCCAAGTTCCAGGATGTTGTGCTATTTATATTGGTGAAATGAGAACAAATATGAAATGTCATTTGCAACAACATAATTATTCATATAAAAAAGTGATAGAAGATAATATGGTATATTCAGCATTTTATATTCATCAATGTGCAATGGATCATAGTTTTATTCCACAAAAGTTTAATATATTAAAGTATGAGCCACATAATAAGAAATGAAAAATTAAGGAATCATATTTAATTAAAAAATCCAGGATGCAATTCATGCTAAACAAACTAGTTTTCCGATTAGTAATGTCTGGCTGTTAAAGTGATTTTTAAGTCAGGAAAGAGTCCATGTTTTAAAGAGTTTGCCTTGATAAGAATATGTTAGTGTTGAAAGTGCCTAGCAATTATTTTAATTGTATGTATTAATAATATTATCTCTGTTAAATAACAACAGAAGTGTTAGTGTTCATTAATTTATAATTTTTAGCAGAAAAAAATTATATTTTAATTTGATTTTTGAAAAATGCTGACATACCTCAAAAGATACTAAGAACATCTGTTCTGTATTTAAAATTTTATAAAATTAAAACATGAAAATTTCGTACAGTATTATTTCATAAGGATGTAAGCATTGACAGTTAATAAATGTAAAGATATTCTCTCCTTTTTATTGAAAGTGAAAAATATATTAGCTAGAGGCTAAGTATATTTATTCCCTCTCCTTTTTCTTTTATCTTCCACCTTTTTACTTAAGTGGTTTTAAAAATAGATTTTTTAAAAAATAAATAAATAAAATTTACTGCAGTATTTCAATAACTTTCTTCTTCATTCTTTTTATTATGAAAAATTATTAGAATAATAATAATCATGCAGTAAAATATTCAGAAAGTTGACAGTTAAGCAATCAATTGGTAGATTGAACATTCCATCTTTTATCCTTGAATTCAAACAGTGCTTAATTAGCATCGCAGGTAGTTTTTTTTTTGTAATTTAATGCATGTTAGAGAGAATATCTTTATGTAGAATGCTGTAATCAGGAAAAAATTATAATTTATCAAAAGATTCCTAGTAAGCATAAACCAACATGGATGAATGTTTTCTTTTCATTACCATATTATATTGAAAAAGTAGAAATGTTTTGTTTTGTTGTTATTAATAATTTGATCTTTTTTTATTATTATTATTACAATTGGTAAATTTACGACATATTTTTTATTATGTATATTTTTTCATAGCATCCTTTTTTAATATTTTATTTTTATTTTTTTAATTTGATATTAAATTATAACAAGATTTCATGCTTTTAGATTTGGTACTATATGCTTTAATATATTGCAAGGTGTGGTCCTTACCTCCTTCCAGTATCATTTACACACTCTTTAGCCTAACACTACATTAATAAAAATGAAGCACTATAACTGATAAACCATTAGTTGTTTTATACATTTAAACCCCAGCTTAATCATATGATAAATACACATTTGAATTAAACTATAAAACACATATACAACAACTAGCCTTTATTAAAATTATGTCTTTAATTGTGATGTAAATTTGATACACTACAACAATATGAGGGAAATATGATTGGATAGAGTAAACGCAAGCACGAAATAAAAGATTATTTTAAAGAAATAAATAAAATTTTATTGTTATTAACATATTATCTATATATAATAATCACTAGTAATGATGTAAACAATTGACCTAAATCAAAATCATGAACTTGGTATTCAAAGTCATCAAAAATTATCTTCAATACAACATCCTCATTTTAATAATAGGAAAATATAAAAACGAATGAGCTTCTTTTCTAAATTCAGATAAAATTTTCTCATCAGTTTCCCAATTCAGAGATAAAAAAAATGGACTTGTAGGAAATCAATGAAACAGCGCCAACGAGCATTTCTTGGCCCGGAATAAGCATCGAGACAAGAATGTCATTTTGTCGGCAGGACAGCTCATGATGTACCCCTTTTAAGGTAATTCATGATTGATTTCACATACAAGACAATAAAACTTGAAGAATGATTACGGTCTTACGTAATTTAGAAGAAAAGAAATAAAATCTCCAACTATAGAAAAACTATAATAACAAACATGATAAACTGCCAGTCAAAACATTTACAATTTGCAAAAAAATGCAACCTAAATGTATTTAAAATTAATTATTGAACATTAAAATAGAGACAGGTAAGCAAATTAAAATTATGAAAAACTGCTAAAGCATTTAGTGCTAGTTAATAAAATAAAGGGAGACATATTAAGAATATAAACTATAATCTCACAATACACTCTCTGATAACTAAAATGGAAAACAAACTTGGAATCTTAAAACTAAGATTCCAAGACACACTATAAATACAAAGAAAAGCAAACACATATAATTATAAGATTAAATAATTATTAAAACCACAGATTTATTTTTAGATTGAGTGGAGATTTAAAAAAAAGATTTATATAGCCTGGAAAAAATAAGAAATATTTTTACCTTACAGTAAAGCAGAGTCCACATTTTTCAAAGACTGTGCACATTTATTTTTTTGAGTTCCAATTTTCAGGTGTTTCATTTCTTTACAGTGGCAAGTGTAGAGACATATTTCGGGGGTCCTTTTTACTTCAGTCTTTCATGGCATGAAGTAAGAACAGCTTGGAGTCAGAAGTCTGTCCTCAGGTAAGTTAGCAAGGCATATTGTAGGTTTGAAAACACATAGTGATGAATTTTGACATCTTACGAAATGTAGGCAATAAGGTAGTAGAATATGAAATTTTACTACTAGCATTCTGAAAAATGAGTACAGTAAGTTTTAAGAAAAATATCCAAATTGCCAACACAGTATGAATCTCAGCAGGCTAATATGAAATGAAAAGTATAATTATAAGAGACTGAATCAATTATAGTGAAGCAGAGCTAGCTTTGTCAAGCCAAGAATCTAAATGTCCGAAATTTTTGGGGTTAGTTATATCCTCTCACTATCTCCTGTGTAAACTTTCTTGTTTTCCAATTATAAGCATTAGCCCAGGGCAAATCTTTATCTCCTGCTCAATCTTCATTAAGAATTCTAACCAAGGATTATCTTATAGAAAAACAACAACACAAAATTAAATCTCTGCTTTTAAAATCAAACTAAAAATGGATCATAATTAAAATAAAAGAGACAGGAATACACTTAATTTTCCAAAATTAAAAGCTTTCTCAAAAAAAAAAATAAGGTTTAAAACTTTTAACTTGGAAGGTATTTACAATTTGACAAAGAAAAAAATAAGTGTTAGAAGAAACTTATTTTAAAATAACAAATAAAATCTATTAAAGATAATTTTTTAAAATTACAGAATTTTACAATATAGCTGCATATGTGTGCTATATCGTATAAACTTTTAAATAACGTTATGAAAATTATGAAGGGATCTTTGAAGCGGGAAAGTCTCCTGTTCAATATATATAACAGTTTAAATTAAAACCTATGTGTATTTTTCTATATTCAAATTTCAATTGGTCATATCCTCACATACCTACATATATATTTTATATGGTTACACATATTTTCACATATCCATATCTATCCTCATACACTTACCCACATTTATGCATACTTGCATTTCAATGATATTGATATATCCTAAACTAGACAACTGTGCAAATTCTTCCTGATTATGAAACTTGGAAATAATGGAAATGGAAGATGGTAAGGATGAGGTAAGTGTATATATATCATTTAACACTTATTTCTCCCAGGAATGAAGTTAAAATGTATGTGGAAATATAAGTGCAAGGATCCTAGATAGATTCTCTTATCTATTACAATGACCTAGTTAACCTATTATCATACCAGATAAAATCCCATACTATTATTATTATTGATCAAAAATAGGTTCCCTTTTTCAATAGTCTATAATAATGATACATAAAAATATCAACTTGTATTTATTTCAGAACAATGGCAAAGCATGATCTTTTTATTTTCTAAATAATAACTTAATTTTTAACCTCTTTATTTTCAAAGCTATGATAATCAGAGTTTAACTTAAAAACAAGTTCTAATTGAAACAAGATATCTGATAATGACATGATCACATTATCACATACATTTGAGAATTTTATACATGAATAAGAACAAAGAATTATGGACAACAAAAAACCTTTACTTAACAACAAAATTTAATATTAACAATAAAAATTTCATTAATATGAAATTATGGCAAGTTAGTCACATATTCAAAAATATATGTTATGTGTTGAATAACAGGCACTCACATATACCAGTATCTGAGTCTAATAAAAACAATTTACCTATTTATAACATCTAATAATATGGGCTTTTTAAAACATGTTGAACATACACTATTTCATGTACATATACACAAAAAGTATTAATAATCAAAAAATAAATATAGCCATATGACAATTTTATATAAAAAATTAAAAAAATTTTAATAATAATAAATCAGTTATGAAAGTATTTTATAATTGAACATTTCCTAAACAAAATATTATAAAGATTTGAAATAACTCTACTTTAGAGCTTTGTGTAAAATATAAATACAACACTTACCTAGATAACATTAAAGACTGTGTACATATTAATTGTAGTGGCACCATTTTAATACTCTAAAAACTGCATTCACTCAAACAGACCTTTATTAGTTTTCTTATCTTGCTTAATAGTTTCTTTTATAAAAACTGATATTGGATTTGTAGACTATCTTTAACTTCAGCAGTTTCATGGACTTATAGAAACAGTTTTCACATAATAACATAGGTTGGTGGCACATAATAACATAGGCTGATGGCACAATTGTTAATTTCTGTATAACTTTCCTCAGTTCAACATCCTTCTCATTCTTAATAATTACATGTCTCATTGGACAGACTTATAAATCAAATAATGGATTTTATTTCTAAGAGAGGTGTTTTATATGGTGGATTTTCTTTGCCATATCAATTATTGAAAACTAACAATAACTACTTCCTTTCAGTAATGGACTGACATTTTCTTCTAAAAAAAACTAATTCTGAATGGTTTCCCAATTTCTTTAGCTGGTATTTCATTTTTAACTGTCCATCAAGCTATATTTCCTCTTAATTGGTGGTTATATAAACAGATTGCTAGTAAGCTGTATTAAACTTCTAGGAGAAAGCCTATGAAAATTTTAAGATAAAATCTGCAGATTTCTAATGAGCATAATTTTCAGCCTTATGCTATTGACCTACATCACAAATGCTTATTCAATAATTCATAAGTCAAGCTAAGCTGTTTTTTATAAATGAAAAGATACTTTTTTTATTTCAAAAATAATTTAAGCTGATTTTTTTTTAGATTGCTTAACCTTGATAATCCTGTTTTATAATCCTTAACTCTACACAAAATTTGTTTTATATTTCTCTTTTTTTTTTGTTTCTTTTTTAAATAAAACTCAATCATGTTTTATTTTCATAAACATATTTGATATTAAAATTAAACAAAATATTTCAATTCAACATTTATGTTTATTAACATTAAATAAAAGAAATGCTGTGAATACTCCTGTAAACTTTACATAAAATTATTAATTATAATTTTCCCTTTTTTTTTCTATTTCCTAAGGTACTAATTTCCCATCAATAATGTATACATATGTTGATGTAATACATGCACACCCATTCAAAGTAAGATCTTAAGATTTATAGATCTTTATTAAAGTAAAGCCATAATTAATTTCAACACCTCAGTCTCCTCCTTCACTTTAATCACAATAGTATTAATTTTGTTATTTATGAATTCCTTTACAGACCCACTTAGTATATTAATAGGGTGAAATGAATTATCACAGCTTTCTACCAGATTCATATTTTTGGGACCCCTACATTATTGATTCAACTTGTACATTTATTTAAATCATTTTACATCCCATAATTGTATAACACCAACTCTCATATGTTACTTCCTTAATAACCCTATCTAAACCCTATAAAAAGCTTTTCTGTAATCTATTTTTCATAGATCATGAGACCAATACCATTTCAATATGTTGAAATATAATAAGAGTTGATACTATACAATTTGATCATTTACATTATATATGTTGAATACCCGGAACCAACTTCTATCTCCATGAATCTGATCCAAAGTGTTTTGGAGAATAGTGAGAAATCAAGTGAAGAAGAATTTGAAAGTGAGAATGAAATGCTAATGCAGATAAAAAGAATCCTATTTATAAGAGGATTATTCTTGGCATGAAGTAAACATACACCATATTCAAGGTTTACCTTCAATGACAGGCCCATCCCTATTATTTGTCTGTAAGTTTGTGATGATGGTAATGTGATTATAATTATATAATAGATTATGTCCAACAACTAATATTGTTAAATATTTCTAGAAAAATTTAAACTTTGTTTAAACTATTTAAATATATTCACTGTTATTAATAATACATAGATTAGTATATAACCCAACATTTTGAGTGCTATTATTGTTCATTTCTTCTTCAGATATTGGGCCATGATTAGCAAGGGAATCAAGCCTGTTTGATTTTATGAAAACTGAATTTAAGACAATGCTCCACCCAATTAGGCTATTCTGTTGATTGGTTACAATATTGACATAAAATCAATATGAGTGAATCTAAAGACCCTAGATTCAATTTCCTATCTAGTACAATCACAAGTCATGTCAGCATCACTTTAAAAAAAGTGGAGAATAATATCACTCAAAATATTGTGTTGTATACTAATTTGTGTGCTATTACTAACAGTTGAATGAAGTTAAAAAGTTTAAACAAAGTTTCATTTTGTTTAAAACATTTAATAATTAATATTAGATTATGCAAATTGTTCAATATTAGGATTACAATTTAGCATTACTGTAATTACAGAACCAGATGCCAATGTTTGCATTATTTAAAGCTTTTTTTAAAAAAAATACATTTCTACAAAATATTGTCAGAGAAATTAACATTTATACCAAACAACATAAAATGGTTTTGACATATCAGTTGGACATTTACCATAGTAAAAGAGATAAGACAGGTTTTTGCA
Source organism: Epiperipatus broadwayi (assembly GCA_028023455.1). Lineage (NCBI taxonomy): Eukaryota > Metazoa > Onychophora > Udeonychophora > Euonychophora > Peripatidae > Epiperipatus > Epiperipatus broadwayi. The sequence goes on along the minus strand of JAQFVV010012490.1, from coordinate 4,170,243 downwards.
ATAATGATGTAGCAAATAACTCAGCAAAAAGGGTAAAGGAATGAAATATGGGTTAATTATTTCCTGATATATATCTATGTACAAATTGTTCTATCTAATGGCTGTCTACCATTTTAAAGTTCGATATTTGAAAATGAGACCATGAAGTGTGTTGTGAAAAACCCAAAGATGTAATAAGATAGCCATTAAGTTAGACTATGCCTTAAGCTTTCTGTAAAGATGATTACAAAGATATTCACTACTTATATTTTGAAAATTTACTAATATTCATTTGTTCTTATAGATATAATTGTTGGATTTTATATATTTTACTCAATATAATGTTCGTTTTTTTAATATTGTAATATTATTAGACTCAAAAAATATATACCATTGCTTACACTTTGAAATTCACAATTCAACTGTTTACATAACTAGAATTTTATATGCTTTATTGATATGTATGCAATATATGTTTTTTATACTATAATATTAATTAAAATAAAAAATAAAAATTAATTTTTGGTGTAGGAAAAATGATACATTTAAAGGATTAATAATTTATTCTGTAGCCCAAGCTAAGTTTTTTTTTTAAATTCACATTATTTCCCAAGAATTGATCCTGGAACATTCAGTTCTGAATATGCCACTCTACAACTGAACTAAACCCAAACAGAACAATAAAAATGGTTAATGAAAAGAAAAATAATTTTAATTTAAAAATTTAAATTAATTTGCTTGTGATGTTTCATGACCAATGGCTACACTATGAACTAAAGTTAAAATTAAGAAAAAAAAATTTTTTAATTTAATTTCTAACTTTTTATTTTCTATTAAATTCTTTTTGATATGTATAAATAAAACCACAGATGTTGAAATTATGTACCGGATATTGTTTAAAATCCATATAAATATTTTACAAATTTATATTCATTCCAGAGGTTTACTATCATATTTATTTAAAATCTTACTTCAGAGGTTTGTAATTATACTTATTTAGAATCTTAGTTCTAAGCGTTCTATAGAGAGTTAATATTTTATAATATATCCATTATAATCTAATATTATAAAGAAAAGATTAAAATACATGTTATCAAACAACTTCACAAAGAATAGGTTTATAATCAGGACATTGGTTACCAATAATAATCCCATGAATATCAATCATTACTTTAATATTTTAATACAAGTATAATTTATACACTTGGAGTTTATATATAATTATAGGAAATTTGAATATACTAAAGTTTGAAGATTTGCTATCTTAATATAAACTGAGCACTAATTGTATATATGTATGTGGAAAATGATCTGAACCAACTGATGAGCGATGGTTCAGCATAAAATACATATATTGGAGATTATTTATCTTTTTCATGTGTTATGTGTATCAATATAGAGTAGATAGCTGAAAGGAACTTGAAAATCTGTATTCAAATCCCTAATAATTTCAATCATTACTTTGTATCATGTTTTTTTATGTAGAATTTGGAAAAAAAGTATTAACTTATCAAAATAGTTGGAGGTCCTAAAAACTGATTAACCTAATTAACAATAAATGATGAATATATATCCTATCAGGTAAACCAAGAAATATTATACAAGCCTTTTGAATGGTAATCAGAAATGAAACAAATAAATCTGACAATAAATAAGATATGAAAAAATTAAAAAGTATTTAACAATTTCTAACAACTCTTTAAGAAACATTGGATTATGTAATGGATCAGGCATTCATTGATTGATTTAAACACATTGTAATACAAAGATTAAATCTGGAGAGATGAGGTGGAACAAATCACATTATCATCAGAGTTTAATTTTTTGTATATATATTGAAAGCAGCAATTTCTCTACTTTGAATGAGAACTTGTTATACGCTATTAAAAATTAGTTTATGTGTGCCATAGGTTGCTATCTCTGATCATGTGTGACATAGCTATTTAAAAAATAGCAATTTTCAAATATAAAAAAGATTACTATACTAAAAAAAAAAAAACTAAAACTGAATTCAATCAGAGAATTTAACACCAATACACTAAAATAAATTATATTATGAATGATATATAACTTCAGACTGCCAGTGACAATGAATGATCACAATGTTATTATTTGATTGTAATATTTTACTCCTTAATTATTTAATGTTATTTTAACATTCGTATTTTATTTTTAAAATCTTTTCTTTTACATGAAATGTAAAATCAACTTTTGTTTTTAGTTTAAAAATAAATTATTATTTTTAAAAAACTTTTTTAATTGGAAAGGATTTAAAATTATTTTTTAATAATTATTCAGTTTAGTTATTGAAAATTATAAATTTCATTTAAAAATGGTAAAGAAAAAAAAGGAGGGAATGGGGTCTTTTTTTTAAACGATTTAAGATCTGATTCAAAAATTTACCTGGAAATATTTGGCTACAGCAAGATTCGTTATTTCCCTCATGCTCCATTTGTTGTCATGACAACAAGTGCAGATATAAAATAACCTTATTGCCGGTGAAATAATAAGTAGATTTACATTTAATTTTAATACAGGCTATTTTCATTACTAATTTATAGAACTAATAAAAATTAAATTCTCTATCTATAATGATTTTCCGAAAATGAAATAAGGCAAACATTTTTTTTAATGACATAAAATCACTAAATGTTAAAAATCCAATTATACTAAACACCCAAATTCATTTATTATTAGCAGTTCCATGTATACCTTCTCATGTCAAACCATGAATAAATCACATCGTTCAAAAGAATTTATGGCTGGCTATAAAAAAGAGAGAAAGAGAGAAACTAAAGGTCAAATTCTATTCTTGGTATATTTTAAATAACACATTTAAATTAATAAAATTCTAAAACTTTTAAAATATCATTTTCAATTTTTTTTCCCTTGGAAAAAGTCTGTTTCAAATATTAAGACAAAACTTATATATTCATAATATAGAATTGCCATTTTAAATTATCAATGGTGACCCTAGATCGAGATGATATTTTCCCTGTGAACTGAATTGAATGTTAGGTTTTTGGCTAATTTTATATTTAAAATTCAAATTTTTATATTTTAATTCATGCATTCAAGGTGATCTAGTTTCTCAGATGTATGTTTCTCTTTGATAGAAAAAAATTATTGTGAACTATAAATTACAAATAGCAAAAAAAAAAAAATATTAATTGGATATCTACCAGTAAGGGATACATATATCATTTTGACTTTTCTCAGCTTCATAAATTGAAAAATATGCAGATGTACACTATATATAATATTTTTATTGTGCTAAACTTTTATGATAACACTGTGTCAAATAATCAGTCAGCTTTGGAAATCTCATTATTCATCATGAGATTTATTTCAAAGCAAATTTTCATCTTTGTACTAAAATAAATATAGAATTTGCAACAAGTATTTACAGCATCACAAATACCCAAGTTTACAAAAACTATGACAAATTTAACATTTATTTTAATGATGATGTCATTATTTCTTCTCTTTGAAGTAAATTCAAATACATCTTTCTTCAGTATTTTGGTAGTATAGACAGACATCCCATTATAAATATAAATTCTGCAATTATCTTAATTATTCCACAAAATGGTTTTACAAAAGTGAGACAAATTGGAGAAAAATATGATTGGAAAAAAAGATTAACAAGTTGTACTAATTAATCCAATTTTCTATTATTGCACATAGATATTGTCTGATTTTTTTTCTCTACCTGATCCAATTTGCAATCCTCGTATTCCATTAACTAATGAATCTCTTTCGGGACAATCACTTAGAATTCCTTTATATATAATAATTATTTCTTTATCACATAAATGAATATCACTTCTTTAAAAATCTGGAAGATAAATTGCACTACTTTGATTAGACTATGGTAAAGTTTCAAATCGTTGTTTCACTTGAGCTTCCATTTTGGCAAAACTTATCCAGGTTTTCAAGGTTGTTCTTGCTGAATCCCTCATGTCCATGGATGTGAAAACTTTGTTATTCCAACATCTCTCAAAGATTCTTTATAGTAATGCATTAATATTCTATTGCATGGCAGTTGTTATGGGAATATGTAGGTTGTGTGAGGGAAAACTTATTTCACTAATGGGGCACCACATTGCTGTGATAATTAATAAAATTTATATGAAAATGTTTAGATTTCTGAATCATTCCATTGTTAGAAACACATTCTGATTGTAAATATTTTATATTTAAATATGAGAGGATTATTTTTTTAGCTTTGTGGCAATTGCTTGAAATATACTATATATTATATAATTGACTACTATGCAAAATCGAACAAATCAGAGATAGTTAACCATGATGATTAACAAAATTTATACATAAATGAAAATGTTTAGATTTCCAAATCATTTTTATTTAAATATCCTAATTTATATAAAAAAAATGACACCTTAAAAAATATTACCACATAATAATTACAGTAATTCTGTAGTTATTAGACTATCATTCCATTTTTGGAATAGCACACTGTATCAATGTATGTCATTTTAAAATCTGCAATTAATCCTAGTATTGTCTTGAATATATATTTTTCTTAAATATTAAAAAAAAATATTTTACTAATCTGCTTTTCTTTGGATTTAGATTATCATGGACTTGTTGCCTAGCTAAAAACTCCAAATTGACCCATAATATTATCCAAATATATCTGAAAATTATTATTTTTGATTGTGTATGACAGTTCAAATTAAAAAAAAAAAAAACAGAATAAAAAACACAAAAATTTTAAAAAAGATATTGCCAAAATATTTAATTCTTAACAAATTTCATTATATCAAATTAATGTCAGTCTGTTGAATGTAACAATCATATAACATTGTTTGCTTCTAAATGATTAGACTACTAGGAAAGTGCCTAAAACATATGTTATCTAGTGAAACAAACCAAGTGTTTGATTTTTTTTTTTTTTTTTTTGAGAGTTACCCAGCATAACTTAATATTTAAAAAAAAGATCCAACATAATGTAATATTAAAAAAAAAAAGAGCAAAAATGCATGCTGGCTTCTAAAAATTTATCAAATAAACAATTTAAGTATAAAAGTTTGAAATGTTGGACTATAAAATAATATATAATACGAAAAATATGATTAAATTATTAATAGTGAATTAATAAGCACAAAAAAATTAAATAATAGTGTAAATATTTTATTACTGAACTTTGTTAGTAGAAAACATAAACAAGTTATGCATAAGCAATTCTGAATTAAACTTTTTAGTAACTAATGGATTTTGAAAAAAACAATAACTATTTTTTAGCAAACTAATTGGCATGCTGGTTAAAATTGATCTAATATCTGTTATTGAAATCTAAGAATAACATTAGCCTTGTCATTATCATTGTACTCCAAAAAAGATAATGGAGACAAATTAATATGTAAGGTATAAAAAACCAGACTCATCTTTTCTCTTTGCAATGGGGGATAGAGATGCAAGAATGTCCACACTTCAGAGGCAAAGAAGCAGAAGAACCATTCGATGTCATACCCCAGAGAATCAGTCTCTGGTTGTAGATAATGAGCCCTGTAGCATCATTATAGATCACCCTGACCCTACATTTTTAAAAAACCCAATAGACATGTAGACTGTAATCATTATATATGTATTACAGAATTTCTTAGATTTGTAACTTTACCTTGTATGTGTATATTCGTTCCAAATATATATATTATATTAATTCCATTATAAATATATTAAATAACCTCAATACTACCACATATATTTAATATATGTATAAAAATATTACACATGGCAAAGAGAAATATGAATAATTCCAAGTATTTGTGTGTTCAATTTTAAAAAATCAAATATATTAATCTTTAATTGAGTTTTAATGTTTATATCTGTGTTAGAGACAATCTCTAGTTTAGTAAATGATTAAAAATAATCATTACTGTATTTATCTAAAGTGGTGGTGTCAAAGATGTGAGTTGAGTTAGTTTGATACTTGTAATTAATTCCATTGTGTATATAATTAATTATTTGCATTAAACTAATGTTAAATTACTATTCTTTTTATTAAGTCATTATGCTTTGTGTATATTTCTTATTATACTCGCGAAAGATTTATATTTGTTTATTTAAATCTCTTCAGTCAAAAACACAACACAGATAAAATATCAAATAAGTTATCTGGAGCTCAGAATAGAAAAAGAAGTTGAAGAAAGTTGCAATTCTGAGAGTGAAAACCTGAAATTTCTGATTTTAATATTAACGATCCAAGCACTTGGTCAAAAATTATGACCATAAAAATTAACTGAAAATTTTTCATTAGTCAGATAATTAATAAGAATTTTCCTAAAGACAATTCTGGTTGCAAGTTTTCAGAATCATATTATCATTATTTACCACATGGATAAAAAATTTCCAAGTTGTTTTGTGACTACCAAAGCTGGGAGAGTTAATATGTATAACTGTAAATAATGTAAATAATAATTTTTTTAAAGTACTACTATTTCTGTATCTTTTGTTAAAGAAAATTTTATAAATTCCTTTTGTTTTAATTTACAAATTGAATTTCATGAGATTGTAGCGGAGGGCACTAAAATTTAACTTGTACTAAAGCACATCTTATCCATGCAGCAGCCTTTTCTCTTATAGAAATTACTTTTCATTTTATTAACAACAGTGGCACCTACAATAATGGAAATTATAAGTTAAAGTGGTTGATGTATATCAAAAGTCTATTCAAAGAACTTAAAACAAGACTAATTATCTAAAAATGATAGAATATGAACAGCAATGACATTTTAATTTTTTTATAAGAATTCATTATATAATACCGAATCATTAACAATAGTAGCAATTACTATATTGCAATATTATATTTATTTATTTATTTTTATTAAATGTAGATGAAAGTGCTTTTGGTTTGGAAAACCAGATTCATGGCACTCAGCTACATTTAATAAAAATAAATAAATATATTAAACTTTTTCTTTACCCAATGTTAGTAACATTTTGAACAATTTATCACAAACAAGAATGAAAAGGATAATAATGAAAATATATTGCAATATTGAAAATTAATAAATCAAAAAATTATTTTATCAATATCCCTTTTAAGATTAAGCCAACAAATTTCTTACTTTTGTTTTTTTCTATTTGTTAAAACTTTTTATTTAGTTTTAAAATATAAATGTTTAAAATTTTGTTCATAGTTCTTTTTTTAATATCAGCAAATTAAAAATCCTTCTTTCTCTTTTCAAAAACTTTATTTTCTTATATCAATACTGAACATATATATATATTAATATAATACAAAGCTCCAACGTTTCAACTGTTTTTATCTTCATACGGTTATTTTCAAGGATCTGCAACAACAATATGAAATACATATTTATAAATAAACCTCAATTACATAAATACCTTCATCTTACATTAACATAAATAGTAACAAATATATTAAACATACATAATTATATTTTACTTACATCTCTCTCCCACTGCTATTTTTTATTACTCTTTCTTTTATATTATTTAATTACAAATCTGTCTTAAAATCATCCAAGAAACTTTTTATATAAAGTTAAAAACCAATCCTAATTTCAAATAACCTCCCCCTTTTTTAAATCTTATCTAAAACCCATCTCAAAACTGCATTTCTAAACTATAGCTTTAAATAAATATAAAACAAATATAAACATCTTTTTTAATACAAAAAAAAAAAAAAAACATTTAACAATTTACCTAAACCTATTTAAACATCATTTTAATTATACATTATTTTAGATTCCTTATCTATTCCATTAATTCTATTTAAAATAGGATTATATTTTTTTTGTAACAATATTCTTTTACTATCCTTTCCCTGTAATTTTTAACCCTTTCTAACATTTTAATATTAAATTCTTTATGATCTAAAACTTTAGAATGTATATAAATATTTGAATTTTTGTCATATAAATGTTGTCTAAATCTAGTTTTTAATGTATTCTTTGTTGTACCAATATATGAAATCTTTTTCCCCTCCCTCTTACAATTTAAACATTCAATTAAATAAATTCCATTCATTTTGTCAATTTCTATATTTTTTTTATCATTAATTAAATTTTCTAAATTCAATTTCTTTTTTTAATTAAAAAACACTAAAATCACCTTAATTATTTTTCTTTATTAGCATCAGCCAATCATCCTTGAGTAATGCTTTTCCAAATTAGAAAAAAAAACTATTCTAGAACTTTTAAATTATATGATGACTATTTAAACTAAACTGTGAACCTCAAATATATTGATCCACTTTTCAGATTGATATTTTATGATTCTCTTCTTTAACTTTTTCTGCAGACAACTTTTCTTTCTAAAATAGTTCAACACTCAGTCTCTGTCACTTTTCTTACTTTTTAACTGCTCTTAAAATCTTTTTTTAAAAATCTCTGCTCTGAACTTCAAACTCAACTATTTATACCCTGATCTCTGGATTGTTTCAACAGAACTCCCACTATATCTGATTTGTTATACAGCTTTCATTTAAGCCTGAGTACTTTTCTCTTCTTAAGGATTGGCCACTACTTTTGAGTGGGATAGATAAGGAATCATGAGGTTTAAGCCATGTTTTTCAATTTGATAACTTTGCCTCAAGCGAATATTATATTTTGTACAACATCATTTCAAAAATTAAAATGTACTACTTTTAATAAATGCCAGCTTTAAGTAAATACTTAGAGACATATTTATATCATAATTTAAAATTATAAATTCAATAATGAAGGTTTATCTTTTTTTTTTCTTCTCAATTATAGAAAATAATGATTTTCTTTTAAATTTATAAACTTTTTGCTTTAAATTTTTTTTTAAAAAATATAAGATCAACTTCTTTCATATACATCTGCCTTTTTGTAGGGGGGGGGGGAATAAAATAGCTCTTAGAATACATATACACATTGTACCAGTCGAAAAACCCACCAAAAGAACTGCAAGTCGGATCCAAACTGAATTCAAACCCAACTCACCAGCTCAGATTAGTAGAAATGTAAATCAACGTCACAGTGCTATGCGCCAAGAAACTAGCTCAATGGTTGGTGAGGATTAGAGACCCCTGAACTGACACTAATATCGGATAATGAATTAACTTAAGATACTTTTTTAAATCGAATCATATGTATATGTTTGGGTTGCCAACACAGACAGCGAGCATTTAATAATTATTGAATAAGATAATTGAGAAACTAAGAAACCAAGTGTGTTTAGAAAATATTTAATAATAATAGTTGTTGTTTGAATTTTAATAATGATTATATTAATTAATTCTAGTCCTTAAACAAAGTTTATAATTATAATCAGAGTGACGGTCCTTATTATATACCAATGAGTATTACGCAATATTTGAAAGTTTATGTCTATGCCCTCCACAAGAAATAAAAGGCAGATAAAAGTATTCATTAGTAAAGGAAATTATTACTCTAATTTTATACGAAAGAATGTGATATTTATTTCACATTCGCAAATCCATTCGTGAAGAGCAAGATATATATTTTAGGGCATAACTTTTAATCTTTATTAGAAAACTTATTTTGAGATATAACGAAGAATTTGTTGGACTTTAATTTAAATCACTTCATCACGAATTACGAGCATCAGAGCGGGCTTTACTGGAACAGAGGTAACAGTGCTGACGAATTATGAGCTATAAAGTGAAATTGAAAGACGATGGCTAATCGATAATCGAAGTCCTATGGCGGCTTGATCTGACAAGTCTTATGCCCTTTGACTAATATGAACAGGAGAGGAAGTGCTTTCTTCCTCGATAATTTAAAATAACAGAAATTATTACCGACCAGCCTAACGGAGAGGAAGATTGCCCTACGTCAGCAATGTTCGAAGATGATGACTTGATAGTCACCATTTGGAAAATAAAACCCAATTATAGAATGCTCTACGTGATGACTTGATCAAATGAATTAAAGTCAAATGAGCTTTTAACTAACATTATTTTAACGTATTTATAAATCATATTAATTATGCCCCAATCACCGTGCCCTTCCTGAATCTTAATAGAAAATAACAAAGTTGAATAGAATATATTTATTTGATTCCTTTATCAGCCCTTTTGCAAAAAACATTTATATTTGAATAAATAAATATTAGTGGAACGAGAAAATAGCAATGGCATAGATTAGAAATGGAGCTAATAATTTATTATTAGCCAATTATAAAAATAGTAAACATGTAATAATTTATTTCGACTCGATGATTGATAGAACTTATAAATTTAGTTCTAATGGACGAGAACTACTATTAGAATTAATATTATATTATTTGCATGAGGCAAATAGAACAAAGGAGCTCATCAAGTCGGAAGATTATTGGCATATAATTAAAAATAACCGACATTAATAAAGCACACAAATATATATATTATATAATAAATGAACCGCCAAGTAAGAAAAAAGAAAGTTTAAAGACTAGAGGTTGAGAGAATTACGATATAAGTTTGCAGTAGCATGAATAAAAGGTTTTATAAAGATTATTACATTAAAGAATAAAAGAGTTCTAAAGGGAATGTAAAGCAAAGTTCAAACCTGGCCAGAAAGTTTAAGGTTCATTCGGAAACATATTACCCATTTCTTCCGGGGCTGGTTCTTGGTTTACATGTCCAGGTTGGTAAAAACATAGGCATGCATTTAGTCGATTACTTGAACAGTATTTTAATGAATTTTCACAATTTTAGCAGCATGATTGGTCCGGAAAAAATTTAGCAGCTCCATTGAAGATTTTCAGGGGACTTCAGGAACCAATAGCCAGATTCCTGACGTTTTAGCTCTTCACCATGATCGAAACACTGTTTAAACTTATGATTTTTAAACTCATAGAGTTCATTGCACTTCTCTACAACAAAGATGGTTTTTTTTTTTCAAACTTTTCAGAGCTATAAATACTGTCCTCTGATGCCTTCAGCCTAGCGCTTCTTTCATTATCAATGTTTTTAGATTTACTGGTTGTTTTTAGATACATTCCTTCAATAAGGCTTTCAAACTCATTAACTTGAATTCATTTTCTAATTAGAAAATGAATTCTTAAAATCAGAAAATGATTTTAATTAGGAAATCCTTATCTTTTTTTCTAATTAATAAAACTTTAACTGTTGTTTTTGGAAAGGGAAAATCTGAAAGCTTATCGAAAGAATGTAGCTTTTAATCAATAAAACTTTGGCAAATTATTTAAAAATAAAATCAAACATTCCTGACGCAATGAAACTTTTGAACAATTATATATATTTGAAAGTTACAAATATATATGCACAATCCACGCAGTTATAATATATAAATTCATAAATAATTCTATCATGAATTTTAATAGAATTGATCAATTTAAATCTGAAACTAATTAATTTTAAATACGCATTTATGAAATAAGTTATTCTTTATGGAAATTAGTGTGGATTGAACGTATAAAGCCCCACTGCATCGGAAATTTAAGGTTAGTACTAGGGTTTGAAGTGGGCTTATGGCTAGATGTCATGAAGCTAGGATCGAACTCAGATCCGACTGCTTCAATGTAAAACAGTTTCTGTTTCAATATATATATATATTGAAACAGAGTTTGAAACAGAGTTTCTGTTTCAATATATATATATAGGAATACTCAAATATCTGACAATATAATTCTATACTGTTTTTAAAAATTAATACAAAAAATTCATACCTCTTAAACTTGGTACTAAATTAAACTTAATACTAAGACAAATTGAAATATTATAAAATAAAATTATAGCAATCAATAACAAAAATTAATAATACATAAATAAGTGAATGGTTTTATCACTTGGGAGTTCATAAATAGTTTGTGCACTGGGAGAGCCAGAATTGGATTCTTCTGAGAACCTTATGCTTCAGTCTGATGTTCCAACTCTGTACTGAACCATTCAGGGCAATAATAGTAATCACATCTCCATTTAATGATACAAAATTAATAAAGTATAAATAAACCATTCAAATACTTCAAATTGTACATAAAACAATTTTGTAAAATTTAATGATATTACTAAATTAAAAATGATTTATCTAAAAAGATTGTTGGATATACTTTCAAGTAAATGAAGAAATCCTCTGCATGTTTTCATTTCAAACAATGTAACATTTCATTTAATTATTTTAAAAAAAAAAAAACCTGTAATCCCTAACTGATAACAAATTATTGACTTGCTATCTTGTATTGTAACTTTGGTTAACATTCACTGGTGGATGGAAGACTTTATTGTTTTTTAATACTAAATTTCTTCTAGCCTAAATTAAGATTTGTTTTCTTACATGATGGAGATATCCAGATATAAATGGTTTTTAAATCAAAGTTCATTAAAGAGTTTATTGAAGTTTATGATATAGCTCTTACATTAAAATTTTAGTTTAAAATTATGTTGAAAAAGTATCAAGCAATAAGGTAATCAAGTCTTATTGTTTGGTCACAGCCCTCTGTGTATAGTTAGTCAGCCTGCCATTGGATAGGGAAATTAAAACACCCATAAGCATGTGACACTTTAGCTACCAGCCATAAAACTGCATTCTTTTACAAATGCTTCCTTTGTTTTTATAGTTGGCAATCCACCAACTCTAATCAAACTAGAAATTTTCCAGATAATTACAAATAAGAAAATCCACAACCCAGTCTAAACTTAAGCCACTATGCCATACAACTCTCAATACATTTTACTGCAGGAGAAAAATAATAGCTCAGATTCTTTTAATAATAGAATCACCTGAAGCTGTTTAATATTAAAATTAATTAAATTATCAATGCAATTATTTTTCTACCTACCTATCATTATCACCATCATTTTCAACTCATTATTCTCCAAGTTCAATCCATCTGCAATTTCTAGTTTCCTCAGCATATTTCTTTATTCTATCCAACTATCTCACATGTAGTCTTTTTCTAGGTCTTTTATGAACTTTTGGAATCCCATTTAAGATTTCAATTGTCTATCTATTATCATCTAATAATATGTCCAGCCCAACTTCACTTCAGTCTCTTAGCTCTTTCAATAATGTCAATAATGCTTATTTGTTTTTTCACCTATGTATTTCATTTTCGATCTAATCTTGTTAAGCCTGATATGCATATCTCCATACTTTATTGAGTGATCTGAAGTCTCTCTATAGTTCATCTGTTAACTATCCAAGTCTCATATCCATAAAGTAAGAACTGGTAAAACACATTTATTAAAAACCTTCCTTTTGAAACACATAGGCATATTTCCTTTTAATAACTTATCTCTACTTAAAGCACTCCAACCAACTTTAACTCATGATTCATTACATCCATTATAGTCTTTAGGTCCACTTTTGCATCATCAATGGTGGAGTTCACTGGGTTTTCTGCAGTCCTCCTTACACTCGGTTATTTAGTATCTTCATGTAAACATGACCAGCTCAAACAATGCAAGTGTCTAAAATAGATGCCGATTCTTCATATCTGTGAGCTTTTATATCTTTCCTGGTGATAGTGGAATGTTCTACAACATAATTAATTATTTTGGTTCCTCATCTTTTTAATTAATCATTTTCTAATCCAGATATAAAATGCTTATCAACATTTTATCTTTAACATTCATAACTTCATAATATTTTATTTCATTTAACTTTAGCATACATTTTATTTCTAATTGCATTGTCTCTTTACATTCTAAATACCTATGTAGCACTATATATATATATATTGAACCTGATTGAAATCCGGTTCAATGGTGTTGTTATTAAAAAAAAAAAGAAATTTATTAAGCTTTTAATTTTAATTAAACGTAGAGTTTAAATTTGCAATATTATTTAAAAAGAATGCGTATATCAAAATACACGCGCATTTATATGTAAACGGATTTGTTTTTAAATATTTATCGATTTATTTTAGAATAATTCTTATACCGACTGTTTTTTAAATTCATTTGATTTAAAAACAAGCTGGCTAGCTAATTGCATTCCTGTTACTTTTATTTTAATTATTGTAAACAATTTTAATAGCGGAGATTTGATTTTTATGTTGTTGTTTTCATTTCAATAAACCCTGGGTAGAATTCTTAGATAGATTGAGCGGGAGATTAATATTTACCCTGCCTAAGGTGAAGAAATTGGACAACAAGGAAAGTGTTTCGTGGGAAATGGAGCAACGTATAAATAACCCCGGAAATTTGGAGGGTCAGTTAATCCATTTTTGAGAGATAGACAAGTGGTTTTCTCACGTAAAAGTTATAGCAGCGCGGACATTTAAATTTCTTAAAAGGACATCAGCTGTTATTAAATACTTTCGCTTGCAAAAATGAAAAATTCTATCCTTGTTATCACCACCCGAATGGCTTGCTAACTCCACAAAAGACGGATCCCTGACTTCCAAGTTTGCTCCAGTAATGCCTTGAACACCTAAAAGAAACCGGAACCTCTTTACATCTACCTTGCCGCTTCAAGAACCTGAAAATGAACTTAAGTAAAAGTGCGCACTCTACGTGAACATTGCTTTTACCGAAAGGTAATTATTTTCGTTTTTATTCTTCCCAGGGTAAATTAGTTCTCATTAAATCTCCGCTCAATATTTTATAGTGTGTCTTAGAATCTTAGTTTTAAGATTCTAATTTGCTTTCCATTTTGTTTATTGGAGAGTGACGAGTGAGTTTTCTATTTTATGTAAGATTTTTATAAATGCTTTGGCAGTCATGCTTTTAAAATGCTTACCTGTAATTATTTAGTATTTAATAATTAATTAATTTTATACTCTATGTTTGCCCTCTTGCTAAACCTCCAAAACTCTTTTGGCTGACGACGTTATTGTCTGATTTTCGCTGGTGGAGATTTCGTTTCCAATATCTCTAAAGGCGGAAATTAGAATTGTGTTTTTCTTTGTAATTTTATAAGTCGTCAGCAGGAAAATAAAATTTATCCTTTCTTAAATTACAGGGGAGCAATACTTTCGGTCTGCTAGAGTATTTAAACTTTTGATATTTCGTACTCATGGGCACTCTCCGATAGATTTCTTTTTGTAGTTATTATGTGTGTTTTAAATTTATCAGAGCGTGTACTCAGAATTTGTTTGTAAGTTTATTTTCTTTTCTTTATTTGCTGGGGCAGACGTAACTGTTTTTCTAATCATTACTTGTCTTTTATTGGGACCATTAATTATTAATTTTAAAGTAAATTTTTGCCAATCGTTTGGCTGGGATTCACCAGTTTTAATTGTTTCTTCATTTCAGTCATGTTTGTCGGTTGTTCTTGAGGTGGATCAATCACCGTTATTTTAAACGTAGTAATAGGTGCAGCTCATACCGATATAAGGACATTCAAGGTCTGACCAATTTTTTTTTAGATCTTGAACAGCTCTTCGGCGCTGGATTCTTTGATCTATTTCAGGGGCATAGGATTTAAATATCTGAAAGTGAAAATCAATGTTTAGGTGAATCCTCTGCTGAATGAAATTTGCTTCCTCCCTTTTACATTTGTTTATTAGAAGATCAGTCAGTCTGTCATAGCTTTGCCTTTAGTATGTCTGGTACACGCCTGAGTTAACCCCCATCTCTTGTGTCATAAACTTATATTTAATAATTTATTTTCTCATAATAAAATTTATGAAATATGTTTAAACTTAATTTGGCTGATGTTTGTCTTTGTGCTTTTGTCTCAATTGTCTAAACAATTTAAGATCTCTTGTTTCTCCCTGAGTCTAGTCGGTGCAAACCATCATCATCATCTATTCTGATTACAGTAAACAAATTTTCCAGATACGTAATGGTCTGGTGGCGCCCTCCTGTATCAGAATAGATTGGGTATCCGGTATATAGGATAGTAATTTTTGGCGCAACCAAACGTGGGAGCCAATATTAAAACTTTACATGAGATTTTGTTTAGACAATTGAGAAAGATTTCAGGTGTAAGAGGCAATATCTAGTAGGTGGAGGTTCGTTTTTGGTTAATTATTGTATGTATTGTTGGAGCAGTTTGGTAGAATGGGGTTCGTCTTTATTTTTAATGAAATAATTTATCAACTGTAAAAGCGTATTTTCGAAAAGTCTATCGGAGTAATTTTATTTCAAGAGTTAAATATAGTTAGTCTTTTTCAGACAAACAAATAATTTATAGAAAACAATAATTAGCGTTTCTTTTAGATGAAAATCTTTCAGAGTTTTCGAATTTAAAAGTGTTTATAGTTTGTTATCTTTTGGCATATAAATAATTAATGAACAGGAAATAATTAATAAATAGAAAATAGCGTTTTATTTGCTATTAGATTTTAGATTTTCTTTTAAGAAGTTAATATTGCAAATTTAATTTGTGTCGAAAATGGAAGTCAACGAAGAAAGCGACAGGGCGGCATTGGTAGAAGAAAGTCCTGTCTCATTCAAAAACCCTCAAATTGTAGAAAAAGAAGAGAGTGAATCACAAATGATGATGAAGATGTTGATGAAGTTGGTAATAGACATAGAGAAAATTAAGCAGGGCCAACAGGCAATGAAGAAAGAAATTAGTGAAGTTAAACAGGGCCAGCAGGCTATAAAGGAAGAAATGATTATGGAAATGAAAGAAATGAGACAAGAAATAATGGGAGAAGTAGAGAAGAATCAAGATACTATAAAAATTATGGAAAATGAATTGAGAAATGATAGACAGGAAATGGAAAGTGTAAAGGAAAAGATAAAAGAAATGAAAGAGTAGCTAGACCAGGATAGCATTAGGTCTGCTAACTTAGAAATGAAAATAGTACTTGTAGAAGAAAAGATAGAGAGAGTATTTCATAATAGAATAGAAAGCCAAGATAATTTGAAAGCTGAGGTTGAACAAAGGTGTCTAGATATGACAAAAGGCTTGGAACATAGGTTAGTTGAGATTGAAAACGAGTATAGAAACTCAGGAAGAAAGAGGCAGGAGGAAACTACCAGTAGATTCTGGGAAAAACAATTTTTTATTGAAGTATTTAAAGCAGAGGTGGGAGAAAGCCCCTTGACTCATCTGGAAAGTCTGGATAGCTTGTTTCGCGTTCACGACTGGTCTGAAGATGAGAAAGTTACACTCGCCGGTAGCCATCTGCAGGGAACAGCCTTGGATTGGTGGCACACGTTGTTTACTAAACCCCATACATTTGAGGGTTACAGACGTTTCATTTTGAGGACCTTCTGGAGTGAAGCCAGACAAAATGGGATACTTTATAAGATATCACAAGAGAGGTATCCTGTTAACCGTGGCGAAACGCACGCAGTTTTTTTTTAGGCAGGTGGCAAAATTGAAATCTCTGACCGCATTTCCTCAATCGGATGATCAGATAATACGGACTATTCGTCATAATATGCCACCTACTGTACAGCAAATGATGATGAGTAATGGTAGTCAGCCAATTGAGGAAATGGCCGAGTTTATAACTCAAATAGATTACGGCAACATAGTAACAGAACCCATGGGCAGGTTTATTAGGGTAGACCATCAAGGCGATCAAACGTCCCGTAAGAGGGAACCACCTGACCAAGTTTAGATTTAAATTAGTCTGTCGTTTTCTTTAGAAAAGACTTTGTTAATAAATTACGAGAATGGGAAAAGGTTTTGATTAAAATGAAATATTGTTTTGTTTTTCATGAGTGCGAGACAAACGTTCGGCCGAATTTCTAAGAATATTTTTAAAGTGTTTATAGTTTTAAAAAAAAAAAAAAAGTTGCAGGAATGTTTTTTTTTTTTTTTTGATCACGTTTGGAGGCAGTTGAACCTGATTGAAATCCGGTTCAATGGTGTTGTTATTAAAAAAAAAAAAAAAAAAAGAAATTTATTAAGCTTTTAATTTTAATTAAATGTAGAGTTTAAATTTGCAATATTATTTAAAAAGAATGCGTATATCAAAATATACGCGCATTTATATGTAAACGGATTTGTTTTTAAATATTTATCGATTTATTTTAGAATAATTCTTATACCGCCTGTTTTTTAAATTCATTTGATTTAAAAACAAGCTGGCTAGCTAATTGCATTCCTGTTACTTTTATTTTAATTATTGTAAACAATTTTAATAGCGGAGATTTGATTTTTATGTTGTTGTTTTCATTTCAATAAACCCTGGGTAGAATTCTTAGATAGATTGAGCAGGAGATTAATATTTACCCTGCCTAAGGCGAAGAAATTGGACAACAAGGAAAGTGTTTCGCAGGAAATGGAGCAACGTATAAATAACCCCGGAAATTTGGAGGGTCAGTTAATCCATTTTTGAGAGATAGACAAGTGGTTTTCTCACGTGAAAGTTATAGCAGCGCGGACATTTAAATTTCTTAAAAGGACATCAGCTGTTATTAAATACTTTCGCTTGCAAAAATGAAAAATTCTATCCTTGTTATCACCACCCGAATGGCTTGCTAACTCCACAAAAGACGGATCCCTGACTTCCAAGTTTGCTCCAGTAATGCCTTGAACACCTAAAAAAACCGGAACCTCTTTACATCTACCTTGCCGCTTCAAGAACCTGAAAATGAACTTAAGTAAAAGTGTGCACTCTACGTGAACATTACTTTTACCGAAAGGTAATTATTTTCATTTTTATTCTTCCAGGGTAAATTAGTTCTCATTAAATCTCCGCTCAATCTCACCACAAATATGGATTCTTAAATCAATATATCCCATATTTAATATTTGCTGTGTTTTTCAATATTTTATAGTGTGTCTTAGAATCTTAGTTTTAAGATTCTAATTTGCTTTCCGTTTTGTTTACTGGAGAGTGACGAGTGAGTTTTCTATTTTATGTAAGATTTTTATAAATGCTTTGGCAGTCGTGCTTTTAAAATGCTTACCTGTAATTATTTAGTATTTAATAATCAATTAATTTTATACTCTATGTTTGCCCTCTTGCTAAACCTCCAAAACTCTTTTGGCTGACGACATTATTGTCTGATTTTCACTGGTGGAGATTTCGTTTCCAATATCTCTAAAGGCGGAAATTAGAATTGTGTTTTTCTTTGTAATTTTATAAGTCATCAGCAGGAAGATAAAATTTATCCTTTCTTAAATTACAGGGGAGCAATACTTTCGGTCTGCTAGAGTATTTAAACTTTTGATATTTCGTACTCATGGGCACTCTCCGATAGATTTCTTTTTGTAGTTATTATGTGTGTTTTAAATTTATCAGAGTGTGTACTCAGAATTTGTTTGTAAGTTTATTTTCTTTTCTTTATTTGCTGGGGCAGACGTAACTGTTTTTCTAATCATTACTTGTCTTTTATTGGGACCATTAATTATTAATTTTAAAGTAAATTTTTGCCAATCGTTTGGCTGGGATTCACCAGTTTTAATTGTTTCTTCATTTCAGTCATGTTTGTCGGTTGTTCTTGAGGTGGATCAATCACCGTTATTTTAAACGTAGTAATAGGTGCAGCTCATACCGATATAAGGACATTCAAGGTCTGACCAATTTTTTTTTAGATCTTGAACAGCTCTTCGGCGCTGGATTCTTTGATCTATTTCAGGGGCATAGGGTTTAAATATCTGAAAGTGAAAACCAATGTTTAGGTGAATCCTCTGCTGAATGAAATTTGCTTCCTCCCTTTTACATTTGTTTATTAGAAGATCAGTCAGTCTGTCATAGCTTTGCCTTTAGTATGTCTAGTACACGCCTGAGTTAACCCCCATCTCTTGTGTCATAAACTTATATTTAATAATTTATTTTCTCATAATAAAATTTATGAAATATGTTTAAACTTAATTTGGCTGATGTTTGTCTTTGTGCTTTTGTCTCAATTGTCTAAACAATTTAAGATCTCTTGTTTCTCCCTGAGTCTAGTCGGCGCAAACCATCATCATCATCTATTCTGATTACAGTAAACAAATTTTCCAGATACGTAGTGGTCTGGTGGCGCCCTCCTGTATCAGAATAGATTGGGTATCCGGTATAATATATATATATAGCAGATCTTTAAAAAACAAACAACTGTTTGAGGATTGAATGACATAAGTAAGTTAGTTGAATAATATACAAAAGTGAAATTGTGAATCAAATATTTGGGATTCATCCTGTAGTAGATTGATTACACTAATATATATATATATATACAAAATTAATCCAAGAATACGGAAATTGATGAAGCATTTTTGTCTGTTAATTAACTTCAGAATAAGTGATATTTGATACAATAACTTCAGAAATATTTTTTTTAAAAAAGTAAGATTGAAGAAAATGTAAAATAATATTATATAAATCATGAAGTTGATATGACTGATGTTCTACCAATGAATGAATTTTTCTTTTTCTTGGATTAACCTGCACACATTAGCCACTAAATATTAATCATTTTAATTGATATAAAAACTCACTATTGTTGAGAAGTTCTAAGCTTGAAACTTTAATATTTCTGCAATGTGTTTTTAAATATATGAGTCTAGAATAAGTTATACTGAGAACAGTAGCACACTATTTCCAGAAAACATCAGGCGATATCTGACTATAGAAATTTTTTCACAAAGACATTATAGACTCATCAAATATTAGATAATTTAAATATACTCTCCAAAAAATTTTAACTAAGTGATAAGAAAATTAATATCAAGATATGAAATTAGCTTGTTGTCCATTAAGTTTACTTGTGTTATATACACTTTATATAAAGAAATGATAAAAAATGTTTTTACTTCTGATGGAAAATCTGGAGCATTTAAAATAAAAATTGGTGTTAAACAGGCATGTGTACTATTTAAAATTTTGTTTTCTATTTTTACATCAGTTATTTTTATTAGTATTTGTAGATGGGTGCAAGATAGGTTTTAACCTAAATTAACTAAAAGTAAAAACAAAAACTTCATTTTCTTGGTTTTTCCATTTACAGAATATTGATAATTGTGCTATCCATACTATTTCAAAAGATAGTCAAAATATTTTGAATACAATCTATAATAATTAATATTAAATAAATAATAATAATTAATAATAATAATTAATATTTAATAATTAATATTAAAAAACTCAAGTGTTTTATTAACTACTGATAAAAAAATATTCAGCAATCATTAGCTTGATTGCTTATCAGTTTAAGAATGTGAATCAATTTAAATATCTTGTATCGTTTCAGATAGAAATAACTTGTACACTGTAGTATATCACAGATTTCAATATGCTGCTTCTGCACTTAGTAGATTGAAATAGAGTATAATTTATGATAATGGTATCTATTAATTTCTAAATTACTTCTATATAGGACTGTTAATTTGTGCAATTTTATTTCCTGGAAATGAGGTGTATATCACCTATTGGTGTAACATCAAAGCATGTAAAAAAAATTTCATTTAAGGATATTTCATAGTCATCAAAAAATAAGATGGCAAGATCATAAGATAAACTGTTTTCAGAATGTTGAATCTATTATTGCAAAGGCACATTTTCATTGGATTGGAATATGAAATAAATGAAATGTAATAATTTTTTTAAATACTTCATGGTGAACTTGGGCATGGTTTTATAGAAAATGAAGACCTTATTTACATTATAAAGAAATGCAATAATGGTACTTTACTTTCATTAACTGAGGACAGAATACAATCAATAGCTATGACTAGGCAATATATTGAAGTCTTTCAAAAAGTTCATATTTAATACAATCATTGTAAAATATATCTTTCTTCTGGAGTTGAATGACAACATTCATTTCCACATGGTACCCTATTATGCTACAGCTGATGATGGTGATAAGTTGTAGCTTAACCTCTCAAGTATTTCTGAATTTTAGGGATGTCAACAATTATTACTATCTTTCTTTACAACTTGTGTCTCCGATTTTGCATTAACATACATCTTCAGCTCACTAGTTGATGATTGCTTCCTCTGTTGAATTTATTAAGCAAGATATAGTTAGGAAGTACATATTTTTTGTTAGTCAAAATATAAACCAATATTGTTTATTCTTTCATTTGTAGACTGACTGATTAAATGCAATGTTGTGATTTCTGCATTAGTATTGTTACAGCAAAGAGAATTTTTTTCTTAAAAAAATAACTTTTTACAGATAAATTTTAGATATTATCATGAACAACAACAAAAAACTTTTTCCAATTGACTTTTTAACTAAATCTAAATATAATTCACATAATAGTAAAAAAAATCCCAAGTCGTATATCATGTGACATAATAAGCTTGTATTACAAATCTAATATAATGAGCTGCTAATAATTCTAAACAAGCTTTTCTGATAAATATGACAAGAGAACGTATTTAAAATCTCTATATAGAATTATCCCTGTCCCCAAACTGTTTTTGAGCTAATGGCTCTTATCAGTGAAGCACTAAGATATTCAGATATTATATCCAAAATACCAACACAAGCCCATCATTTATCTAATACTTAACTATTAAGTAGAAAATCTTACATTTTCAGACACCTATATGTCTTCAAATCCAGCTATCTAAAATAGTTATATATGTCTTAATAATTTTCAGCTACATCATATATTAATAGTCTTAGCATTTATTGGAAAAGTTTGTTTAGAGCTATTAACATGCTCATTATATATGACTCACATATATTCATAAGTTTTAAAATAATAAATAAATAAATAAAACATAAAAATTATAGTTTTGCAAATCGTAAGTTGGCTTAAAAGTCATGAAGGGTTTTAAAATATATAATTTCTTTGACTAACATTACACAATATTTTATAAAATAAAATTTGTTGTTCAGTTGTAAACTATTTTATAATTAATTTCCAGAATATAAATTATAATGTTATGCAATAGAAATTTAAAATATATAAACAATAAAAATTATAATAACAGTCACTTAGGAAGTCCTATGAGATTTAAGCTTTAAAATGCTGATCTGTAGATAACTGGTTCACTCACTTGTTCACATTGAGATTTTTATTCACCTTTACTAACTGAAAATTGATTTAAAAATCTTTATCTCTATTAATATTCCAAACTGCCCAAAGCAAAATAATAGAATGTGATTTTAAAATACCTAGTATTAGTCTTAATTATGATATATAAATGTGGAAATAGAAATTGGGATTTTCATTTTCTATCTTCAAATAATTAGTTTTGATATTGGTTGATACGATTTGGCTGAATTCTGCAAATTGTTGTTGGATGAATGAGTTATTTTATTATATGTATTTTCTATACAAAAGAGCAACTATTTCCATGAATTGCCATATATATATAATTCTTTAAACAGAAATGACAATAGAGAGATGTAGTAACTGTATGTTTATTTTTAAATAAAAATATTTGAAACATCAATAAACATTACTGAAATTTCAATTTTCCCAGTGTCAATTATCTAATTTATAATTTATTTATTTTTTAAAAACCCTAAAAAAAAATTTTCTCAAATATGATTAACATTTTTAAAATGCTTATTTGATTTATAAAAAATAAATTCTTAATTTTACAAATGAAAAATATTTTTATTAAAATCTCTGAAACTCAGCTACTCAAAAAAAAAAACACAACAAATAATTATATCTTTTGTAATTTATAAATCTGTTACAAATTAATTTTGCCATTAATTTCTATTTTCAACTGTTTTTTTTTTTTTTTAAACAGAAATATTTTGTTAAAATTAAATTCTAAGATTCTTTGAATTAAAAAACATTATCAATATTTTTTATATTCTCATTTTAAAAAAATATTTGCATATATACAACAATAGTGATGGAGTAAAATATTTGCATATATACAACAATAGTGATGGGGTAGGTGGCCTGCAGCTACATTGTGTCGCTTCAAGTTTATTTTAGTCATTTTGAATTTATTTTAAATTTATTTTTACTTGTGGAAAAACATGATTTCCTCATTGAATTTGGAATCTAATCAATTAGTGATCATCCAAATATTTGGTCAACCTTCGAATACCAAAAAGCTCAATGTGGTTTTGCATTTATAAATGCCATTTTTTTCTGCAATTTTTACAAGTTTTCTGATTCACTTCTACATATCCAATATTTTTTATTTTTTGATCTATTTGTATCTTATTGGTAATGCTCTCTTTAACACTACAAAATAATGTTTTGTTCTTTTATAGAATGATATATTAGGACTTACTAGTATTTATTTTTACAATGAATGAGAAAGAATTGGAAATATATATGCTATATAAAACTTCCAACATATGCAAAATAATCTCTTTTTTTTTTCTTTTTAGTGAAATCATTTTTAATCTAATCAAAAAAAAAAAAAAATCATGGTAGTATCTTAGCTCAAGTTGGGAGATAAAGAAGTTTTAAAACATTTATGGTACTTACCCTCCCCAATGTATATAAGTAATATGTATACCACCTGAAGATTTAAAAAGATGCATTTTATAGCAGTGCAGATAAAATAATATAACCACAGAAATCGTTTTGCTCTTTTTAAAGATTTTTTTCTCAAATCTGACTATAGAAATTCTGTCTTCTGGTCACTTTCATTTTTACCAACATTATTTTTTTATAATGAATATAAAAAAAAATTGTGAGCACTTTTTTTAACATATAAGAAAGCAACTTTTTTTTTTTTTTAATAAGGAGCCATTTTTAATCTGATAATAATAAAAAAATCTGAAGACCTCTATCTTAGAATCAAGTTAAGAGATGAAGCTTTTGTTAAATAAAATATTGAAATATTTTTTATTATTTCTGAAAAGAGAATTAAGTAAAAATTAATATTACTCAGTAACCTTCTTTAAATAAATTGTGTGGGTCTTACCAATCAGATTGTTTCTTGCCCTAAGCAGTTTAATTCAGTAGTAGAATGATGTTCAAATAGGTAAAGATTTCTGGATCAAAGCTCAATCTCTCAGTTCAGTTACTTTAACATCACACTAACTATTCATTTATTATTAGATACTTTCCTAATTTATTTTCATATGATTTATATTTAAAATATTTATTTATAGAAATACATCTTTTTTTTTTTCAAATTTAGGTGCATCTTTGTGTTTGTCTTCCACATAGGTTAAAATACATATAGCTATTATGTCTTAATACATTTTTAATTATTTCTCTAAAACACATTCAATTCAATATTACTTATTAATTTCTTTAATGTTAAGAAATGGACATCTGAAATTGAAGAATACAAAAAGGAGACAAAGAAATAAATAAAGTGTTTCAGTAAATGTAATTTACATCACATGATCACTATTTCTTATGCTAGCACATAACTGTTATTAAAACAGATAAAACTCTCCTAAGATCTAGGTGCATTGCTCTCAGATCCAAAGCTCCTCACTGACGAGGGCCACAAGCCAGAAACTAGTCTGGGGATATTGGATGAGTGGGCACTAGATAGGGATTTTATGCACAAGCCTTCTGGCATCCATTGATTACTCTGGTTGGCACTGAGTGGCACTACTGTATGGAGAGTTTTGCCTGTTTAAATGTAATTTATTTATCCACACTTTTAATGGAACAGTTTTTTCTTTTAATCTTAACTATTCAATTATACAATTTTTATTTTCAGGTTAAAAAAAAGCTTACAAATATATATATATATTTAAATAATAGAAATGAGACTTATAAACACAATTTTAATTAAACCATTTAATCAAAAGTAAAATTTAATTTCAATTGCAATTGTGTAACTGTTAATTATTAAAAAAAATAATAATAATAACAATAATGGCAGTTATAAATAATTTGCACTTAGCCAAATCAAGCTAGAATTGCCTTCTTATCTATAAATTTAAAAATTAAGAAATTAAAATAATAGTCTTATAACTTTAATTTATTACATAAATTTTAATCATATGAAATCATCCTGTTATACATTCTTATCAATGTTAAACTTATTAGCATCACATAGTCTAATCACTGCTATTTCACTTTGATAAATATTTTTCAGAATTTGACAAGATTTGGAATCTATGCCTTGATATTCCAAAACATTAATTATCATGGAAATGCCTATAGAATCAATATCTTCCATAATCTTCAAATCCAACGCAAGATGATAATCATAGCCCCTAGTATTTTCTATACAATTTCTTAATATTTATTGTAATCAATAGTGTTATAATCACTTTGAAACCTTCTTTTAATTTGTTTGAGTCCAAAGTTCTCTACTCAAATTGTAATGATCTTAATAAAGATCTACAAGAGATATAATAGTAGATTAAAAATCTGTATTTTCTAATACCTTTTCTTCCCTCTTTTTTAAATATCAATATTATTATTGCATTCTTCCAATTATCTTGTATATCTTCATTATTTAGACATTTGTTATATAGTTTTATCAATAATGTTTCTATTTTTTTCATTTGCTTTTTTACATATATCCTGGAAATTTCCAATTCTTTATACAAATTTAATTTCATATCTTAATATTTTTTTTACATACTCGATTTTCAAAAAAGATTGTAATTGTAAAGTCTACTTTATTTTGTTCTCTAATACTATATATGTATCTTTTTGTAGAAATCTATCCACTTCATGATGTTGTTCTTCTAACTAATAGTGTCATATTTTCTTATTATAATCAAAAGACTTTCCAAAATAAAAATTACATTTTTTAGATTTTTCAACTTTTTACAGCTCTTCTTGCTATTTCATGGTTATATTTTCTTATGTTTACATAATAATTCTTTATATCACTTTATAAAATTCCAGATATTCTGTTCTTCCAAATAAATATTTTTTAAATATTTTTATATTTTTTCTTTTCTTCATACATTACTATGTCTTAGTTAAAAATTTATTAGTGAATTACTGGGGTTTTTTGTATACCAACCTTCTGTATAATAGTTTTTAATATAGTATCAGTTGACTTTTTATTGATCTTAGTCAAGTCTGTTAATATATGAAAATAATTTATAAGTCTTATTTAGTTTCTGAAAGTCAGGGATATCATCTATTAATCTGTATTTCATAATAGCTTTTGTCTATAGCTATGCTTTAATATATATTTCCCATCTTGCACAAATTATAATTTTAGAATAATGTTTCTATTAGTCATTTGAATGCTTTCATATCTATTTCCACATTGAATTTTTATCACAAAAAGAATTCTTAATGTTTTCTTTTTCCATAAAATTCATTAAGTACATGTCTTCTTTCATTTCTATATCCATATCCAAATTTATGCACAGCATTTTCATCTTTCAATCATTCTCCAACACTAGCATTAAAATCTCTCCTGACACTTTAAAATGTTGTTTGATGAAAAACATTCTGAATTATCTATGTAAAAATCTTCAAACTAAAAATTTGTTGGGATACAAATTTGAATTATTTACATTTGATACCTTCTTTTAAATTGAATAATTAATCTTGCCACTCAATGTCATTCTTCGATTTTTTATTTATAATAAATTCCAAACCATCTATATTTCCAATATGTGTGTCTTTACAGTAAAGAGCATGCTTACTTTCTAAATCAATTGTTTCTTCATCTTTTAATTTCTCAAAGTTTGAGAATTTCCTATTACAGGACTTTCAATTCATGCAATCTTCCTTCATGTGAAACTGATTTACAGTTAAAGATGTCAAAAGAAATGCTTATAATCAAATGGCAGCCTGTGTTTGTGACCAAAAACATTCTTAGCACTTTCAGATTTCACTCACTAAATTCTCCCTTGACTGATGACTTTACATCCTCTGGTATATGAGGATCATAATTTATTTTTGACTATTATGATTGTAAGTGTAAAAAAAGGTACAAAATCATATTAAATAAACATGTAAAACTGAAAAATTGATTTGAAGAATTTTTGGAATTTTGTAGATAACATTGCCAAATTTGTACTAAAAGCAATAACAGATGACCCTGAGTATAACGATAGAGTAATTTGATACTGTTAATGCAGATGCTAAGTGTAAGCTGAGATAGTCATGTAATGCTTTATTGATATGTACAGATTCAAAAAAAAAAAAATTTAATTCCAAAACTAAAAACAGTCAGCATAAATTTTTTAGTGAAAAGCAATTCTACTTCTCAAATAATAGTCACATCTTTAAAGCTTTTGTATTTCAACTTGTTGCAAATATTATCAGTTACTGCTAATTATTAAAGCTTATGCCCTGTTATATTTTATTGCAGAGATAGAGTGAACATTTCAAATCTAAAGGTTTTTAAAGCTTATGCCCTGTTATATTTTATTGCAGAGATAGAGTGAACATTTCAAATCTAAAGGTTCCTAGATTAAAACTCAACATGTTACTTTTGGTTTTTAAACATCAAGTGGTTTCTAATCAGTAACTATGTGATTTTTTTTTTTTTTGCAAAAATTGTAATATATATTTTTATCCATTAAACTTTTTTTAAAACAGCTAGTTGATAAAAATTTGGTTAGGATATCTCCCCAATTGGAAACAATCATTATTGCACTTCTTTAGAATGTCTTTTCAGATAATTCTTATAGTGTAGACAAAGTCTACCTCTAAAATAAGGCTCAAGTTACCATAAAATATTCTTTTAGGAAGTCTTGCATTATTCATTCACTTTACATGTCCAATATAACAAATGTGATTTTACAATAATGGACTCTATAGTGTGACATCTAGAAAGCTGAAAAACATTGTTTTTATGAGATAAGTTTGTGCTCTCTTTTACTTTTGCTACTATAACCAAATTTATCTGCAACATATTCTTCTTTCAATCATTTTCAATTCTAACATTGAAGCCGGCCATGACAATTTTAAAATATTTATTACAATCAAAAGTATTTTATGCATCAATATAAAAATTCTCTATTTCATCACAATGGGAAGTTGTTGGAGCAAAACTTGAATTATCTATATTTGATATCATTCATTAAATTGAATAACTAATCTTGTTACTCTGTCCGATGTAACATTCTTTTCACAATGTTCTGTGTTCACATTTATAATAAATTGTACTCCATTTGTGCTTTTGTAGTAAAATACAAGACCAATCAATTGCTCTTCATCTTTTCTCCTAACTTCCCAAAGTTTGATATCAATGGTAATAGCATTTAAAAAAATAATTTGAATGCAAGATTTGAATCAGGAATTAAAAAATGTATATTTGTCTGAAGGTTTGTAATGATGGTATATTATAAAATGTGATATGTTGGACTATTCCCATCATCTATGAGTTAATGTTGAATGTATTGAAAATTTTAAATTTTATTTAAACTTTCCAAATACAAACAACTTGTTCGTAATAACACACAAATAGACAACACAGGTTAATAATTACACAATGTTTCGAGTAGT
Source organism: Epiperipatus broadwayi (assembly GCA_028023455.1). Lineage (NCBI taxonomy): Eukaryota > Metazoa > Onychophora > Udeonychophora > Euonychophora > Peripatidae > Epiperipatus > Epiperipatus broadwayi. The sequence continues at coordinate 4,141,174 of JAQFVV010012490.1, read as the reverse complement.
AGTATTCTCCACTCTTCTTCAGGTGTTGCTGGCCTATATTCACAGTGACAATATTTGCTTAGAAGTTGAACTCACTCCTTTAGATTCTTGAATTTCGAATTTAAGGCAAATGCTATACCAACTGAGCTATTCTGTCAACAGAATAGCTCAATAGCTCAGTTGATAGAGCATTTGCCTTAAATTCGAAATTCAAGAATCTAAAGGAGTGAGTTCAACTTCTAAGCAAATATTGTCACTGTGAATATAGGCCAGCAACACCTGAAGAAGAGTGGAGAATACTACTACTCGAAATGTTGTGTAATTACTAACCTGTGTTGTCTATTTGTGTGTTATGACTAACAAGTTGTTTGTATTTGGAAAGTTTAAATAAAGTTTAAAGTTTTCAATACATTCAACATTAACTCATAGATCACATCAATAAATATATAAGCTGATACTGACAATATTAGTTTCAATGAGTATGCTTATGATCATGTAATTGTAGCACAAATAATTGTGTTGCAGACAATAAAATTAGCATGGTATTAGTGTGATAGTAAGTGTTGTAGAGTTTGATAATATTGTGTTGGAGATTAGTGGATTTTTTCTTTAATGTTTTAGATGTGTCAGTGAAAATTTTGTAAAGGAAGAGGTTATCTAATTGTAAAAAATATAAAGTTGATAATAAAATGTTTAAATTACAGTGGAAAAAAGATTTTGTATTCATTATTAAGAAGATAAACTTTTGTGTTTTATCTGCTGTGATTTTAGTGACATTTCAAAGTTATTAACTTGAAATACCATTATAAAATAATTTGCAAAACTTACAGAAAAACAAAATCAACACTATTGAGAATGTTTAATAAGGATGCAATAAATGACTAAAAATAAATTTATTTCATTAATCATACTTCACAATAAAATCCTTATTCTATTAGGGAATTTGTTTATAATATACACGTATATGAAATTGCTTTAGTGTTAACTCCAAATAACACAAAATTTTGTAACTACTAGAAAGAACTGTATTTAGTTTAGTTTTTAATGAATTTCCACATTCATAACAACCCATCATCATCATCAACCATTATCAATTCACTACAGGATAAAGATTTCTCCAAGTTCAATCCATCTTTTCCAATCTCTAGCCTCTCTTCTCCACATCATCCCTGCACATTTTATTTCATCCATCCATCTTACATGTGGTCTCTTTCTGGGTCATTTACAATCTCTTGGAATCCAGTTTAAGATGTCCAGCCCAGCTTCAGTCTTATAATTCTTTCAATGATGTCAGTAATACCTGTTTCTTCTCTTACCCATGTATTGCATTTTTTCATCTCTTCTTATTACTTCTAACATATATCTCTTCATACTTCTTTGAATGGTTTGAAGTGCTGTATTGCTCTTCTATTAAGTGTCCAAATCTCAGATCCATAAGTATGAACTGGTAAAACACATTTATTAAAAACTTTCCTTTTCAAAACATAGACATATTTCCTTTTAATATTAAATTAAACCAAGTTTAATTCTATAATTAATTTCATCCATTATCTTTCTATCTCTGGTAATAATCTGATCAAGGTATTTGTAATTGTTACCTTCTTCCAGCTCATTATAATCAATCTTTACTTTCATTTTTTCAGAAAATCCATTGAACATTACTTTAATGTTTTTAACATTTACTTTTAATCCTACTTTCTTACTTTCATTTGATAATACTTGCAACATTTCCTGAATCTCTGAAGCATTATTTGCAAAAACAACTACATCCATTTACAAAATCTAAATGACTTAAATAATCTCCATTTACTTTTATTCCTTTAGCTTCCCATTTTAATCCACAAAATACTGCTTGCAGCATTGCTGTAAAAAGATTTGGAGATCCCCTTCTCAATGTTAATAGTATCACTATATAATCTAATTGTTGGTGTTGCATTTTTATAAATATTCTTCAGAATGTACTTGATAATCCAATGCTTTAGACACTGAAGAAATGCTTATAGAATCAAAGGCCTTTTCATAATAATTCAAAACATAATGGTAGCGTATATTCATTGATCCTTTCCATAACTTCTTTCAATACTAGGATATGATTGACTGTACTAAACCACTTTTAAATCCAGCTTGTTCTTTTGGTTGATTGAAATCCAATGTTCTTGGTAGATGAGTTGTAATTATCTCAGAACAAAATATGTATAAATCTGATAAAAGACATAGGTCTGTAATTTCTAATATCTTATTTATCACCTTTTTTAAATATTAATATTAATACTGCATTCTTCCAACTATCTGGTACATCTTTATCATTTAAAAATTTGATATATAACTTTGTCAATTTTTTTACTATTTCTTCACCTCCTTTTTTTAATATATTGATTAAAATTCCATCATTTTCTCTTTTTTAGAAATTTAATTGCATGTCTCACTTCTTCATTTAAAATATTGAGCAATTCATAAGATATAATATATGTTGGAGGTACTTGTTCTTTATTATTATATAATTTTTGATAGAACTCTTCTACCCATTTCATGATGTCATCTCTCTTTTTAGTAATAGTTCCATTTTTCCCCCTATTGCAGATATAAGTTTCCTATCAATATCAAAATGTTGTTTTATATTCTTTATATTTTCTTCTACAGCTTTCCTTGCTAGTTCACAATTATACTTTCTTATATCATTATCAACTTTTTTCACACCATCTCACAAATTCGAGATATTCTATCCTTCTTAATGCACCATTTTTGTATATCTTCATATTCCTTCTTTTCTTCATAAATTCTATAGTCTCAGTAGAAATTTTATTGGTCAATTGCTGCTTTTTTCTACCAGCTATCTTTGTTGCAGTTTTTAAAAGTGTATCAGTTATTTTCCTATTAATTTCATTCAAATCTGAATCATATTCAAAATCTACTAATATTTGAAAATGATTTGCAAGTTCTAATTTAAATTCATTACAATGTTTCTGAAGATTAGGAATATCAACTGTAAATATTGTTTTTCTTAATAATTTTTGTCTCTCTAGTTTTGCATTATCATGTACCTTTCATCTTGCTATCACTTCCAGTGTTAAATTTATTGACATTACAATCTTGAAATATGTATTTTCTGTTAGTGAAAATATAATACAATGCTGCTGTACCTTCATTTGGACATGTTAATTTTCTTTTAACATTTTTCTCAAAAACAGAATTCTTCATAATATAAAGTTTTTCTTTTTCTGCAACTACATAAGTCTATGACCTCTCTCATTTCTACTATAACACAATTTACCTACAGTAATTTCATCTTTCATTTATTTACCAATTCTAGCATTCAAATCTCCCATAACAATTTTAACATTGTTTAGTCTGATCAAGAAGTTTTTGTATATCAATATAAAAATCTTCTACTACTTCATCACTATGAGAACTAGTTGGGGCATAAATCTGAATTATCTGCATTTAGTAACTACTATTATGTTGAAAAACTAATCTTGCCACACTGTCCAATACACCACCAATCTCCACAATGTTGTTCTTCCATTTTTTATTTATAATGAATCCTACTCCACTTGTACTTCCAATATTTGTGCCTTTGTAGTAGAATACATGTCCACTTTTTAAATCAATTATCTCTTTACCTTTTCTTCTAATTTCACAAAGTCCAATAATGTCACATTTAATATAAAACAGTTCTTCCAATTCCTGCAATCTTTCTTCACTTGAAAGTGATCTGCAGTTGTAAGTACCTAAATAAGAAATCGTCATAAAATGATAATTTGGTTCCATAATCAGGGGATTCTTAGGACCTTCCCATTTTGGCTACCTTTGTTATTTTTCTCTGTCATGATTGCATACATCTATTAGAAAAAAAATTTCATTCACACATACATTCATTCTGCCTTATCAGGCAACTGAGAAGAAAGACCATGGTGTTACTTGATTTTAAATTCAGAGGTAAATAGTTAATAAACTCACCATATTGGATAATGAATGTTGGTTAGCAGCCCTTCCATGTTCATATACTATACAAATAATCACTACTAATAATAGCTGCAATGACAAGAACATATGAAGTGGACATTAGGAATTTGCCTTGCTCAGTTCCTTTAAGACCTCCAAGAAAAATCAAAGGGTCTTCTTTCAGTTAACAGCAAACTCCTTTCTGCAGCCAACAACCCATAACTGGTAATATTTGTTCATTATGTTTTCTGTGGTGTAAATATGACTTTTAAAAATAATTCATGGTGCTGACATTAAAAGTGCATTTGATAAGTCTTAACAAATGTTGATATTTATATTGATATATGTAACAGTATTCTAGTAAACAGAGCCCGTGATAGAGAAAAAACAATAATGCCAACTGTTCATTGCATTATTCAATGTGATTATCTGGCAGCTAAATACAATATAAAATCTGTTCTTGAAATTTTCAGTTTCATTTATTTTAAATGAGAATATGTACTGATAGTTCAAAAATTTCATTGCAAAACTGTAGTTTGATTATAATTCTGCAGCATTTCTTTCCATTGTATTGTAGAATGACTCTAAACCTAAAATGTCTTAAGAAGATGTGAGGATCTCTTTGAACCTATAATTTATTTTCTTGAAAAAAAAAAAAAGATTCTATTTCATATGGAAAATTTTGAATGAATCAGAGATCTAATACTTCTTACTCAATTTTTCTCTTTCAGAATAAAATAAATTATTTTCAATGCCATGTTAGTATGAAAGTTCATTTATTTTTCCAACTTCAAAAAAAAGATAAATACCTTACTTGATTTTGAAATAATAGACCACAAAGAATAAATTACAAAGTCTATTTGATAATTTTCTAAATAGGTTTGAAGTTGATGGAAGCTGAAGTCCTACTTGGCCTTTCTTGAAAAACATTTTATAGTTTATATGATCAATGATAACTATGCATTTCTCAAGCCTCTGATTTTAAAATAATCTGCTATGGAAATGGACTAAAATTATTAGGACTGGATTTAAAAATAATGCATAAATTCAAGTCTACTATCAAATTTTGGATTAAAAATTTCAGACATATCCTAATTTAAAAAAATTATTTGACTGACTTGTCTTAATTTTAAGCACAAATATATTGATGTAAATAACTATATTTTGTAAAGTCAAAGTGTTATGCAATCTTTACAAATCAATAATTGAATGAAGATATGAGGCAATTTGTACAGCATTTGTAACATATGCTTATATCCATAGCCTAACAATTGTAGCAATGTTTGTTCCTATCATAAAAAAATTACAAAATTTAAATTTTGTAAGATGATATCCAAAATTTTGTAAGATATATTAAATCATCTTTGATTTTGTTGGTTTAATATTTTTCTTCTTGTTTTGATCAGATATTTACAAAGACAAATTTCATTAAAAATATTGTTTTGATCTTTTTCAGAAACAAACTATTTGCAGAGCTATAATTCTACCATTTATTGTAAGCTTGAGCAAGAAGCTAGACAGTAGGGCATAATAAATCCCTATTCTCTGTTTAGTTTCTGATTTATGACCATCAGTGAGAAATTTGGATCTGGATTTACTGCAATTGAAAAACACTGCATAAGCTGGGGTCATGTGATATTTTATTTTCTTATTGCTATTTTTTGTTTGGCAATCTCATTTAATATTAATAAAATGCAAGTTTCTGCGTTTTTCTTAAATATTTACATAATTCACTATTCTATTAAAATACATTCAATGCAATTAAAACAAATCTCAACCAGGATTTTAAAAATATTTAATATGTATATGTGTTCTCTATAATTCAAATATGGTTTCAAAACACAATAAAAACATAGAAGTAATATTTATTCAAGACTTGGATTTTCAAAAACATCTCATCTTAGGCTTATTATATGCAGTTCCTATATTAATTCCTATATTAAGAAACTTCTATCCCTGATATAATTCATATTTTCTTTGACTTTATAACTTGCCTTGCAAGATAAATATTCTCTAGACATGAACTTATAAAAAAACTGTTATTGTTTAGGAAATACTTAAATATTATCACATTTTCACATTTTTATATTTATAACTTCTTAATCAGACTATCTTTAATTGAGGAAAAAATAGTTGCAAAAAAAATAATTATTTAACCCTTAATCCGGAAAAATATTAGACTAATAAAGTTATTTAAAAGATAAGTTTACCTTTTCACACTTTTAATGACTGATAACATATATTTGGTTCATCAACAAGGAAATATTTAAAGAAAACAATTATATACAATGTTTGAATAATTCAAAATAATTCATTTAATTAAGTGACCAGCAATATGTATTACTCTTATTATAAATTCTTCACTGGAGTTTACCATATCAATTTTAAATGGGTGAATTAACAATAACTTTGCCTAATAAAAAAGTTTTTACTTGTTTACCATTGTTTATTTACATTAAATGTAGATACTGAAGATAAGGAAAATTATTGGTGAGCAAAGGCTCCTGAACAAGTTACGATTCAAATTTAAAATAAAAAGAGATTTAAGGTTATTTGAAATGGAACTGTTTGTGCAATAAAATAATGCCTGATTCTAATGAATAACTAACTATTGATAAAAATAAATAATATGGCATTGATGCAACATCTCTGGATGCAGAATTATTGATCTTCCATACAGTTCAAATGCAAAGGACTCTATTTCATACAACATCTTTAAAATAGAACTATAATCTGCTGTGAGAAGTTGAAATTATTTTATTACAGTTAAAAGTCCCAGCTGTTTTTTATTTTAGAGCTAGATAAAAGTGTTGATTTTGCCATGCAATTAATACTCCTATTCCAATCTTGATTTTTTTTCTCTCATAAATTTTTTATTGTGTTTTTGCTCTTAACTACCAGATTATCCATTTTGTTAAAAATTGATTTATCATTGTTATTTGTTATAATTCAACATGGTACCTGGATTAATTGGTCTAATATAGAACTTTCTTATACAGAATAACAAAATCTTCTGCATAAACAAAACATCATATGACTTTTTTACTTATTTTTCAATAAGAGCAATAATGCCTATTCCAGAGACATCTATTGTAAACTTGAATAATTAATGAATATCAGATCTCTTGAATGTAAATGCTGCTGCTCACTGAAGAGAGCCAACCATAATCTAGTATCCACAAATTATTTAAATTCACAAATGATGGCTCTAGAGTAGAGCAAATAGAGAAAAGAGGTAATCATTAGATCTATAAATCAACATTACTACCAATTACTTTTAAATGAGCATGATCATTTAATTCAAAAGACAAAGTTGAAGAATAAAAAATAAAAGGTGTGTATGCCATTGCATACAGAAGTGTCATGAAAATGTAAATATATTTGTACAAATATACAATTCAATTATTATAGGGCAAAGAAATGATCAATGACATAAGTTCATGACAATCACTTCCTATATTAACCTAGATAATGCAAGTCAATAAGATATAAGAAAAAAATATATAAATATAGAGCTACTATAAAAGATTTAATTTTAATTATATGTGAATCATAAATATATACAGCTCTTAATATTTTAAATAAAACTTCAAGTGCATCAATGTGGTAATTCAACAATATTCCATTCTGATTTTATTCATAACCTCTGATCTTAAGAGTGATATACATATGCATTCTCAATGTAAACTTAAGTTATTGCTTGATATCAGAACTACAAATGGGAAGATTATATTAAAATATGCTGATCAATGGTCTCTTTAGGCATGTTAAGGATGTAAAGATCTTTATTATATTATGTTATAGCTCTAAATTTCAGAAACTATAAATTATATTACAAGATATCAATCAGCAAATCATATCAAATAGTTCATTAAGTGTTACCATTTGATCACAGAACTTATTGTCTAGTCATCAAAACTTATTTTAATTAGGTGTAATTAGTTTGCATATATACTGGTCTTTCATCTCAATGCTGCTAATTAAGTGTTCAATTGCTTTCACACCTGTCAATAAAATTATAACAGTACATTATGCTGCTGAATAAAGTTATTACCATTCATTTATTGATTATTAAATCAAAAATTTGATCATCACCATCAAGATATTTTTTCACATGAAATACAAAACACATAAGTTTTCCTAACCACACCCTTCTTCAATATAAGCATGTGGTTTTCACGTCATCAAAATTTTCATGACAATAAAACCAAATCACAAGGCTACCAATACTATAACTTTTAGAAATGAATATAAATCCGTTTACATCCAATTAAGAAAGCTTTCATTTAGTTTCTATAAGACAATTATAAAAATATCTAAATCTTTTATAATAATCAAACATAATTAAATCAAAACATCAACAACTTATGCCAATCCTATTTCTTCAGTAATATTAATACAAAATTGTCAACAATAATATATGCATTTAATAGCAGTGATTACCTTTATTTTATTTCAGAGTCATCCATTATAAACTTGAGTAATTAATGAATACTAATTAAAAATGTTATGTTCACTTCCCTGGATCAGTTTTTTAGCCTTCATTATCAAAGAGCTTTTTGGAATTTTGCTTTTTACATACCGAGCACATCACCTTAATTCTTTTATATTATTAAGATAGTAACCTGAAATTCAAACATTCCAAGATTAGTTATAAAGATCTAACACTAGATCAGTAACTATGTATTTTAATGACTTAAGTTTGACAGTGATGGTTTTGGTGTAGATAAATAGAATGAATTATTATTATTTAAAAATTAATTACAAGCAGAGAAAATCATATGATATTTTATAAATAATAAGATGTAATACAATAAATACATATGCAATATACTAATGTAAAAAAAAATAAAAGAGTTTAAATATAAAATTTAGAAAGATTTATTGTACAAAGTATAATTTTCAACACTTTTGTGTCATATTCAGAGTTAATCTGCTGAGAACATTAATTTCTTGCTAATTTGAATGCTATTTGATTATTGGTTCATTACATATTCATTTTGTGTAATAAACCATGACTCCTTTATTTTATGTTTGCTTGGCTTATTACATAAAATGATTACTTATAATCAAAAATCAAATAGCATTCAAATCAGCAAAAAATTACTGTTCTCAGCAGATTAACCATGAATATGAAATGAAAGTATTGAAAGTATACTTGGTACAATAAATCTTTCTAAATTTTATTTAAACTCTGTTTTAGTATTTTTGACAGCAATATTTAAATTGGCAGAATATCAATACATGTACAATATACTATAAAATTCTTAATTTCAAAACAACATTGATGGAAACAGAATTGGTAAAAGATGTATGAATGATACACTTCACACATATAAAATTTACATATTACATCATAAAGCTTTATAGAAATTTACAACTTGTCAAATTATAATATATCAATTATTAAATATAAAATTCTCATATAACAAACAGTGTTTTACTGTTTATTTTTACAAATAATATTCCATTACCTTTCAAATCTGTTTATATGTGATTAGAAGATGATAATGGAACACCATTTTTAAATAGATAATTTAAGGCTGAAATATAATATAAATAAAGGTTAATGAAATCTGTTTGAATGCTCAATTTCTACAAAAGAAAATAAATTTATGATCAGTTAAAAAGTCTTAACATATTAATAATTAAATAAAATTCCCATTAATAAATATTCTTATTATTTACTTATAAATAAAATGCTTTATTTAAATCTTAGTTTATATATTTATTTTTTTTCATATGTCATAGCATCGGCCGGGACGCGAACCCACAACCATATGCAACCAACTAATTGCTTGCATGGCGGTTGCGATACCTCTTGGCTAACAACGCAAGACATCTTAGTTTATATTTGTTACATTTTTCGCATGTGTAGGATAGTAGGAAATAATGTAAGGATTACATTTGACATGTGACTGTTGGTTGCAATGTCATGATTCTTCACATTGTGTTGATTTTGAATTATGGATTATAAAACATTAAGTGATTTGTGTTATTACACAGTATTAAAAATATATTTTTTCGAATCAATTTTCTTGTTAATCAGTTTTCATTGTGATCAATTACTAAGTTCTTTTACGTTCTGTTATTACACTAGAATTGTTTTTTTTTTAATTCTTTTAATTTTATTTATAAGAGAAGAGACAATAACATGTAAGCAGAGAAACATTTTTATAGAGGTGGCAAAAGTTTAAAACACTCAGTCTTAAAAACAAACAAATTTATAAACCACTACTTTATCATACTGATTAAGTACATTATTTCAAAAAATAAGCAATTTGAGTTGATATAAAAAGTCATCAATTTCAACCAAAAATCAATATTTTATAAACTGGAAAAACAAGATTTTTAAAAAAATGAAAATAAAAGCATTGTCTTAAGGAAATATAACACTACTAATAGAAAAAAATCAACAACTGCTGAAATAATTTTCATGTTCTTAAAAAATCTGAATATGTCTGTAACTTTGAGCAAACTAATAAACCAGTAACTTCTAAAAAAAAAATCTAGATACAAAAATTAAAAAGAAACAATAAATTTACAATCCATCAGTATGCAAAAATAAGCACATTAAAGTAAAATGATGCAACATTAAAGTATAACAATATATATACAATAAAAATTTTCATAATACTGCAACCAAACACTTGCAGCACTAAACACCAGAAGCTAAAAACAAAATAAGCAAAAACATAAATTTCTAAAACCATCATCCTAATGATATATACTGTATATTTTAAAGCAAATAAAGATAAATCAAAATATTCCAACTATAGCCATAAAAGGATATTATAATTAAAAAAAAATCACTATCATTATATTATTAATTATTTTTCTTTAGACATTTGAGTTATATTATTTCACTACCAAAGAGAAGACATAACCTTTGTAATTTATAAAATACAATAAAACTTTATGCAAGGGGCAGACAATGTGATTGAATTCTCAGACTAAGTTTTGAAATTTCCATAAACTTCACAAAACCTGCAAAACATTGAGTTTAAATTCATTTAGCTAAATAGTAATTGTTAATTATTGAATCCTAATTAGCAATTTTGAAATAATAACATTTATATTTATTAGAGAATGAGTCATGTTCCATATTTATAATTAGTAATTATTAATTATAATAAACTACAATGTTAAAGATTTATAAAATTACAGTGAATATAAAATAAATGCAAAAAAATGTAATTGTAGATATATGTAATCAATAAATATCTTAACATAAATTACAACTAAAAATTCTAAAATAAACTTCTAACAGAATATAATGAATCTATGAATAAATGCCAGCTGAATTAGAAGATTAATCTCTAAATAAAAGAACAAAAAAACAATCCACATCTAGCTACATACAATTCTGCAAAAATATGTGCAACACACAATAGTTTTATTAGTGATTATAAATAAAAATAATGAGTCAATGCAAAATTTATCAATGGAATATTATATATGCATTATCTCAAAGAAATGTGTCTTGAATTTCCTATTATATAAAAACAGATATACGTAAACAGAGCATAAATGCCTCCCCATAGACATTAAAGATAAATAAAATAAAGCAAACATCAATTTATTCATTAATATGATTTCATCTTCACTAATTATATAATCAAATATGTAAAGAGAAAATCAATCTACTGGTAAGACACCTTAATAGAAAATGCCAATGGAAGACATGCTACTTATCATTTACTAGAATAATTCTAATAAAATATTTAAAATGATAATAAAAAATATTTCTTATTATGCAATTATGAATAGAAATTGAAATTATAGAGCAATTAATTCATGAAAGAGAACTAAAACAATCTACTTCACAGTTCAGACAGATTAATTCCTTGGGCATAAAAAATGACTAATGGTCTTTAAAGATATATTGTCATAGTATATTGCTTTACAATAAAGTTAAAATATTTTTTGTTAAGACTCTACCTCTTTTATTTATTACTGTGGTTTTTAAGTTAGGAATTTTTCAATTCACTATCAATATTGGTCTTCAATTATTATAATATTATTATATTTCTTAAATATATTTGAAATCACTAATAGAAAAAAAGAAAAACACTAATTTTAGGAATATATATTAAAGATTATTTAGTAGAAGGTGAATCAAAATGTTATTGTATTGTATACAATTTGAGTTATTAATTTAAAAATATTAGTGAAGAGAGATGACTTTAAAATACAATAGACTATTGGTATTTATAATAAAAATATGAGGAGAGACTGGATGAATTTTTGTGCTTGTTTTTAAATGATATGAAGTTATTAAGCATTAATAATTGGATTTAATGAAATAAGACATTAGCAAAAGAGATTCTTATATGAAAATGCTCCAAAAAATTTTTTTTAGCATCATAGGAATATTTGTAAAGTTAAAATTTAGTCTTAAACAACAAAGATTCATTTTCTTTTGAAGAGCATTTGAGACTTAAAAAAAGGGGAATAATGATTTAAACACCTACTAAAATTTAAAAAGCAGATTGGTTATATTAAGAAAAAAAAAAAACTATGATTTTTTTGCATTAAAAAATTATTATCACTTATATTCAGCCCTTGTTGAAATGGTTTATTATTCTAAAAACAAATGTCATAAAATTGAGGCCCAGAATAATGATCATCTGCATATTGTATTATTAAATAAATAAAAGGTAGAACACGTAGCATAAAGCTTTATTATATTCAAAGAATTAAAGTGAATCCATATTGATTTTAAATCAGAATTTGATTTTGTTAATTTATAGAGTCTGATAAAAAATTAAAATATGTGCCACTAAATCATGACCATATCTAAGTAAATAATGATGTATAAAATATCCTTATAGAACATAAAAAAATCAATAGAAATTCCTTAAAGTTCTCTTCTAGTAATTCTACTATTTGCAGACTATAACATAATAGTACAATGATCTTATTTCCCACAATCATAATCCACTATGACTTGTGAATTTATGTTTCAAAATTTAACAAATCTTGATTGCACTATTTTTTAAATTCAAACATGCAGATCAACCATTTGGCATCTTACAAGAAGAAGAATATTACACATGCACATTATTCCACAATCTTTCTAGGAATCCCTCTAAATAAGTTATAACAAAAATTTAATAAGCTTTTTAATACAGCATTTACTGAAAAAATAATAAAAACAAAATTTCTGATTACAAAAACTTTTTAAATGCAGCTAATATAATAATACTACACTAATAAGTCCTTTGCACCTAACTCTTATTTTACTTATCATTAATTTTATTGGTGGTCATTTAACATATATTTGAAATCATTCTTTATGCCTGCTCCTAACACCAATTCACCTTAAATTGGTATTCAGATTTTTTTTTTCAGATTTTATGCATTTTTTCCACATTAATGGCACAAAGACAACTCATCTGGTTACCCACTAGTGCTCAGTGATAAGTATCTGGCTATTCTAAGAAGATCACAGATTGATATGAATTTGTCAAATTAGTGCTGATGTATTGAATATAAAAATTTAAAAAAATAAGATTGTAATTTGATCCAGCCATCACTACTGGTAGGGGAAATATTCTAATCATACAAAGACTGAAATCATGATCATCTTTCCTGTTTCCATTAAATTACATAAGAATGAATTCAATATGTTCATCATGTGTAATAAACATTAAACTAAGTGTACTTTCGTATCATTAATATGAACTCAGAAACTTAATACCGATCTACCTACCATGTAATCTGTACTAAAATTAAAATGCTCATACAAAATACAAATAACACTTTTCAAATTTTTAAAAGGGAATTAAATTCATTAATAAATATTCTTGTATAAAATATTAGGAAGTTGAACATCATGTGGTCATTAAAATAACATATCATGTCAAACTTAAAATTTGTGTTTAATTTCCTTCAATCTAGCAACCTTATTTGAGCAAACGATTTAACTTCAAATTAAATTTAATGTGATTTATGCTAGCATGATAATAAAACTATCCTTCATTTTTTAAAAATATAGTCATATGAAAACAATCATTAATAGAAACAAAATATCACAAGACTTACTTTGCTTACTCTTTACATCTTCATTAAGGAACAATAATTCACTTTATTTACTCTACTTCAGGGTAGTCTATAGTAAGCTTGAATGATCAATGATCCTCAATGATAAAGGCCAATATCTAGAAGTTAATCTGGAGATCATGAATGTAGCAATATCATTAATTTTCATGGGTTACTCAAATTTGCAATAGATAACTCTAAATAAAATAAATAGATTGAATTACTTCTCTTAATGAAGATCTTTAGTAGCATGAGCATTAACATAATATCTGATAAAAACAGTTATTGTTTGATCTTTATAATATAAATTATTATATATATATCATATGATTTTGATTATTGATATAAAATCATTTTTGATAACAAAAAAAAAAGTGTTAAAAATTCTACATTATAAATAACATCAAGAATTCTTAAATGACTTTTTTATCCTTTCTTGTCATTTAAAAGTGTGTGTGAACTGCACTAAGTTTCACATTATGTAAAATGTATAATTGTTAAATTGATTCATAAATAGCATTATTGCTTTCATAATAACATTTTCTTATTAAATACTCTTCAATTAAATTTAATGCATACTCTTTCTGTAATTTAAACTATAATTCCAAAGTTAAAAGAACAGATAGATGATTACACCTTTTTTTTGGAAAGGCAAATCAATAATGAAAGGAGAATGCATAATACTGGATTTGTTGTAAAATCTAATTTGTTCTATTTTGAAATTCCTTGTTGCATAAATGAAAAGCTAATTGTGTTAAAATTTGTTTGGAATAATGATAATAGTGCTCATTTTATTATTGGATTCAGAGAACTCAGAGAAAGATAACTTTTATTCTTTGCTGGATAGCATTGTGATATCAATATTTAATGTATTGACCAAAAGTTGCAGGAAAAAATGATATTTGTGTTGTAAACTTTATTGTTATTAAAAATTTTGAACAAAACATGAATTCATTATCACAAATACTTTGTTTAGGAAGAAAAACCTCTATAAAAGAATATGGATGCATTCGTGTTTAAAATAATGGCAATAAATAGATTATATCAGTGATTACAAACTGCTGGTATGTGAACTGGTACACGAATGCCAAGTTACCAGTATGTGACAAGTAAAATAATAACGACAAACTACATTATGTATAACATGTAATTATTTTTTAAAACATTTTTATTTTTAAAAAAATATCACAAAAATATAATTGGTTAATTTTTTATAGCAACATTTTTTTTTAAGTATAACAAAGTAAAAGTTTGATAAAAAATAGTAATATTTTGTGTTTTTACTAGTCTGTGCCTTTTCCTATATGGTGGTATGTACAGTCATAAAATCTGTTTGCAACTGTTATTTGTAGTGTTATATCCAGCATGAATGTTTTAAAAATAATTATAAGTTGTTCTTTGTTTTGTGAATTATATAGTGACTTTTATTAATTCCAAAACATACATTTAACAACTGATATAGTAATATTAAATGTAACTTTCAAATCATATTCATTTGTTTTTATTATTATTTTAATTGTCATTTAAAATAGAAAAATCAATGGCCTTAATGTGAAGAGATTTTTACAGCAGAATGGATGTAATTATTCCATATCAAAAGAAAATAAATCACCAGATATAAACAAAGATGAACCACCATCATCATCAAAATGTAAAGATAGTTAAATTAGGCAGTATTAGTCTGACTATATAAAGTATGGATTCTCCATGAAATCTGGCACAGAAACTGAACCTATTTCAGTGTGTTATATGCTTTGAAATGTTTACCAAATAGATGCTCAAAACCTTCTCTTTTGAAAAGACATTTATTATCCCACCATCAAAATTTATAAGATAAACCAATTGATTTTTTAAAAGAAAACTATGTGAATTTCATGACCAGAAAGCAGTTATGTCTTTTTTCATCAGTGTTAACAGCATTTGTGTACTAGCATCAGATTTAGTAAGTTTGCATACAGCCAGGTGCAGTAAAGCACACACAATTGGAGAAACTTTGTTGTTAATAGTAACTAAAGATATTAAACAGACAAAACTCTCCATACAGTAGTGCCACTCAGTGCAAGCCAGGGTAATCAATGGATGCCAGAAGGCTTATGCATAAAATCCCTATATAGTCAGTGAGGAGTCTTGGATCTGAGAGCACTGCATCTAGATCTTAGAATTTAATGTAACTCTCCAGCAACCACCTTTTATCTCTACTTAACTACAAAACTATGAGAATAAAATTGAAACACAAGAATACTTTCAATCTAAGCTCATTAGCTTATATAGTTTTATAGGTCTGAACTTAGTTCAGTACCCATACATTTTTGTGTCTTTGATTCTTTAATAACCATAGCCACCACTATCCTACTAGGCAGGATGGATATTAAAACTACCAAACATCGCATGATCACCATTTCTTATGCTTGCTCATAACTGTTATTAAAACAGACAAAACTCTTCATATAGTAGTGCCACTCAGTTTGGGGATATTGGATGAGTAGGCACTAGATAGAGATTTTATGCACAAGCCTTCTAGCATCAATTGATTACTCTGGCTTGCACTGAATGGCATTACTGTATGGAGAGTTTTTCCTGTTTTAATAACAGTTATGAGCAAGCATAAGAAATCATGAACATGTGATGTTTGGTGATTTAACTAAAGATATTGTGAAATCTGTACTTGGAGAAAAAGCAGCAAAGGAAATTGATAGATTATCACTATCAAACAACATATTAAAAAGGCAAATAGATGATATGGCATCAAATATTGAAAATATTTTAATCAAGAAGAGAATGCCAGTTTTATTCTTTGGAAGTAGACAAAATCACCGAGGTTTCTAGATTAGCACATTTTTTTGTATATGTAAGATTTTATTTTCTCAATGAAATTCAAGAAGAAATATTATTTTATATGTCATTATCTGCATGAACGTCAGATAAAATAAGCAATGATTATTTTATTAACAATATAAGTTGGTACAAAAGTGTTGGAGTTTGTATAGACGGTGGTTGCATAATGGTTGGATAGTTATCAGGTGTAGTAACAAAAATTAAAGTAATAGTACCAGAGTGTAAATCTATGCACTACGTAATTCATCAGGAAGTTTTGGCTACAAAATATGATTTAAGATCTATTTTTAATGAGCTGTAAAAATAGTTAACTTGATCAAATCAAAAGTATTTAATTCTTGCTTATTTTCAATTCTATATGAGATAGGGAGTTCATACCGAGGTTTGGTGGCTCTCACAAGGCAAATTCCTCAGTTAACTTTTTGAGTTACACTTAGAGATAAATATTTTTCTTACGGATTCAGGAGATTTAATAAAACATCATCTTACTGATGAAGGCTGGCTATTTAGACTAGCATAATTATCAGATATTTTTTCATGGCTAAATGATTTAAATATGAGTTTGCAGAGTGCTAACAATTCTCTATTTGACCTTAGCAATAAAATAACAGCATTTAAAAATAAATTACCATTTCTTAAAAAAAACAAATTAAGAAAAGGAATTTCAGTACGTTTTCCTATATAATCTCTCAGAAGAAAATAATTTATCAGTAACAGACTGTGTCATAAATCTTTGCATGATTGTTTTCAAAAATATTTTACTGAAGATTTTACTGCTTAAAATTGGATTCACAAACCGGAGGTTCCAGACACTATAATTGCAAAAAAGTCTTTTATAGATCTTATTAGTGATTGTGGATTGAAATTGAAATTTCAGAGTATTGGCTTGTTTTCATTTTGGCTATCTACCTGGATACAATATTCAGAACTCTCTCAACAAGCATTAAAATGTTTAATGCCACATACTTGTTTGAGAGTGGATTTTCTGCTATGATTGCAATAAAAAACAATTATATAAATTTGCAATCAGATCTTTGCCTTAAGCTGAATAAAATTGAGCCAGATATTTCTAATCTTATTAAAAATAAACAACTGCAAACCTCACACTAATTAACATAATTTTTTATTAGCCAAACAGTATTAACCAATTACACTTTTGTGATATTTATATTCAAAAATATGTTTTCATTTTTATATAGTATATTTTTATTTTGTGATATATATATATATATTCAAATTATTTTCTTTAAGTTTTTTATATTTTTACATCATATAATTATACTTAAAGTATATCTCTTACTAAATGTTCTACATTTATAATCATAATAAATATAATAGAAAAAATAAAATAAAATTAAGGAGGCAATTTTTATAAATAGGAATAAAATGCATTTAATAAATAGACAAACTCTAACATTAAAATACGGGATTCGTGGGATTTGAATTGATGACATTTGCCTGCTTTGTTTTTGTTTGTTTTTTTAATTTTCATGGCAATTAAGCTGATTTAAGAAATTAACCAAAAGTACTTCTATGGATTGAAAGATTGTTATGTTTGCCTGTTTTGTTTTTTGTTTTTTTTTTAAAATTTTAATGGCAATTAAGCAGGTTTAAGAAATTAATCGAAAGTACTTCTGTGAATTGAAAGACTTTATAATAGTTTATTACTGTTATATTTATTATTTTTATTATGATTACAGTATTGTTCTAATTATCAGACATTTTATTTATATTTAAATACATATTGTTGTAAAATGCTACGATATCTAAATAAATATAAAAATAAACCAAATACATAGTCTGTATTAAATTCTATTACATTCCACCACATACAAATTTAAAAAAATTTTAACTATTGAGACTTTATCCCAAAAAGATTGGATACTGCTGGATTACATTATACTTAAAGATAAGAATACAAGAGGATATTGTGAGCACTTACAAATACAAATTGCCGGATAGATCACAGATTAATATGCTCCAAGATTAAAATAATAGATGCACTAAAAAGTAGATTTTATTGCAACCATATGCACAACAAAATTATAGTTCATCCTTTAGAACTATCTACTATATATATTATATTTCAACAGCTACAAAACATTAAAATTGTGAGTGTTTTCCAGAAGGTTTGCATTGATGGTGTTAATATGAGTATTGAATGTCTTTAGAAAACTTTAACTTTATTGAAATATGCCAAATACATTCAACTGTTAGTAATATCATACAGGTATTAACAGTTAAATGTATATGGAATATTTAAATAAAGTTAAAATTTTTTATAGACATTCAATACTCATATTAAATGATGGAAATAGCCCAACATATAAATACAACTAAAATTGTTAATTTGGACCTCCAGAATTGTCATACAACAGAATTCTCTTAAGGAGTGTATTGTGGATACAAGTAAATCTATTTTTAAATTGTGATTTTATTAAAAGAAAATATGTAGCATTTTTTGCTTGGCAGAATAAATTAAATGTGGAGCTTCAAAATAAAGATTTAAAGTCAGACATTCAATAGTCAATGTAAAAGAAATACAGACATTTAATGATTGTAGTCACTCTAGATTTTTTTTGAAGCAAAATATGAACCTGAGAAATGATATCTCAATACAATTAAATCCAGAAATGACATTCTGCTATGTAATAATAATGATATTTTCAATAGGTGGAAAGAATATTTTGATCATCTGTTTGAACAATAATACAAGAATTGAAATGACAATTTATAATGATATATGCACTTTACCTATTCATTTAGATTTGAATAAAGATATTCAGCTTAAGGAAGTCAAAATAATTAATTTTAATCTTAAAAATGGAAAGGCTGCCAGTCCTGATGAAATACCTGAAGGTTTAAAATATAGTAGTAACATATTAACTTCGAAACTATTACTATACAGATACTTGAAAAATTATACTTCTATTGTTCCAATTTTTTAAAAAAAAAGGAAATAAAAATAATTGCAGAAATTATCATGAAATAGCATTATGTTTATTATCCATTACAGTAAAGGCTTTAATAGATTGCTTCCAATCATAGATGAATTGTTACCAGGACTCAATGTGGTTTTAAGAAATCACAAAGCATTAGAGACATGTTTTTTTTACTAGGCAAATGCAAGAAAAGTGTCAGAAACAAAATATATATTAAGTTTATTGATTTTGGCCGTAGTATTTAACTCAATTAATCAAACAAAGTTAGTCGATTATTCACCTGCTTCTAAACAATGAAATGAGAGAAAGTGTTATTATGATAGATGATATTTGAAATGAAAGCTAATGCTAAACAATAATGGTACTTGCTTCAACATTGTTTTTGATTTTTATATCAGTGGTTTTTGGAACTATTTATAGGCAGTTTAATAAACAGGGATCAAGATATGATGTCAGTTAAATAATGGAATTTTTAACTTAAATCAATTAAAAATTGATTCACAATTGACATTATGTTGATAATTGTGCTACTTTTGTCATTTCTAAACATGATCTACAGAGTGTACTTAATGTTCTGAATACAGTATATAAGAACTTTGGTTTAATAATAATTAGTATTCAAAAAACTCAAGTTCTTATCAGCCAGTAATGGAAGAAAAATCCTCAACAATTTTTAGCTTGAATAATTATTAACTTGAGAATATAAACTAATTTAAATAAATTGATAGTTTTAAAAACAGAAGGGTGAACTTAGATATTAAGGTGCAGCAAAGACTTTAATGTATTATTGCTTTTAACAAGTTAAAAGAATATTTCATCACAGAGAAATTACTACTGCAACTAAATTAGATATATATATATATAGTTACTATATGGAATGAGAAAACTTGGACATTCTTTCAATGCAGTGCATTAAAAAAGTTTCACTTAAGGATAGTCTGCAAAATTTTAAAAATACAATGGCAAAAACATAATATAAAAACAAAGTTCTTCAACTTTCTCAATGTGATACTATAAAATCCACTATTGTAAAATCACACTTCATTCAACTGGACATGTAAAATAAATAAATAATACAAAAGGGAGTTTTATACTGTAACTAAACATAATTTTTTGTAAGCAAGGTAGTCCCCTTTTACATTATAAATATTATCCCAAAAACCTTCTAAAGAAGTGCTATGTTGATTATTTCCATTGGTACATTGGAGAATTATAATTAGATATGAAGATGAAATATTTCAGAAAGAACAATCTTCTTCAGAAGAAGTAAAAATACATTATTTTTTGGAGAGTCATCACAAAACTCATCTTTCATTTTTTTTTTCTTGGAGTTGGAATAGTAATATTTGTTGGTGAGTTATTACAGCTCTGATAATGATGTATACAAATGGACAAGATTATAAAATTCTGTATATGAAAGAAGCATTTTTTAAACTTTATTACTCAAAAAGACTATAAAATATCTACAGAAATTTATAATTTGCAATAATCTTTGAGGTTATTCAAAGCCAAAAAAAACTTTACAGGTATAATTAATAAGCAGTTCAAATGAGCAGAAAATATATAAACTACAAAGAAAATTTAAATGGTGACAGGGAGAGGTATTGAAATAAAACCAACTTTAAAAAATGTATAGAAAACATACCAGATACCATGTATTTTTTAAATATGATTTTTCTGGGTAAAAATGTAAAAGTATATACATGTGTGTATTAAATCAATTTTGATTTTTTTTTTAAACATGTTTGTCTAATCGTAGGTGGTTAAAAATGAGACACTGTCCTCCTGAAATGGGTTAAATAGATTTGTACAATTGAATATTTGATTATAATATGAGGTACATAACAGACTCAAGCCCTGATTTAAACATGGTCTGTACGAGTTGGGGTATATAGTATGTAAGCTCTAAACTTAAGTGATTCACTTAAGTTTTTTAAATTCTTACCAGCGGGAGAGTGCACAGAGATTTATAATTATTTAAGAAATAGCGCATTATTGGAGATTGACTTCCATTTGAATAATTTTAAACAGATATATATATATATATTATCTTCGAATAAAAGACACGGTATGTTTCCCATCACACTGCTCTGAGAGAACAAGGAAAAACAGAGACATAATTGCATAGCAGCATTTTGAAAGACCAATAAAATAAGTTATACAAAGTATGAATATGTCTAAAATAAATAGAACATATCCAGTGGCTTTTCTTTGCAAGAGGTCAAAGTTAATTGTTCAGTATTTTGAAGGAGATTAAATAAAAACTTTAATGAAATTGTGACAGACAAATGCTTTGAAATCTGGACAAAATTTTGCAATAGGAAGTGATTACCAGAGATTCTGCTGAGGATATATGGTTCTCTTTATACCACTATAATAAAATTCAAATCAAATAAGATAGCAAATTATGCCAATTAATAATAGATGACATTAAGAATTTCAAATCTATGATTTGATCTAATTTAATTTATCAATTATTGTATAATATTCGTTAAATTGATTCAAAAACTGTAATAAGCACAATGACAAACATAGATGAAATTAATAATTTGAATTTTCATAATAGAATATAATAGCTTAATTACTTCACTCTAAATTATTAAGTAATAATCAATTCAATAACTTAACATTGAATTTAAAAATTTACCCATAGAAAGATGCCATGTTGTTGAGTTATTCGGCGGTAAAAAAAAAAAAAAAAACCTGTAATAAAATGAAGGTTATCTTATATGCTAAGAACAAATATTTATAAGGCACCTAAAGATTAATGAGATCATTAACAAAAGAAAAATACCGTTTTTGTCTCGTTGCAATTGCTTGATCAGTAAATCTGAGTAAATTATACACAATTTACTATATACATCAGAAAAATATAATTTTTAAAATGAATAATTCTATTAGTAAATGTAAATAGCAAAACAAGATCAGGAGAAGAGGGGAGATTGATGGAGAACAAGTGAAAAATTGGTTTATAAAATCAGAAATGGTGTAGAAGTTTTTATGACAAACAACAAAGTCTACTTATTCATTTTGGTAGAAATAAGATATTTTTGCACTAAAAAAGTATACAGCACATTAAACAATGAGTAACAATTAATAATGTTTTAAAGAAAGTTAATTTATCTCATACATTCTTATGGTTTAGTAGTAATTGCATTATCGTGCCATAATTGTAATCTATAGTTTAATTCTGATGAAGCTTGGGAGATTTTTTAAAACAAAATTAAATTATTTTTTTTTGACGGAGCCAATGCATATCCAATTCAGTCAGTCATTCTATTTTTATCAGAAAATTGGTATTTAGCAAGTGGTATCTAACATCTACAACAATATCTCCTTATCCTCAGATTAAGTCTAGGCTCTTTGATTTTATCAGTGAAGAACAATGAATTACAAATGCCCAGGTAGTAGTCAATAATTTGAAGGTATTCAAACATTTTAATGTTTTGAAGTTAACCTGCTCATTGCATTATATAAGCCTGATACTAGATCAGTAGTTATGTACTTTAATGACTTTTATCTAACTATGAACACTTTTGAGGTTCCTACAATTAGCTTATAAAAATGATTTTAAAATATATTGTAAAGACCTAACATCAGATCCTTTATAAATGGGCAAGGAGAACTGTCTTGGGTTCAAAACTTTAGTGTACTTAAATGCCTTTAAGTCATTGGTATAAATAGCACAGTAGAAATAAAAATGGCTGGCTGCTGTGTGGATATCTGCAATCCAGTGTACCAAATTAATGAAGGCAATAGCTAGAAATTCAACTGTAATCTGGCTTATTGCCATCTAGAGTCCACTGAATATTCATACTTACATAGATTAACAGAATAAACCATGTAAAGAGTAAAATGCTAAGACAGTCTAAATTATTCCTAAAACAAAATCAAGACTGTAATGTAATGCAAAGTAGCATTCACTAATTGGTGAGATATCTTTTTAAATTTGACCTACACTTAATCCTGATTTAATACAATACTCTTTTCAAAACAAATACTATAACTGGATTTGCATAAAAACCATTTATTCAAAAAAAAATTAAATATATAATTATCAATTTCATGGCTACGAGTATGTACTTTCAAAATGAAAGATGGGTCATTTATATGTTATAATTTAACCACATGCTTACTTCCGACCTTGACAAAAACACATTTTACTTAAACAGGCAAAGATTAACTAAAATTTATAATGCATGCACGTTTATACATACTCATAATACAAATAAGATAAGCAGATATTTTTTAAAATAAAAGTAATCTCTCATTTTATGTTAAAATATTTAATTAACAAATCGAACAATAATGGTTAAAAAGCAATCTAGGAATTTAAAAGGTAATCTCAATATTAAGATTAAACGCTCTAATTGTTAAATATCTAAATTTAATTAAAAATTATGAATATTTCTAACATAAAATATAGTCATAAACATTAAATGTATGACAGAATTTAATGCGCTACTACATTTTAATCAAAATACAAAACCAAAATGAATTCGATGTGCTGTTTTTTTTATCTCATAAATTTAAATAGTAAACGTATAATTTATTAAATAAAAAAAAACATTTAGCGAAATTTAAATTTTGCAGAAAATTCTTAAGACAATATATACATAATTTAAGCAATTATTGTTAAATTTTTAGGCAAAGATCAATATTAAAAAAAAAAATTATATTTCAGGTTACACAAAAAAAAAGTAGTAAAATACATATTAAACGAAAAAAAAAAACTTCATTTCAGATAAAGACATACGAGAGAAAAAACAGCAAACAATAGCTACATTTTATCAAACGACAATCATAACGTTTTCATTCATCGAAAAGAAGTAAATAGAAACGAAGACCGGCAAAGACGGATAATCTTCAGGTAGGATAGAAATTACGAGTATAACACTAATAAAAATAATTATTTTTTCGTTAAAAAAAAAAAAAAACTAACTAATATGTAAAAATAAAAGATTTAAAAATTAACAACATACTTGATTATCCGTTGTAATCATTGTGGTATTATTGACGATTTTCTAGGAACAGCCCGACGTATTTCTCCTCATTGTTATCTTCAACTTCGCTCCCCTCTTTCTGCCAGTCACTAGTAAAAATAAAATAATACAGTTAAAAAAAAAAAGAACCTAGCGACAAAATGTGGAAACTCGTTAATTTGTTTAATTTTTTCTTAAAAAGTACTTATATTAACAAATGACATCTTTGTACTCTTTTTTAAAAAAATAATAAACATTTAAAAGGCTTTACTAAATACGTATGCATGTCTTTTATTTACTTTCCTTTTGTAAAATTTAATTTTTCAATATTAAAATTACATGGTATCCTCTACAAAAGGGAAGTTCATTTGTCCAGGTATCTGAGAAACTGATTAAGGGAATATGTCATTAGTTGTTATAATAATATAATAAAATACTTATATAATAATAAAAAAGTCTAGTTGCTAGTGAGATGTGTTTAATTATGTTTAAATTTGAGTATGTTTGTTTTTTGTCAACTCCTGTGTTTTTATAGGTTTTTGTTATAATTCACTTTTATTCCGAGACGCATATTTAATTTGTTTCTAAAGCAAAAATAAAAATTAGTTTGCTTAGTTTTTTACTTAGTACTGAAATGCCACGTGATATCTAAGCAACTGCTACCATTTATTAACATTACTATTTTTCAGTAGTTAACAGAATAAAAATATTTGCAGCATTGACTTACTATTTTTCTATAGAGGGTATTAACTATTTCACAGAGCATTATTACTATATATATAGAATATGCATGTCAAATGATCATCAGAAAAACAGATTTATTGATTCCAAATAATTTTTTGGCAATGGCATCATGATAAAAAATTATAATCAGTTACAATAATTTATTATTTTGTTCTCACATAATCTTTACTAGGATATTTATGTCATGTGTATGTACATGTAGGTGGGAGAGTGTAGTTTAAAATAGTCATTAAAAAAGAATTTCTGACAATAGAAAAGTCTCCATACAGTAGTGCCATACAGTGCAAGCCTTAGTAATAAATAGATGCAGGAAGGTTTGTGCATAAAAATCCCCATCTAATGCTTATTCATCTAATATCCCCAGACTAGTTTCTAGCTTGTGGCTTTCATTGGTGAGGAGCACTGCACCTAGATCTAAAGATCTAATGCAATTCTCCAGCATCAATTAAATTAAAAATAGCTGAAATTTTCTTTTCATCACTATCTGACAAAAAACGTGAGATTTTTTGAATATTATTTACTAAACTAAAATCTTTATAAATTGATTCAATATCCTAAGAATATTTTATATATTATATTTTAAATTAGTAAAAATAATACAATAATCAGCATATGGTTAATCTAAAAACCAAGAGACTGAAATTTTTATTTGTGCTTTTAATAGATTTAATTTAAAAAGCACCACTTTGAAACTTATATCTCTTCTTGATGTCTGCTTTTTAAAAATACCTTTCACCACATCCAAAGAGCATAGACATAAAAATGGAAAACAAGATTAGGTTACAGTGCAACATTGTTCAACACTTATTTTCATTTTAAAATATCTGAGATAATAACATTGAATTTCATTCACTTATATAGTTGACAATCAGATAGTTTCACATATTGCTGCAAATCTGCTTGATTAATTAAGATGAGTACCTTGAATAAAATAATAAAAGCAATTTATAAATAGTAACTTTGAATTTTTTTTTTAATCGAGGCTCTAGAAATAATTTATATGTGACTAAAAGCAACCTA
Source organism: Epiperipatus broadwayi (assembly GCA_028023455.1). Classification (NCBI taxonomy): domain Eukaryota; kingdom Metazoa; phylum Onychophora; class Udeonychophora; order Euonychophora; family Peripatidae; genus Epiperipatus; species Epiperipatus broadwayi. Next base: position 4,114,686 of record JAQFVV010012490.1, on the reverse strand, counting down.
TTTAACTTAAATGTAACTTTTGCTATAGTGACTAACAGTGAAATTCCATGATAGTTGCTGCAATATTTTCTATCCCTTTTTGCTCTTATAAATTGAGGCAATAGAAAATTCCTTCAAATAAAATGGCATTATTTAACAGTCCACATATTTCTTTAAAAAATTCAGCACTACATTTGAAAATTCTTCAGATATCTCATTATGACCTGCAGCTGTTTCATTTTTCAGATTACAGAAAGCAATTTTAACTTTATTAAGTTGGATATTTTTTTATCCAAATCTAAATGAGTAGATATGTAAATATTTTTAAAAACTGTAAACTGAATTCATATATTATTATGAGAAAGAAGATTCAAATATTTCTGCTAGCTAAAATATCATCATTATCATACATTTTTAAAAAAAAAGTCATTCATAAACTTATTAAGATTATGATCTAATTTTTAAGTTCATATAGTTCTTTTAATGCCTCAAAAAAAAAAAAAAAAAAAGATTTAAAGAAACTATGATCAGTAAATGGCTGTATCTGTTTATAGTTTAATCCATCAATTATTTTGAAGACTTTTCTTCAACTGGTGGAATTTCTGCCTTAATTTTATATCCTACAATGTTGAAAATGCTACATGTTTCTTTTACTCAAGTCACCAATGAAAAAATCATAATAAAAAAAAACTTGAATGGATTTTTCTATTTATGAACGCAATAATAGTTATATTTTAGTGATACCCTTTCTCTGGTAACAAGATAAACATGAACATCCAAACTGGAAATTTTTGTGCTTTTTACCTACAAAAAGTTAACATGAGTAATAGGATTGCTTCTAATGAATGAACACTAAATTTCATGTTAATATTTTAAAATTGAAGCTAAAATTTAAAGCATCTGTTATTTTAACCTTGGAAAATATTAATTTATGATTTGTTTAACAATCTGCAGTTGTAATTATTTTAAGGAAAACTTTACTTATAGTGGAATCACAATTGCTCTTTGGCAAATTCTCTCAATGCATTTAAAGTTGAAAATTAAAAAATTCTGTTTTTAAGCTGATGACATTGGTAAAGGTGTTTCTAAAAATAATCATTGTCAGTAATTTCCTTTATTTGACAGCTCAAGAAGGAATATGAGTTGACAGTGATTATGCAATGAGGTTTTTGAAAAGTTTAAAACTAAAATTAGTCCTACACAAAAGTAATTTCTTGTAATATAGAGATTAAACCACTAAACATCATATGATCACTAGATAGGGATTTTATGCACATGCCTTCTGGCATCTGTTGATTACTCTGGCTTGCACTGAGTAGCACTACTGTATGGAGAGTTTTGCCTATTAATATAGGATTCCAGAAGTTAGTCTGCTTTCTTCAATCTGAGAAATATGTGGAATTCAGATGTATGTGACACAGTAATCTTAGCTTTGTCATCTTGAACAAAAGAAAATATTAATGTTGGAATAGATTACATGAGGAAAAGTTAAAAGATGTTTCTAAAAGTTTACAGACAATATACTTTTATATATCTTGTTTTTTAATTTAATAATTAATGAATATTAAATTCTATTTCTGTTAAAATCTTTGCTTTTACCATGTTGCTAGATATTATAAAATGAACGCCTAAGCTGAGACAGATTTTCAAAGATTCTTCATACATTGCTAAGATTCAAGTTGTATTTTTTTTGTTAATTTATACACATCATGTAATTTTAATAAATACTTTTTCATCACAAACATAAAAAGAAAATATATTGTAACATTGAAAATTATACTTTAATATCATAATCAACATGCAAATGTTTTATTAGTAATTGCAAATTATATAATAATTATAATTATTATTTGTCACTATATATATATGAGAATGTGTGTCATGATAAAATGGTAAACTCTGGATTGCAGCTCTAATTATTACTTCCAGTGCTTGAATTTTTTAGAATTCCTGAGCAAAACATTTTTTATTATTGTTAAAAAGAAATTATAAAGAAATCAAGTCATGTGTCACATGACCTAATTTAATAAGCTTGTATTACAAATGTTATATATAGAGGTCACAAATAAGCTCTTAACAAGCTTTTCAGAATATCCCCAACCCCAGACCAGTTTCTACTACTGGCTTCCTCACTGAGGTGCTAGGATATTCAAGCTTTAGATTAAAAATGTCAGATCAAACCCAGCACTTTATCTAATAGATAACTATTAAGTAAAAAATCTAAAATTTTCAGATATTCATATGTCTTCCAATCCAGCTATCTAACTTAAATAGCCATATGGAACTGAACCAAGCTTACTTAATTAGGTCATGTGACATATGCCTTTATTTCTTTATAATTTTATTTTTACTATTAAGGCTTTGGTAATTTTATATTGCTAAAGTTATTAATATATGGTTATCTGAACTTGGTTCAGTCCCATATAGCTATTTAAGTTAGATTGCTGGATTGGAAGACATGAATGTCTGAAAATTTCAGATTGTCTACTTAATAGTTATCTATTAGATAATGTACTGAGCTTATCCTGGTATTTTAATCTAATGCTTGAATATCCTAGCTTGTTAAGAGCTTATTTGCGAGCTCTATATATATATATATATATATATAACATTTATCATTGTTATAAATAATCTTCATACTTCCCCATTCTTTTTAAATTCATATAAATAAGAGGTGATGGTCATGTGATGTTTATTGGCATAAATAAAGATACAGTAAAAGACAAATGACCTTCCAAGATGCATTTCATGCCAAACCAGCACTCATCAGTTGGCCCAGGTCACTACCTCCCATATATATCTCTATTATATGAAGAGTATTTAAACACAGAAAGCTATTTTTATAAGCACCAGGTTCAAAAAATTTCTTTACACATCTTGTGAATAATATTTCATCTTCTCCAGAGAGTTGTATATATTGTATTTGAAGTTTTCATGAATTTATTATGTAAACAAAATAAAATGTGAGTTTTACCCATGTAAATTAGTTTTAAGTCTTTTAGCAATGATGTTGCTATGAAATCCTTCAATGACCCTTATTGTTCCCAAGGCTAAACTCTTTTTTATTAATAGACTTTTTATTCATAGATTTAATAAGAAATAAGTTGTTTTATGAATTTAAACCCAGAAAGCTATTATTAAAAAAAAATGGTTTAATCTTGGAGACTATCAGTTGTAGTTCTGCTTTTTCTAGCAACAATATTGTTAAATCATTTAAAGCTAATTTAGAAATAAAATCCACACTTTAATTTTTCATTATAAATTCATGAAAAATTCAAATCTAATATATATATAATAAATAATAACTATATCTAGTTTACAGCATGTATTCCATCTTGGATATGAATTAAATATTTCCATGGATTGTTATTATAATAAAAAATATAAATGAGGAGATAATATTAATGTAAATAAAAATAATTTTGTATCTTTGTTGTTATCAAGAAATTATCAATTACTATTAATTGATAATCCCTGAGCCAAACTCGTTTTTGTTAGTTCTTTTATTTTAAGTTTTTTTTTATGTAAAAGGAATCCTCATTTCTAGTCTTTATTATATAAATATGTTGCTTTTCTAAAATAATTGTTCTTATGTCAAGATACTCATCAAATGTCTACATATGAATTTTATTTGATTTACTAAAAATTCTTTTTGATTTTTTTAGAAGCAAGCTGTTTTTTTTTTCTTTTACTCCAATTTTGTCATTTTTTATAAACTTGAATAATCAATAGATGCCAGATGGTAGTATTTATAAAATCTCTGAGATATGTTATGCATATATATTCAGACTAATTCATTTCTGGCCTATTGTCTTCATCAATAACAAGTTTTATATATGTAGCTAGTGGACCTTGATGTTTTGAATCTAATGCATCTTTTGTCCAACAGCCTTCATTATCAAGCTGTCAGCTAAAATTCGTCAAAACATCTTACTATTTTAAATCCAAGATAACTTGCTTGTATAACTTGTATAGATATTGAGGTTTTATATTAATTCAATATTTAAAAGTTTTGTGTCTTCATTTTTATAGAAACTGTACACATTTTATCCTTGGGTTAAAATTAATATAAACTTTTTTTTAAAAAAAAAAAAATCATATAATCACTACATGGTGCTTTTCAAAAGCAGACTCTGTTTTTTTCTACTCCAGTTCTGGGACCTAATATAAGCATTAGTAATCATTTGATGCTATATGATAGTGCTTATTATATTATTATTTAATGCTGACTTGATATGCTGTATTTCCATATTAGTTTCTGAACCATGGCCTTGTTAGTGAGGAGTCGTGTTTTTTAACATTTTAATTATGATTTAAAGTGATATAATTGTTATGTAGAATATCAGAATTATTATTATTTTTATATTTTACAGCATTACTTTTTTTTAAATAAAGCAATGATTTTTAATTAAAGCATCAGACTTAAATTTGGATCATTAACCATTCTAATTTAGTTATAGCAAAAGTTAGTTGTTTTTTTATTTAGTTCTTATATATTTATATATAAAGAGAAAAATAAAATAAATTATCTTATTTTTAATATGCATTAATAACTTATAGTCAAATATATAGAAATAAAGTGCAGGAAATTATATGAGCATACTGAAATTTGGTTTCTGCACAATTAAAAGTTCATACATTCTTTCAAAAAGTTACCAGAACTTGCAATATTTTTCGAATTCAACTTCTTTTAATGTTTTTGTAGCTATAAAATTTCATATAATTATATTTAATTATTTTTAAAAGTCTTTTTTAAAAATAAAATCCCTTTAATCATCATATAAAATATTAATTAAAGTACTTTTAAATAAAATCAAGCAATAATACAAATAACAAAAGCAAAAAGAAAACATTTTAAAATAATCTATAGATTACATTCTACAAAAAAAAAAACATATAATACTAAATTGTCAATGCATTTTACTACTGTTCCACAATGCTTTATTTACCACCATTTTTTACAGTTTACAGTTTGAGTTGAGACTAGGAGATATAAAATTCTGAAGAAGATTGCTGGGGCAATCGAAACCCTAAACAATAAAAAAGGAGGTAAATAAAGCATTATGTAACAGTAGTAAAGTGCATGGATAATTTAGAATTATATGATATACATTTGGTAATGCAATAAGAAAGAGTAGTTATTATACTTCTTGAAGGAAAAAAAACTTATATTTCAGGGATAGTCACATTTATTCAAAATAAGAGCCAAACATAATAAATTTCAGTTGTTTAAGAGCCACAAATACCATTATCCAGTAAGAGTATCATTATCAGCATCAAATTATATGATTACTGACTCTTGTGTAATATTTGACATCTAAAAAAACAATTTTTGATTTAAATCTTACATTAAAATTGAATTTATGAATATGTTTATTTATTATTTTAATAATCTTCATATTTCCTCTTTCTTTTTTATTCTTCATATAAATAAAGATACAATAAGTCAAATAACCCCCAAGATGCATGTCATGCTGAAACAGCATTTATCAGATGGCCTAGGTCACCAGCTCTCATATATATCTGTATTATATGAAGAGTATTTATCTATGGCGAATTGTCACATCTTTGTTTAATGTTTATTTACAATAAACATTAAATGTTCATCTTAATCCAGTTGACTACAATGTCCACCAGATCATAGCCTGTAAATAAATATAACTCTTTAAAAGTTTTTATCTATCTTTTATATTGATTAAGATGTCAAAAGAAGCTGTCAATATATTTTCATGATTTCATATATTATATATAAATGAGTTGCATGTGATTCTTTATTTGTAGTTGAACCAACTCTGTTATAGACAGTGCAGCATTAATAACAAGTATTTTTTGAAAGCATTAGTGATATTAAAAAAATTATTCCTATTTTTTTTATTCTTCATTCAATAAAATTAATGCAACAAAGTTACAAATCTTTAAGAATACTCTTAAGCACTTCTATTCATTTCAGTCTGCACAGAATTTGCAGAGAGAAAAAACTGTAAATTAATTGGTCAAAATTCAGAGCAGTGATTGAATAAAAAGACTCTAGGGTAATATTTGAAAAATCTACTTCCTGGGTTCTGACTATATAAACAAAACATTGCTTAAACAGCACAAACATTAGAAAAATTTTAAGAAATTAGAATTACAATGATATTTCAACTACAAAAAATATTGAAATAATTATTCAAGTAGTAGGCTGCTAAATCTTGTTTAATGAAGATCACAAGGATTAAAAATGATATAATGGTCATGGGTCCTTTTATGTTACAGCAAAAATATAAATTTTTACTGCAAATTCAACAATTAAAACACATAAACTTCTCCATTATATTAAAAAATATTAAAAATACTGACTTGTGTTGATATTTTCTCGGAAGAAAATGGCATAACCATCATAAATAAACTTTTCTGAACTGTATTTGTTGCATTTGTAAAAAAGAAATGATCTACCAGTTGTCTTCATAATCAAATAGTTAAAGGCTTTAAATTGATAGCATTATTAATTTTGTGCAAATCAAAGTATCTTTTTTTATATTTACCAAACTGAGAATCACGACTTTTCCAGATTTATGTATTTAACAACTACAGTAATAGCACTAACTCTGTTACTCAACTATAGAGTCATTTATGTTCACATAAATAGTTAATGAATGTCAATTAGTAGTACTAATTTAGATTTCTGTCAAGCAACCTTCATCAGTAAGAACTATTGAATTACACAAATCTATCCAGCAAACACATTTATTTACTTCTCATTTATTAAGTGATGGCTTGAAAGACTCAACATTTTAAGGTTTAAAATAATTTGCTTGGACAGCTGAATTAAATTAACAATTATACATTTTAGTGATCTTAGTTATATATTAATTATAGAAATTTTTGATTTTTCCAGATTCAAGATAACTTATAAACAAAGAGCTTTGCTAATTGCTCGACAAGTTTTGTGATAAATGCTTAGCAAGAGAAAACATTTAAAATATCTACAACCAATGATTTCATGGTTTGGTCCTCCTCAGTGAGCTGCTAGGGTAGTTTCAGACATTAGATCTAAAAATAACAACTCAAAGCCAGCATTTATCTAAGAGCTAACCATTGAGTATAAAAATCTGAAATTTTCAGATACTTAAATGTCTTCAAACTCAGCTATCTAATTCAAATAGCTATATGGAGTTGAGAGATCTTCAGCCAAACCATATATTAGAAGTCTTTTTTTTTTTTCAAACTTGCTTATATTTTTAAGTTCTTTGTTAACATCATAATATTGTTGTGTTTGGTCTAGATTACAGACCTAACCTACAGAAAATAATACTAACACCAGTATTACAATTAATATAATATTTATTATATTCACAAATATATATAATACATAATAATATGGTTATAATGTGAATGCATGGATCTGGGTCTTGTGGTTCTACTGCTTCCAGCTACACCTAATAGCTTGTTTCACAAGTAGGGAGAATGACTCCTCCGGCTGTACAAGACAGCTTGCTTTGAGTCAACAGTAGTCTTAGCAGCATCCAGTCTCTCTATGGACTTGCCTAGTGCATGGACAAATAGTTTATTGCTATCATGGGAATGGCTAACTGCTTCTCAGCTTATCAGGGCTTCCCTGGGAGAATGCATACTGTCTTTGTAGGTTAGACAGACATTCTCCTGTTTCTCACAAAAGGCTGGCCATTTATTGTCAGATCCCTGACCATACTGAAAACATTCAGATTCAGTGATCATCACTGCTTATTGGTCTGTACTAATTATTGGCTATGTGTTTAGCTGTATCAGTTTATTGGCCAGTAGCAAACAATGCTTAATCCGATCAGATAAAGAAGGAATCTGGAATAGTCCACTTCCGAGGGAAAGGAAGACAATAACAAATATCCTTTCTTGTTTTTCCTGAAAGCTCTTTGGAAATATCTATTCAGTCCCCTTAAATGATTTTTACATCTTCTGAATTTCTTATTTTGCTATCACTACTATATCTTTTGAAATCCATTTTGATTTTTTTTAATTATATTCAAAAAATTTTTAGATTCCTTTTTAATTATTTCTTCACTTCCATTTTATAAGTCATCAGGTTATCTGCCAATTGATATAGTAACAATATTCAGCAAGAATAAAAATATTCTTTTTCTGAAGTTTTTGAATTTAATGTTAAATCATAAGCATTTACAATGAGATACTATTGCGTAAAACTTTTGACTATCATTAGCATTTCAATGAAAAGTTTAAGAAAGTAATAATAAAAGAACTAGCACTAATCATTTTCTTTTCATTTATTGAACTATTTTTTTAAGAAATATAGTAGCCATTTATTCATTTACTGAAACTTCTTTCATGTCAAAGATAAGTTTCAGTACAAGAAATTAAATCATCTTTAAATCTTAACCATCTTTATGTTCAAACATTCAGATACTGAAGAGGCCACATAAAGCAAAGTTTTCCCATTCTACTTATCCATATTTAGAAATAAAATTGAAATACTTATTTTTATTATTATAATTATCTTCTGTTTTACAATTGTTACTAATATTAGTTATTTTTCTGTTTAAATGAGCACAGTAAATGAACCAAATTTTACAAGACAATGTAATTTCTAAATCATCATATATTCTTGGGAGGTAATGAAACTCACTGTATTTATTAAAATTTGAACTCAATTTTTTCAAAATAAAATGTACAATATTCCATCATAAAGCTTTTCATCAAAGATTTATCATCCTTCTCAAATTTATGGACTTATATTAAAAACTGAGGTCTTTACTAGAATATGTAAACTTCTCCCAGGATATTCTGTTCAAATACATTTCACTAATCTGGTGCAATATTAATATAATAATAATTCATTTCTTTGAGGTATCTAAACATTACATTTAGTATTCCTATTAATATCCAAAAGACTTCTAAATATGTGAGGAGTAGAGAATTCTAAATAAGAAAGTTTGATCATAAATGGATGATATTGAATATTTATGTTTATCAAAATGATTTAATTCATGACATAGAATGGGACATAAATGAGTTTACCTGAGATCCTAAACAAGTCCTTGATTTAAGAATTTGTCTTAGATAGATTTTGTCAGGACGTCTAAACATTTTATATTTAGCATTTGCTGTTAATTAAAAAAATGTTATTTTAAAACAAATGCAGATCTTTCAATATGTAACTTCACTATTATTATCAATAGCACTCAATTAAATACAATATTAGGACAGTTCCATCTATGTGATACTAACTTTTTAAAATTTCTATAAGTGATATGTATTTTTCATGAGTGTATGTCCATCTTACCAAATCGTATGTATTTAGTCATTATTAATTGCCAAAGAAGTATAGTAATAAAGAAACAAACTATTGCAAAAAGAATTAACACAGTATATAAAATAATTAAAAAACATTCTTGTGTAGTGTTTGCTCAATGAGGACAATTTGTAATTAGATAAGTCAAATAATAAAATTGAAACAACAGGCTATTATTATTCCAAAGACTAATCATGGACTTGTATGGTAAATAGCTATTAACTTATGGGAAGTTAAGTACTTGCAAACATGTAACCCTAGTGGTCCCTTTGCAAGTTGAGAGAATAGGATAACATTCTGGAAAATCAAATTCCTTGAGGAAAGGGAGAAAAGATCTAATAAGTTTCCCATAGTACTTTTATTTTATTTTGTAAGTCTCTGGGATATTGATGTTCTTTATATAGCTTTGCATAATTAGGTAATTATTTATAATATTTATAAAACTGAATGATTTTTTTTTCATTTGTATATATTTGTAAATCAAATAAAATAGAAATTAATATAACATTACAATACTAACCAACAAAATTTTACTAAAATTCTTCCACAGCCATGGTTTCATCTATTAATAAATAAATCTTCTCAAATAAAATTTAATTAAACATATAACATATACATACTAAACAAAATAGTCTTCCCTTCATTCACTTCAAAAACCAACTAACTTTAACATCAAAGGATGTCTTCATGAGATTGATAGCCTCACATTCAAAAAATTATATCATCAAAGTTTCTTTTACTTTTCTTTTTAATTCACTTTTTTCATAAAAAGATAAGCTCTACCTTGTCAAATAATATTCTATGATCTGTATTCACTTCATAAATATACAAAGCTCAGTTTTGATATCTATTTTTAACTCTATTCTTATGAAGTTTAAATCTTTCATTAAGACTTAATTTACTCTGGCCTATATAAATTTTATTACAACTGCAAGATATCTCATAAATGACTCCAAGCATAGATTTGCAATCAATTGACTGTTTTGAACTATTTAGTAATGAATTTAATTTCAGGTCTTTCTTCCAGACTAATCAATAAAAACCTATTCTTATAAATCAATTTAGTAATTGATGCTTTATAGGACAAAGAAATAATCTTTATTTACATTATCAATTAAATTTTTATTATTAATCCATTTATAGATATTATTTAATATTTTTAATAAATTCATGATTATATCCTAACTCAATATAGTCAGAGGCAAATTGGCTCCTCTGAATATAACTATTATTTTCTTACTGTTTTAATGAAATTTGAATATTTTTCTGCAGACAAGATTAAGGTTATTCATGATTTGCTATTGTTATTAGAGGTTTCTATGTATTTTGTGTGTAATGAAGTGTTTTATAAATTAAAAAAAGATGGGTTATTGGTTATATTATTTCTCATTTAATGTGGTCTTTAAAATTATTTGTTAGGTATGTTGATGATTGTTTGTTATTCAGAAAGATAAATTGAAGGATTTTTTGATAGATTCAGTGCTTTTGATTCTAATATTAAATTTACTAGTGAAGGGAATACATTTAGATTTGATAAGTTGAAATTTTCAGATTTAACTGTTGATAAAGTTGATAATGTTTTATTTTGTAATCATTTTACTAAAGCAAAGACAGTTATCAACTTTTTACTTATAAGAAACTTTCTTTATTGAATTTTTGTTATCGGAATAGAAGACTTAATAATTTTACAAATAATAGTTACATTCAGAGGAGTCAATTTGCTTCTGACTATATTGAGTTAGGATATAATCATGAATTTATTAAGATTATATTTAATAAAAAATATCTATAAATCGATTAATAATAAAGATTTGATTGATAATGTGAATATAGAAATTATTTCTTTGCTCTATTAGGCATCAATTAGTAAATTGATTTATAAAAATAGTTTTTTATTGGATGATATAAAAGTGGCCTGAAAGAAAAGCCTGAATGTAAATTCATTACTAAATATTTCAAACAGCCAATTGATTGCAAATCTATTCCTGGCATAGTTTATAAGATAACTTGCAGCTATAATAAAATTTATTGTCAGAGTAAATTAAGTCTTAATGAAAGAGTTAAAGTTTATAAGAGTATTGCTTAAAAATAGATATCAAAATAGTTTTATATATTCATGAACTGAAAATGGGTCATAAAATATTATTTGACAATGCAGAGATTTTCTTTTATGAAAAAAGTGGATTTTGAAAAGAATAAAATGCTTTGATGATAATTTTTTTTGAATCTGAGACCATCAATCTCATGAAGACATCCTTTATTGTTAAAGGAAGTTGTTTTTTGAAGTGAATGGTATATATATGTTGTATGTTTAATTGAATTTCACTTGAGAAGGTCTATTTGTTAATAGATACAACAATGGTTGTGGAAAAAGTTTAGTAAAATTTTGTTATTTTGGCAAGAATTGTAATATTATATGAATTCTATGTTATTTTTAATTGCTAGTATAGCATTAAACAGTATTTAATTTTTAACTCGTAAAAAAGTATATTTAATTATAAAAATTTATATAATGTTTGATTTCTCAATGCATATCACCCAGCCAGTAAATAAAAAGCAAACTTTCTCAAAACAGTGCAAACAAATCATTTAAAGGTTCAATACATATAATGAATGAGTTGAATCATTCATAAAATTACTATTTTTTTGAATATAAAGAAAGATGTTCTCATGTGAAAACTGAAATCCCAGTCATAAAAAATCCCCAAAATAAGTAAATTTTTATTAATTGATAAAGTGGTTATATTTTATTAAGTATATATATTTTTTAATTATATACAAATTTTGTTCAGTTTTTTTCTTCAAATCTTTCTTTTCACTTCATTTGGCAAGAGGTATGAATAGCTAGCTCTCAGTAGGAACAGCAAAAAAATCTCAGCCAGTCTTATTGAATAAAGTTACTGTATTCTATTTGCCATTTTGAATATGAAACATCATTTGACCTCTTGAGCAACTATGTATTATGTAATAAAATTAATAGTTAGTACAGTAATATACCTCATTCCATCAAAAGGATGTTATTTTTGAAGCTTTAATTAAAATTTTCTAAATCTTGCTGCCTTGAAAAATTTAGTCTAATGATGGTAGTAATTGATTTAAGAGCCAAAGATTTTTCAATATATTTTTGCAGAAATTGAAACTATGCTCTTTCTTCCACTTATCAAATGTTGTTTGATCTCCCATGCAAATTTAAATAAATACCAATATTATTCTGCCGCAAAGAGATTGCCTTAACATGCTTTGCTTATGACATTGTATTCAATCCAGGTTTAGTAAAACTTGGATTTTTTTTTAGGTAATTGGCCATAACAAGCCTAGTTAATCATTCAATATTCATTAAGAAATATTTATCAGCTATTCTTAGCTTGAAAGTAAACAAGAATAAAAATGCTAATATTTTTAACATCAGCTATTGATTAGCCTAAGAAATAGTGCTTTTTCTTGATTCTTTTCTCTTTGCAATTATGAGCAATAGTTGAGAACCATTTACCTGAAGAGTAGGCTGGTTTTTGATCAGAAAGAAATTCACATTAAAAAAGTTTTTAAAATAAATAAAAGTGTTACTATTTTTATTGATCTAACCTCAGCTTATGATTCTATTTGGTCTAAAACCTAAAATTTTTAAATTCAGAAAAATCATTAATTTACTTGAGAAAATGCTCTCAGAAAAATTCATATGGCCCTAACTGATAATTGTAATGGACATAAAATTTCATAGATTATTTGCCATAGGATTCTGTTCTTTTATCTATTATATTCAACATTTATTTGTGATCTTGACTGTAGAAAATTCATTTATGCTGCCAATATTGCTTTGACTTCTCAAAAAAAAAAAAAAAAGATCTTTACCTGAAATAGAAAAATCTCAAAATGGATATAAAAAAACTGAAAATATTTTTCTAATCCAATGAAGACAGTAGGTTCAATTTTTCATGTAAACAACAGGGAATGATCTTGTAATCTAAATATAGAATTTTGCAAGACTATCCGTGCTATTTAGGTATGATCTTGGATCATAGATAGCCTAATTTATTTTTCTCATTTATCTAAAGTTAGATCAAGATTATCTAATCCATTGAAAATAAGATATTCAATTTATCTCTAAACACCAGGCCATCATCTCGTAATATAAATATAAGCTTTTGTAATAATAGACTACCCATGCTATTTAGAAGTGATATTAGACTATAGCTTAACTTATTTTTCTCATTTATTTAAGGTGAGATCAAAGTTAATTTCGAGAAATAACCTTCTTGGAAAACTGGTTAGCATTATTTGGAGTTAACTTGCAAGTACATTATGGATATTTTCCTTAGTAGTAGGATATTTAGCTGGTTAATAATGTGACCCTGATTGGAAAAAAGTTCCCATACTAAATCTCTGGATATTTAATTAATTAAATATTATCTTAAATATTTTTGACATTCTTAAGTCTACTCTTTTTAATAACTTATTTTATCATCTATTTCTCAGCTACATATTAGGGGGAAAGGGGCATGTATAAAATGTTTTTAAGCAGATTGGACTTGCCTGTAACTCATGATACAATAACACACCTAACTCTAATCTTAAATTAAGATCCTCTTTTCGGATGTTCACCCAAAAATTTTCAATTGAAGAATTACAACATAAAAAGTGGAATTCTTGTAAGGTCTCATAAAAAATTATTTTTCTAGAATCAACAATAAATGTAGATTAGATCTTCTTAAATGCAACTGGAATCTCACTAATAGAGTGAAAATAATCCATGGTTAATGCACTCATCTGTTTTATAAGTAAAATTTAACAGCCACTGATCTATATAAGTATGGACAAACATGTCATGAATTACATAATTAATGACTGTTGAATCTACGCCTACAGTGGCAAAATTGAAAGATTTAATAAAGCCATTAGTGAACCTAAGTTTTGATTGAATAACTACAGATTTTTAAAATATTATTTTGTTAATTGTAGTGTATTCGTGGTGACGTCACAGTTACTGCAGAATGAATATTATCGCAACTGCGAGACTTCAGAGGGAAGCCATGTTAGGACGGTGATTATGCTTCCCTAGTATGTACAAGCATTATGTATAGTAATAGTAATAAATGATTAACTAGTAAAGGTTGTTTGTGTTTATATGTATTCGTGATACACAACACTTTGGCGACGAGGATGGGATGCCGCTAGCTGCATTATTTTCTTTACCTTGGGATTACGGCAAGAAACTACAGAAATACTTTTTTCTTCGCGAAGACGTTCAACAAGGCGTTAATGCTCAAGGATGGCAACTGTCGGGAAGTTATCTGCATTCGACGTTGAGTTCCCACAACTATGGGATACGTATGCATCGCAAGTCGAATTTTATTGTCTGGCGAATGATATTACAAGTGAAGACAAGAAACGAGCTACTTTGTTGGCAGCCTGCGGACTACAAACGCTATCGATATTGCGGTCTTTGATAGCCCCAGCTCAGCCGTTAGAAAGGTCATATGACGAGCTCACCGCTGTGTTAAAACAATACTTCAATCCAAGGCCCTCTATAATCTATCAGCACTACCAGTTTTGCCGTCGTGAACAAAAAGAGGGAGAGACTATTAGTGTTTTTCTCGCGGGACTGAGACGTCTCGCGGAAGGATGTGATTTTGGCACGACACTCGTCGAGCGCCTCCGTGATCAGTTTGTTTGTGGACTGAGAGATGAAAGTGTACAGCGCCGACTGCTCACCGAAGAAACATTAACCCTAGATGCCGCAGTGCAGAGGAGTTTAGCAGCCGAGGCAGCGGGGACCCAGGTGCGGGAGATGCATGCTTCTGGATTGTCATCATCAGTGGATCTAATACAACACCGCCGGCAGTTTCCTATCAAATACAAAACGGAGTTACAAAAACATATAATGCCGACTGTGCCATGTTGCGGCTGTGGTGGTACACATGTTTGTACAGAATGCCCTGTTCGCCGAGCAAAATGCCGTTTTTGCCGAAAGACAGGTCACATCCAAAGGGTATGTAAGGCCCGACAACAGGACACTCAGACATCATCCACCCAGTGCATGGCAGTGAAAGGGGAATTGGATACTGATGGGGCATTGGACTTAATATACAAGCTCCATAGTGACAGCAAAACTCTCAGAACTACAGCAAGAGTGCTTATTAACAATACTAAATGCTGCATGGAAGTAGATTCCGGATCGGAATATTCAATTGTATCTCGGGGGGTTTTTCAAGACTTGTGCAAAGGAAAACCGCCAGTGTTGGAACCTGTGCAAACGACACTGCAGATTTTCAGCAAAACCGGATCACCTTTATGGGACAGTGCTTTGTCAGCGTCAAATACGGAAAGTATTCAGCTTGTTTACGCCTGTTAATTGCGGAAAGAGCATGTACAAATCTACTTGGCCAGGAATGGTTTGCCCCCTTGGGAATATTTTTATCGGGGGTGCATGCAGTTCGACATTCACCAATGCAAAATATCATTGATGCTTTTCCCCAGGTTTTCAGCACTACTCTTGGAAGATATCGAGGATCGCCAGTGTCTTTACCGATAGACCCAAAAATACCACCTATTCGCCTCCGAGCCCGGCCATTGCCATTGGCTATGAAACCAAAGGTTGACGCAGCGCTGGACACCTTATTAAAGGACGGAATCATCGAGCCAGTTTGCGACCCTGTATGGGCAACCCCAGTGGTGCCCATCATCAAAGCGTCAAGAGAGGTCCGCCTTTGCGGTGATTATAAGGTGACCGTAAATCAAGCATTGAGAGATCACCCATATCCAATACCAGCAGTACACCATTTTCTCGCATCGTTTCCTAGGAGTTCAGTGTTTGCAAAAATAGACTTAGCTCGAGCATACCTACAACTGCCGGTAGATGAGGCATCGGCGGATGCACAGACCATTATCACTCATCGGGGAGCCTTCCGAGTGAAGAGATTGCAGTACGGCATTAGCGTGGCCCCAGGAATATTTCAGGGAATGTGGACAACATACTAGGAGGTATTCAGGGAGTTTTCCCATACTTCGATGATGTACTGATATGTGCAACATCTGATACGGACCTAACCACCAAATTAAGAACAGTCTGCAGCAAATTGGCTGCCTGTGGGCTGAGTGTAAATAAAGACAAATGTGTCCTCGGAGTGTCGTCGATAGACTTTTTGGGATACACCCTGGATGCAGAGGGCCTGCACCCAGCGGCCGACAAAGTGGCTATTAGGAGAGCACCGACACCAACAGATAAGAAGCTACAGGCATTCTTGGGGTTGCTCAACTTCTACAGTAACTTTTTGCCACACCGAGCTACGACAGCTGAACCACTACATAAATTGCTTAAGGCGGATACAGTATGGTCATGGACCAAAGAACACGAGAGAGCGTTCACACAATTGAAGGAGGCCCTGACGTCCGACGATGTGCTGGTGCCTTTCAATCCCTGCCAACAAGTGGTGGTAACCTGCGATGCTTCACCATATGGAGTGGGAGCAGTACTTAGCCTGAAGTATGCAAACGGCCTATGTTCACCGGTTGCTTTTGCATCACGAACACTCACCAAGTCTGAAAGAAATTACGCTCAGATAGACCGGGAAGCACTTGCTATTATATTCGGGGTGAAACATTTCCACCATTTCGTATATGGAATACCATTCGAGATAGTGATTGACCACAAGCCACTGCTGGGAATCTTCACGTCGGACCGGCCGACCCCATTCATTCTATCACCCCGAATGCAAAGGTGGGCATGCCTCTTGACGGCTTACAACTTCAGACTGCAGTATGCACCAGGGAGGAGCATAGGGAACGCAGATGCACTGAGTAGGTGGCCATCCCCTGCAGTTCAGCAGAGTGAGGAGAAGCTGCGAGCAGTATTATTCCTTGAGGACTTGGAAAACCCACCAGTTTCTGCAGAACAGATCGAGAAAGAGACTAAAGCAGACCCTGTGCTATCTAGAGTAAAGGAGTGCATCCTGACAGCATGGCCAACACACATTCAACAAGAACTTCAATCTTATCAGTCGCGAAAAAATGAGTTGTCAACACACCGAGGATGTTTGCTGTGGGGGGCACGGGTGGTCATACCGACATCTCTTAGACCCATAGTTCTTCGTGAGCTGCACCTGGGACACATGGGAATTGTGAGAACAAAAGCACTTGCACGCTCATATGTCTGGTGGCCTGGAATGGACCAGGACATAGAACAACTAATAGCTAAATGTAACAACTGTCAAGAGATACGACACCAGCAACCACGTACACCAACACATCACTGGGAGATTCCAGCTCTGCCATGGTCATGAATACATGTGGATTACGCTGTACCTATCCAGGGGAAAATGATTTTAGTTGTCGTGGATGCACACTCGAAGTGGATCGACGTCAGTGAAATGCCATCGACAACGACTGGAGCTACCATCTCAGCACTTTTCGCAACACACGGTCTTCCCGAATGCATTGTCTCAGATAACGGCCCTCAGTTCACTGTGATGGAGTTCACCACCTTCCTTCACCGGAATGGCATTCGCCATGCAAGAGTTGCTCCGTATCATCCATCAAGCAACGGGTTGGCAGAACGTGCAGTACAATTTGTTAAGGAGGGATTGCAACGTCTACGCAACGGGACCTGGAGTCAGCAGCTTGCACGTTATTTACTAATGCAACACACTACGCCATCAACAGCAACGGGACTTAGCCCGGCCGAGCTACTGTTCAAGCGGCGCATAAGAACATGCCTGGATTTTCTGCACCCTGACAGGGCACCGCAAATAACTCAGATACCGATACAAAGAGTACAAACATTCCAACCACAGGATATAATTTTGACACGTAGGGCTGGAAAGAACTCACCATGGATACCTGCAGTTATCCAACATCAGACAGGACCATTGTCATACGAGATTCTAACGGACTCCGGAATTCAAAAAAGACATGTAGACCCCTTGCGACCTAGAGCGGTAAATGCCCACACAGAGGAAACTGCGGCAAACCAGGATAGTCAGAATGAGACAGCACTTGGAGAACCCATTCAGGTGGCCGCACCTACCACCAGTATACACCGAGAGAGTAAACCACAAACATCTAGTGGTCGCCCTCGGCGAGTACGCCGCCCTCCTGCACGTCTGTTGGACTATGACACTTCTCAAAAAAGGGGGGAAAGGGAAGGAGTGTAGTGTATTCGTGGTGACGTCAGTTACTGCAGAATGAATATTATCGCAACTGTGAGACTTCAGAGGGAAGCCATGTTAGGACGGTGATTATGCTTCCCTAGTATGTATAAGCATTATGTATAGTAATAGTAATAAATGATTAACTAGTAAAGGTTGTTTGTGTTTATATGTATTCGTGATACACAACATTAATGATTAAGCCATTTTAAAAAATGCAAAAAATACATATACTAAATAAAATAGCAATTCAAAAACCATTTCACTTTTACATCTCAAGTCAACAAAATGCTCCCCCTGAACTTAAAATGCAAATTATATACTTTTGTTTAAAGTAAATTTTATTCTGAATAATATTAGGCTTTTTTGTATATGAAAAAAGCATAAATTTTATCTCCTCCCTTCCCAATCAAATTTGTTTTGTGAAAATCAGCTATACTCAAATGTAGTTCATAAAGATTAATTATTTTTCACATAATGTTTTATATTTTCTATTGAAATATTTAGTAATTTCTTATGATTTTCTATTCTTTATTTCATATACTGTATAATATTTATAATATCTTACTCCAATATTTTACAATCCATTATATTTACACCATTTACTAGCTTTTGCTAATATATATTTTTGATTCATTAATTTCTTTTGTTTTTAGCTGAGATTTTTAATTTTTAAATAAAACATCTACATTCTTTCAATTTCTTCAGTTTATCTTACATATAATTGGATCATCTATTATTTTTTTTTGTAATTTTCAGATCACCAGAATATTTATTTGGGAGCACAAAGCCAGGTGATTTTTAAATCTCAATTTTAATAATTAATCAAAGCAACTTCAATTTAGAATCAATTCAGAAAAGTTTAGCTCTTCAGTCTATCATTCTCACTACTGGTCTAATTTTCCCAGGAAATTTAAAGCTCCCCCCCCCCCTTATCATTTGCATTCAATATCTACGTTTCATTAACTCAATTAATAGATGTAATTTTCTGATCTCAAATTATTATTTTTCCAATTTCTTGTAATTTTTCAGTTTTTACTTCTACCTAGATCAATATTTTTTACTTTATCTTATTATAGTTTTCCAATTCTTTAAAGTTCATTATTTTATTTTCATTATGTGAAATGTAGATATTGTCTTTATTATTAGTTGTCCATCAATACACAAAACGTTGGTACCAAATCAGATAACATTATTTAAACTATTATACTAGTTTTTGTCTGAAGGTTTGTAATGATGGTATATTATAAGATGTAATATGTTGGACTATTTCCATCATTTATGAGTGAATATTGAATGTATAGAAAATTTTAAACTTTATTTAAACTTTTCAAATACAAACAACTTGTTAGTAATAACACACAAATAGACAATACAGGTTAGTATTTGTGTGTTATTACTAACAAGTTGTTTGTATTTGAAAAGTTTAAATAAAGTTTAAAATTTTCTATACATTCAATATTCACTCATAAATGATGGAAATAGTCCAACATATTACATCTTATAATATACCATCATTACAAACCTTCAGACAAATACTAAGTACTCGGTATGGACCCGATGCTATGTTGAAATTTAGACATTATGAAAAATTATGTCTAAAACTGGCTAAAGTAGAAAATCATTTAACTTTCTTATGTAAATGTAAATCAGAAGGGATTATCCCTAAGGGTTTGCAGTTAAAACCTCCTATTTCCTCCAAGAGAGCTGAAAAAATTATTCAGAGAGCAAATGAGGCTTTATTGAGAGAGAGTATAAAGATTCAGCGGTTTATCAAGCATCAAACCTTGCAATCTATTAGAAATGTGGAATCGTTTCTACAAAACAAAGTTACAGATGAAGATTTCTCAAGAATTTGTCAAGCAGTGAACAGATCATATTGTAAGTTACATGGAAGGATAAAAGAACTACAGAAGAAGAAGCTTGTAAATCTACATGGGCAAGTCAAAAGTAATACTGCAACTAGTCTATCCTCATCATCAGTGAAAAATCTGAGTTCTAAACAACTTACCGATTGTGAATTATCAGTTCTGGAAAAAGGTTTGAATTTCGCCATTACACCATCTACTGTTCCGCTATTGGATATAATGGCCGCGACTGATGAGGTGACGCAAAATTTGAATCTAGAGGAAGCAGCAGAGTTACGCTGGAGAGTAAAACGAACACTGGAAAGACATCAAGTGCACAAGCAGAAGTCAAACATTTCATGTGATGAGAGGAGAGCTATTAAATCTCTCAAACAGGATGCATCTATAATCATTCTTCCTGCTGACAAAGGTAACACTACAGTTGTAATGGATAAAACTGATTATGATAACAAAATTCAAGGACTTCTCACAGCAGGCCAATACAAAAAAGTAGCAAAAAATCCGATTCCAAGTACAGAGGTAAAACTACAAGCATTACTCCGGAAGCATCGCAGGTATTTCAGTGATTCAGAAAAAAGAAAATTAACTTCGTATTTCAGCAAGATTCCTCACCTGTATGGACTGCCTAAAATCCATAAAGAGAATGTTCCATTAAGACCTATTGTTAGTTCTAGAAATTCACCCTGTCAAAATTTGTCAAGATTTCTTCTCAAAGTTCTTAGTCCATTGGCATATAGAACACCATCTTTCGTCAGGGACTCTAAGCACTTTGTAGAATTAGTCAGGAACATGAAAATGGAAAGAACTGACATATTAGTAAGCTTTGATGTGGAAAGTCTGTTTACAAATGTACCATGTGATGAAGCATTGTCTATTGTAAGGAAAAGGTTATATGGCGATAACAGTCTGCAAAGTAGAACAGTTCTACCTATTGATAGCATAATGGAGTTATTAACATTCTGTGTAACAACAACATACTTTCAATATAACTCAGAATTCTTCCAACAAAATCGAGGGATGGCCATGGGATCATCACTGTCACCATTGCTCAGCAACATTTACATGGAAGAACTTGAAACAACAGCCATAAATACTACTCCATGTCCGCCTAAAGTGTGGCTTCGATATGTTGATGATACATTTGTAGTATGGCCACATGGCAAGATAAAATTACAGTCTTTCTGGATGCACATTAACAACATATCTCCTACAATTAATTTCATGATGGAAGCAGAACAAGAACAAAAATTGGCATTCTTGGATGTTCTTGTGACAAGACTCCCTCAGGGCAAAGTAAAAACATCAGTATATAGGAAATCAACACACACTGGAAAATACTTGGCATATACATCCAATCATACAAGAAGCACTAAACAAGGAATTGTACTGTCACTATGGAACAGAGCGAAGGAGGTTTGTTCAGAAACCAGTGATTTGGAAAAAGAAAAGATTCACATAGAACAAATGCTTATGAAGAATGGTTATCCATCAGCAGTCATCAGAAAAACTTTCAATAGACAACAGAAAAAGACACCAAAAGAGGAAACAGTTATTGGTACGGTGGTGTATCCATACATACCAGGAATGGCGGACAAACTAAAAAGAATCTGCAGTCAATATAATATTAGAACTGCTTTCCAAAGCCATACCACACTTCGAGGAATGCTTACTTCCACTAAGCCTAAACTGGAAATGCTGAAGAACAAAAACTGCATCTATGAGATACCATGTGAATGTGGAAGAAAATACATTGGTGAGACCTGTCGGCCTGTTGAACAACGATTGAAGGAACACAAACTAATGGTTAAAAGAGAAAAAACAGATGTGTCTACCATAGCAGATCATGTATGTACTAATGACCACATGCTTAAATGGGAAAATACAAAGATATTGGATAAAGAGGAAAAAATGCATAGAAGAAAATTCAAGGAAGCTGCTCATATGACAATGGTAAATAATCCTATAAGTCAACCCAGTGTGGCAATACACAATGTATGGAAGCCTCTAATTAATCTTGCTCTTAGGAAAAAATAAAAAATAATAAAAATAATTAGACTTGTATAAAAAAAAAAAAAAAAAAATTGAAGGACTCAGGAGGATTTGAACCAACCCTCAAGTATAAATATATCAAATTTCTACTATATGTTGCCTTTGACAGAATAGCTCAGTTGGTAGAGCGTTTGCCTTAAATTCAATATACAAGAATCTAAAGGTGCGAGTTCAACTTCTAAGCGAATATTGTCACTGTGCATATAGGCCGGCAACACCTGAAGAAGAGTGGAGAATAATACTACTCGAAACGTTGTGTAATTACTAACCTGTATTGTCTATTTGTGTGTTATTACTAACAAGTTGTTTGTATTTGAAAAGTTTAAATAAAGTTTAAAATTTTCTATACATTCAATATTCACTCATAAATGATGGAAATAGTCCAACATATTACATCTTATTATACTAGTTATTTCCTTCTTTAAAATTACCAATCAATTTCTTCTATAAATTTTTCTTGTATTCTTTATAATCCCTTGAAAAACTCATCTGCTTCTAAATAAATGTCTAATTAATTCTATTCTTTTCTTCTAATTTATCATTTTCATTCCCTTTCAAATCATCATCTCTACATCTTCCAAGTTTATTTCCTCACTTTTTTCCTTATTATTCACGTCTGCTCCATATAAAGCAATATTCTGACCAAAATATTTAATAATCCTTTTTTAATATATTTAATTTCAATTCTCCACTGAATAACTTCCTGTTTTTATTAATAGTCTCAGCAAATGATTCTCAACCTATGGTGCGTGATGGACATGCAGGTGATATGTGAAAAATAGGTTACTTTTGAAAAATTATATTTAAATAATTTATTCAAAAAATGTAAAATTGCTAGAAATAATTTTTAATTGCCTATTTTTATTTTGATGCTGGATTTTTTTTTTACAAAGAATGGTAATATGAAGAATTTTGATATTCACTGAATGGTATGTGGAACCCAAAATGTTGAATGGTACTGGTATAAGGCATTATTATTGTATTTCTAATTTCTTCATTGCTATTTTTATGATTAGTTATACAACTTCATAAATACTTAAAAGCATTAAATTGCTGCAAAACTATATGTTTAATGATTACTTGTAAAAAAAAAATTTCTAACCATTTTCATTATTTTAATTTTTTTTTCATCCCAAACTTTCTGCAAGTTCTGTCTATCCTATAGCACATATTCTCAAAGTTATTTTTACTATCTGCAATAATACCTTAACATCAGCAATTCTGATACAATTAAACTTTCTACCATCAAAACTAATTCTATCTATATCTAAACATTTAGTTAACAATAAAAACAAATTGATACCAACACATAACTTAATGCAATGCAATATTTTATTATATTTAATATTTTAAAATAGATGATAGTTTTGATTGTTCAAAAGTCTAAATTATTAAAAGAATTAACAATTAAAGAATGGAGATAGACAATATTGCTGCCTTATATCTCTTCTTACAACTATTTTTTTTTTTCATTAAAAAACTATTTAACCAAATGTATATCTTCTGATTCATTCTCAATAAATGTCTTTCTTTAATCTATGTCATCTATCTTTTTTTCAGTAAAAAATATCCTATTTACTGATTAATTCCATTAAATGTTTTTAAAGGATAATACACCAAATATTAATTTATTTTCATATCTGCCTTTCACTAGTAACTTCTCTCTAGTCCAGTTTCATCAACTGCTTTTTTATCTTTTATAAATCCAAATTGTTTTTCTAATATATCACCAATCTACCAATTCAAGACACACAATTAGAGTTTTAAGTGCAAAATATATTCTTTAAAGTCAAACATTAGTTCATGATATAATCTGTTTATCCATGACCTTGTTTTATTGGAGCTATATCTTCCACATTATACTTTTCTCTCCTAATAATAAAATCCTATTTTATTATGAATTTAATGTAAAAGATTAAAAAAATCATGAACTCAAAAAAAGCCAAATTGTTGGATCTTGAAATTGATTTAACTAAACACTGCTATTAATAATGATAAATAAATAAAAGTGTAAATTGGCCACATATCAAGCCAAAAAAAAGTTTTGCTGGCAGCATAAAAATTAAAAGTAGAAAAGGCAAATTTCATAGAATTTTGTTTGACTGTATTAAAAAATAGAGAAGAATGGTTCACAAGTTTGTACTAGGGCAATAATCATATAAAAGATGAAAATGTTGAGTCCTGGCATCTAATGTTTATTTTGAAGAAAATTGAATGAATTCTAACTATTCCATCTTATTTCACACAATTCAGTAAAATCTATTTTTGTATTTCTTTTTTTAAATTTCTGATGTTTTATTTAGTCCTTCCCAACAACTTTACCAAGATTATACAGTCAGTAATAGAAATACTAAAAGATTTTTATTTTTTACTTCTTGTTTGCCAGATGTATGAGCTCCTAACAAGATCTATTATCTCAGATAAATTTTGAGATATATACTCTCTCATACATATGTCACAAGCTATAATATAACCACCTAATCATACAATAAAAAAATAATTACAATGTTTATTTACTTGAGTGGTCATGTGATGTTTGACCCACAAATGGCAGACTGAGCACAATAGTTCCATTTAGTTGAAGAAACAATTTTTTGATTCAGCTGAGAATTGATTCAGAAAAGCTTAACTCTTGAATCTGTCACTCTTGCACTCTGCTAAAATGCACCTTGTATAATGTACATATGCACTTTAATTATAAAAGACCCTGTTAAAGTTATGATGTAGCTCTAAAATTGTTATGCTAGAATAATTTGTAAAGAATGCAGCAAACAATGAAAAACTTCCATTAACAATGATCGAGTGTTATTATTTGGTCATTTTATCTTATTGTTGAGTTGCTATATTTTCAGGCAAACAACTTAATATACACATAGTTATACAACACAAAATTCAAGACAAAGTATCTCCATCAATTATAAAGGTTGCAATCCCTGAATGTCAATTCTAATTATTTCCAATACCATAAAATCTCTCAGTAACAGTTACAAACTTCCAATCAGATAAGCCTTTATCCATCAACTTTTTTTTTATACTGTGCTTCTTTATTTCATTATCAATACATCTAGTTTTTAAATAAAGTTTTACTTCAATGTTAAAATATAATTCTATAAGTGTTTTACATAGATGATAATGAAGCTTAAAAAATTTAATAAAATATCTGAGCACTTTTGGGAAATATGTAATCCCATGTTCACAGATTTAAGTTTAATGAAAAAATATATATTATGCATGTGCTATACAAATATATTTAAACCTACATGCGTCATTCACAAAGTCCATTTTCTTAAAATGAAAAAGCAAGCTTCTCTTCGATTAATTGCTGTAGGATCGATTGCTTGCTATGTAGCAAGCTTCTTTAACCTTTCTTTTTGTATCATTTCTCTCTGTACAAACAATACTTGCTGCTAATGGTTGAAAAATGTGGCCAGTAGTTTTCTCATGTTCTGAAAATATTGAATTACCCTGTGCTTTTATTTTTGTCCTATTATAAAAATATTTATGTTGAGATAATCTGGTTACAATATTTGCTTTGGTTTAACCATAGTATGAGGCATGGCAATTATTTTTCTATAAAATAAATCATCAACAACAGAAAGCAAACAAACCACACATCCTTATTCCACATATTCACTCACTACCCAAACAAATAATTAATAAACTTTCCAATGAATTCACCTCCCTCCACTAACCGATTAATAAATAATACTAAAGACAAAATAACACCTGAATTGACTCGTCATGTTGTATATAAAATTACATGCCCCCACAATAATTGTCATGCCTCATATTATGGTGAAACCAAGGTAAATATTGTAACCAGATTATCTCAACATAAATATTAATGTAATAGGACAAAAACAAAAGCAGAGGGGTAATTCAATATTTGCAGAACATGAAAAAACTACTGGCCATATTTTTCAAGCATTAGCTGTACAGAGAGAAATGATACAAAAAGAAAGGTTAAAGAAGCTTGCTACATAGCAAGCGATCCTACAGCAATTAATCAAAGAGCTTGCTTTTTCATTTCAAAAAAATGGACTTTGTGAATGACGCACATAGGTTTGTATAACATGTGCATAATATATATTTTTTCATTAAACTTAAATCTGTGAACATGGGATTACATATTTCCCGAAAGCGCTCAGATATTTTATTAAATTTTTTAAGCTTCATTGTCTGTGTGTAAAACATTTATAGAATTACATCTAATTTTTGTAATTCAATTTTTAATCCTTAAAACATTAGGATGCTTATAATTTTTCATTAACCATTTGTAGCTAGTCTAAATATGTGTAACTATCATTCATAAAAATGATTGCTAGCTTGAGTTTTTTGATTATATGTACAGAAAAAAGTTTTGTCAATTAGGAAGATTATATGAAGTAACTAGAATAGTGACATTTTTGATATACCAAAATTCATAAAAAACAAAGAAATTTTAAGGCAGAAATTTAACAACTGGTCAGAATACATAAAAATGACTGGACAATTAAGAGGCAGTCATTTGTTGATTGTGATCAGTTTAGATTTTTTTTTTTGATGCATTGAAAATAATGTACTGTAGCATAGGGAAGCAAAATAAAATATGAAGTGAAATATAAAATATAAGTGAAAAATTATGCAGATGTTTCATATAACATAGAAGATAGTGAGTTCAGTTCTCAATTAACTTTTAGGATAATAATGATTGTAAAGTCACATATTTCCATTATATCATGCAGAAGAACAATAAAAAAAACAATCACATTTCATGATCATCATTACTTTACAATTATCTGTATGAATGCTAGGCTAAGTCATATTATCTAGTAGCATCATTTATAATCAGGATATACCAAATGAGTTTCTGGAGTACTATTTACCTTTATGGAAGATTGCATATGATTAAGTACTGCTTTCATGTCATAATTTTGTAATTCCTTCACTGTTAATATACAGATATATTCTCCAGCCTAGAGAATAAGCACAACCAGGAATATAAGATATTTAATTAACACAATGAAAATAAAACAAAACTTAAATAAAAATAGCAGACACTAAATTTAGTTTTAAATAATAAAAGTAAATAGTTTATTGAAACACTTTGATTAATTAAAAATTACTCATGGGTATATGCACATACATGTATAATAAAAATAAATCTTGTAAAAATATATATATATTGGCACCCCCTTTTACAAGTAAAGAAAAAAAAAATTATAAGAACTGCCATATGTCTAGCTAATATTCAAATTAACTTTATTTTCAAATAGAGATGTATATTTCCAATAAAGTAAACCAAATGTATTATAATAATCTATTTATAAATAATAATATAAAAAAAATACAGCTTATAAATATAATAATAAAAAAGATAGTCTTATATAAATCAACAACAAAAAAATCTTACTATTGATTTAATAATTTGTAAGCTAATTAATCAGGTACTTTTCTAACACTATCATTATCAACCATTTACAATCCACTGCAGGATTAATGTCTCTCCAAGTTCAATCCATCTCCTCTGATCTCTAGCATCTCTTCTCCACATCGCACCTGCACACTTTCTTATTTCATCTAACCATCTCACATGTGGTCTCTTTCTAGGACTATTATAATCCCTTGGAATCCAGTTTAAGATTTTAACTATCCATCTGCTATAATCTCTTCTAGAAATATATCCAGCCCAACTTCACTTGAATCTTTTAATTCTTTCAACGAGGTCAGTAACACCTGTTTGTTCTCTTACCCATGTTTTGTTTTGTCTCTTCTTGTTATTCCTAATATGCATCTCTCCCATACCTCTTTGAGTGGTCTGAAGTCTCTGTATTGCTCTTCTATTAAGTGCCCAAATCTACCTTCCTTTTCAAATACATAGGCATATTTCCTATTAAGTTATTTCTACCAAAAGCACTCAACCAAGTTTAATTCTATGATTAATTTCATCTATTATGTTTCCATCTGTAGTAATAATCTGACCAAGATATTTGTAGTTGTTAACTTCTAATTCATCATAATCAATCTTTATTTTCATCTTTTGAGAAAATTCATTGAACATTACTTTAGTCTTTTTAACATTTATCTTTAGTCCTACTTTCTTACTTTCATCTGATAACTCTTGCAACATTTCCTGAAGCTCTGAAGCATTATTTGCAAAAACAACTACACCATCTGCAAAATCTAAATGACTTAAATAATCTCCATTTACTTTTACTCCTTTAGTTCCCCTTTTTAATCTACAAAATACTTCCTGCAGTACTGCTATAAAAAGTTTTGGAGATATGAAGCCACACTGACTTTCACACTTCTCAATGTTAATAGTATCATTAAATATTCTCCAGAATATGACAATATTCTGGGTCTTTATCTTGATGATCCAATGCGTTCTAAAACTATAATAGTCTTTTAATATTTCTTTGCTTCAATTTTTAATTTCTTAATCTATAAGTTTGAATTTCATTGTATTCCTCATACTGTATACTTCATTTCAATAAGCTAGGCAATTTTTGAGCAGTAGAAACAAATTATTATCAAAACAGATAAGACTTTCTATCATCATCTTTTCATAGTATTATTTATTATTAATTCAGAGGCATGGTACCTTTTTTTTTAAAGTTGGAAGTTTACAATTCAAGAAGCTTGGATGGTACACTTAGCATATCTTATTAAAAAACATTTCCATAAAAACGTTTTCCATTATAACCAGAACAAAAACAGCATTAAAAACTTATTTTCTAGTAATATCTATTTTTTTTCATATAGCTAGTTTTTACCAAGCTTTGATCATTTGTTATAGTTATAACTTTTCCTGGTTCTCTTCTTCTGTAACTTAGGTTTTGCAAGGCACTATAGTTTCATGCACTTTAATGTGTCAGAATCTATTTCTGAATCTATGAAAGAATGAACCCGAATTGTATTCCTCTGGATGAAGTTCTGGAAAAAGATACTATCTTACAAATAATAGAATCTAACTCTATAAATCTTCCTGAATTAAATTTCTTTATATGATCTCTCCAAGCAAGATAGAATATGTTTTCCTGGTCCAAAAGCATAAGATTCATGCTTATTAAAAGTTGTTTACCTTATAAATTGTTGTTCTGTTTTCTTGGAACTAGTCCCTTAATTACTAAACCTTAAGTAAGTATAATTGTTTTTTTTTTTCCAAAACTAAATCCAAAATGAACTTTTTAAAAATCTGGTTCGATCTTTTTTTTTTAAAAAATATAAGCTGATTTTTTTATATTTACTTATAAACTCTTAAATTTTATTTTTCATTTCATATTATCAAATAATATTTATTTTATAAATGGATTTACATTTTCCCAGTCTATCAAAAATTATAAATTTTTTACAAATAACATATTCACAAGTAAAAAAAAAAATTACACCAAAACAGGATCCCTTTAGCATCTTAAGTACAATATTAAATATATAAGCTTTGCTAATATTAATTGCATTTTTATTAATTTTACAGAATTTTTAATTTTACAAAAATTGTATTTATTTTGAAATATATTTCACTCAATATTGGTACCATGAGTCATCATCATCAGTAAGAAAATATTTGATCTGATTTTAAGTTCTTATATATTTGTT
Source organism: Epiperipatus broadwayi (assembly GCA_028023455.1). Lineage (NCBI taxonomy): Eukaryota > Metazoa > Onychophora > Udeonychophora > Euonychophora > Peripatidae > Epiperipatus > Epiperipatus broadwayi. Next base: position 4,084,789 of record JAQFVV010012490.1, on the reverse strand, counting down.
TTTTTATTTATTATTATTTAAAGTTTTTATATACTTTAAACTCTATAGAACTTCTTATAATTTCAAGTGAGACATTCAATAAATAAATAAACTAGTATATTTACAATGTGAACCTGAAAAACAATATCATACTACTATTAAAGTATGAATGGTATTTTTTTTAAGATAAAGATGATATTTCAAATAAATGATGAAAAAAATGTGATCACATTTTGATTATTGATATATTGGAGATAATATCCTTAAATAATATATCCATTATTTCTAGAGATTTAAATTTTCACAAAGATATACAGCTTAGTGAAGTGAAACAGCTCTTTGCAATCTTAAAAATGGAAAGGCTGCAAGTTTTGATAAGATACCTGAAGAAATTTTAAAAAGTAATGTGATATGTTACTGTCAAAACTATTGAATTTTTTTTAGTAATATATGGAACCATAAAATTGTGCCACCTAGTCTTAAAGATGTGTTTACTCTTCTAATTTATAAAAATAAAGAAGATAGAAGTTGCAGTAAGCATCATTAATTTCAACAATTTTGTTTTCTAGGCCATCAAATCATAGACAAATGGTTACTAAAAAATCAGTTTTGCCAAGTAAATGAAAAAAAAAAAGTGTTCGGAGCAAAATGTGATTATTATATTATTTTCATTGATTTTCGTCAAAGTATTTGCTTCAGTTAATTGACAAAGTTTATGGCAATATTTGAGATTAAGCAATTATCCACCAAAGTTTAATCATGCAATTCTTATATGATGAAATGAAAGGTTATTACTGCTAATGAAAGAATCTGGGGCATTTAAAATGAAAACTGTTGTTAGCTTCAACTTTTTTTGTTGTTTTGTCTGATTTTTTGGAATAATTTACAGGTAGCTTTATGAAAACAAGCCGTCAAGATGTAATAAAGATTTAATATAGTTAGATTTACAATATGGAGATGATTGTGCAGTTCTTGTCAAAACAAAAAATGATTTACAGATTTTTAATGTTTTGAGTGCAACAAATAAAATCTTATGTAGTAAATTATTGTTCAAAAATTTTAAATCTTTTGTCAGCTAGTGATAGAAGTGTAATCTTCATTAATTATAATTTGGGTAGTAATCATCTTAAAAATGTAAATCAATTTAAATATTATTGTAATAGCTTTTGATGTGGAAAGGTCACTTTAGGCAATAAGATACAACACAGACTGCAATGAACTGCTTCTACATTTAACAACGTAATAAATAAGGTAATTTCATTATAGTAATATAACTTTTGTAACTAAATTATTTGTATATAAAGCTAATATTTTAAACAATTTATTGTATGCCATTATATAAGCTTACACTAGATGATTCTAGAGTTGAGTGAATAAATCTGCATTTGATCGGGTATAAATATATCATATAGAGATGGAACTAGAAAAAGTTATCGATGAGACTGATCACAGTAGATTCTAAAGAGTGGGGCGTTAATTTATATATACAATACAGTTTTGTTCCATTTGTGTTTCAACATAAATTTATAATTTTAATACAGTACTTATCCATTGATAATTAAAATATATTTGAAAAGATGTTCGTTTTGTCAGTAATCATTATACTTGCCTAATAATTATCATTGTGTACAGTCCAATGAGATCCAAATTAGCCATTAAGAGCACATACCGATAGATATATTTTTAAGTTATATTTTTAACAAGTTATTGAATAGTATATTTCCATCCTACATATACTTTAGCCCTGATTTTCCGTGGGTGTTGTAATGCTACTCGAATTAATCATCTGATTGCACAAAAAGTTGATGAGATAGTATCAACGCGTAAGATGATAAAATAACGTGTTTTTACATTTTTTATAAAATTTCAAAATTATCTTTTCTCATATTTAAAAACTGATTTTAGTAATAATTTTTTCAAGAATTAAAGTGAAATTACTTGGCGTTTTAAATGTATTTACCTTAATTAAAATGTTAATAAACGTTTCATTTACTCGTTAGAGGTCGCGAGGTATTTTTAAAATTTTAAATAATTTTTTTACTTTTTTTTTTTTTTTACAGTTTAAATAAATTAAATTTGTGAATTAATATTAAATTTAAAAGCATAATTTGTAATAATTAAAATTATTACTATTTCTGGTCATAATCTCTAAAAATGTAAAGATACTAATGTTGTTCGAGGATACACAAATATGGCAACTTCCATGCTTGGCATTTCAAAATACCCAACTCTTAAGTTTAAAAAATCGCGTTATTTATCTTCTATATATATTATAAATAGATGCATTTGGCAGGTAAGTTGGATAAAGATGCCAATTAACCATGTAATTCAAAAAGATGCAAACTTTTCTTTTTTAATCTTTTCTGTGATTTAAAAATTCCATTCCGCTTCCTAATTTAAAAAATAGTATGTAAATATTTATTTTTAATATTTTATAAATATATATATAACAAGTGCAATAATAAATGCTTGAACTCTTTCCATAACTTATTCTTTCACTATAGCAATGACATCTAATGTAAGTTTTAGTAACTAATAGATGCTAAATGAGAGATTCTTGATCATTTATCAATCAGATATCGATGGACCATATGTCTAATGTTACATTTAAGCGTAACACACATTCAAATACATTAGGTAATCTCTAACTAAACTAATTGAATAATACAAATTATTTAATAGCTATTGATTTGTACAAATTATAGCTTAAATCTAGTTATAATTAAAAAGCTTTAAGGCATACATAAAATGAAATAATATGGTGATGAGGCAGGAGTTTCTGATAGTGCCAAAATCACTTCTTTAGTACAAAGATGAAATATCTGAAGTTTTTATACGTTTGGTTCCTGTTGTTTTTCATCGCTCGGATCACTATTTCCAAAAAATTTACATGTTTTTTTTACCACATTATTTGATTTACTTGGCTTGCCATTAGCATTCCACATATTTGCAATTCCAATTTATTTAAAAATCCTAATTTTACTTTAATTAAATAAAACTTTCATTGTATATATATATCTTTACCTACATATTTTATACATATCTTTACCTACATATTTTTTACATATCTGCTTATATAATAACTGCAGATACTATTTATATTGTAACAAAATTAAAGATTGATCAAAAGGTTCATTGTAACATATTAAAGAGAAATTCCATTGTATATTAAAATATCATTTTTTTTTGTCAAAATCCAAATATTATTAAAATCTCAAAAATTAAAATATTATATTCATGGCAACTTAATAAAGATGATCAAACGATCCAAATGTATTTAATAATTATGAAAAGATTCAAATATAAATCTCTAGCTTAATAAACGAAAAATGGATTGTAGATTTTATATCAAAAGAAAAGAATTATTTAACATGAGTAGTGGCTATTAAACCAAAGATCAGACTGAGTTATCAATCATATTAAGTGTCATTGGATGAAATGAAACATATTTCTGTAATTAGATTTCTCAAGATATCACAATATCAATAATTATAAACAAATTATTAATAACAACTATTATAACTCAGGTATATGGAAATCACGTGAGGTGAGTACACTAGTAATTCAATAAAATATAACTCAGGTATACAGATAGTAGATTTTATCCACTTTCATTTCTTGGTTTGATGTTAAGTGCATATTCAAACAAATACCAAGTGAATATGGTCTAGCAGGGCGCCACTAGATTATTTGAATCTAGACATCATTATATCTAATAACCTTTCACATGTATCGGGTTTGAATCCCTTTTTTTTGGTACTTTATTTCTAATAAACATGGAAGATTTGGCTTTTTAGAGCCATATCACTGTATGCACTAATATCTAAGTAAGCATAAAACATCTTTAAACTAAAGTGGAATTCATTAGACATAAATCATTTCTCAGATCTTAGCATAACGAATGTGTTTCAATATTTTTTTTTATAAGTTTTACTAGCTCAGATTACTACTAATTTAGGATGGCAATTCACTCATCCTTGCATGAAATAGATGATGGAATGGTGGTTATCATATTACTAAGAAATCACTAAATATTATGAAATCAATATTTATTTATGGCCTTTAAACATTTAAACAGCTCATTAATTAAAACGATGATGATGATGATAATGACAATGGCTTCAAACACAGCTTTAGGACTAAGCTTAATCATAAACCCTAATTTTATAAAAAAATTCATAATTATTGTTAATCTTAGCATATTTAATCATATCTTAAACAACTAATATTCAACCATTGATGATGAATAATCACACTTACTAAAGACTACTCTTAATGAAATATATACGCCTCATTTAATAACATAAACTAATATTTATTACTGAATTTCTAACATATACATAAAAATTTCTATATTTACATGAAAATTTATATTAACAATAACAACAATAATCATAATCGACTGTTTTGAAATCATAACATTAAATTTTAAATTCCTTCCCCTTTCTCGTAAATGTATTTCAAAAGTATATTGTATCCACAAGAAAAGTATATCATATAAAAAAAAATATTCACTCATTGGCACACATACCTTATAAATCTAACATGTAAGTAGAATGTAATAAAAAAAAAATGTTAGTAGAATTGAAACAGCAAGTTTTAGAAACAAGTTTTAAATTATTTTCTCCCCCTCTCTTTTACCTCTGAAATGCTATACTTTAACTTGAAACAAAATAATCTAATATTTTAATACTAGTTACTTCACATTCACTCGCAATTATACACATATAAAAATATTATTATGTATGTGCGTGTTTTATCCCATAATAACATATTATTTAAAACCAAAATAATAATGCAAAAAATTATTTTACACATTATTATTTCATAACTGTAAATTAATAAACAAATAATTTTGATACATTCAAGATCATTTATGAAGCTCAAAGTTATTATTAGTAAGACATTCTTGTTTTAATCAATCTGAATAGTCTTTAAAAGTTGTTTAAATAAAATATACCACTTTATTGCTAAAATGTTTATTAAGACTCTGATATCATAAAGAAAATAGATATAAAAAGTCATATTACCGATCTTTTGTTTATGGCGAATTTCCAAGGGTTCAAACTTGTCTTGTATAATGTCTATATTTCTGCAGCTACCATTTCCGTTTTACGTTGGAACAATCTCTTTCTTGAGGTGTATAACTATTTGATGATGATGACTCTATTGAGGTTATTTGCTTTAGTGGACAATTTGGAAATCATATTAATTTTTCTTCTCTTCCTGTCAAACATGATTCTTTTAGCGGATGAAATACAGCAGTTGTTTTCACGTTTATAAATTTTCTTGAGTTTAAAATCAGTTGCTGGAACAATTAATTGGACCTGATGATTAATATTTATCAGTAGATTAATTCATCTTCTTTGAAGGCAGGTGAATGTTTTCTTCTTTCTATTTAAAAAACATCTTATTTCTCTGGTCAGTTGAAAGGTGTAGAATATTATTTTTCAGACAAGACATCTTTTCTTTCCTATATGATCTGCAGCTCCATGATAGTCAGGTCTTGATGGGACATATATATAATTTTTCTACCCCCTTCATTTCTTATATTTTCAGCATTCAAAACTTCATAAAAAAAAATGATTTAAAAAAAATTATCTAGCAGAACTAAAAATGTTTGTCTGCTTTAGTTTCAATAATTTTTAAAAAGTCTCTCACAATATATTATAATAACAATAATCTAATAATAGTCTAATAATTCAACTGATTTTCCAGACTGCTTTTATATCCAATTTTTGAGTCAACTCACCCAATTAGAGTGCTAGTGTGACTTGCTATCTTTGACCAACCCAAAAAAAAAATCACACACCTGGTTTCCAGACACTTTTGTCTTAAAAAAAAAAAATAGACTTAATCCTTTTTTTTTCTTACACCTAGGTAACATTTCAAATTTTTGAGCTTCCTTCTTTAGATCTTAAGATAAGACAATTTGAAAATTAGAGTTCCCACCCAGCTTAAGCTCCCAAAGTGACAAACAATCATTTACAAAAACAAAATTGCTACAAAAATAGATGTCTGATTCAACAGATTTCCTCTTTTAACATAAAATTGTACAAAAAATAATTTGACAGATTTAACCCTTCCTTTTCTTTCAATATTTAATAAATGTAAATTTCTGTATGTAATGTACACACATACTTCATCATTTCAAATCATTCATAAACTAACATTAAATAATATAATTGCTAGCTTAGTAATTATAACCCTAATATTCAAAATTAAATCTGTAACTTTTAAATCCCAATTACAATTATAGAAAAGCAAAATAGAAACAGAATAAGATATTAAAATTGATCAAGCATAGGTTAGTTTTAAAGAAAGTTAAAATGTTGAATATTTGAAATATAAAACAATTAAATAGCTTACACATACACTGCCTATACGTATGCGTTATAACTTTGCTTTTTAAAGAAAAATTAAAATTTGAATAGTTTAAATGTGTGTATTACCTTTCCATCAACACACAAACAATTAAAGTATAAAACTGTTGACCCACTCTCTTTCTGTCTAAAGCTTATAAAACTGGATCTTGTAGGTTTGAACTTGGATGCCCTACAGCTTCATTTATTGTTATATAAAAATGTGATGATGATTTTGTTTTACATTTTCCTACATGCACATTACTATAAATTTAGCTAATGACTAAATTGTAATGGCACAATATATATACTAAATAACTATCACATATTCATATCAATATCTTTGTATTTACATACATATGAATACATCAAGTTACATTGTGTTATATTATATGTTTGATTCTATATATGTATACATGTATATAGCTATTGCATAAATATGGATCTTCCTCATTCCAGAAAAAACATTTAACATATGAAGTCTTGAAAAAGTCTTAGTTTGATAGTTTTGATGGTGATATGATTATGATTCTTTTTCGTTAGATAGTGATGTTTTTTTCTGGCATATAATATTTTCTTGAAACTGATTCTGCTCAGCTTCAGTGACTTCCACTTCTGGAATACTGCTTTTTATACATCTGTTTTAGCTCTGTTCGATTCTTTGATATTGCATCATTTCACATAATTCATATCTTTCTTGATGTGATACTGGTTTCAGTTTCAATTTCTACAATTTGCTTAGATATGAATTTTTTGATAGCTTTTTATCCATATTTTTTTAAAGACCATTTTATGTTGGCTTTGCTTGGTAACAATGGCTAAAATTCAAAATATTCATCAACTGATGCAGTAAATGTAATTGTCCCTTTTTTCCCATTATATAAAGGGGAAAAATCAACTACAAATCATATATAATAATATACTGAAAAAATAATTAAAGTTTAAACATTGTTTATTTAGTGAGATTTCTGAATCAGTTTTTACTTTCACTAGATTTTAATATTTGATATTAAATTTGTTAATGAAAGAAACAGGGCAAATTTCAATTTGAATCAGTCAGTTGTGTTTTCATTTTATTTTTTATCAATTTCATGGATGAAAATAATTATCGTAAAAATTAAAACTGCAAGATTTACAAAAGATGATGAACAAAACACAAATTATCAATTTAAGAATATCAATTACAAAGTGAAAGTTAAAAATTATCAACTCTTGTATTAAGCAACTCAAGATTAGTGTCAAATATGTGCCTGCATATAGAATGAACACAGAATAAAGATTTTTTATATATATAATTTGACTCGCTGAATTTGAATAGTTTTTTATTAATAAAAAAATAATTGTTGATTATTGTATTATTTTATTAGACCAAGATTTACTTTTTATTATTATAATTTATTCTAATTATGCTGTTGCATGCATCATAGGTTAGCCATTCCTGCTCTAAATCTTTAAAACACAACTCATTCATAATGAATTATTATACATCATATAAAAGTAGTAAACTAGTCATGTTTTGAAGTGTGTGTGATAGAGTAGAAATATTAAATATAAATAAAAATAATAACTATCTGTATTTATAAAAGTATTTAATAGTCCAGAGGGTGTAATATTATATAACTGACATCATCATATAAAAACTATTAATTGCAATTTAATCTATGTCTTTATTCACATGCTTGAAATATTTATGCTAGAATAGAATATTTAATATATATAAAAATAACTATTTGTTAAAGTATTTATAATCAGTACAGAAAGTCAGAAATTTTAAAATAGACACTATTCAGCAGCAATTTGGCTGGAGATTTCCCAGAAGCTGCTAAAAGTATTCCATGCTGATGAAGTTTTTGTTTATATAAAGCTGCTCATATTTAACATGTTCCCTCTCTTGAGTGTATTTTAATTTCTGGGCAGTTTTTTCTCCTAGTCTATAAAACTCTTGAGTGGTATGAGTTTGTGAATGATTTATTGGCCCCTCTCATATATTGTCTTCAAATTTAATTGAGGCAAAATTTGCCCATACAAGGTATTCCGCTCATAATGAATATGCATCTATTATGATTAAAGAATTCTCTACAATAAATGAAATGGGTGATTATGATTGATGTTCACATGTTGCCATGCTGTAAGCCATTCTATATATTCTCTTGGTAATAGATTTGCTATTGTTTGGCAAACTGAATATCTTGTAAGGTAATTCTCAATATCATTACTGATTCCTGGCTACCAAATGTAACTATGATCCAAAGCTTTTACTCTGACTATGCCTTGATGACCTTGATAAAGCAGTTTTAATACTGCTTGACTAATAATCTGCATGGATTCTTTGTCTTCCATTACTACATGCAATCTTATTATTGATAGGTGTTTGTATATTGCCCAGATGTTTTATGAATATAACTTATGTTAATGTTAAATAGGAAAAGTATTTTTAAAAAAAAGTTGGCTAAAATAGATAATTATATAGAGAGAATGAAGTTAAATAGTAAATTGTTGGAGGATATTAATAAAAGTGAGATCGGAGTAAAAAATTTTGGAAATACATTTAAAGAAAGATTGTAGAGAAGAGAGAAATAGTATTACTAGATGTTGCAAGAATAGAATGTAGCTCTAGAGGAGAATTGAGAGACAATCTTAAATAAGTATGTAATGGATATAGAAAAGATGTTAGATGTGAAGGACAGATTGGTAACAAACACCAAAACATATAGGAATGGAAATATTAGGTTTACAAAAAATGAACTGAATGAGGCAGGTAAGAAATTGAAAAATGGAATGGCAAGAAATTTAGGTGGATGGGCAGAAGAGATAGTAATGAATTTAGAACAGAGAATAAAATTAAATCTATTATCATGTTTTAAAAAGATGGCACAGAAGAGAGATTTTCTGGATAGTTGGAGTCATATAAGAGTAAGACTATTATTTAAAGGAAAAAGTAAGGATCATAGAAAGTTAAGTAATTATAGACTGATAGCGGTAATGTCAGTGTTATATAAAGTTTTCGCTTATATGGTGGCTGGAAGGATCACAAAATGGATGGAAGAAAATAATATAGTTGGAGAAAGGCAAGGAGGTTTTCGACTGGATAGGCATGTAGGAAATAGTTTATTTGTATACACAACGTATAGATATGAGTAGAAATATAGGTAGACACTTATATATGATTTTTATAGATATAGAGAAGGCATATGATAGAGTAAATAGAAATAGATTATGGATAAGTTTAGAAAATTTGGGAATGAATGGAGATTTAGTGGATCTTAAGAGATTGTATGAAAATAATTACTATACACATCAATTAGGGAATATAGAATCAATTAAAGTTAAAAATGGGGGAGAGGGCTAAGGCAAGGATGCCCTATGTTAACTATTTTGTTTTTGTTCTACTTGAGGGAAATGGAGAGAGAACAATAGAAAGACTAGGAAGATTGGTAGAGATACCATTAATAGGTGGCAAGGGAGTATATACATTATCAGGTCTTTTAGTTGCGGATGATGTCTTCTTTTGCACAGAAGGAAAGATATGGAAGTTATTATGCTGAGGACATGCGCAAGGGTGGATAAGGAGATGGGGATTAAATTTAGCGAGTAAAAATCAAAAGAATTGATGATTAATACTGAGGAAAGAGAAGACAAAGAATTTTTATTGGAGGATATGAAGTCAAGTGTGGTGAATAGGTTCAACTATTTGGGAATCATCTTAAGTAATCAGAGAAATTACTTGGATGAATGGGAGAAAAAAAAAAGATAAATGAAGTAAAGAAAAGAAAGGGACTGATAAAGATAAGTGTTTTCATATAATAAATATGATGTAGCTAGAATTGTATGGAAGGGAGTGACAGTAGCAGGATTAACATAAGGTAACAATGCATTGTGTTAGCAAAGGGGTGTTAGATTACTTAGAAGAAATATAAAGAGAAGTAGGAAAATATCCATTAGATGCAGATGTGTGGATGCCAAAGGAGGCAATTCAAGGAGAAATGGGATGGTCAAGTTTTTATATGAGGGATGTAAAAATAAAATGAAAATGTTTGATAGATTGCAATTTATGGATAATAAGAGAATAGCCAAAATAGTATTTAATTGGGTTGTGAGTAAAGGGCAGGCAACAAGATGAGTGAGAAAGGTAGTATGGTATGCAGAAGATTTGGATAAAGAATTTATGTCAGTATTCTTTTACAAAAGATGGGATGATTACGAAAATTGTTGAATGCTATAGAGACAAGGAATAGGATATAAGAATAGATACATTAATAAGGAATAAAGAGATGAGAACTAGTATGGAGAGTAAAAAGAGTTTAAATATATATAGAAGTAAACAGAATATTGGGTGCGAGTTAATTTATGATAGTAATAAGAAAAGTAGTTTACTGTTTAAAGCTTGAACAGGATCTTTAGCAACAATGGAATATACACATAAATGGAAAAATGTAGGTGATTTAGTCTGCAAGTTGTGTAAGAAAGGCATAGAAAATATTAGGTATCTGTTAATTAAATGTAAATGACTGCAAGCAGAAAGGGTACAAATATGAAGTTGTGGAAGAATAAATATAAACAAAGTGATTATACAGACAGTGGATTCTTTGTTTTTATGCTGGTTTGGGAAAAGATAAGGGGGATTTAGTTATAAAGCCCATGAAATTTATAAAGATTATGTCATGGAAATGCAATAGAGCAGTATAGAGAAGACTTTGGGAAAACTTAAGGCAGGAAATGGAAAGGGAAGGTAAAGTGTGGCTAGCAGGTTTCTCTTGGTATAGTGGCTGAGAGATTACTGAGTCTGAATGAGAAGTCACAGTGCATCACATCACATACTCTTATTAACAGTATGTCTTGATTATTTTTTATATGATAAATTATTTAAATATTGATGTGTGTAATTTTTTAATTAATTATTTATTAGTATATATACACACACATCATATAATAATCAGGTTGTTTATCTGTAGTCAATTCAAATTAAAATCTTTTATTAATCAAGAGTTTTTTTTTTTTTAAATATTCCTTTTATAGCTTTCATATAGTCCTCATAATTATTATATACTTTGTTTGAAGAGATTCTGAATATCCAGAAAGCGAACCTTGATTTGAGAAAAATCCTAGATGGCTAAATTATATCTTGAGTTATTGGCAAGCTAACTTTATATATATTGTAATTATAATAAAAATAATAAATTTAACGGTAACAAACTATTATAAACAATCCTTAAATCCGCAGAAGTACTTTAGGTTAATTTCTTAAACTTGCCTCAACTGCCATTAAATTCCAAAACAAAAAACAAAGCGGAAGCAAACGTTATCAATTCAAATCCCACAAATCTCGTATTTTAAAGTTAGCACATTGTCTATTTATTAAATGCATTTTATTCCTATTTATAAAAATTGCCTCCTTAATTTTTCATTTATTATGGTGTCTCTCTTCATGAAGAATTTTCAAAATCAAATTTAAATTTATATTTACATGTTTTTTCATGATCAAAGAAAACTGAAGGAGACATTAAATCACCATTATTTTTACTTTTTACGTGCTTATATAACAATTCATGCTCCCTCAATCTCTTCTCAATGCTGCACCTAGATTCACCTATATATGATAGCATACAAACACAAAAAATTTGATATATGACATTACTTTTTTGCTTGACAGGTATGACATCCTTAGAATTATTGACCAATTTATTAATATTGCTGGAAGGTAGAATGAAACATTCAACACATTTTTATATATATCCTTAAAAAATTTCACTTGTGGATTTGAAATAAATGGAATAGATATCCATTGTTTACTATTAATCTTCATTTCTTTAAACCATTATAACTTTTTTTAAATTGACATAAAGTATTGTTTATTTGTTCCATTTTATAACCAACATCAAGCAATTCCTTGGCAAATACCTCAATATTTTTCAGTTTATCACTTTGGTAACGACATAATTTTTCATTACGAAACAAAAAAGATCTAAAACTTGCCATCTTATACATAATTGGTACTTTTGATTTACAATTTATATATCCCCTTTTTTACAGTGGCTTAATTATTAATTTATAATTTAATATACTGTTATCTCTTGTAATAATTAAATCTAAATATTTAATATTTTTGTCCTGTTCCTTTTCCATAGTCCATTTCAAGCCATTCAACTTATTTAATTCCTCTACAAGCAAATTTATAGTATTAGTATTTCCACAAACAAAAACATCATCCATATATCTTTTGTAAATTTTAATATCTCCAAAAGTACACATATTTAAAATATTACTCTCATATGTAGATAAAACAAAATTGCAAACTTGTGCAACTACAGGCAGACCCATAGGCCAACCTTTAGACATTTTATAATATTGACCTTCAAAAGATGCAACAATGTTATCTTTAAAAAATGTTAAAGAATCAACAATAAACTTCATCATATATTTACAAATACTTTTTAATGTATGTTCAATTATTTTTATGGAATTCATTCTGTCAATAGATCCATACATTTCTGTTATATCCAATGAAGCAATAACATCATTCTCATCAATCACCAAATTTTTAATACTATTTACAAAGTCAAACGATGAAGCAATAGTATTTTCCCCAAATCCTAAAAAGTCTTGTAAAAGCTTACTAATATATTTAGAAGTCTGATACATGAATGAACGACAAAAATCTATCATAACTCGCAAAGGATTACCATAATGTAATTTTATATTTGCAAATATATATATATTGTTTACTATCTTTATTGTGAATGTTTAGGTGGTTACTGGTTAGTTTCTAATTACATAATTATCCCATTTAGCTTTAAGCATTATTTCACTTATTATTTAAATAATACATGAGCAATTTAAAAGTATTGCATGGACATGTTTATTTCATGTTTAAGGAGGTTTATTTAAACTTCATTGTATCAATATTTCATTCTCTGTGATCAAGTTGCAATCTTTAAGTGTTCATATATATTCAATGGACTATTAGTAAGAGTGGATTTCCATTGCTATTAAAAGGTGAGAAGGTTGCCTTGGCAGCAGAGAGAAATATTGTTTACTATCTTTATTGTGAATGTTTAGATAGTTACTGATTGGTTTCTAATTATATATATGCAACATCTTCTTTATAGCAAAGACAATAGATTAATCAATATTTATTGATTTGTACAAACTACAGCTAAAATCAAATTATAATTTAAAAATCTCAAAGATATACCTAAAACAAAATAAGATCTGTACTTTATTAGTTAACTTAGTCCTGCTTTCTAAACCTTCTGAGGCAAAAGATACCGTTAAAGTAATTCCTTTAGAAAAACAAGAGATACTATTATCTGGAATTTTTATCTTCTTGGTTCTTATTGTTTCAGATCTGAAAGAATATATAAAGAACAGGGAGCCACTACAATAGAAGGGCTTTGAATGTGCCAGAAATAGTTCTCACAATATTTAATTGAATATTTCTAAATCTAGGGTGGACATTTTTCTCCAAATAGGGATACAAAATTCATCATTTTCTATTAAGGAATTTTGTGCTAATGCTAGCATTGTAAGTTCATAGAGTGTCTACCAGCTTTCCTAGAAGGTTATTTGTAAAAGTTATTTTAAATCTATTCTTAGATAGATAAGATAAATGTTATAATCTTGATTTTTACATTTTAAATTTAATTAATGTTTTCATCTTTTTGTTTATAATCATTATACAAACAATTTTTATGCATTGGAATTATTTTGGCAGCTAATTTTTTTAAACCTGTGAGCCTACAGAAGAACATTACTGGCCCAATCTATTTTTTTCGTTTATTCTCTTCAATATTCCTGCATTTCTAATCATTTCTTTCTAATATCTCTATTTATTCATCTCCAGATCTACATTACTAAAACCCTCAATTTTTTTTCTCAATTTACAGAGATCTCTGCTCCTTATAAAACAATACTTACTGTAGTAGCCATTTTTTTTAATTCCAACTTTTAAGGATAACTGAATTTATTGAAATACTATACCCTAAAAAATAACTAATCCATGTTTTGTTTATCATTCATTCTGTTATTGACCTGTGTTATTATAGTGAAAAAAAATTAGAAGAAACCTGTTGCTAATCAGAAATTTTGAAGAACAAGTATAACTATTTCAGACTTTTGTGAATCAATTCCTTGCTTGCAAAATTATTACAAGCTTTTTTTTATAATGTCAATAACATATAGAAAGAAAAAAAAACAAAAAGTGACATGTGGTATGAATGTAATAAGAAGCTTGCTGATGAAATAAAGAATGACTTAATTCTTCTGCAGATGCATCATTCATTGCGCCCAATTACAAATATATTTTTTAATTCACGCACATGTATATAACACAAAACACTGCTTACTGTATAACCACCATATCACCTGTTACAGATCATAAATTACAAACAGAAAAATAAAACCTACTTTTCAACTACCTGCATAAGATTATAAATAGATTGTAATTAAGATACTATAACAATAGGAGTGAATATTTAAATAAACTGATAATATTACATGGTGTCAAAAATATAAAGCGATAAATATTTTGAAATTATCACGTGTTTTTTTTATATTTAGATATTGTTCTTTTTATCATAGTTATGAGTTTGTATGATAAGATTAATGCATATATCTTTATATATTTTTATTTAATTGTAATAATTATATATACAGTATATATAAATAAATTTACATTCTGAAACAATCTAATCTTAAGCCTTATAAACTAAAATGAATTGATATATTAAATATCCAGTTTTTAACATTAATGTTTTTGTTACTGTGGGATAAATAAATTTCCCATCTTTAATAATTAGCTAAATATACTTTTGATTCTGAGCATTATAATCATGGTAAAACTCATCTGGTTAGTCAAAGGAAATTTTAATAAGTTGATTTTTTTTTTTTTTTGTTTAATATTGTAGTTAAATGAAAACAATTCCATCTTATTCATTTGTATATATATTTCTGTTCATTATTTTTATTATTTTCATAATTCTTATAAAATGGTTGTTAATTCTATAAGCACTATAGAGAAGGATCACAAAAAATTAGTTCTCTTTATTAAATTTCATATTATTTTATCAAGAAATATTTAATAATTTAGTTATAGTATTGAATTTCAAAAATGTTACACTTTTCAGCAAAAAAACTATTATTGATTACAGTTTCGACTCTACCATGCAGTCTTCATCAGATCTGCAAAATTTGAACACACATAAAAAACAAACATTACAATATATTAATTATTTTATATAAAATTATTAAATTCCCAATTATAGTTTATTAAATTATTATTTATAAAAATATAAAGAATAAATATCAAATGTAAATAAATTGCTTTGACATTTTTATTTAGAAAAAAAAAATGTTTTAAATTACATTGGAATAAATTTTAAAATGTTACAAATGTTATGAACATCATCAACATTGTATCAGATATCTGATACATTTTTTATTTTGTGCCTTTATTTTTTTATAATACACATGTAAATCATTTACATTCAAATTTACTTCTATTAAAAAAATAAATACATACTTATGTTTTATTTTATCTCATTGTCAAATTTCATATTAACATTTGGTGGATAAAAACTTTTGTTTCAGCATAATTGATTGAAAAGATTATTGTAAATTATTTTGTTTTTATAACATGTATTAGATAATGATTTTCCACTCTTAAATCAATTCTATATATAATGAATAATCAATGGTTACAAGTTCATTAACATGACCCACTCATTTTATTTAAGTTTATCCCTTGCAAGAAGGCTGAGTGAATCTCATCATTCTTTAATATCATTTGCCCATATTCTTTTAAGATATCTCTTTTATTTGTGCCTTTTATTATTTCAAAAATTGGAATTATTTAATTTCTGATTATCATTTATTTGACAAATATGGGCAAATAATTTTATCATTTCTCTTTCTTCAATGAAATTTCTCTCTGATATATTTTTTTATATAATTCTTTATTATAAACTTTTTGTACTTGTTTGATTCTCAATATTTTTTTTAACGTGTTCTTTCAAATGCCAATATTTGTTTTACTGAATTTTTCACCATGATTCGTGTAATTATATTCAATATAACTAATTTGGTTTAAAAATTGTCTTTTTCCTCCAAGTTCAATTTGTTCATTTTATAAATATTCTTCTATCTGGGTCTTCAATTTTTCAAGATTTTTATTAAGACCTTGTCTAAAATATTAATTATTGCATTGGTTCTGTAATCTTAACATTCTTTTTTTTTTTTTTTTTATAGATTAGAACTAAGTTTTTTTTTTTCTATTACACTAATCAGTAAATTTTTGAGATAAACTATCTTCACCATATCTGATCATTTCTCTAGTTATTCCATTATTTTAAGGATGCCTTTAATTTATTCATTGGTCTTTTAACTTATTCCCATAAAATAGTTTCACTATTATAAAATGGCATGTGATTTCAGTAAATTCTTTTAATTTTTTCTGATATTTTTATTGAAGTTTGCTTTATATAATTCAGATCAATATTTTGATTATTGCTTTAAAATTTCATTCTTGTTAGTGAGCATTTTTCTATGATCGTCTTTTATTCTCTGCTTGACTGTCATTTTCTGTCAAGTACCGCTTTTTTTTATTGATGTTGGACATCTTTTCTTTGTTAGTAATATATCTATCATGTTCTTTTTCTTTTCATTATTTAATTTCATTCTCTTTTCTTCCACTGGAATTATGTGTTACAAACAATTATATTGTAAGCAAATTTTTAAAAGTAATTCTTAATTTCTTTCTTCATAGCTATGTTTTCTACAATTTGTTCCCAGTCTCTCATATCATTTTTAACCATACCATTTCAGTTTTTTCCAATAATAAAAAATCTTAAATAATTAAAAGTTATCTTTATACAATTTTGACATAAGAAAATATTCTTGAATTACTTTGATGTTAAAGATATTTGTTTTAGACTTACCTATTATCATTCTTATGTTCTATGACTTATATCATTTAATCTGCAAATTTTTAATTTTTTATTTAACAGAAATCCTACATCAGCTTTATGATTTGAATTGATCTAAATCAAGTAATCTGATCAGTAGAATTATGTCTAATCCAAATATCACATTTGTATGTTTATAATTTTTTTTTTTTGTGGGGTATTTAATTAACCAAATGCATCACATAATGTAATAACTGAAGTTTGTTCTTGGCTGTGAGGCACTGTGCAACCTTCTAAAAGAAAACATTTTTTTACATTTTACTCATCCACTGATTTTTGTGATGATTGGTTTTGCATAGTCCATATTGAATATAAGTTTATCATTTAAAAAAAAAAATAATAATTTGAATTTTGTTGTAGTTTGAATGCTGAGGTTAATCTGATAATTCAAATTATGATGAATTCCAGATTGAAATAATGAATATAAATCATTTAAATGGACTGAAGTAATTGATTCCTGCAATTAAATAGATTTAGAGAAAAAAAAACATAAGTTGATATTATTAGCAATTATATTGGTTATATTTATGGTGATTTTTTTTTCAGTAAAAAGGATGCTCTTTCGAGGAACAAATTTGTAGTAGATAATTATTGATATGCAAATTATCAGCAACTAGTTGCAAATGAATATGGCCATTCTAATTACAAGGAGAGAGAGAAAAAAAGAAAGATAAACATTAATAATAGTAATTATATATTAGAAATAAGTTTGTAATATTTAGCAAATTAATCTGTGAATCACAAATATATCCATACATGGAATATGTTGGTTCATTCTTTTATAGCAATCATCACTTTCTGAATGTTAATACATTGAATAATTGTAACTCTCCATTTTTAGTCACATTTTCGCAATTAAGGCAGTCACTAGTGCATTTTTTTAGATAATTTTGAAATAATCTTTATAAACATAAATATGATTATCATAAAATGTTTTTTTAAGAATTGGGTTATCATTTATTTATTTTACATGTGCAATACTATGAAGATGTGATTTTATAACAGTAAATTCTGTAGCATCACATTAGTTAAATTGAAGAACATATTGATTGTTTTCATGATCTTGCCATTATATTTTTAAAACATTTTTGAGCATTCTTGAATGAAAATTTAAAATGTTTTTATGTTACATTGATAGGGATCCAAGTCTCATTTTAATACAATAAATAAGATAAAATAACAATTCTAAAACAACTAATTTTATTGCAGTGGTTATATCACTGCAAAAGAATACTCTTTCTTTTTTACTTATTAAAAGTAGCATCACACTAGAATCTTTGTTGCACTGCAACATTCAAATTTCCTTTCCTATTTAAAAAGCTT
Source organism: Epiperipatus broadwayi (assembly GCA_028023455.1). Lineage (NCBI taxonomy): Eukaryota > Metazoa > Onychophora > Udeonychophora > Euonychophora > Peripatidae > Epiperipatus > Epiperipatus broadwayi. The sequence continues at coordinate 4,066,167 of JAQFVV010012490.1, read as the reverse complement.
CCATGATATTTAAATTGGCTCAAGTTTTTAAGTTGTTAATCATTCTAACTAATTGTTATTGAGATTTTTTTTTTTTTTGCATCACTGCTTGTGAAAAGGTTCATTAATTATGAAAACAAATTTTTGCCGTATACACAACATCATTATGTAGATTAATTTTTGAATTTATAAGGACAGTACTTCACCAGCATATTATTTATCCAGACACCCAAAAATGAAATTCTTGTTTTTGCTTTTAATTGATCCAAATTAAAAATTCCACTATTAAACCTGTAACACATCTTGATGCCTGCTTCATAAAGTTGCCTATCATAAAAGTCAAAAATAAATTGGAACTAGTACAGATCTTTGTTTAACCCCAGTTTTCATTTCAAATGTCTTAGATTTTGTGTATAATAGTAATACTTTCTTTTAGTCCAACATATAGAAACTGTAAAATATGAATAAATTTTAGTGGACAACCAACCAATTTCAAACTAGACTATAGACCTGTTTGATTGATAGAATCAAATATTTTGGCCAATTCAATAAAAGCAGTGTATAAATCACTCCTTTATTTCCAAAACCTTTTTTGCATTTTTCTGACAACAAAAAGCACGTCTTGATTTTTTAAAATCCAAATTATATAAGTAGCCATTCATTTATAACTGGAAACAACCTATTCAATAAAATCTTTTAAAGTACCTTTAATAGAGTGAATAACAATATTTCACAATAATTACTGGAACAGTAGAAGCATCCTTAAGCTTAAATATCATAACTTTATGAGTTTATATGTTCCTAAAAAAATTCCAATATTTTTGAAGCTAAAATATCACTATTATATTTTACAACTTCTCAGGTATTTCATTGGGATTTGCATCTTTTCTATTTTTAAGATTACAAGGAGGTGTTTTAACTTTACTAAGATGGATATCTTTGTCCAAATCTTAATGAGTAGATAGAGTTAATATATTTATTATTCAAAAGATGATCAAAATATTTTCTCCTTATAAGAATTTCAGGCCTCAGTAATATTACAATACTGAAAGTTTAAATTAGAAACTTTAATGTTTAAATAGTGAAATTAAACACAATTAATAGATACTTAAAAAAAAAAAAAACTATATTTTTTATGAATGTGATTGGAATAAGAATTATTTTTAAATGCATCAACATCTATCATTTTAACCTTAGAGCATCTTAGTTTATGATTTATATATCATTGCATAATAAGATTTTTTTAAAATTCTGACTCCTAACTATAATGTAATCTACTCAATACCATTCTTTTGAGCATGATTTTTATAATGATTTTTTTGGCTAAATAAAGGTTTTGTGATGGTGATTCTATGTATTTTGCAAAAATCTAATAATAGCAGGCCATTTGATTTTAGGCATCAACACCATTTTTTCCAACAATCTTTAGACAGTTGTTTGAACCAACATGTACATTAAAGTTTTGAAGAAGAAAAAATTAATTTTTTAATAGTAGTATTATAATAATGTTGTTCAGCAAGAAATAAAGGCTTTCTTTCTTTGAATTCTAAATTAATATTGGAGTAAATGCATTATTCAAATACCAAAGAGTACCATTGCACAAACAAAGATTTTAATACCACTGTCTTTTTATTGATACATTGAGGAATTCTAGAAGTATAAAATATTAAATTAAATCTTATAGCAAATTCAGCCACACAATATGTCCTTTTGCTGATTGACATACTTTTCCAAAAAAATTGTAACTCTCTACTTATTTTATTAAACTTCTTTCTCTGGAAGAATTTTACTAAAAGCAGTTATATCAATCTTAAATCTTAGCAATTCTTTAGCTACAAGTACTGTCCTCCATTCTGATCTTAAAGAGACACATTTCATATAACTATATTTAGAATTAAAAAAAAAGATTTAAAATATTTATTTTTATTACTATTATTGCCTCCTGCTTTACTTTCATTAATAATATTAATTTTGCAATTATTTTATTGCTTTAATAAGTAATTGCTGCTATGACAAACTAATTAAATTGGAAGACATTTTTCTCTTTTTAGACCTTTTCCACTTCCGTAAATAAAAAGATTTTTAAATTGGTCTGCTTAAATATAAAATCTTTCTTGAGCTGAAATTTCTGCCCAACTCCAATACTACCATGACTTACTAGTGAATGTATTTTCTCAAGCATAGATTTAATCTAAAACTGGTATTCTTTTAAACCTGTTCTCATTATAGCCTTTTTAATTTTTTGTAAGTAAATTATTGGTTTTGTATATAGTGATAATCTATTTTATTATCTGCAATACATATCCATAATGATACTTTTTTTATATATTTGCAAATTATATAATCACAAGGGATCAATATTTATCTTGACATCACTTAATAATAATAATAATAATGATAATGATGATGATGATGATGATGCTGCTGCTTTGAAATGTCAGAAAATTGATTCTAATATAAGAATAGTTAACCTACCTGTCATCATGTTATCCATTTTGATTGTTTTAATGGAGCTAACTGTTTGTTCTTTGAGAACTGTTGCTGTGTTCTAATAGTTGACCACTGAAAATTGTCAGTTTTATCTGCAGGAAAGATGCACAGTGTTAGCTTAATTTGGATGTATTGAAGTACTCTTGATGAGATTATGGTCTTATTACCACGATTGCCTTGCAGCAGGTATTGTTGGATTTTTCAAATGACTTCATCTAATGAGAAGCCATTTTACAACACATTCTCATATCACAGACATGTTACTATACAATTCTGATAAAAAGTGTCGGAATAATAATTCTACTACAGAAATTTATTTGTGTTCATATGATGGATCATCCTTATGATTGCAAATAATTTTTCACTAATATACATATATAGATTTTCATAAAATCAAGTTCATCATCACAATTTAGCCATCATCATTTAGCTATATTAGTTGATGTTTTTGGATTTATTATTATTTTCTATTAATTATTTTGTTAATAATTCTTATTCATTTAATTATTGTTGTGGAGATTGCAATGAGCTCACAAATAATGTTGGCAAACTTTTTAATTAAATTAAAATAATATGAATATTGACTAGATATTGATAATATAAAAATTGTAAAAGAAATTTTTTGTAATGACATTTTTTAAATGTTGAATAATATATGAATATTGTTATATTTGGAAGAGATTTAGACTTTTTTTTATTGAAAATAATTCGGTTTATTTTTTAATATAAAATAATTTAAATATCTTTTATGAGCTTTTGTTGTTGTTTTTTTTTTTTTTTGTAGTTTTTGGGGAGGGAAAGTACATGTTTATTGCTATTTAATAAGATAATATATTTTTGAAATTTATCTGACTCGTAATGTTCTTTTTAATAGAAAAGACATAGGCCTTATTTTTTATTGCATCATAATTTTTTATCTCCAATAGTATTCTTAGGTGATCAGAAAAGCCTACATTTTGATAGTATCAAACTACTATACAAGCCAATCAAAGCTACCTCCATGTATTGCATGGAATAAAATGGAAAAAATTATCTCAAGCCTATGCCGTAATAACACAAATAATATGTTAACACAAAACCAAATGAGAAATAGAATTATTGAAATCAATAAAATACTAATTACTATATCTGGCCTCAGAGAAAATAATGATTTAGTGAAGAAGCTACAACTGGAATATAATGATATATAAAAAGAATGCAGGAAGAAACATATACACGAAGAATAAGAAAATTAATCCCAGATCTTAACAAAATAGTGAAGCCAACAATTAACTATGCGAAAATATACATCCCTCACACCAATGGTATCCCATTGATGATGACAGCCGAAGACTCTGTGATATCGGGTGATGAGGTAGATCAATATATGGTTGTGAGATTAAAAGAAATCATGGGCGAACGAAGGATTGAGAGTGAACAATTCTCCATTCAATTAAGGCAAACTATGAATGGTTACATCTCGCATCAGGAGGTCTTGCTTGAAATAAAGAGATTAAAGTTGCAAACAGTATTAGCAAATGACGAAATCCCAGCATCAGTGTATAAGCAAATTGGTTATCTTCTGATTGGCCCTTTATTAAAATTTTATAATCAAATGTGCTCAGAGATTTTTGATTGGCCATATATTAACAACAGAATAATCTTCAGCATTAAAAAAGAAAAGAATATGAAAATGCCCCACTTTGAAGAACTAAGAAATATAACAATTGAGGATATTGATGCTAAAATCATTGCTAGAATATTAGAAAAAAAATTATTTAGAAATGTCAGTAACAAGATATCAACGGTGCATCATGCAGTAAAGGGCAAGAGAGCAGTAAATGCAGCTATTAAAATCCAAGAAGCTATTAAGCATGCCAGGACGCATAATCTAACACAGTATTTCGCATTGCAAATTGATTTTAAATCTGCCTTTGACCTCGTGAACTGGTCTTATCTATTTAATACCCTAAAGGAGCTTATAGCAGATGATCCATTCTTATTGAATGCAATAAAAAATTACATTATGAATAATATAATTTCTTATAAAAATTTCATGAGAAGATCAGAGTTTTTTGCCCCAGCTAGAGGAATTCCGCAAGGATCACCTTTGGCAGCACTGTTGTTTGCAATTTATGTAGATCCCATGATAAAAGAAATAGAGACACTAATAAATGGAATTTACCTGCCCCAATTGGGAGTTTCAGTAAAGGTCACGGCATTTATAGATGATATTGTAATAATTTTTGAAAACTGTTATAATATTGATGTTGTAATGAATATAATCAGAAAATTTCAGCAGGCAACTGGAGCATTAATTCAAGTAAATAAATCAGCAGCTTGGCAATTGGCAACAGGCAAAAGAATTCCCAATGAGTTTGTAGCCCTACCTAAGTCCTTCCTTGGCCTTCCATTATATTTATCAAAAACTAAGATGAATGGACTATTAAACAAATTAGTCACAAGGAAAATTGAGGAAAGAATTAATGGTTTTATGCCTTTTAAACTCTATGAAATAACTAAAACCAAAATATTTAATGCAATTGCAATGGGAGTGCTAGGATATTATGGCCCATGGTTAAAATTATATAATAAATCAAACCTAAAGATTATACAGATGGCAAAAAAATTCATATGGGGAAAGAAAACATCTCCTCTCTACCTCGCTTTTACAGCTTCCAATAAATAAGGGTGGTCTCAATTTAATTGACCCAAAAGCTTATGTTCAATTTGTTACTGCTAAAGCTTATATGAATGTAGCCAAGGGTCAGTCATTTAATCTCCCAAATGGTGACATATTTATTATTAATGGATTGGGAGCTGAAAAAAGATCATATCTTACTGACATGTTGATGGCATATAAAGATTTGCAAGATGAACTTAATGTAACCACCCTAGATGGTATTAGATATAAAGATTTAAAAAAAGCAAATTACCAAAATGAAAATAATTGGTTGAGTTGTTCAATGAAAAATGTATTAAAAAAATTTCACTCAATATATATACCTCAGACATCAATGAGATTTATTTTTAAGTTAATCAATGGGATTCTACCTACAACTACCTATATTAATAAAAGACTGGGATTGAGTTTGAATGAAACCTGCATTATGTGTAAGAGGCACAATGAAACTTTTATGCACTTATTTGAAGAATGCTACGCCTTTAGAGAAATTAGAATGAAGGTCTTTCACAGGCCTATAATAAATCTCAAATATCTTATGAAAAAATATGTTATAAACTTTAACCCGCACAATGCGAATGTAATGATCCATACATTGAAATCATTGTGGGCAATAAGATGTTCACTTTTATTTGATAATAAGAAATTCAATTGGTTATAAAAAATGGATAGAGATTGGGAGAACTACTTCAACTTATGCCTAAAATATTGGCCCCAAAAAACCTTCCAACATGTATGGGGAGGAATTGTTCTCTCCAGATGTGAAATCTGGGAATAAAACATAAAATAAAGAAGGGTAATGTTGTTAAAGAAAAAGGGTCTAAATCGTAAACAATGAACAGGTAACAGGAGAATTAAGTGAACGTGTTGCAATGTGTATAATGGACAAGTGAAGGATAATACTGTTCTTTTTTTTTTTTTTTGTCTGTACTAAAAATTGATCTTGTAATTATGTAAATATGTTGTGATTTAATAAAGTGTGTTACTTAAAATAAAATAAAAAAATATTTTTGAAATTTATGTGTTAAAAGCAATAATAAATTAATTTATCAATTTTGACTTGTCTCATGAATTTTAAGAATTAAAAAAAAACCAAAATAAGTATACAATGTGATATTGAGAATCTTATCAGATAATAAAAGATAAGAATTTGATACATATACACATACACGATATGTTGAGTCAAATCACCAATGTGATCTATAAATTGGTGGATAGTAGCATAACCTTTAGATATGATATTTAATAGTGAATGACCAATTAAATAAAGAATATTTTCTGATGCTTTATATGATATAATGATGGCAATCAAGTTTTGTAAGAATATTTCATAAATAAGTCTTTTTTTATCTCCTGTGTGTTTTTTTTTAATTCTTATTCTATTTACATTTTCTATCTTTTATTTTTTTTTTTTTTATCTTGTGGTCTTCAATCATTTAATTTGATATAAAGGTCAATCATCATGAGCTTCTCATGCCTTTAATGATTTTTTTCACTAACTTCAGTAATGAGTTATATTTGAATAACCACACAACCATCCTTTAGTTAGAAACATGGTAATTCTAGATGTTGTTTTATTATTATTAGATATAATCAAGTTATCATTGATTCCTAGCAATCATAGAAATAGATTCGAAGATACATGTATTATTATGATAATGAAATCCATATATCTCATTGCTGGTTGACCTATTCTTTCACCATCCATCTTTTCAAACAATATTCATTTTCTAATGAATTAGATTGTATGTACATAATATAACCAAAATTGAAGAATTTCAACTTGGTTATTTATATTTTAAGGAGAGTTCTGGACTAATCTAATCAATTATCCATTTGTTTGTTTGTCTTGCTTTTCACAGAACTTTCAAAAGTCTTCACCAGCATCCCAGTCAGTATGAAACATTAGTATTTTAATACTCTCTTTTGATGTTCAATTTTTATATATCATAGAGTATAACAGATGACACCATAACACGAAAATTTTCATCTTCATTTAAAAAAAAATCTCTACATTACAATTTTATTATTAGTCTGTGATAAGTCATTTGATTATTGGAATATTTGTTATTGAATATTTTAAGGAGATAAAATCTGTCAATTTTGAAATCAGCTATGGATCCATTTTTGTGCAATATTTATCCATATTTAGCCTCTTTTCATCCTTGTTTTCTAATTTTCTAATTAAAATCTTATGATCTGCATTTTCAGTTGAAAATGTGATGTTATAGTAAGATTAATATTTTTTCATTAATTCTGAATGCACATTTGTCTTCATCAGATCAAGTCTCCTTCCTTAAATATTTAATATACCATTTAAATCATTTTGGTTGCCATATGCAACCCTGTTTTTTTTTTTTTTGCCATTATGAAAATCAGTTTGGTTCACTGTAGCTGTTTTAGCTGTAGTTTTTTTATTTCATTATTGATATTTGTCCTAGGAATAATGAAACAATTTGGTACACCCATTCCATAAGAATATTTCATAATTTAATGTGATCGACTAAATCAAACAACTTTGTTATAATATACATTTTTTTGTGTTATTCTCCGATTATTTATTTTTAGCCAAAATACATCAACATTCTTGAATTTAGGTCTCTGACCTTTTATGAAATCAGCATTATATCTAGTAGTGGTTCTCTTTCAATATAAAACTGAATAATTTTCAGAATAATCTTATTTGCTTGAAGTAGAACAGATATCTCATTGGTATCAGAATAAAATTGATTTTTTTTTTCAATTTAAAAGCTATTGATTAATATTCCAGATTAATTCTATAATTTAATCAAAAAAGATGTTTTCCTTTAGTTTTCTGCTTAATATATTGAAGTTATATATGCACACACATATATATATACATCATGTTCACATATAAAAAATTACAAACAAAATTTAAGTTCAAAAGTTTAATAAATAAAAATTAAATATATGTATTATAAATGCACAGATAAGATATACAGTATAATTAGATATAAAGTTATTTTGTGTTAAATGCAAAATATTTTCTAAAATTTAAAAAAATAATACATTCTAAATTTAACTTAAAAGTAATTTGAAAGAAAAAGATGTTTTCTTTTAATAACTAAAAAAGGTGGAAATGACATTCTAGAAAAAGTAATTAAAATGCTTCTAAACAGATTACTAGATTAAAATTTAGAAGATAATTAATTAAAATAATTTAATTAAAAAGGCTGTTATTCTCACTCAAAAAATAGTGAAAATAAGGTATTGGTCAAATAAACTCGGATCTCAGCGAAAGTAATGGAGTTATCTATAACTAATAATTCAAAGGATACAAATGACAAGAGATTAGTCCAAATCATATAAATAGTGCTGGAAATTATGTTATCTTTCTATTATTCTATCTCCAGCCAGTGAATATTATTCTGCCAGTCATTCAACTCTTATTAGTATTCTGCTTTAGTTAATTCTTATCTGATAGTTTCAGCAAGTCTACCATGCAAGAGTAGAGAAGTTGTTATTTGCCCTGCTCTGTCATGTTGGTAGAGGGCAGGCTAGAAAAACATCGCTGAGTCTCGAAAGAAAAGCCATCTGCAAATGAACCATCTGAATGTGTGTTCATTATGTACTCCCATCTTAGAAGAGGAAAAGTCTGATGTCTAGTGCTACAGGAAGAACCAAACTGCCAACTCAAGATCTAATTAATATCTAATTTAAACCTTCATCCACCATAACTATGGTTTCAAAGAATGAACACCACAAATACCTAAATACTGAACATGAACTGTAAGCTGAAAGAATAAGCATAATTTTAAACTAATACCAAATTAATTATTTCCAATTTAATGAAATATGTTAATGAAAAGTTATGTAATTAATCTGTTTATAAGAAGATATGGCAAGAGATTATAATTTTTTTTTTTTAAATATCACGTCACAATTTAGTCAGTGCTAATTATAATAAATTAATTTATAATAGGCAATTCTTGTAATTGCAGTCTCTTGCCATCCTATTAAAAGGTATATTAGTTATATCATTATTTCCACTTTATTTAATAATATATTTATAAATTATGAGTGGATGACAATCATGCTGCATAGACAAACTAGATTGTAGTTTTATTAAATAGATGTAAGTTTTAGCTAACTAGTCTTATATTTGAATTATTATTATAGATAAGAATATATGACTGGTATCCATCAATCCAGGTTACAAGTTACAGTTGATTCTCAGTCTTATGTAACACAGTATTAGATGATTGTAACATCATTTGCGACTGCTGATCCCTTACAATCATTATCTTGTTTAAACAGTGATGTGTGGTTGATGATCAATTCCTACCACATGCCATCCAATTTTTTTCATACATGTTGGGTAGTGATATGTATGCAATTGCCAGTCAATATATGCTATATACATTGTAGAAGTTTAATTCCTACCATAGGTATATAATATCTTCATGTATGCATTCTTTTATAACTGTTGTAGTACAGATGTGGTTTCCTGTATTTTACAATTATTATTACCTATTGCGTACTAATAACATAACCTGTAGTTGATCACAACAGTCAAGTAGTAAGATTAGACTTAATTTATAAGCTTGTATCAATTAGCATTAGAATAGCGCGTATGAGAGTAGAGCAGTTGGTATCTATGCAGTAGATTGAAATCCATTTTAACAATTAATGATAATAATAGTATGATAAAATAATATTGAGTATTTTAAACCTTTATACTATCATATACTATATCAGTGCATAAGTTAAATGAAAATAATAAAATAAAATTTGGAAGGGTAATAAATTATTTACCTTAAATTAATTTATAAATCACTTGACTAAAGTCAATGTCTCATTATTTTTGGCATATTGTAATCTTTATTTGCAATCAACAACTTAGGTAATTAGTTGAGTCTCTTAGCACATGTGGATTGCCCTCAGGTATTGTGCAATTCTGACAGTTACAATTTATTAGTTATCAGTTGCTTTGTTATGCTCTTTATTTTTTAACAATGATATCAAATCTAATCTGATTTTGTTTTCTATTTTTTGATACTTTTTCAATATAAGGGATCTCATAAAAACTGTCTTGGTTAATGTCTTTGTAGCATAGTTTTTTCTGTATATGTTTTTCTTCTCTGATCTGAATTAATTCAGTCACTATTTATTCATTATTTTTTTTAGCAAATCTTGTGGCTGAAATTTCTTTTGATTTCAAATAGGGTTAATAATGTTTAAAGTCTATCCGATTTTTTTCCTGAACTAAATATGTTATAGTAGCAAACCATCTAGTCTTAGGGCATCGAGCATTCAATACTGAAGCCTCTAAATAATTACTTGCACTGTGACCTTATTTTTAGTATTTGATTTAGCGCCATAGTATATATATATGCAAGTTTAAAAGTAACCAGTTATTTCCTCCTTGATAATTATTTTTTCAGCATTAGACTGAAACCTTACCAAATTGAATTTGCATTGTCTTGAATTTACTAAATTGCTCACATTGTTAGTATATATATATATATATATAATAGTCATCCTAATACTGTATTGAATAATCCTCTCAGCTAGATAATAAATTTGTAACGTTAGCAAACCAAGCAAAGAATAGGTTTGGCATATTAAATATTATAGGCATGACTTTAATAACTGCACAAACATACATATCTATTTTATTTGTTAAAGATGAGATTGTTGTACTAATGATAGACTCATCCATTATGTAATGCCTGCATATGTTAATTTAGATATTTACACTAAAATTAATACCATTTTGTGTTTGTTTGATTTATTAATTATTTTAATAAACATTTTGATTATAAATCTGTTTCACATCTGTTTACTCACAATCCAAATTTGAAATCCAATTTTTTTTATTGATTTTATATGTAGATATGCATTGTCTGGTTACGTATTAGCATGTTAAGTAGTTTATTTTAAACCTTTAGTTAAATTGCTAATTCCTCTTGAGTCTCATGTTTCTCCCTGTTCAGAGCCGGCTCGCAGAAGAAATTGATACCTGTCTGTAACCTCAGAAATGTCATTCATAAGGTGTTAAATCATGGAGTACTGGTAAACTAATTGAAGTTTGGTCAGATTTGAGATCTCATCATCTCATTTCGGTCAGCTTTGGTATATTTTGCCTGGACTCTGGATTTTGTTACGTGAATGTCCAAATCTCACCATTGCAATAAAAATAAGTTGCTTCACCTCAAATATTAAATCAACTGATATCTTAAGTCAGTAATTGTATAGCAAGATAAAATGAAAACTAATTATTAAATAGATAGAATGAAAAACATTGTTCTCTATGGAAAAGGTCGAAATCCAGAAATCAGATTTTGATTTTACTCAGTAATTATGTTATGTCGTTAACCGTTAAAGATGAAGAGAGATGTCACTATTTCAAATAATACGAGTTAAGGGAGTTGGAAATGCTTTAATTCATAAGCTGGTTTATCACTGAATATAAAACCTCTAATGAAAGGAAGTATGCAGTCTATATTTTAGCAATGCTTTCTGCCTGAATGAAGATCAGATAGCCTGAAGATATTGGTTGCTTTACCATCTGATATCTTGATATTCTGATTTTAAAAAGCTTGAATGTTTTATGATGTATGTAAGATTTTATTGCTTTCTTTTAGCATTAAAAGTTTTTAAATATATTTAAAAGACATGGCATTATATTTTAAATATTTTTGTTTATTAGAAGTACTATTGTAACAGTCAGAATCGTCTATCTCGCTAACCCACTGCAGAATTCAAACCCCAGACACGAAACTGAACATTCTAGGAGGGGTTGCCTTTTAGATATACTAAGTTCGAATCTAAAGCCCAAATTTCACTGCGCCATCTACGTGACAACGCATCTGATGCCACTGCTAGTATGACCTTTGACCGGTGCCTCGTGGTCAGGGAGAAACAAAAGACTATACTAAAAGAAGCTTGGGTGGCTAATTAACATCTATGGATTTACAAAAGAAATGCAGAAAATATATATAGACCGAGACAGTGATAGGAATCAAATAAAATAAGAGATCAAATTTAGTTTTAAATAATTTCACAAAATTTATTCATATAAATTATATATATAACGCCACTGTCTGCTTATATGAGACAGGGACGCGTATTAAATAATTATTGGCATTAATTTCAATAAATGACAAAAGGTTTTAAAGCAAAGTGATATATTCTAATCCTCGGGCTAATAGCATTACGATAATGTGCTTGAAGAGATAGGAACATGTGCGAGGTGCTTTGAGTAATTATACAAGTTTAAGAAAATATTTGAAATTAAGTGTTCTAAAATATTTATTGATTTCGAGAATAGCACGGACAAAAGCTTACTAAGCAACAAAGTAAGAATGTAATCAAAGCATTTATTTGAGAATAATAATAACAGAGTTGCATTGGGAGTTCAGTATTGCTGATAATGAATTTATTAAAGTTGGAGGGTGTGATATGTTTAAGTCACGGATGCTTTGTAAAATAAATATAAAATAAAACAATATTGAAGATCCGGAATAATTACGGAGGGCATCTCGCCGCTAACCCGTAGGAAAGTATTTTATGAACAGCCGAAACTTAGCGACTGTGTGACGATTGCGTTTAATTCCCAGGGGTGTCATTTGGGACACCCTCTGCCTGGAAACTTGCAATAAGCGAAAAGAACGGACTTTGCCATGTAAAGAATCCTTGGAAAAATAAAATAAAGCGGTCTCAACAACCAATTCATTTACCAGAAATATGAGACTAGTGTATATAAAACATACTGAATGGGTTTTATTTGGATTAAGAGAAATGCCCAATCAAATTCCCAGAAATTCATTAAAAAGGGTCTGCACATTCTCGACGTCAATGATAAACTTTGTAATTAAAGTAGAACATGGTAATTAAAATAGGAAAATGCATGCTTGCGGGTTTGAAAAGTAAGTATAGATTTATATACGCAATCATGCATTAGGGGACACATTTAATCATTGACCTCGCACATACTCATATTAGATTAAAATCAATAACATGTAGATTTTAAACTATGTGATTATATTATATATTAAAGAATAGAATCACCCTCGAACGAGTGATTTGCAAGATAATAAAATTGGAAAATTATTTAGAAATTTAAAATATGCCTTCATAGCGGCATCTTATTTTCATCAAAGGGAATAATTCACTCGGTCAAAGACAATTCTGACACATTATCATAATAAAATAACAGAAAGCTTAATCAATAGAAAATATTAACCCAAGGATAGAGAGCAAAATGCTGAGTATATTTAAACACGTTAAAGAAATACATAATGAAGTTATGTGAGATATAAGAAAAACAATTTTAAATAGCGATAGCATGTTAGTTATCACTAGAGCTCTTGGGTTAATTTAGGGTTACCTCTGGAGAAGCATTTAGGTAGATTGATGGTCGGCAGGTTTTTATATAATTTAACAGCAAAATCTGGAAATGTTCATATTTTTGGCAGCAGCACAGTTCCGGGGTTTGTGTGATAACTTCCGATGGTCTACGGCAGCAGATGACCATTCCGGAGAGAAATAGCCTTCTTGCGCTCTACTCTGTCATGTCAAGATTTACAAATTACTAGAATAGAACTCAGAATGATTTCTCTTAGAAACATTAGAAGAAAAAAACTCAAGAACAAAAGAAAACCATTCTTTTTATAGTAGATGTTAACAATAGAACTGCCCTGGAGCATTACAAAAATATATCGGACTTATCAGCTGTAATTAAATATATCCGAATGTCTAAAGGAATTCAACATTAATTAATCTCTTTTGTTAATTTCCCTGTCAACATTCGAATTACAAACTAGATTTAATTAAAAATTACTTTTACTAATTAAAGAAAACCTTAAGTGGACATCTGCTGTTTTTAGATAAACTTATATAATATTAACTAATTAAACCATTGTCCCTCATTTATTTTAAAGAAATATTTGGAATGACTTTTATTAAATTAAACGAAAATTATTTTACTTTTAACTTGCAATATTTGAATCTATTTACTAAACGAATATTTATTAAATGAATTTTATTTTAAATCAAAATATATTACGACGGTAATATATTTGTAAATAGATTCAAACAAAATAACTTTAACAATTTATAATTTTGATATGTTTTAAAATGGATATCATAGTGTGTGCGCAATTACGACTTATATAACTTACTTTTTAATAAATCAAAATTATGTGAACATATACATAATCTATAATCTTTTATTTATTTGGAAATGACTTATATATATAATACGAGCATTGTACTCGTGGTTTAAAATTAGGCAGGATTTTCGGTATATAAGCGTATTGCAGACACACTACGATGGATTGGGGTTCAAACTAAAGTATGAGGTAGGAAATAGGTGAGAAAAGGTGAAATGAAGATCTGCAAAGCAGACCTTACTGTTTCACTATTAGTATAGAAATTAATCATAGATATATAGGTCTTCTCAATAAAAGGTACTGAAACAATTTTTAAAATAACCTTTGTAGAATAAGGCTTTTTTATAATCTCTAAGAAGATAGTGTAGGAAAAGACAATGTTCAACAGATTTGTCCAATACCAAGAGATCAGTTTTATTCCTAGTTAAAGAGTAAAATAACTATTTATTTATTGAAAAAATTAGTTGATCAACTATGTTGGTTATGGGTTAAGATAACTGAAACCTTAACTAATTGATATTTACCAATGCCAACTATAACATTAAAAAAATTCAAAGTATCATATCACCTGCATTCGAATTCCAGGTTGTGGCTATGTCAGATGGATACATTAACAAATACATTAACAGGCCTTTGCCATTTACTAGATGTGCATATATTTACAAATTGTTATTTAAATAATTGTAAATTAAATCTAAATGGAGGTAAAATCATTTAGCATTGTTTAAATTATTTAATTTTTGTTTTAATTTATAACATCTGACTGCATTTAAAGCTTCTCAAACTTGAAACTCAGAATTTAAAATATATATATATATTTATTTTCCAAATATTTTAGTACTTACCTCATCAAACGGTAGGTCTTCTTGGAAAACCTTCATCATTTCATAAAGTAAGTTTATTTTTGTTCTTGCATGTATGTTACTTGCTAATCTTATTATATGCATGTCTTAATTTTTTTATTGTTAGTCATAATATTATATTTGGAGTTTATTAAGTGTTAGATTGACTACTTTTTTTAATACTGTGCATAGAACAGTTAACTAATATGTGCTTTTTATCTATAATCTTTGTTGCATTAAATTATTGCAGTTTATAATTTTTTTTTTTTGTATAAATATGTTTTGTTTAATTGTTTGTGGGGGATTTTTTTTTTTCAAAAATAAAATATAAATTTATGATCTTTTACATTTTTATGTAGATATATTTATTTCATTGTTCTTCATATTAATGATATAAAGGACTCTTTAAAATTTGTGATGCAGTTGGAATATTGAATGCTACTGGCAATGACATATGTCAACTGATGATGATTGATTAAAGAAATCAACCCTATAATTTTTTTATTTACTTTTAGACAAAGAACTTAATGTCCTAACTGATGATGATAGAAATCTATCCCATATTTTTTTAATATTCTTTTAGACAAACAACTTAATATTCTTACATGCAGTCATATTAATGATGTATATATAGATAAAATCAAATTACATGTATAAAGATTAATATAATAGAAAACAATTCTTTCTTATTTGGCTAAAGTGAGAATTTTTTAAAGTTAGTTTTTTTAATAATTAATTGATAAGAATGGCCAAAAAAACCTCAATGTTTTGGTGACATAATAAATGCTTGCACTTTTTTTTATTATATACTTTATACAAGTATGAAATATGTAAATTAGTAAAATGTATTGTTACTGATTTATTGCTTGATTTAGATAGTTAACAAGTAAGTATACTTTTGATTTATAACCTTAGAATGATAAAATTCTGTCATTAGTGATGACTTCTTTCTATAAAAATAGACAATTATATTTACAATCTGTTTTGCACTGCATATGTATGATTATTTATACTTGTATAAATAATTTATGATGTATAGTTGGATTATTTACTATTACTAAATATGTAATACTTCAAAACTTGTGTCTGTCAGACATCAATAATAATCAAGTTCATGTTTTTTCTAGTTATATTCAAATAATAATAAGAAAATAGAAGAGTATTATTTTAAAGAATGATCTTTTTTATAAATATCTCAAGAACTGTTAATATATTGAACCAGATGCTTTATCCACTTCAAGGCGACCATCATAAAATCAAAACTATAATGGATATTTTTTGAAATTTTAAGAAGAAAGACGATTGTTTTTAAAAATTTTGTATTTTTTATTATTTATTAAGAGTATATGCCATAACACACTTACTTGATTATAGATAGAAATGGAAAGAGTTTTGATTGCTATAAGTTTCTTTTTTATTTTGTTGAATTTAATCTATTTTAAAAGCTGAGACTTATTTTTTCATTTACTTACATTTTATTAATGTTTGAAAATAGATAAGAGCCTTGGTTGGATTTTGTGTTTAATAGATCAAGCAGGAAATAAAGATTTACTTTGGTCAAAACCTTTTAATCAAGATTAGATGGGAGATAATAATTTCATGCTCCGTGTTTTTGATTGAGAGTATTCTACCTTTTATATTTGCTAATGGCAGACTGTTGATCTATGATAACTTACATTTGTTAATGGTGAACTGCTGATATTATAACTTTATATTCATTAATTGGTAAATGCAGATCGCTGAAGTTAGATTTTTTGCCAACTACTAAAAGGAGATTTTGCTAATAGTATTTGCCACTTGCTGTGCTAATAAAGAATTACTTAGCTACTTACTAATAGAAGAAGTGAAAATGCTAAAACATTGGAAATAGTGACTGTCCATCCAGAATGCAAAAAATACCTACCTTGAAGAATAGATTAGAAGTATACCATGCTAAAAACTTTACAAGATGGGCCCCCCGGAACTCAAAATTATGCCAATATGAATACATCCTAAACATCTAGTCCTGAACTGATTCTAAATATTGCCTTCGTATTCCCAACCAGGGAAATGGAAATAACTTTTATAATGAACTCTAGATAGAAATAAACTGTGCGTACCCTGCTGGAGGAAATCAGCTGGACAGAACATACACCCCAAAGGTAAATGAACAGTTTTATATCTTAATCAGGGCTTAACTCTCTTTCGTTAAATTTCTTTGCCTAAGTCTCAGTTTGATACAAAAGAAATATGAACAATTATTCGTAATAATTTGGATAAATATTTTTTTTATTGTATATTATTTTTAATTGGATCTATAATCATAGAGTCTTGTTTTTGAAGATCTTATATTTTAAATTTTCTTGTCGGAAAGTATGTTGTGAGTTCATATTTTATACTTATTGTTTTTTTTTATATCACTAATTATTGTTAATAGTTTTGGTAAATACGAGTAGTTTTCTGTTAAATCACCTATCCCCTTTTTATTTAAAAATAAATTAGTTCAATGTGTATTTGCGTTTCATACAGACTATAAATCTTTTGGCTAGTGATTTATCGATTATATCGTTCTGTTTTTCTTAAGCCGTAGAGATTGTGCTTTCTATTTGAGATTACATAAAATCGTAATCTTTTCTTTTGGCTTGTCTGAGCTAACCTTAAGAGTCGTATTTGTAATGACTTCTTATGAGTGTTTGCAGGTACATGACATCTCTGTTATAACCTGATGTTTTGCTAGGTTTTAGGGAAAGATTGCACTGCACTGTTCTGTTAACTTCTGTAGATCATTCTTCTTAAAATCTCTAAATATAGGAAAGTGGCATTTGTTTAGATAAATCACTGGGAGGAAGAAATTATAATTCCCGTTGAGCTTAGGTGAGAAAACAAAATTATTTGCTGAGGTGTTTACTACTACAATATTTATTTGCATTCTCTGACAAAAAAAGCTTGCGCAATTGGGTCAAATGTTTATATTTTTCTTTGACCGATATTTATTTTAAACTAATAATTTTTGAATTTAATAAACTACAAATTTTATATTTATTTTACTTGTTTGCTAACGTTTGATTCTGTGTCCTGTCCTTCAATTATCTGAACAATGTTAAAGATCTTTCTCTCTCTGAGTCTAGCTGGTAGCATTTAGCATCATCAACTTGTTGATTACCATAGATTAAATTTTCTAGATTGACAGTAGCCTTGTGGTGCCCTCAGTGAATACCGGTACAATGGATAGTAAATTTTAGCGCTATCAATGTGGGACTTGGAAATTGTAAAACCCATGTGAGAATTTGTTCATACAGTTGATGAATATTTCAGAAGTAGTGAGGCAAAATTTAGTATTAGGGATCAGTTATGCTAGTTGGTGTGCATTGGTGGAGCAGTTTGGAGTAGTGATTCATCTTTTTAAAATGAATAATCAAGTAAATAATCAAATAGCATTTTTTTTTCATTTCTAAAATTTTTGAAAGGGAGAATGAAAAATAAATATTAGTAGTCAAATTTCCCAAAGTAGAAAAATTAAAAATATAAAGTTGAGTTTGAAATTAAGTAAATGTTGGGTTACTTTCCAATAGGACAAGAGGCAGGTAGATAGAGATGCTAAAGGGTGCCAAGTTGGGATGGCAAACTCATCAGGAGATAAGGACAATAGGTCAGCAAAATATGCTTTACTTTAAGAAAAGAGTAGGCCAGACACTAAAGAAATTGGACATCAGGGGGAAGGACAAAAATGAATGTGGAAAGATCAGAAAGTTAAACCTATACTTATAATATCAATCCAGATAAAATCTTTTAGGGCTGATATAGGAGAAAATCCAACTGTGCATGCCTTCAAGAAATGTTTCAATTTCACAAATGGCAGGAATAAGAAAAGATTGCAGTTGCCTGTAAAAATTTACAGGGTGCAGCCAAAGATTTGTGGCATACTTTAAGCACAAAGCCACAGAAATTTGGAGATTATAGTTATGCCATCATGCACAGTTTTTGGAGTAAAAAGTGGCAGCAGTGCATCTTTAGTAGAGCGCAAGCATATTTTAGGATGAATGGAGAAACCTACACTCAATTTTTTGGTAAACAAGCTGCATCACTGAAGTCGTTGACCGCAATTTCTTTGTGTGAGAGCCAGATAATCAGAATAATGAGGAACATTATGCCAGTGGTTGTACAACAAACCAGAGCAATAATAAGATCCTAATTGAAGAAATAGTAAAATTATTAGCAGATATGGATCATAGTCAGGTTTGTGAAATACCTGGGGGGGGGAGAGAAAAGAAGAGAAACATATAGAATGGAACTGGGGGAACTGTGTCTAATGGGGTGGTGGATGAAGGTGAACCAACATTAATTGGGAGCTAACCAGACTTGTCTATCATAACCATAAAAATTGGATCGCTCTCGGCTGAGTCTTTAATTGGTTCAGGGAATCAAATGTCCCTTTTTTTAGTCATTTTTATTTGCAGATAAAAAATGAACAGACATGTCTGTATATGCTTCCCTAAGGAGAATGCAGGTGACCATGGCCAATAGAAAGAAGGCAAATAGAAATGAAGCAGGTATAGATTCATTTGCAATTGGGAGACATGGAATTGGATCAGGTGTTTTTGATGATGCCCAGGCTGATACTAGATGTCTTAGTTGGAACCGATTTTCTACATAGGCATAAATTGTATACTAGATTATGATAGATACTTATTTCATTGCAGAGAAAGTATAATACCCTTGAAAGGGTTAAAAATGATCAGTTGCTGCAGATACAATATATACAGCAGGTGATAGACTCAGTTGAAATGAAAAATAAAATGGAACATTCCATTCCAAAAGGGATGGAGCAGCAACATCTTCTAATGGAGGTATTAAGGCGAGGTTTTACAATTTTGTCTAATAGACCTTGAGCTATTGAAGGGTATGTCCATCGAATTAAGATTAAGGAAGAAAATCATTTCCAAAGTCAATCCTACCTGATCTCATTTCAGTAGAAAGCTGGGGTGGATAGTCAGATACAGTAGATGATCGAGTGGGGTGTTTTTCGTAAACAAGCATCACCCTATATTAATCCTTAGTAGTGAGGAGGAAGAAAGATGGGGCTGTTAGAATATGTTTGGATGTACAATGATTGAATGCCATTATTGTTCCAGAAAGAAGGGACATTCCTCCTACAATAACCGAACTTTTAGCTAAGTTTCAAGGGAAAACCATTTTTACTACGATGATCTTAATCTCCGGTTATTGGCAGAAACCTCTCCATCCATCCGACCACCAATATACCGGTTTTTGGTATGAAGGATTTTCATATGTTTTTAATTGGATGCCTTTTGGGCTGATTAATAGTGGGTTGGGAACTTTTAAGGTGTGTGGACCAGATTTTGTCTGAAAGGATAAAAGAATATTGTGATATACATGGATAATGTGGTTATTGCTTCCAGAAATACTGAACATTTAGAGATGTTTTTAGCAGAGTGCTGCCAAAAAACATCACTATCAATTTGCAGAAGAGTTATTTGGCCACAAACAAAGTGATATTTTTAGGCTTTTTGATCGGAAAGCAGATGGTTGCAGATGGTTGTTGTGAGTTCGCCTCCCGGCCAATGCTATGCTATATGGGAAAAAAAGGATGGCATTAAGCCCATCCAGATTAACTGGCTGCAATTGTTCATTTCCCTATATCTTCCAATAGATGTCAGGTACGGTTTTTTTTAGGACTACAACTTTTATCATTGATTCTATGAAAACTTCACCATAGATTTGTCAACTTTGATCCAGTCATTAAAAATGATCAGAAATGAGTTTGGAGTTCCCACCAGAACAAGAGTTTCAGTGTATCAAGAGGAAGTTCCTGAAACAAGTAGTTCTAGCTATCCTGATTTTTCTCACACATTCTATATACAAACTGACAGTAATTGACAAGGTTTGGGAGTAGTCTTATTTCAAATCAACAAACAAAAATGCCAAAAGATGTATTTTTGTACTACAGAAAAGGAACCATTGGCTATTGTGTGTGTTGGAAAGTTTAAACAATTTTTGCTAGGATCGAATGTCATTATTATTACCAATCATAAAAGTTTAGAATTTCTGAACAGCTGTTACTTGACAAATGATCGATTGGTTCGATGAAGCCTAGTCTTACAGACATTCAATATAGGGTTGTTGATTGTCTAGGTAGGGATAACATTGTGGCCAATATCTTGAGTTGGTATCCCATAGATCTACCTCAGTGTCACCTCAAATCAGATAATTTAAGTATTGCAGTAATTATGTTGTCTATAGATGAATCAGTGGAGCAAGATTTACAGATTCCCTGAAATGATAGCATACAAGAGATGCACACTGACTATTGCCATTGGACACAGCTAAGTTATAGCAAAATGAAGGAGCCTATTGACTCAAGGATGGAATTTTGCAATAGTACCTCAGAAGGGGATTCCTCATGGACCCTCATACCTAAAAGACTTAGGAACTGGCTTATTGAATTTATACATTGCCTTTATGGACATTTTGGGCCACATAAGGTAGAGTATGTACTCAAAGAATTAGTTTATTGGCCTGGGAGGTACTCAAATATCTTATCTGTTCTCAGAACCTGCCGCACATGTTCACAAACAAAGCATATAAATAAAAACTTTATTGGAGTCTTGTAACCAATTTTATCTCAGAATCCTTATGAATTACTAGCCATAGATTTTTATGGGTCATTACCAGTTTAAGGATGATACTGGTTCTTAGTTGTGATGTATAATGTTTTCTCAAAATACATGACATCTTACCCACTAAGAAGAGCCAATGCCCAAAGCACTATTGAAGTCTTGCTAGAACAGCAGATCCCTAGAATTATAAAGCCCCAATTGGTACTCACTGACCATGGGACACCATTTAAATCCCACCAATGGAAGCAGTGGATTCAACAACAGGATATACAGCATTTATTAATGTCTATACGTGATCTTCAGTCTAATTCCTATGAGCAGTATATGAGAGGGTTAAACCATGTGTTTTGACTATTTCAGCAAGCTCCATAGAGAGTGTGTGAAACAAATGGAAAATATTACCAACTACATCAATTGGATGCAAAACGAGTCCACAGGGTTTACTCCAATTAGATTACATTTTAGTCAGAATTATCCTATGCTTATCAAGAACCCATTACCCACCAATTAAGGAAACATTAATAGAGAGATAAGGAAAAGGCTGTGATAAGATTAAAGTACATGGTTAAATTATGAGTAATGTGTGGAATCCAGCAACCATGCCAATTTGGCACTAGTGACTTGGTTTTTGTCAGAAAATAATCCAACCCAGTATCAGTATAGAAAAATTTTCCCTATGTATGACAATCCTTTCACACACAAAAGAAAAGTGGTCAGAATGTATTTACCCTGGAATATGAGTCTGGGATTTATGGAACCTATAATGCCTGGAGTCTCAGACTTACCGAGCAGAAGATTGATAATGCTAGATTGAGGGGTGGAAGTTAAATTATTAGTGATAACTCAGTAGACAGAATGCAAGTCAAATGTTCAGAAGGATTTCTGAGGGGGGTTTAAATGTTTCAATAAAAAAAAAGAGAGAATTGTTTTATTTTTTTTCATGATATGATGGGGCAGTTGAATTGGATTATTTATCCACTTCAAAGGCAAAACTAAAACATATTTTTAGAAATTTTAAAAAGAAAGAAAATTGTATTTAAAATTTTGTATTTGTTTTTATTTATTAGGAGTACATGCCATAACACACTTACTCAATTATAGATAGAAATGGTAAAAACATTTTAATTTAAAATGTTTTGATTGCTATAAGTTTCTTTTTTATTTTGAAAAATACAATATAACAATTCATCAATTCTCTGTTCTAACACTTAACGAATTGTTATATTGTATTTTGCTTATAATACCTTATTTCATATATACTTCAATGCAAACAAATTTTCTTAAAAAACTTCTTTATTTTCCTTACAGTTTCGACTGTCCAGCAGTCTTCATCAGAGCTACAATATTTGAATAATATAAATACATAACTATCACTTCACATATATATAAAATATACACATATGTATATCAAAATATACACCTATATCCTCTACATACATATATAGATATATAGATCCACATCACCCACAGACAGATATATAAAATCCATACCTACCTCTATATATATACATATGCATATCCAAATATATACACATATATCCTTTAAACATATATATAAATACACAACCCATAGACATATATATATATAAATCTACATATATATTGTGATCTCTTGGCGCAACACTAATCTAGACACCTTTGGGGTTATATTCCGCCTTTGTGTCCTCTTTGAACACTGGAATCATATACGAATCTGGCCGCACATTTCATGGCACCAAATCTGCCCTTTGTAACCTTCACTACCCAAATAATCAAGAATATAAGGATTAAAAAAAAAAGTTAAACTAACGAGATGATTCCTTTATTGAACAAAGCTAGCATGAAACTATAGATCTAAAGAAGATCACAAGGTGGTTAATAATGATAATAACTTCTGGTCAAACCAGCTTTAAAATCTACCAACAACCAAACAAACAAAATATGATGAAATAAATTTAATATTCATCAAACCAATAAATAACTGATAATTAAATAGCAAAATGAAATGAGTCTAAGAATGAAGAGAAAAGAAGGAAGATGTATGAGAATAATGAATGATTAAGATAATGATAGAATAAGAATTAATGAATAGTTAAGATGATAAAAGTTAATGATTAACCAATTATGATAATGAACTAATGTCAAATGAGAATGACTAAATAAAAGAACGATCAAGATGAAATTGAAGAACAATGTTGATGATGGAGACTGAAATCTTAAACTATAAACTAATATTGTATTAAATGGTAAGAAGATAAGCTAAATAAAAATAGGGATTTCAAGCTTGACAAAACAAGAATATTTATCATAAAGTCAAAACAAGCTATACATTTTACGACAAAAGAAGTAATTTACAACTTAAAGTTTGGTTGACTTTCATAAAACAGTGAAAGTAATATAATTCAAATCCAACTATAATAAATAACTAGCTATAAAATTTACTACAAATTCAAATTCTACCTTGAAACTTCTCAGGGTTCAAACAACTCAAAGATTGTTATACAAAATATACTTGGGTCAGTGAGAGGTATTTTGACACTACCCAAATATAATGCACAAAACAGCTCTTAATATAAACTCAAATTAACAACTATATTTAGCAGTTCCACAGAAACTAAATTCAATAACACTTATAAACTTTAAAATTCAAGAAATAGAAATAACTTTTTAATAACTAAGCACAGTAACTTACCAACTTTCTTTTCTCAAATAATTATAAACCATGTGATCAAGATCAGTGAATGGTAGATCTGCGGGTTCAAATAAACTGATTAAACCAATATTAGGTATTTATCTTTTAGTATATCACTTAAAAATCATATGTAACTCCTGGTTAATAATGTCTTGATTACTAAGTGATAATGCCTTAGATGCACTCATAAATTATAGGCTTAACAAAATTATTATGATATACCAACATATAGTTAATTACACTATATTGGTCGATGATGATTTCAATATAATTTTTTGATATGTCTATAGCAATAACAATAATAATGTGTGTATGGTGATTAGCAATAAGATTACAGGTAACTAAATAAATTTTTAACACAACAAGATTTATTTATAATATTTACAACTTTATTTCAGACACATTGTCTGAAATAAAACCCATATATTAAATAAACTCGGATGAAAAATAATGGGTATCCCCCATTATTTACACACATAGCAAATAATGACAAATTAATACAGTGACATTCATAGTATCACATTATTATTGGCTAAGTTTCTATTGTTATTCTGTCTTATAGAATAAGAGATTTAAACTTTATTTAAGCTAAATTAGCATTTAGGTTATAAAACAAAAGTGTGTTTAAGTCTTTGGGATCTGGGCAAATTTTAAAATCTAAACCCAAAATTATAAAGTAGTGTATTCTACTATATCTATTTGATTTATCAGAATATGATAAGGGCAATTATCATATGCAGTACAATTAATAACTTATTACAATTTAAGATGAATAGATTCAGTGTACGAAAGTGGGAACAGACAGTAGTCAAATGCACACATGACACTAAAACATTGCCTATGTCCACAACATAATCATTTTAATAGTTAACCTATTTTACTGATCCATCGGCAAATCACTGCTTAATGAAAATGAATCAACATTGTCCATGTGCATTTCTTGCTCTTTCATCTAGAAGTTCTACAATCACTAGTAAGTTTTGGTCTGCTTGTCTATAAACTGATGAAGATTATACAACATCATAAAGACACTTCCAATTAGGCAAACACTATAGATAGACCAGTGTCCCTTAATCTAACTTTATCTCATCCTTGCTATTTGATTTTGAAATACTAAACTTCACCATACACGGTGGAAAACTAACTATAACCTCATGAGGGATCAAACAATGAAGGGAGGCTCTACAAAACAACATGATAGTTGTATAATAATATGGCTAATTTTAATACCTTTCCATAGGTATACAAATGTGGGCTTGGCCTCACCGCAGGAAAATAAAATTCAGACCATGGATATCCTCTCTTGGGATTAATTATGCTAACTAAGCACTAATTATTACTCAGCCTCAACCATATCATTCTCTCATGTAATCAGCAATGGGTGATCTCCATCAGCTCATGCTCAATATTAATAGTCTATTTGAAGCCATTATATGTGGCACATACTTATCAGCTGAAAGCGGTCACAAATCTTTTTCAATACCATAGCAAGGTAAAATAACACTAACAATAAAAGTGGAAACATAAATATTCCATTTCACAATGCAGAAACTATTAATATAATAGACAAACTACCAAAATATGTCAAATGATCATTAATTATATTAAAATAACAATTATACTTTTGTTATAGCAAGCACTATGCACATAAACAATGAAGTTCAACCTACATTTATATTCAAAGTGGACATGTTCATATGCAAAATTAAGAAATGAAACAGGGCTTATATCAATTTTTTTATATAAGAAAACAATTGGGTCATTATATTATATCTTTGACAAAATTTAGTCTGTTTGTTCATCTTTAATAAAACATTAAAGTATTTTAAAAGCGCGAGAGATAAATATCTGTCTCCATTAATGATATTTAATATTATGTTTTCCCTTACTTGGGAAAATAGCAAAAATATAGGTGTAATGAATGTATATATCTTTATACATCTCTATATCCTTTTACTAAACATATATTACAGTAAATATATAATAAAAAAATCCCCAAATTACACATACGTAAATATTATAACACTAAACATGGCAATAATAAAAAAATAAATGAACATTTTTTGCTATTACATTTTATCCTATTAGTCAAAGTTTATTTCATCCTTGTGAGCTAAAATGATAAGAAAATTGATATTATGATGAGTAAACATTCCTAAGTAATGCATATATATATATTTTGATTATCCTGTTCAATGCTTGCATAATAAGACTATTCAAACACTTTTCCAAAGGCAATACCACTAAAATAGGTTTATTACGATCTACAAACACATTCTTTTAAAATCATTTATTGATTTATGTATCAATGTCAGCATAGTTAGATAATATTTAAACACTTTCAAGTGTAGCATAATCAAAATTGGTTTATCCACATTTTAAACCAGATAATTTTCCTTAAAAAAAATGCCTTTAAAATTTTATTACAATTAACACATTCAACTTTTTAAAATTATTTATTGATTTTGTTCTTTCCATCCACTATAATGTCTGTAACAACATTAAATAATGTGGGCATTTTTAAAGCATGTTTTTTTATATTATTAAGATGCATGTTGCACAATAAAACTTAAAATATTTACTTTATTTCATTTTTATCAGCACAGTACTATGTGTTTAGCAATACTAAGAAGACTATTCAATTATACATATATTCTTGGCATTTTTAATTAACCTGTAACTTTCCATTTTCTATAATTAAGCAAGTTGGCACTAAAGCAACCTAGCAGACGAGTTTTCTTTCTTAAGAAGAATAGGGAATAAAATCATGCAATCTTTTAACTTTATTAAAAGTTATTTGATTCAAAATTGACTTTTTTTGTTTGTTTACTCTATCTCCTGACATTTTTCTTCAAAATTATTTTGAATTATTTTATTGAAATTATCATTTCTAAGTAAACGTATTCTTTTGCTTGATAATAATTGCACGCGAAAAAACAAACATTTTCGCCATCTTCTTTTTAAATATAAATAATCTATGTGTCATTTTTAAATCTGACTAATTTAAAAATATAAACGAAATAAAAGCAAAGGCTTACATTCTCTGGAATTATTCTGGGTTAGAAGTAATATTTGTTGAAGTAAATTATCCACATGGTTACCATTTCTTCCCAGTATGAATTTCAGGAATTATCAAATCGATGGAAAAACTGTTGAATGTAGTACAAGGTTGAAGATTTTTTATTCCATATTTTTTAAATAAACAATATCTTAAAATTCCCTTCAAGTAGATTCCAAATTTTCTGATTTTTCAGGTTTTTCTTTCTTATTTTATAAATTTAGAGTTGAAGTTTGTTGATTTTGATTCTCTTTTTCTTAATCCCCCCTCTACAACTTTGTTATGTAATTTATACCTTATATTACATTGCATGATTGGTAACAAATGGACTAATAACACTTAAGTGTGGATATCATTAATATTACTCCCTCTACCTTCATTTTTAATAACTACCCATAATATCTAAGACTTCCTAATTCACTAAAAAAATTTGCTTAAAGAATTGACTATCACCATTCATTTTACAAGATTTATAAATTTAATTTATTTATTTTTCAATTGCTATTCAACAATAATAAAATAGCAATATATTTATTTGTCAAAGCCTACACTGGGTTTGAAATCTCTTTTCCACTCAAGCAGATCTAGTGCATCCAGAACAGTCTTTATTTAAAACCACTTATTAAGATTTAATAGCCAAATATATTTTTATGATTTAAAATTTTGGATTATTTAATACAGGGACCTAAATAAAAGGTCACAGTACCCCCCTCATAGAAAAAAAAATTTTAAATTTAATATATATTTCTTTAACCAGCATTTAATACAGCATAGGTTAAACAATATTACACTATACACATTTTTAGATTACCACATCATAAAAAAACATTTAGTTTATCTACTACTTGTAGATACTATTGTTATATTTATTTTATCAACAATACACTTATACTTTATTAACAATTATTAAACATTATTGCGTACTATCCCAAATAATAAGCACAAATATTTACGTCAAAATCAGCTTTATAACTTCCACTTTAAACCAAATTTAATTCTCCTCAAAAAAAATTATCTTCTGATAGTTATCTTGTTTCAGATAACCTTTTAACTGAAACAAAAAGAACACTTCATTTTACATTGAATCTTTCATTTATTATTGCTTCTTGATGACTATTACGAACATCCAATGTATTCACCTGATTAGTGACCAATTTCATCTTATTCTTAACTTTATCACTAAATAATTTCTTATAAAATTTTAATGAATTACATAAAACCACTTCATAAAAGCTAATCTTCGATTTACAATTTTCCCTTTCCTGAAAAGAATTTTTTTTTCCCACTATTTTTCCCTAAGTCAATCAAAATGGATTTTTCTGGAACAATAGTTTTCATTTTACAATGAATTTTATGATTCATCACAATTTTATCATTATCTGTCAAATCAAATAAGTTTTCATTGACCAAGAGCTTCAATTTACAATTTATTTTATCATTTTCAATTGGGTCTTGAGTCAGTAAATACTGATCATATATACTATGTGAATGTAAAATATTTTTCATTTTGCATCTTGGTTTGAAATCTCTTAAAACTCCTTCCTCACAATCAAATGAACTACCTACATTCATTTTCATCTTCAGTTTTATTTTACAAAAAATCATCTTATTTAATCTTACCTTTTTTTCATCAACATTGTTAAGAATTCTATCTTTCTGAAAATCAATTTTTTTTTTGACATCCTAATTTCTCTTTTATTAAGAAATTCTCACTATCCTCAAAGATTATCACTTATATTATGTTTATTAATTTCTTCTGCCATTTTTCTTAAATGCTTATCCATCCTAGATGCAAACTTATGGCTATCTACTATTTTCCTTTTTGCAATACTCATTTCTTCCAACACTACTTTCTTAATTTCTTCTTTGAATATACTAGAATTAAAATCATTCCCTATACCCTTATCAACATGCTCTTTCTTGATGTCCTGTATCTTAGAATCAAGATTAGTAATACAGCTCAAAATTTTCTCATTAAAAACTTTCAACTTTTCTTCCATCTGATCATTAGAACTTTTTATTTTGTCTTCCAGCTGACAAAATCTCTTTATTATCTCCATTATGAGATAGCCTTTGACTTAGCTCAGTTATTCTGCTATTTATCTCTTTACTTGCTCTTTTGCACTTCATATCAAAAACATCTTTATGAATCTTTAACTCTTTTTGAGTTAACTGATAATACTCATGAATTTTGTCATCGATCATTTCGACATTTTTTGCGCTTAATAGATCCATTTTAAAATCTATGTCCTTTTAAGGCTTTTAAATCCTCATTTTTATTGAATCTACTATCAAAATTACATTTCATATTTTCTAAGTTGCCCCTGACATCCAGATTATTTTTCATTTCATCAAGATTACTCTTGATTTCATTTTTGTTATCAAATTTTTTATTTATATCTTCTTTATTATCATCAAATTTTTTATTCATTTGATCTATCCTTTGATTCATATTTTCTTTGTTATCTAATTTTTTATTCATTTTCTGCATAAATTTCATTAACATATTAAAATCAATATTATTTTCAGAACTCTTAATACTTGCAACTTCCTCTAACTCTTTTTCTTTAGTATCACTCATTTTTCTATCTAATAAGTATTTTCTTCAATATCTCTATAATATTTAACTTGAATTGGACTGATTTAATGTAACCTTGCATACATTTCAACACTACCACCTTCCATCAACCCACAATTCCACATAAGTTCACACAAGAAAAAAAAAGACTTGACCATATGCTAGACAATATATACCTCACCCAACTGTTTTAAGTTCATATGCCTACATCAATGTACAACTTTAATCATGTTACAGTCTTATGCCAATATCACCACCATTTAACATATTGCTATCAAAGATATTTTATTTTATAATAGCATACTTTAATTACCCAAAAGTACACCATTATAATTTATTGATGATCCTTTTCAAAACTGATTTGAGTCAGGATCATCCACACAATCTTTAGTTAGTATAATTTATTAACCCGAGAAACATCATTCACAACTTGATCACACTGATTAAATCTTAATAACAACTCTTTAAAATAACTACAACATCTCACACAATAACAACTACTTTAATCATAGGGCTCACACATGGCTTAGGCAACAACATCCTAAAGATGACTTGCCAGCAATCAAACACATCGAGCCGCGTGTTTTTGGAATGCCATATCCTATTTTGACCTGCTATAGCCAGCAATCATCATTCAACCTGTCTTACACACTATCATATCCTGCAACCTCCAATTAACCAATCTGCCTATACCCTTGGGTGCCATAATCCGCCTCTGTGACCTCTTGAATCAACACTAATCTAGACTCACGTTTGGGGCTATAATCTGTCTTTGTGTCCTTCTCTTTGAACAATGGAATCATATACGAATCTCGCACATTTCATTGCACCAAATCCGCCCTTTGCAACCTTCACTACCTGAATAATCAAGAATATAAGTATAAAAAAATGTTAAACTAACGAGATGATTTCTTTATTGAACAAAGCTAGCATGAAACTATAGATCTAAAGAAGTTCACTGGGTGATTAATAATAATAATAACTTCTGATCAGACCAGCTTTAAAATCTACCAACAACCAAACAAACAAAATATGATGAAATAAATTTAATATTTATCAAACCAATAAATAACTGATAATTAAATAGTAAAATGAAATGAGTCTAAGAATGAAGAGAAAAGAACAAAGATGTATGAGAATAATGAATGATTAAGATAATGATAGAATAAGAGTTAATGAATAGTTAAGATGATAAAAGAATAAAAGTTAATGAATGATTAATCAACTATGATAATGAACTAATGTCAAATGAGAATGAATAAATAAAAGAACGATCACGATGAAATTGAAGAACAATGTTGATGATGGAGACTGAAATCTTAAACTATAAACTAATATCGTATTAAATGGTAAGAAGATAAGCTAAATAAAAATAGGGATGCCAAGCTTGACAAAACCAGAATATCATAAAGTCAAAACAAGCTATACATTTTACAACAAAAGAAGTAATTTACAACTTAAAGTTTGGTTGACTTTCATAAAACAGTGAAAGTAATATAATTCAAATCCAACTATAATAAATAACTAGTTAAAATTTACTACAAATTCAAATTCTACCTTGAAACTTAACAACTAATTCTTCTCAGGGCTCAAACAACTCAAAGATTGTTATACAAAATATACTTGGGTCAGTGAGATGGATTTTGGCACTACCCAAATATAATGCACAAAACAGCTCTTAATATAAACTCAAATTAACAACTATATTTAGCAGTTCCACAGAAACTTTATAAATTCAATAACTCTTATAAATTAAAATTCAAGAAATAGGAATAACTTTTTAATAACTAAACACAATAACTTAGCAACTTCCTTTTCTCAAATAATTATAAACCATGTGATCAAGATCAGTGAATGGTAGATCTGCGGGTTCAAATAAATTGATTAAACCAATATTAAATGTTTATCTTTTAGTATATCACTTAAAAATCATATGTAACTCCAGGTTAATAATGTCTTGATTACTAAGTGATGATGCCTTAGATGTACTCATAAATTATAGGGCTTAAAACAAAATTATTATGATATACCAACAGTTAATTGTACTGTATTGGTTGATGATGATTTCAATATATAATCCTCTGATATGTCTAGTAATAACAATAATAATGTGCGTATGGCGATTAGCAATAAGATTGCAGGCAACTAAATAAATTTTTAACACAAGATTTATTTACAACTTTATTTCAGACACATTATCTGAAATAAAACCCATACATTAAATAAACTTGGATGAAAAATAATGGGTATGCCCATTATTTACACACATAGTAAATAATGATAAATTAATACAGTGACATTCATAGTATCACTATTATTATTATTATTGGCTAAGTTTCTATTATTATTCTATCTTGTAGAATAAGAGATTTAAAATTTATTTAAGCTAAATTAGCATTTAGGTTATAAAACAAAAGTGTGTTTAAGTCTTTGGGATCTGGGCAAATTTTAAAATCTAAACCCAAAATTATAAAGTAGTATATTCTACTATATTTGATTTACCAGAATATGATAAGGGCAATTATCATATGAAGCACAATTAATAACATTACAATTTAAGATGAATAGCTTCAGTGTATGAAAGTGGGAACAGACATCAGAAGTACTCATTTTAATAGTTAACCTATTTTACCTATCCATCGGTGAATCACTGCTTAATGAAAATGAATCAACATTGTCTATGTGCATTTCTTGCTCTTTCATCTAGAAGTTCTACAATCATTAGTAAGGTTTGGTCTGCTTGTCTATAAACTGATGAAGTTTATACATCATAAAGACACTTCCAATTAGGCAAACACTATAGATAGACCAGTGTCCCTTAATCTAACTTTATCTCATCCTTGCTATTTGATTTTGAAATACTAAACTTCACCATACACGGTGGAAAACTAACTATAACATGAGGGATCAAACAATGAAGGGAGACTCTACAAAACAACATGATAGTTGTATAATAATATGGCTAATTCTAATACCTTTCCATAGGTATACAAATGTGGGCTTGGTCTCATCACAGGAAAATAAAATTCAGACCATAGATATCCTCTCTTGGGATTAATTATGCTAACTAAGCACTAATTATTACTCAGCCTCAACCATATCATTTTCTCATGTAATCAGCAATGGGTGAATCTCCATCAGCTCATGCTCAATATTAATATTCTATTTGAAGCCATTATATGTGGCACATACTTATCAGCTGAAAGTTGTCACAAATTCTTATCAATACCATTGCAAGGTAAATAACACTAACAATAAAAGTGGAAACAAATATTCTTTTTCACAATGCAGAAACTATTAATGTATTAATAGGCAAATCACCAAAATATATGTCATGATAAGTAATTATTTTAAAATAACAATTATACTTTTGTTATAGCAAGCACTACGCATGTAAACAATGAAGTTCAACCTACATTTATATTCAAAGTGGACATGTTCATATGCAAAATTAAATGAAACGGAGCTTATATCAATTTTTTTATATATAAGAAAACAATTGGGTCATTATAGTATATCTGACAAAATTTAGTCTGTTCACCTTTAGTAAAATATTAAAGTCTATTTTAAAAGTGCAGGAGATAAATATCCCCCTCACTCTGTCTTGATTTTTGATATTTAATATTATGTTTTCCCTTACTTGGGAAAATAGCAAAAATATAGGTGTAATGAATGTATATATCTTTATACTGCTCTACATCCTTTTACTAAACATATCTTATATTACAATAAATATATAATAAAAAAAATTCCCAAATGACATGATGTAAATACTATAACCCTAAACAGCAATAATAAATAATAAATTAAAAATCCGAAAAAATGTTTCTTCTTTAAAAAATATAGTCCATAAAAACCAATATTTATCAAATATAGATTCACCAACCAATTTCTTTAAAAAACTTGTTCTTTATTTAACTATATAAAATTTACATTCAATAAGCAACGTTTCGACTATTTCTATCCTTATAGTCTTTTTCAAGCCACTAAGAAAAATACAAACAATATTATCAATAAATAATAAATAAATAAATAAATACACAAATAAAACAAAAATTAAAAATACAAATATAAAATAAAAATAAAATAGAATAAAAAATAAAATATAAAATAAAGAACAAGTTTTTTAAAGAAATTGGTTGATAAATATTGGAATAAATAATAAACGAACATTTTCTCCTATTAGATTTTATCCTATTAGTCAAAGTTTATTTCATCCTTGTGAGCTAAAATGATAAGAAAATTGATATTATGATGAGTAAACATTCCTAAGTAATGCATATATATATATTTTGATTATCCTGTTCAATGCTAGCATAATAAGACATTATTCAAACACTTTTCCAAAGGCAATACCACTAAAATCGGTTTATTACGATCTACAAACACATTCTTTTAAAATCATTTATTGATTTATGTATCGATGTCAGCATAGTGAGATAATATTTAAACACTTTCAAGTGTAGCATAATCAAAATTGGTTTATCCATATTTTAATCCAGATAATTTTCCTTAAAATTATGACTTTAAAGTTTCATTACAATTAACACATTCAACTTTTTAAAATTATTTATTGATTTTGTTCTTCCCTCCGCGGTAATGTCTGTAACAATTTTAAATAATCTGGGCATTTTTAAAGCATTTTTTTATAATATTGAGATGCATGTTGCACAATAAAACTTTAAATATTTATTTTATTTCATTTTTATCAGCACAGTACTAGTGTTTAGCAATATTAAGAAGACTATTCAATTATAAATACGATATTCTTGGCATTTTTAATTAATCTGTAACTTTCCATTTTCTATAATTAAGCAAGTTGGTGCTAAAGCAACATTGCAGATGAGTTTTCTTTCTTAAGAAGAATAGGGAATAAAATCACGCAATCTTCTTTTAACTTTATTAAAAGTTATATGATTCAAAAATGACTTTTTTGGTTTGTTTACTCTATCTCCTGACATTTTTCTTCAAAATTATTTTGAATTATTTTATTGAAATTATCATTTCTAAGTAAACATATTCTTCTTGATAATAAGAGCACGTGAAAAACAGACAAACATTTTCGCCATCTTCTTTTTAAATATAAATAATCTATGCATCATTTTTAAATCTGACAATTTAAAAATATAACTGAAATAAAAGCAAAAGCTTACATTCTCTGGAATTGTTCTGGGTTCGAAGTAATATTTGTTGAAGTAAATTATTATCCACATGGTTCCCATTTCTCCTTCCCAGTATGAATTACAGGAATTATCAAATTGATGGAAAAACTGTTGAATGTAGGACAAGGTTGAAGATTTTCTATGCCATATTTTTCAAATAAATAATATCTTAAAATTTCCTTCAAATAGATTCTATATTTTCTGATTTTTCACCTTTTTCTTCCTTATTTTATAAGTTTTGAGTTGAAGTCTGTTGATTTTGATTCTCTTTTTTTTATTCTCCCCCCCCCTACCACTTTGGTCTGTAATTTATACCTTGTATTACATTGTATGATTGGTAACAAATGGACCAATAACACTTAAGTGGGAATATCATTAATATTATTCCCTTTACCTTTATTTTTAATAACTACCCATAATATCTAAGACTTTCTAATTCACTAAAAAAATATGCTTAAAGAATGGACTATCACCATTCATTTTACAAGATTTATAAATGTAATTTTTTTTTAATTGCTCTTCAACAATAATAAAATAGCAATATATTATTTGTCAAAGCCTACACTGGGTTTGAAATCTCTTCTCCACCCAAGCAGATCTTCTAGTGCATCCAGAACAGTCTATTTAAAACCACTTATTAAGATTTTACTGCCAAATGTATTTTTACGATTTAAAATTTTGGATTATTTAATATGGGGACCTAAATAAAAGGTTACAATATATATATCCATATATATAGAGAGAGAACTTACATATATATATAATATACAAAAGTATATCCAATACACAATTTTTTAAAATTATTACCTTTTAAAAACTATTTTATTTTTACTTTTAATTTTTAAAAATCTTTAACAAATTTTTTTAAATATTTTTTATTAATATTATTTTATAATTTTCCTTCCATATCATATGCATATCCAAATATATACACATATATCTTTTAAACATATATATATATTGTGCCCTTGTCTGTAGATCATAGGTAGGGTAGAAAGGTCAATTATGAAAAAAAATTTTAAAATTTTAAGTTATATTTAAGTGATATAAAAGTAATAATAGATTTGTAATACAATTTTAAGCTAAAATACCTAACAGATAACAGTATAATAAAGTATTTTAAAAAGTAAACAGTTAAATAAAGTTTTAATATCATTGCTTATGGTTGTGAAAGCTGGCCATACAAAATAACACAGCTATAGACAGTTAAAATTATAGTAATGATTGGAATATAATATTTAGAATTAACAGATTAAATAAATGAAATATAATCTTATAATTAGTCAAAATTAATAGGGTATATTTTTTATTAATAAACTTTGGGATGGTGAGAATTGTATTTAGTACTATAAGTTTCAATTTATTTTTCAAAATTTAGAAAGTACATTAGTTTTGGTAATTTAAACCGAGACATAAATAAAAGATCATTTTTGTAAAGTTAATAGACACGTGATCGTATATTACATGCTTTCACGCACACACACACACTTGGTAAATAATAATAAAGTTTGTGAATTTAAAACTAGATATAATTGTCATCTATCATAAAAAATTAAAGTTTAAAATATTATAGATTGTCTTAATAATTATTTTAAAGATCAAATAATAATTTTATCAAACTATGATTAAATTTAATAATATTAAGTTAAAGTAATATTCCAGACATTACGTCATAAATATTTATTTAAAAAGTACAATTTATCATCCAAAATAGAATGACTAATATTGTTCGCGCTAAAAAACAAATATTGACCAATCAACGGATTTAAATGGGAAGAAAAAAATCTAAGATATACAGAAGCGGGAGATGGAATGTGAAAGTTGAAGAGGAAGGTAACCTTTTTGAATTGCTTGTAACATCGAAGCTGAAAAAAG
This sequence comes from Epiperipatus broadwayi, assembly GCA_028023455.1. Classification (NCBI taxonomy): domain Eukaryota; kingdom Metazoa; phylum Onychophora; class Udeonychophora; order Euonychophora; family Peripatidae; genus Epiperipatus; species Epiperipatus broadwayi. The sequence goes on along the minus strand of JAQFVV010012490.1, from coordinate 4,029,096 downwards.
TAATATAAATTTATAAATTAATAATTATTCTAAAGTTAGTCTTTAACAGATAAAATAACTTTGTATCCAGAAAGATGATTTGCTAATTTCTACGTGATCTTACCAGTGGATTTAATCAAATTTGACCATTCAGCCTACAATAAAATGGAAATACCAAGAATAATAATTGAAATAATTATTGAAAGAAAAATGAGTGAAAATTGTATAAGTTTTGTATTATTTGTGCTCAACCAGAAATTAAATCGTATAACTTGGAAAAATACAAAGAAGATGCTGTGTGAAAATATAAGAAAGAAACTATTGCTATCGAGAGAATCCTATGACGAACATTTGTTTTATAAGTATTTAAAACTAAGTCATATTTCTCTATGAGAAAAATCATAATAAGCGTTCAAGTATATAGAAAAAGAATGAGGAAGAAAAGTATGTTATATTAAAGGAAAACATTATTTAAAAATATAGTTTCTAAATTAAAAAAATAGAAGAAAAGCCATAGTCCTGTATAAAGTGCTATATGAACTTACTAAGAGGAACCTAGCATTTATACCTCATCATAGAAAAAAAAGGAAAAGATATTAAATGGAAAGAATGTTATTTTAAACAGATATAATTAATCACTAAAATGAGGAAAATGGATCCATGGAAATAAAGAAAAATTTGTTGAATTTTTAAAATAAAGTACAAGATGCATCGAGGAAAACCAAGCGCGCGGGGGAAAAAGCTAGCAGACTATGTAAAGGAGATCTCAAGAATAAGTGGAAAAATATGAAGAAAATTAAGGATCATCGTCTAAGAAGAATTAATAAACAGAATTAAAAGTTTTAAATTAGAACATTAAGTGACTGAAGAAAATAAAATATAATTTTTTTTTTAGCTTTGCAATGAACGATTTTCCAAGCGAGTCCAACAAAGCTGTATCGTAAATATAGTTTTAATTATTTTTTTTTATTGTATTTAAAGTATAAAATTTGAATTAGTTTAGGGAAACATATAAACATAAATTTTATAATAATTATATTTAAATATACGAGCTAATGGAATGAGAGAAATATTAGTATAAATAAAAATGTGTGTATGGAAAATTTTAAATACCTACTAGAAGTCCTGGAATGGAGAAGTTTACAAATACGATCCAGAGGATAGAGATCGTTGGTAATTTTAATATTATTGGTAATATGTAATATATTTTTTTTATAGGTCATCTATTAATGAATGAAGTATGAAAGATGTTAAAAGTTATAAGTACACATTTATCCAACATCAAACATATATTTAAGAGAGTAGTAAAATTTTAAAATGTGCATGCAATAAATAATCTAAAAATGATTAATAATAAGTAGCATATTAATTATGTGATTCTTTTGAGTTTTATATTGAAAATATTCAAATAGTTTAGAACAGTAGAGATAGAAATATACGGGAAGTATAGTAAAGAATTTTCTTAAGAATAGCTGTATAGTTGAATAAAAATGAATTTTATTATTATTAGCAAGGTAGACAGAGAATTTGTCGATGTAATGAAGAGATGAATCTGAAGAAATCAATCAGATAGTGACTTGGGAGTACTGATGTCAAAGGAAACCAAGAGGATGTTTTATTAAACTATAAGGAATGAAATATGTGGATCATAATTATTTGTGTGACTTCAGTATAGATAACTTCGCCCTATAACTGAGCACATATATTCTGGACAGTGTTTTTACATATCTTTGAAACTTTCTGATGTGATGAAGCTGAAGAAATAGCTTTAGCATCCTTCCAATACTAGAGGCAGATAGACAGATAAAAGTCACTCCTCTATGGCGTCCTTAAATTCACTGTGCCATGATTGTCAAAGTTTTATAAAGGATAATATCTTGTTTATTTTGATCCAACGCATCTATATCTTCGCTATCTTGATTTCATGAAAATACATCGTCAGGGAGATAATTTTATAGAAATGATACATAAGATAGAAAGGAAGTTAGATAGTAGTTATGTAAGAATAGTTATTTACTAGAGTAAAGTAGAATTGTATAAGTCCAAAGGGAAAGTATAAGTATTATAAAAGATGAAGAATCATATGATATAATTTTAAAGCCAATTGCTAAACTGATATAATTTTAAAGGAAAAACCTTAGAATTAAGTTTTAAAACAATAATAAGATTTTAAAATATTGTACGTGAGATTTTAGTAAAAGAGATTGCATGTTTATTTGGAAAATGAGTTAAAGAAATGTATAACAAAAATGTGTATTTGTACATAGTGTGTGGATAATGTTAATTGCTATATAAAGTTAAGGATGGGATCAAAATTTTATCAGTAATTATATTATGATTGATAATAAAAGGAACATGAAAATATCATAAGGATTAAATTCTGTAGGATTCCATACTAACAAGAATATAAGTATAATTTTGTAATTTTGTATAATTTTACATAAAAGTCAAGATCTTATAGAAATATAATTTTGAAATTATAAGGACATAATGTCAATAGAAAAGTTTAATGGATAGAAATTTTGTGTATTCAGCTAAGCTCAAAACATGTATCCAATAATAATAATATTGTAAAATACTGTTGTAATTATCAATGGTAAAAGGGTAAAATAAAATTCGATAATAATAATGTTAAGACATCAACGGGTATAAATAAAAGTTGGTGATAAGTAAGTAGGGATATCCGCTGTAAATAATGTACAAAGTGTTCTTTGTTATAATGTTAATAAAATGTTATAAAATTTTATTAGTAAGCCTTGTGTCTTGGTGGTTGTTTTTCCTACACATGAAATGCATGAAATCACAACGCACGTTTATAATTAAACATATTTATGATTTAGCACAAGATAAATAAACATTGGAAATTTTAATAATTTGTTTTGTTTTATTTACATAATAAAATGAAAGAAGTATAAGTAGAATAGGTATTGGTCATGGGTTAATTGCCACAATATTTAAGTAAAATATATGCGAACGTTACCACATAATTTTTGATTATCGGATTAATAAATGTTACCACGAAAGTATTTAATACATCTAGAAAGAAAAGAAGATTATATTATTCTATTATTGTCATTGTTCTTATTAATTAGTTATTCGTTACGTAGTGAATTATGACATAAAATTCCCTTATCATAGTTTACTATGGCAATATGAAATCAGTTTTAATTACAATTTATGAACCTGAGATTTAATTATTTATTTACTTATTGATTTATCTATTTGATTTGATATGATTTGATTAATTTAACTCTATTTTATTTAATTAATTTATTTTATGTGAGCTAGATTTTATTTTAAAAATATTAAGATATGATAAAAGTTTTAAAAGTCGTAGGAATGCTATTAGTCAATTATTTAGGATAGTGTTCTTATGCCATTGGGATAGTATCTCAATGATCTCTCGTCTTGTTCCTTTGTCATTGCTCCAGGTCTCATGGGAATAATAAAAGATGTTTATGTTGATTCATTTCACAGGCATAACTGTGTTTATAAAGTTCTGAGCTAGTGATTATTTTATTTAAATTATAATAATATATTTGATAGACTGAGTTAGAGAACCCGGAATTATTATTAATGTTAATTATTATTGACCGGAAATAAATAAGTAAAGAAAATCCGGAGTAGTTAGTATATTCTTAGCATGTTGTTATTATTATGGAGCGGGGGGGGGCAGGTTACAATATATATATACCCATATTGTATTTTATAAATTGTATTAACAGAAATATTTTATTGCTTTTGTATTTTGTTAATTTTAATCTATTTTAAAAGCTGAGATTTATTTTCTCATTTACTTAAATTTTATTAATGTTTGAAAATAGATGAGCCCTGGTTGGTTTTTGTGTTAATTAAGATTAAGTGGGAGATAGAGATTTACCCTGGTCAAAACCTTTTAATCAAGATGAGGTGGGAAATAACAATTTCATATAAAAGCTCCATGGTTTTGATTGAGAGTATTCCTTTATATTTGCTAATAGTGATCTATGATAACTTTTGCTTTCTGTAATGGTGAACTGCTGATATGTTATATTTGCTAATTGCTAAACACAGACTGCTGGTTAGATTTTTGCTGACTACTAATAGATTTTGCTAATAGTATGTGCTGCTTGCTGTGCTAAGAAAGAATTGCTTAGCTACTTACTAATAGAAGAAGTGAATATGCTAAAATATTGGATATAGCGACAGTCCATCCAGAATGCAGAAAATATTTACCTTGAAGAATCAGATTAGAAGTATGCCATGATAAAACTTTGCAAAATGGATCCCGGAGCTTGAAATTGTGCTAGCATAAACACGTTCTAAACATCTAGTCCCAAACTAATCCTAAATATTGCAATCTTACTCCCAACCAGATAAATGGAAATTGAAAAATCTTTGTAATGATCTCTAGATAGAAATAAACTGCGCACCCCACTGGAAGAAATCTACCGGACAGAACATACACCTCGAAGGTAAATGAACAGTTTTATATCTTAACCAGGGCTTAACTCTTTTTTTAAATCTCTTTACTTAAGTCTCAGCTTGATACAAAAGAAATATGAATAATTATTCGTAATAATTTAGATAAATATTTCTTTTATTGTATATTATTTTTAATAGAATCTATAATCATAGAGTCTTAATTTTAAGATTTCTATTTTAAATTTACTTGTCGGAGAGTGTATTGTGAGTGTATATTTTATACTTTTTTTTATATCATTAATTATTGTTAATAGCTTTGATAAATACGAGTAGTTTTCTGTTAAATCACCTATCCCCTTTTTATTTAAAAATAAATTAGTTCAATGTGTGTTTGTGTTTCATGCAGACTGTAAATCGTTTGGCTAGTGATTTATCGATTTTATAGTTCTGTTTTTTGAAACTGTAGAAATTGTGCTTTCTATTTGAGATTACATAAAATCATAATCTTTTCTCATGGCTTATCAGAGTTAACCTTAAGAGTTGTATTTGTAATGACTTCTTATGAGTGTTTGCAGGCATATGACATCTCTATTATATCCTGATGTTTTGCTGGGTTTTAGGGAAAGATCGGTCTGCACTGTTCCATTGATTTCCATAGAAGATTGTTTTTCTTAAAATCTCTCATTAAAGGAAAGTAGCATTTGTTTAGATAAATTGCTGGCAGGAAGAAATTATAATTCCCTTTAAGCTTAGATGAGAACACAAAATTATCTGCTGATGTGTTTACTGCTATAATATTCACTTGCACTCTCCAACCAATAAGCTTGTGGAATTGGGTCATATGTTTATATTTTTCTTTGACCAATATTTATTTTAAACTGATAATTTTTGAAATTTAATATACTTTACAAATTTGTTGCCTAACATTTGATCCTGTGTCCCTCAATTGTCTGAAGAATGTTAAAGATTTGTTTCTCGCCTTGAGTCTAACTGGTAGCATTTAACACCATCAACTTTTTGATCACCGTAAATTAAATTTTCTATGTTATGTGAAGCACTGTGACTTCTCCTTATATGGAGCCAGGAATCTCTCAGCAACTATGCCCAGAGAAAGCTGTTAGCCACTTAAACTTCTCTTTCCATTCCCCACCCTAAGTTTTTCTGTATTCTTTATCCTGCTCCATTCCATTTTCACAATACAATATTTGTCAACTCCATAACCTTTATATCTAAATCCCCCTTATTTTTCCCCAAACCCAGCATAAAAACCAATAACCCACTTTCTGTATAATCACTTTATTCATATTTATTCTTCCATAACTTCACTATTTGTACCCTTTCTGCTTCCAAGCACTTACATTGAATTAACAGATGCCTAATATTTTCTGTGCCTTCCTTAATTAACTTGCAGACTAAATCACCCACATTTTTGCATTTATGTGTATATTCCTTTGTTGTTAAAGATGCTGTTCGATCCTTAAACAGTAAACTACTTTTCTTGCTATTATCATAAATTAACTTCCACCCAATATTCTGTTTACTTCTATATATATTTATACTCTTTTTTCTCTCCATACTAGTTTTCCATCTCTCCCACTCCCTATTCTTTATTAATGCATATATTCCTTTTATTCCCTTAACACTATACTTCAAACACTAGTGAAGTAAACCTGCAACTATAACACTTAACAATTCTCCTAACACAACACAATCATACCACCTTTTGTATAAGTATGTTGACATAAATTCTTTATCCAAATCTGCATATTGCATTACTTTTGTCACCTATACTATTTTGCCTATTCTTTTATTATCCATAAACTGCAATCTACCGAACATTTTCATTTTGCTTTTTGCATCTCTCGTATAAAAACTTGACCATCGTATTTCTTCTTGAATTGCTTCCTTTGCAATCCACACATCTGCATCTAATGCATATATCTTCCTACTTTTCTTTGTACTTTTTCTAAGTAATCTAATATCCCTTTATTAATGTATAATGCATCATTTCCATATGTTAACCCCACTACTGCCACTTAGCTACATCATACTTATTATATGAGAACACTTAATTTCTTTATCAATCAATTCTTTGCTTTTTTCTCCCATTCATCCCAGAAATTTCTCTGATTACTTATGACGATTCTTAGGTCGACAGTGGCCTAGTGACGTCCTCGGTAATAAAAAGGGAAATGAATTTACCAGTGCAATATATATATATATATATATTGTAACCTTTAGCTTTGCCAGTGCAACTAAACTTCCAGCTATCTAATTTATCTAAGTATTAAAAAAAATTCAATAAGTTAATTTTTATTGCAAATTAATTTTAATATGGTATTATAGTTAAATGCTAATATATTTTATAAGTCATTCTAAGAACTTTTATAAGTGTTAATTATTTTAAACATCTTTTTTTAATATTTTTATTGTATTGGTTTGAACCCATTCGTAATTTTAAGTGACTCCCAATTGTTTAAAACTTAGGAATATATTTTCTTGCATCATGAGTTAATAGTGAAAGCTATTAAAAGCTTAAAATTTTTATATAGCTTCTAGTATATTAAAATATTATGTTTAATTTAAACTGTAATAACAGCTACGTTTAAATCTTTAATGCTAGATATTATTATTTGATTTGCTTGCTTATAAGTAAACATTTTTCTTTAAGTTATTTATTAATTAAAGTATGATTTTATTTATGTTAATCAGTATAAAGAAGCTATGTTAATTATAGGAAGATAAAGAGTTAATTTATTATTAAAAGTTATTAGTTATCAATTAAAAGAAACTTCAGTGTATGTGTTTGATTGTGCTTGCATTTTAATTTTAACTTTCATTTCCTCTTTTGTAATATTTAATTATTTTTATATATTTTTAATTTAAAACAATAAAAGGTGTTCTGGGAAACTTTTCATTTAATTAAGAAGGTATAAGATTTTTATAAAAGAATGAGGTAAATTGATATTCTATTCAAAACAATAGAATATTTATTTTATTGTAATAATTTTTTTTTAGCTTTATAAATAATTGTATTATAATTTAATATTTTTAACTGACAGTCTATACAATATGTAAATGAGTTTATATTTTTAGCTTTGTTTCTCAGATACCAAATTATTTTTTAAATTTTAATATAGGTGGTCAAGAAGCGGTGATTTAACCTAACTTCTAAAACCTTTGTCTAATTTTTATATTGATCCATTACTTAACCTTTTCACTTTTAAGCAGCCATATTGAATATTCAAAAAATTATGCTAAGCCACAAATTTTATCATAATTTTAAGTTTATTAATAAAAAATTACATAATAAATATTGTTTTAAAGATTAAACACCAAAGAATGTAATTGAACTGAAAAAAATATAGTCATTAATATTTCTAATAATTATTTTCATATTATTTCATAAATCCTAAATTATCATGCATATAACTTAAAATTATATTTTTGTTAGTAGGTTAGTTGGATTCATAATAAAATTTCTAAAAAATTAGTATATAATAACACTTACCTAACGTAATCCATCACTTGAAAACTTCATAGAATAAAGCGTTAGTACCTTTCAATTTTCTCAGTAACCCTTCAAAATGTATTTCCATACAGGGTTTGCAATGTATGTCATTCCTAGTAACATTCCTTATAACAAGTAGTTAATATTGATCGATAATTAGTATAATTTGAATATTATAATAAAGAACTTCAATATAGCTTGTAATTTATTAAAAAGTACTACTAAAATAGTCACTATATATTTTTCGTATATTTTTTTATCAAATATATATACAGTATATATGAATAAAATAATAATTAAAAAATATGCAGCTTTGACATTTATATTGCAATAATCTATAATCGGCCTAAGTTTATTTACTGTCAAAATTATTACTTTTAGCATTTGCTTATTTTTATTATTATTAAAATGCAGACAAAAAAATTATAGCAAAATCTAAATCAGGTCAGTATATTTCCCAAATATATTTATTTTTGTCTCATATCAATTAATTCAAATACTCCACCCAAGCTCACATTATAGAAAAAAATGCCGATAATCACAATCTTTTTTTTTGTTACTTTCAATAGTAATTTTTTGTTTTTTTAAAAAATCAAATATATATATATAAACAATAATTAAATATATAATAAAATAATAATTAAAAATCATATAATAAAATAATAATTAAAAGAATAAAGAAAAATAAAAATATTTATCATTAGGCCTTATAACATTGGCTTCAAAATACAATGGAAATAGTAAAACTTTTTACCAATGCATTTTTTCACGCCGAATTGTTTGTTCTTCAGTAACTATCAAAAAAATGAGAGAAAGACAAAAAAAAAATTAATCTACTTGCTCACAAAAATTATCATAAAATTTTTATTTTTATCATAGAAAAATAAAATTTATCTTTCTGGAAAGTAGAGAGAAAGATGAAAATGAAGGTGTAAAAAGCACATGCGTAGCCTGTGTAGATTTCCATTAATCTTAATCTCAACCTGGATATTTATAATTTAAAAATCATTGCCCACACGAAGAGGTTAAATCCGAGAACTATTATTCATCAGTTTCATTTTCAGTCAGTTTCTATTGATAAAATATTTATCTAAAATACACAGAATTGTTTCAATTCAGCTTCTAAAAATTGAATAATTTAAATTCAGATTGGGTAAATGTAACGAAAAATTAAAAATAATGTTAATAACTGAAGAAAAATATAAGAAAAATATTTAAAAAAATAGCCAGTGGTAAAACAAAAGAATTATATTTCAACAATCTGTGTGTCACTATTCATTTCTGTAACGGTCAACATAATTCACTTTTCTTGAAGAGTTGTCACTTTCCCATGCTTATTTTTCTTGTAAAATTTAAAATTTTTTGAATCAAACTTTATATTTCAGTAAAGTAATGTAAAAATCTTAATTATGAATGTAAAAAGTTATGATAAATATATTTATTTATGTTCAAAATCAATTATGAATGTGTAAAACATTTTGTTTTGATTTCTGACCTTGTCATTTAGAAACTCCTGTGGCACAATATCCAGAGCTGGCAGCCATCCAATCAGAGAAAAGACTGGCCAACACACCAATACGCAGCAATGAAAATTGATTTTTTTCTTCAAAATATATTGCCATATGTGGACTTCTTTAGAGCTAAAATTCTTTTTAATTTTGAATTTCATAAAAAATAAGCCTAAAGTGAAGAAAATGCGACCAAAATTGACGAGATGGTGCAAATTACATCAGTGAATCATAAATAACATGAATGAAAATTAAAATGCTACAAAATCTAACCATATTTAACAGCAATGTGGTTAAAAATGTCAATTTTCAATAAATGAAATCAATCACATGATCAAGACACCCAGGAAGAGTTGCACACATGAGATGGAAAGAAAACTTGTTTAGTTTCTTTTTTTAATTAATTTTGTTGATTGCAAATTTAAGCATTAATTATATTAATCAATTTCATTTGTGTGAAAGTAATGTATCCATAAATAAGTTCTAATCCAGATGCTAAAAACTTTAAGCTAAGTTTACTGGGGAGTCGAAATCTACATTATTAAAAAAATAGGAAAAAATATTATGGAAATTTTAAATAGTTATTTTTCTACAATTACTGAATTACTTTTACAGAAAGTTAAAAGATCATGAGAATTTTCTATAGCTTACTTCACTATGTAAGAACTTTTATTGATTACAAATTTATTTATTTACAATATACTTTATTATCGATTTAATATTCTTTGGACACAATATTAAGAATTTTCAATATTTATATTTTTCAATATTTAGAGCAGTTCTTAATATTTTTAATGTCTACTTAGAATTTTTTAAAAAAAAATTTTTTTTCAAGGCTGAAAGAGTAATAAATTTATCAAAAGATTTTAAAATGTTTTATCTTAAGCAACATCTTCAAAATATATTTATTTCAATGTTATTACATTTTAAGCAATGGTTTTCCCAAGATAATTCATTTTTAATGAATGAACTATTTTAATCCTGGATTGGGGGACCTCTTTATTAATTTTGGAGATGATATTTTAATTACTTATCATAATTATTTATTTATTATCTTTGCTACTGAGTGAAAGACGTTCACTTGCAAATTTTTAAATTATGTTTAATACAGGGTAGATAGGAAAATATCTCCCAAGTTTGTAAAAATGAGAATTAACTTATTACTCTTTTATTTGAAAATTTTTGCTTGAATACTTAAGTTTGAAAAGAAATATACCATTGTAATGGATTTATTACTTAAAAATTCATGTTATTATTATTTAACTAGGTCTGGACAAAATAATTAAAATAGTCATATATACATTATAAAAGAAAAATACAAAATGCTTTAATGAATTATTTTTCAAGTTATTATACAATTAACTTAATTATAAACCTGCTTTACATGTGCTCCATTAGTATTAGTGCTATAATTGTGAATTTCAAACCTTGCTTTCTAAAGAAACCTGCTTTGTCTTTAAATGATATTTTCTCCTAGATCTCATAATTAAATTGTACTTTCCCTATGGATTAATGTAAAATTAAGATAATATAATACCAGAAATTTCCAGCACTGTTCTTAAAATGTTTTCATAAAACTGAATGGCCATTAATATGTTTGTGTGTTTATATTGTCAGGAAATCTTTTGCTTATAGAAATAGTGTTGAATGATGTATATCTAGTTTTAAATTTGCTGTATTTTCAACAAATAGAGAAAAAATTGTGTTTGCAGAACTGTATCCTGATGAATGGTGAACCCTCCAGGATGAAATTTTGATAAACTGGGTATAATTTTACATTGTAATTTTATGCTATTTGTAATTTACCATGTGTTTCATTTATTTAATTATGTGTAGTTTGTCTGATATATTTTATGTATTATTATCAACTATAACATTCAGAAGTTCACAGAATATTTTTTATTTATAATACTATCATTCTAAAGTGTTGCTTTATTCTGTATCATGAGTAATTTATCTATTTGAATGAATATGTTTATGGATAACCAGTGAAAGTGTTTTATATTCTTATTTTATTATTTATTTCAGGTCATATTTTTATTAGGTGAGATTTGGAAATAATTTTGTTAATGGTTTTTATGCATCAGTTAATAATTATATTAGCCTCTCTCTTATATTTATAAGTACTTATTTTGCTAGTACATATATTTTATGAAGCGTTTTAGCTTTGTCTCTCTTTTATTATAGTATTTTTCTTGAGTGATATTTTTCATGTTTTATATCTAGCATAGATGCTTTATTTAAGGCAGCCCTTTATTGTTCCTAATATTTTGATATTTTATCATCATTTTTTCATATAATCAGAGACAGGAGTCCTAGCATATTTTTTGTCCTCATATTGTAGATACTCTTTTGAGTTCATGCCATCATTAGGTTCAATGCCTTGTGTATTTTTTCTTCTCAGATTTATTATATCTTGTATGGAGTCATGTATTGTGTACCACCATGATTTTATTATTTTGGCAATTGATATTTGTTTTGAAGAATGCCATCTTTTCTTTAGTTGTACTCTTGAATATTCTGAGCTTAGGCTAGAATTGATTCTGATGTGTAGGTCTGTCTTGCTGTGTTTTTTCAGCATTGCAGAACATAAAACCAAGTTATTTATTTAAAATTATATTTATAGGCCTAAATAAGTGATATATATCACTTCTAGCATCGATTTATCACTGGATTGGTAAGACATGTTTAGTATTTAAATGCACTCATTGTGAGGACAATATCATAGTATGATTGTTATGTAAAAATGTAGAAGTTCTTGTGATAATGCTTATGTTTAACAAAAAGTTTTTATCAATCGGACAAATTCACAATAGTTGATGATAATTTAATTGTAAATGTATTTATTTACTATCATAAGCTGTAAACTTCTAAAATTTATTTCTCCTATGCAGTAAAATTGTATGGCACAGTGATTGAATAGCTTCATGTGAAGATTGTAGATTTGCAAAAATGTTGTTTATTTATTGTCTTTATTGTTTAAATAAATGTTTCTATTTTATTACTAAATTTAAATATAGCTTTAATATCATCTCATTCATGTACGACTTATACAGAAATATTAGCATTAGATAATCAATATTTTATGTTAGACATTAAGAGTACATGCACATAAAATCGAACATAATAATCACTTTGTTAGAATGTCTTCAGATGTTAAGAATGCATCTAAGAAATAAAATATTCATTCATTTTTTTAATCTTAAATGATCACCTTAATCCACATGTAATTATTAAAAGAAGACTGTTTTTATGATAAAATTATTATTTGCTTACTCATAAGATTGTAAGTGATAATCTATTATAAATTTAATTCTTAAATTCTTTATCTTAAATTTATAAGAAAGATTTGATATGAGTTACTAGTAGGATATCCTGAGTAGCCATAAAATCCCTTATCCATTCTTGGTATTTGAATGCTATTGTAGTTGATTCTTTTTATTCTAAATTAAGTTGTTTTTTTTTTAAAAAAATTTGTTATTATTGTTGTTGTAAATTAGGTAGACGTTATCTTAGGAGTAAGAGTATGTCTGCTCATATTTTCATAGGATGCCATTCATTGTTTAATAATTCATAAATAAAATAAAAGAGTTAAAATTTTAATATTAGAAATATTAAATAAAGAACGCTGAGATCTTATTATTATAATTAATGATCAAAATAAATTGTTTTTGGCAAAAGAAATTATTTTGAAAAATAAAGTGGCACAAATAAAATCTAAGAAACAATATTGTGGATCAAATCATTGCAATGAAATGTTGAGAATAGAGGTTGTGTGATGTATTATTATATTGGAAGGAGAGAGAGGTATAAAAATATTATGCAAAATAATATATAACCTGACTACTCTTTGGTATATGCTTTCAATATTAAGAGCATTTGTAGTTTGTAAAAGTGAGTTGATAGTTCTCCTTCTCTTAACATTTATTAAAAGTTAATTAGCATATTTATAATGCTTAGTTATTATTATTATTACCCCTATGGCTCTTTTTGTTATAGCATATATCACATATGAGAACTCTCAACTTAGTTTATGTCATCCTATCATTTGAATTGAGATCCTGTTATTTGTCTGATTGTGATTTTTTTATTACTTCACTCCAATAATGAACCTGCTATTGTTTTTTCATTTACAAATAAGCACTAACCATAATTATAATGACAAATCAAGGTTTTTTTTTATAGAATAATTAAAGTTTTAGCCCAACCCTGTTCACCATCTTCAGAAATAACTATAAAAAGGAATTAAAGTAAAAAAATTGTAAATGAAAATGATAAACAATAATTATATAAATAAATCTAAAACAATATTTTTTTCAATCATTAAGTTATTTTAATCCATTAATTAATCAATATATGCATTCATAAATTGACTTTTTTAAAAAAATACAATTTTTTAAATAATTCCAAACAGACAGTAATCAACCAAGGATGATTTTGTTGACTATAAAGAAACTCTTGATCTAAGCTACATGATAGGAACTTTGAAAAGATAATTGTAATTAAAGCTTGTAATTAATAAATAAAGAGAAATCAATTATCTATATTTTCTGAAAGATAAATTTGCTTTATATAGATTTCAAAATCATTAATGTTAATTTATAGATTTGTATGTATGGTTATCTATATAGGTATGCACATATGTACACACATTTGTATAAATATTTGATTTAATGAATTTTAAAATGTTAATGACTAAAAAGTTTTGGATTTATGTATGTAATTAATTCTGAAGATGGCAAACAGGGTTTTACAACAATAGTAGTTTTAAAAAAATAAAAAATAAATGAGTGCAAAATTTTTTAATAACTATTTTATTTAACTTTGAATGTTTATGTCATTTAATTATCACTTTAAAAATTAGATTTGTCTTGCAGTTTTCAGGAAAGGCTCTCAAAGATGAAAGAAGTTTGAGAACAGTTTTTTTCCTTCATTAATAAAGATTTTTTTTTTTCAGTCATAACTGAAATCATATTTTATTTTGATTTAATTATTTGGTTGTTTTACAATAGCGTGTTGAAACCACCGGAGGGCGTTATTTCTATGCTAGCGCACAGAAATATGCCGTTTAGGTGGCCGCCTCCGCCGCTATCGAACATTCTATTTCTAACGCGTAAGCCTAGAAATAGTCCGTTGATACGGGGGAGGGCACCGGCTGACTGTGTTTATTTCTATGCCAATGCACAGAAACGTGAACATTTAGCCAATCTTGCCGCAGAAACTATCGTGTCAGCTTACGGCTCAGATTCAGGCTAAGCATTTCGGACTAGCGATCATATTTCACTTTTGTTTACAGTATTGTCTGAGGGTGGCTGGAATTACGATTGTCGAAACTATTTTAATATTCATTAAGACCATCTTCCCCTCTATCTCGCATCTTTTAGGAAGGTCTAACAATTATCAGCAGAGTCTCATGCTTCCCTAGCCCCCATTTCCTGCTGAAAAAATGGGCCAAATGTAGTTCAAAGCGCACTTCCTATCAAATCACGCTCTAAGTCACGTTTCGTTCGACAACTGCGAGTTGATTAATTGAATAGCTGCAAAAAATAGGACAACTTGTTTTGCCGAATGTCAAAGAAAGAACAAGGATTCTTCTCTGACTGCTGGAACCGGCGGTGGTTTATCAAACAAAACACCTTGAAGCTGCATGCCTGCTGTGTTTTTTTTTTTTAGTTTTTTTTTGCCTGAAGAGCCCAAAAAGTTTCTTTTAATTGCCATATAGATTGATGTTTTTTGAGGGGGAATTACCGTCAAAACTTGGTCAATCTTCGAGTTGTTGGCGTTCCATTCTGTTAGCAATTGCAAACACCCTTCCCTTCCCCCCCCCTCTCCCAAAGTTGGACTTTGGCTTGTAAATGTTACCGTTAAATGGACAATAGATTTATTTATCAAAATAAAAACAAAACAAACCGAAAAGAAGAAAGAAGAAGAAGTAGTTGAATCGGCTGATTTTTTGTTTGTCGTACAATACCGAACCGAAAATAGAAAAGGGTTTAATGAGAATTAAATCAAAACAAACAAAAAATCGGTTAACTACTTTTTAAAATTTAATCGATCCGGTTTTTTTTGGTTTTGGTTTTTTTTTTGTTGTTGTTGTTTGGGGTAGCCAAAATAGATTTGATAGCCGCCGTACTTTTATTTTAAATGTGATAAACAACAAGACAACCAAAAAAAAAAAAAACAACAAAAAAATACGTAGACGGTAAAAAAAAAAAAAAAAAACCCGTCCCCTTTGAAAATATAAATAAAAAAAAAGAATCAAAAGCCAAAAAAATGAAGTACTTTTTTTTTGTAAATTCATTTATTTGTAATTTTTTTGTTTATGCATTTGTTTATTTTTAATTTTTTGTTTTGGTCGTGTTTAAACAAAAAATTTCATTTGATATTACTTTTATAAATGTGATAAACAAAAAAAAAATCAAAAAACCAAAGCCAATTAAAAAAAAAGAAAAGAAACTCGGCCCCGGCAACATTATATTTATCTTTTTTTACAAACCAAGCCCGCCCTCCAGCGGTTTCAACACGCTATTGTAAAACAACCATTTTATTAAATTCATAATAGCTATTCTTTAAATTTTATCATACTACTTAATTTACTCAGTATTAGCTTATTAATTCAGGCATTCATCTTTTACCCTAACTTATATTAATAATCTAAACTTTAATATGATTAGCTGCATTTTAGATTTAACTTATTAACACATGATTTAAATATATGTTTAAAATATTTTAGTAAAGCCATGAATTAAATTATTATATTACATATTTATGAGAGAAACATTTTAAACATTAGTTAATTTTGAGTTATTCATGTTTAAATAATTTATAGCCACACTTAATTTAATAAATTTTCCTTAGATATTTTTTTTCTAGTTAACTATCAGCAATAAAAAAACATTAGCTTTCTTGGCAAAGCCAAAGCTCACAATATACACACATACATGTAAATAAAATCAAGATAATGACAATTTGTACAAATCTATGACAAATTCTAAAAACAAAATCACTAAAATTGTATTAAACCATTAAGCATCACATGATCACATTTCCTATACTAGCACATTAATTGTTGATAAACAGAGCAAAACTCTCCATACAGTATTGCCACCTGTGCTAAACAGAGTAATCAATGGATGCCAGAAGGCTTGTGCATAAAATCCCTATCCAATGCCTACTCATCCAATATCCCCAGACTAGTTTCTGGCTTGTGGCCTTCGTCAGTGAGGAGCTTTGGATCTGAGTTCAGACCCATATGACTATATAAGCTATTGATCTTAGATTGAAAATATTTTTTGTGTTTTCAATTTCATTCTCATAGTTTTGTAGTTAAGTAGAGATAAAAGGTGTTTGCTAGAGGGTTGCATTAGATCCTAAGATCTAGATGCAGTGCTCTCAGATCCAAAGCTCCTCACTGACGAAGGCCGCAAGCCAGAAACTAGTCTGGGGATATTGGATGAGTAGGCATTGGATAGGGATTTTATGCACAAGCCTTCTGGCATTCATTGATTACTCTGTTTAGCACAGGTGGCAATACTGTATGGAGAGTTTTGCTCTGTTTATCAACAATTAATGTGCTAGTATAGGAAATGTGATCATGTGATGCTTAATGGTTTAACACCAATCCTGCCTAATAGGATAGTGGTGGCTATGGTTGTAAAAGAGCCAAAGACACCAAAATGTATGGGTGCTGAACTGAGTTCAGACCCATATGACTATATAAGCTATTGAGCTTAGATTGAAAATATTTTTTGTGTTTTCAATTTCATTCTCATAGTTTTGTAGTTAAGTAGAGATAAAAGGTGGTTGCTAGAGGGTTGCATTAGATCCTAAGATCTAGATGCAGTGCTCTCAGATCCAAAGCTCCTCACTGACGAAGGCCACAAGCCAGAAACTAGTCTGGGGATATTGGATGAGTAGGCATTGGATAGGGATTTTATGCACAAGCCTTCTGGCATCCATTGATTACTCTGTTTAGCACAGGTGGCAATACTGTATGGAGAGTTTTGCTCTGTTTATTAAAATTATATTAAATATAATTACTTACTTTACTACTTTTTTTTTTCCATTTTCAAATAAAAAATAATAATCTAAAATTTTTTTTGTTAATAATAATAATCTATGCCCTCATGTTTCAATTAAAATAATTGGTTGTTTTACAATAGCGTGTTGAAACCGCTATTGTAAAACAAAATTAACTAATGTTTAAAATATTTCTCTTATAAATATGTAATATAATAATTTAATTCATGGCTTTACTAAAATATTTTAAACATATATTTAAATCATGTGTTAAGTTAAATCTAAAATGCAGCTAATCATATTAAAGTTTAGATTATTAATATAAGTTAGGGTAAAAGATGAATGCCTGAATTAATAAGCTAATACTGAGTAAATTAAGTAGTATGATAAAATTTAAAGAATAGCTATTATAAATTTAATAAAATATTGATTTAAAATCATTTGTAAAAAAAAAAAAATAATAATCAGTCAATTTATTAAATAATAGTATTAAAGTTGAGACAGACAGTACACTAAATTAATTTAATTTAGAAATAGATAAATAGGTATATTGCTATTTAAAGAGAACTTTAAATTCAGTAGTAAAAGATAGGGAATGATCTTTGTGTGGGTGTGTGTGCTTGCATGGTAATTTATTTATTGGAAAAAATATTTTTTATGTGTAATGTTTAGAATCATTCAATAACATTTTGTTTGATTAAAATTTTTTAGTCAAAGTTAAATCAATCTCTAAAATTTTTCATCCATAAAAGTAACTTAGTTTAAATAATTTTTATTTGATATTTTATTATTAGTTTTATTATTTTTTTTATTTAGCCATATAACTTAATATTTGGAAATTCCAAAGTATCACATGACCGTCTGGCCATTTATAACTAATTAGTGTCAGACTGCAGTAAAAGGCCAATCAGCTGTTGAGTCAAGGTTGGAGAAATCAATAGGAAATGATGTTTCTTGTCAATCAAAGTTATTGGCAACAGTAAGTTATATAAGGATGCACACACACATATTTGAGAATTATAGGAGACTTATTTTGGGAAGAATTATATTAGGAGAGCTGCATTAAAGGAATTTGCATCCAAGAAATATATTAGAGAAGTGCGTAAAAAGTTGAAAATCAAAATATCTATGTAATAATTTTCCATGGACACTCAATTCTTATTCTGAAATTAACCAAGATTTCGTGATCCCATATTAAAGGAAGAATTTATCAGTAATATGTCAATTAATGGTTCATCTATAGCGAAACCCTTACTTTCTGAAATCAAAATGTTGTAGGTAACATTTTTAAATTGTCCTATTTTATCTAAAGGTGTTATTCATCATGATCTATTTAGTAATATATATTAAGGCTATAACCTTAAGACTATGCGCCTGAAAAAATGACAGTAGGGACTTCTGCAAATCTTTAACACAAGATTTATTTATATATATATTGCTTTACGTAACGAGTATGTGCTTTATAAATATAATTATGAACTATTTAGGTGTCTAATTTTGAAGCAGATATATTCCAGAAAAAAATAAAAAAACTGAAAACTTAGTGCTCATTACATAATATTAACCCTCTGCTATAACTTGTTAAGATAAGATGATTTTTAAACTTTTAAATGCTTATTGTTATTTATATTAGAGGAAATTATGAAAGAGAAACTGTTTTTGTGAAAATTAATGATTTATTATAGTGATAATTAAGGAATACTTATTGTATTGACTAGAAAATGATAAACTTTAGTTGACAAGTTATAGAGACTTAGTTATGAATTGATATTCCTAATTTAGAGAATTATTAATATGTAATTATGTTTCTGATAAGTGTTAAATCATTAACAAACATTATTTTCCATGAACAACTGTACATAATAGTTACTGAATATAGTTGAAGTTAAAGAAAGTTTTAACTTAACTGCTATGTGATATAATTGAATAAGCAATATTATGTATCTAGATTTTTATTCATAAAAAGTTACTGAGTGATAGAGGAAGAAGATTATATAAATGTTGTATGAATAATACTTTAAATTCAAAATTGAATGATAAAACCCTGTTTAATTTGAAAGAAATGTTTAAAAAACAAACGACAATTTTTGTTGATAAAGCTTTTCTAGGATTAAAAGAAAGAATTTGTATTAAGGAATGAATTAAAATAATTTGCTACCTTAAACCAAGTAGAATTACTGTGATGTGAAAAACAATGTGAACTGTTTGTCCAATATACATGTGAACTATTTGCGAAGTAATGGTCATTCATTAATTTATTTATATATTAATATTTCATTATATGTGTGGAAGAAAAGAACTGTTAGCGCAAATGGGTATTGTGCAGATTAAGAACTTGAGTATATTTTGATAAAACTTATGTTTAAAGGCTACGCTATATTTTAAAATGTATTCCAGTTAAGTATACATTTTTATTATTATTATCAATAGTATACACTCTTTAAGATTGATTCTATTTTAAAATATTAGTCATTTTATATTTATGTGTATGGTCTATCACGTCAGAAAGAGGTTCACTTATAATTATTATTATAATTTTAGTATTAACGATCCTAAGCTATATTTAATGATTTAGTATTAAGATTTTAAAGAGTATTGCTATGTCCTTGATTGTGAGCACTTTATTTATAATGAGTATTATATGTTTGTGAAAATGATATATAGTTTTTGTTTTTATTAATTATTTAAGGCTATAGTTTATTCAGTCATATTTGACAATTATTATTATTATTATTGGTTTTGTGCACCAGTTAATATTATATTTAATGAGAGTTTAAAATTGAATCCTCTCTAGAATAAATGATATTTGTTATCTTATCATTGTGTGTTCCAAGGTATGTGAATATATTTCCACCTTGAGGGTTTGGAGATCAAGCTTAGCTCTCATTTTTATTACTAATATTGAAATAATTTAGCTAGTTTATTAGGAGATAGTGAGGGTCACTTCAATAGTGTTGATATTTTTCTTGAGAGATATTTGCTCATGTTTATCATCTTAATTGTGTTGGTTCATTCCTGTATTATATATGTCTAGAGATAACATCCTAACATATTTTATTGCCCTCAAACAGTAGGTGTGTATTCTGGTTTCATGCCATCACATGTTTATTGCTTTAGTAGCTTTTCCTTTCAGCAATATCTTCAGTATAATATATTTTCCACTGTGTGAGGTGTTGTTAATTTAATATGTTAGTCATCGATAAGTTTAGTTACTTGAGGTGTATCATCCTCTTCAGGAACACTTTTTAACTCCCTAAATTTTTGATGTATAGTGCATTTTTCTGTGCTTGCTAGCAATCATTAATAAAACCGATAACTATTTATTCTAAATTATTATTATTAGCCTAAATAAGCGGTGTACATCATGATCATCATCGTCCAGAAGCAAGTCACTGCTGGACTGGTAAGATTAAAGATTGTTTATCTTTACTCATTGTTGGACATATATAGCATCGAGTGTCTGGGTGTATAAATGTAACCTCTGAAATGATTTAAGGCTTTATTATAACTTGATAGTTAAAACCATAAAGTTAATAAATAAGATATATTTAACAAACTGTGATAATTAAAGACCATAAAGTTTGGTAAATGAGTGGTTAGTAAATGTTAATTATTGTAGACCAAAATAATTAATTAATATATAGCTGATAAAGTTGAAATTTATGAATTTATAGCATTAGTTAAGGCATATATTTATGAAGAAAGATGTAACGTACTCTAAATTTATTGATAATTGATTAGATTAGATTATTTAACTGGCTCAAAATAATTATTTGTAATGTTAGTAAAATAGGTATTTCATTTAGAGGGTGAAATTTTAAAATAATTTTTAACTAGTCAAATATTTTGTCCATTTAAGACCACCATATGTAATTCAGTCATGTAATGTGTTAATTTAAGGAAAGTCGAAATTGTAAAAGATTCTTCATAAACAATTGTATAAGACTATTATAAATATAATTTTTTTTTAAAATTCTTTGTAACGGATTTCTATGATATGTTTTATAAAATTTGTTCTTTGTTAATAAATGTTATTTTGTTGTTTAATCTGGTGTAGTGTCTTTATAATGTTCTTGGTACTCATTAAATCCATTTCCAGAAATCTAAACATTATACAATTTATTATACAAATATTTTCAAAGGTTTATTCCAGGTACAGATACATAAATTAAATGTTAAATTATTTGACTGATAATTGTTTGCTGATATGAAGATTCCATTCAAATAAATATGATTATTTCATTCTATTAATCACAATAGATAGACTTAAGAATGCTCTATATTCAATTATTGTCAATTTCCATTTGATAAATTTATTTGTTGTTGATCAATATTTTGAGTGGACATAAAATCCTTTTCCCATTCTGGGTATTCAAATGTCCTCATAGTAGATGATTATATTATTTCAAATTTAGAGTTAATGCAAATTTTGTCTTAATTAAATTATTTATTAAATTATTATTATTATTATTCAATAAGAAATAGGCATTAGCTTGGAAATTAAATGTATATCTACTCATGTTTATTGCTAGGATATCATTCATTTATCAACAATATGTTCATAAAACAAATATTGAAAATTTTATATTAATTATAAAAACCTTGAGATCATAATAATATAATTTAGAAATAAGAACTCATATATCTATTACTGAAGAAATATAAAGTGGCATAATATATATCAGTAAGATTTATAAAAGTAACCATTTGTTAATTGTGGATCTGATAATATCAATATGACGTTGAAGTAGTTAAAGATGTAAGAGTGTATTGGAAAAGGGATGATGGAAGAGATTTATTATGAGAGAAATTAATTGTACCCTTACTGCTTGGTGATGATTTTATAGGGAATACTGAGTGTTAAAGTTTTGCAAGAGTGAGTTGAGGTTTCTCCTCTTCTTAAATTAGTCGTAGTTTATAATGTTTATTATTGTTGTAATTCTTGGTGTTCTTGGCATGAATTACTGTAGCAACTTTTCTTTTAGTTGTAGCATTATTGTTATTAATCTTATTCTCACTTATAAATTATAGTGTTGTAGTATATGCATTTAGCTTGTCATAGCAGTATTTCTTCACATTCTCATAGTGTATAATATATATAAAAGTTGAAGAACTTCAAAGCTAGATGTGCAGATGGTCAGAGTTGCAGGGTTTATAGAAAAAAATAAAGTTAAAAAGAGTAGTGTCATTATTAATGTCAATTGTAATGATTTTGTTTATGATGATACAAATAACATTAGGCACAGAATAAATGACTCTAAATCATTTGAATTTGAAAATTATTTCTTCTTAATCGTTTATTATTATATTTTAAATTACTACATATTTATTTTATTATTTAAATTATTAAATTAATATTGTTATTAAAATAATATTGTTCTATTACAATTATGTATATAAAGGAAATGTTATTGAAAATTATATGTAATATATGTTTGATTTATGTGTTAACATGTATAATTTTGAATAATTTAATATTAGTCTTGAATAGAACATTAAAGTTTAAATTTTTAAAGAAAGTTTACTGACCAGAGGAAAAAAAAAAGACAAAACAGTTTTGTAGCAAAACAAATAGATGCAAAAATCTATTAATCATTTGACTAATTTAAAACAAAATACCTTGGGTGGGTTAAAATTTCTTAATCATTTTTAATATAATTTATGTTGTAAAATTTAACATTTCATTATAAATTCATTATATTTGTAAATCATTTGAAATTGTTGTTACTGTTTTAATGCATACTATAAATAGTTATAAATTATTTTAAATAAAAATAATGAGATTTGATTAACTTCAAGTAGATCATTTATTGTTCTTGTTTAAAATACTAGAGATCTTACATATTGGAAATATGAGAAAATTGATTACAAATTGCTATTAAAAAGAATGAAATATAAATATCATTTGAAAGTTTCTTAATATAGATATGTGTAATTATGCTTTGCAATAAAGTAATTTTTCTTATAAAATTAGCAACCCATGGGATAACTTGGACTAAAAAGATGTTTGTTTATTATCATTGCACAAAAGGAAAAATAACTTATGTGAATTCTTTCATTCACATTAAAATTTTAAAATGTCATTACAGAAATTTCATCCCTATTGAAATAATGCACCCATTTTAAAGGAAATTATCAGCTAAAATATACAAATGTAAAAAGAAAATACGTCTAAAATATAAATAAAATATAAAAATAAAATTATATAAATATTTAATTTCTCTGAATTGTTGACAACACTACTGTATCAATAATAAATTATTCTCTATAATGTATGAATATTAATGCTAAATATGAAAATCATAATTTACAAGAAACATTTTAAATTGGTTATATATTAAAACATTATTAACATCTTTTTATATATTAATAACAGCATGATGAGATAATATATATATAATACAAATGGACTTCTCTGATAAAAGTTCACTTATATATGAACTAATTGATTGATCTTTATTTATATACAAGGGATTTAAGATAATAAAATTTTGCTGTATTTGTTTTGATTAGTAACTGCATATTATATTAAGCACTTTTGTATTTCTTATAAATAAGTAAAAATTTTGTCATTATTTATAAAAAGTATATATATATTGTTATGAATTAATATTGATTCATTTCATAAACAGACAATCCTTTTAGAATTATTTTGTTACTCTATATTTGCATTTATTATTTGCAAATAAAAATGAAGAGGATATTTTAAGATAAGTATTTTATCACATATATAATTATTTCCCCTTCAAAATATAAATATACTAATAGTTCAATAAGCATTAAACCAAAAATGTTATATTGGTAAAGTTTAAATTAGATTTGAGATAAGAAATTAACATATAATTGTAATAGATGCAACTTAAATTAATATTTTTAACAAGTGAAATTAATAAGATGTATATTCTGGATAAACATGATGTATGAGATTAAGGGTGTATAGACATCTTGTTTATATCTCTGAAATATATTTATTTGATAGCCTAGAAATTATAATTTTCCTTTGATGAATGTTGTAACAGTCAGAAAACGTGTGACTCGTAAACATAGTGCAGAATTCGACCACTATACAGAACAGCAGCACCATCGAGTAGCGAAGCCACCCGTGGTACTGAGTTCGAACATAGTTTATCGGTTCCACAATACAATCCACGAAACAACGCATCTGATGCGACATTAGTAAATATTTCCTTAGGCACGGTGGTCAGGGATATGCAAGAGACTCATGATTTTATTCTCGAGTTAGCCAATAACCAAACTAATATTAACCAAACATTCATATTTACATAATCGAGGAAATATTATATAGAATGGGTATCGAATAAATGAAACGTAACTGCAGACATATAGTTTAAAATTATTTATTAATACATTTTAATAAAACATTTATTAATAATATTTAGGGATTCAAAGCTTCAGTAGCGGAATTTGCGACATGATTATATTTTAAAGAATACATTTATTTATTTAGACATTATTTTATATTGAGGATTTCAATAGCTGTATTTCGATACTGAAATGTTTACAAAAGGAATACATTTATTTGAAGGCATAATCTAGCTACCTAAAATTCTCGAGTAAGTATTTCTAATGCATGCCTTGGGGAATTTACACCTTTGCAATGCAAGAGTCTAAAGTATGGGTTATAAGAGTAACGGCAGACATATATTTATTTAATTAAAATACTTATTTATAACTAAGGGCCAACATTTATTTGAGAGTGAATTTTGAAGATAATGCAGAGGCGGAGTGATATATAGAATAATAGAATTGAGCAAAGGAACACGTACGCTTTAGAAAGGCGATATGGAATGGCAGTATATCGAAACTTCAATGCCGCGAATGGGTTTATAAGAATATCAGACTGGTCTCTGCCTCGGTCCGACGAAGTAAGATGTCACATAAGCATAACCAGAGACAAGCGGTACGTGGCGCGATTTGCCGGCTGGCTGCATGACATTGTCAAATCCTACGGGAGCACCCATTATGCCCGCTTGTGTAGGACGACTGGGGTTAATTTCAACCCTGAAGAATCCGGAAATTTCACGGCGGAATGGGTCATCGCATCTCTAAAACGTAACACATGTATACTGATAATTGATTATGATGAGATTTAAATAGATTTCTAATTCGGCTCTACATTATCAACATTTACTAAAGAACGTTGGTGACTCTCAAAGAAATGTAATTTTCTGGAATGATTAACTGATTATTTAATAAATACAAAACATATATAACTTGGGAATTATTATAACTAATCCGTTAGCCATTTGCGAAGTAGTAGACCCCTGCATTACAATAAATGAAGCATTGAATGCGTGTCGATTTATATGAAAGTTAAGTTATTAAAGAAAGTAAATATTAATGAAAATTTGACACGCATTCATTGTTTTAAGCGATCATAGATTTAAACTTTGAAAATTGAAATAATTCTGAGCATGCAATAATTAAATAATAACTATAGATAGAAATGTAGATTATAGAAATACGCACCCAAGACACAATGAGGTAAGCTAGATTAGTAGAGAAATTTACACATTAAGTTAATTATTCAGTTTTAGTTATACAAATGATAGTTTTTACATTTTATAAATTTAGATAAGTAATATGAAGAATAGCTATAGCATATTATTAGAGTACTCTAGAGTTTGAACACAGACAGGTACCTGTATTATAAGAAGTTTTCCGAGTCCATTGGTTAAGTAGCAAATAGTTCATGAGTGGCAATTCTTTCTTGTATTTAGACATTTATTTAATTTCATGGCAGCAGCAGCTTTCTTATTCATTTCAGGCAGCAGCAGCTTTCTCATTCATTTCAGGCAGCAGATCTTCATGGTGAATTTATGACGGGCAATGAAAGGTCAACATCCAATAGGCCATCTCCCGATGGAGAATAATGTAGGTGCTTTACTCGGTCATACCTTGGCAGGAACAAATTATTTTATATTTTTGGAGACTCTCAGTGATCGAGAGCAAAGCTAAAGTTTAAGTGAATGTCTCCAGCAAGTCTAAGATGGCCTCTTTTTTTATCTTGATCTTTCACAATTTTGTTAAGATATTTTTAGGTTCTATTTAATCTGCCCTGAGGATAATCAATGCATTTTGTTGGTTTTTAATTAAAGAAAGCTGCCGTTCTATTGTTTACATTTTACATTTACTAATTAATTTTGGGGAATTTTTCTTTAATTAATCTATTATCTATCACTGACCGATGCTTTTAAATTTCAAAAACAAAAAGGGAACATAAGATTATTTTAACTTTTAATTAAATATTACATCAGATATTTTTAGAATTATTATTAAACGAAATTTAAACAAAGCAATAAATACGATTTTTATAATCCAAAATAAATGATTAAAATTATACAAAATTATATAACTAAAAGAAACCTAAATTATATTATTTTATCTCTATTTATTGCGTTTAATTTGAGATCGAAATGTTTGCGTGTTTATGCTGAGTTCTACATATATTTATACATTTTTAATATTGTTACACACACAATTCGATATCAAAAAGTTTAAATTTGGGCGGGATAGACCGGTCAGTGAGAGACGACAGAAAAAGGTGAAACTTAAGATTCGAATACGAATCTTACTGTTTCAATGTTGTATAATGTTCGTTGTTATTGCATCTATTTTTAGAATGATTTCATTATAGAATAGCGGTGTTCATTCATGACTATAAAAGCTACAAATTAAAAGTGAGATAATATTCAAGAGCAACAATTAAATTTTTGAAGTACTTTAAAGAGGCAAATATTTCACGTAATTTTTCATTAAGTTTGAATAATGTATTGTATTTCCAGAAAATTAGGTTGAAGACCTAAACAATCATTATAAAATTGCCCCTGTAGAAGAATAGTGTGTATGATTTCAAAATTAAAAACATTATGCTAATATAAATTATATTATGAATTTATTTCAAAAGTTTTGTTATAGCCAAAGAGCTACATGTGGCTTGCAAGTCACAGTTTGATCTTGGGGGTCAAACAATATAGGGTTGATAACTGTAGGCTGTTTTTTCACTCATCTGAGTTATCAGCAATCTGTAATATTTTATATGGTGAAGTTATTATGAAAATATTTGCTACATTGTTAATGAACCAGAAAATGCATGACATTGGTCATTTATGAAACCTTTGCATGATTAGCTCTAATAACTCAATTGCTATGTTGTTTGATATATGAGAAAGGATTCTTTAAATAATATTACTTATATTTTAATATTATCCCAAAGCTAAGTCTTTTTAGAATCCATTAACATTGAATTATTCTATACAAGATTTAATATTGTGATAGAGAAATATTCTATACAAAACTATTATTACTTTGGAGCAATGTTTCGGTGAAAATATAATTTTATTGTAATGTATAGAGTTTATTTAATATAGAAATTCAAAATTTTTTTTCAAAGCTTATATATTCAACAATGATGATAAGTTATTATTGCAAATATCAAATGAAAAATATTTTTTGTTACATGATATGTTTAGTATTTTGAAATATGTATAAATTATATTTTCATCATATCTTGCTTTATTTCATATTTAAAGGGATAAATAGTTGAGAAAAAGTATGTGTGTGTGTGGAAAAGAATATAATTTAAACAAATAGTTAATGATGACATTTGTTTTCAACAAATGTAGATGAAAAAACACACATTCAAACATCATATGTGAAAACTATTTGATAAAACTAAGTTTAAATTAGTTTTCAGGTTTATATTTATATAATATCAGCAATCTAATTACAATATAATATGCATGACTAATTAAAATTATTTTCAATATACATTTATAATAAACTTATAAATGCAGTATAAACATATTTGTCATATTGCCTAAAATATTTATCAATTAAGAAATAATGGATGAAAATATTTTCTTTTAAATTTAAAAACAAACATTAATTTCAATTATTTGGGAGTTCATATTGTACTTATTTTATTTATTGCTTTGTTTTTCAGTGTTTTAATAAATTTATTTATTTATTAAAAGTATTGAGCCTTTTTAATTAATTAATTAAGATAATCATGCTCTTGTGAACTAATTGGCTCATAAACAAGGCCTATGGTTTAGGATGATCTCTTTAATGAAAATAAAAGATAATAATTATTATAAAAGTTGAATTTTAATAAAAATGACATATTTTGTCAAATTTCTTTTAGTTACTGATTTATTTAGTATTAATATTTACCTGTTACACATATTTTTATTATTGAGATATTTGGGGGAAATGATAAAGTTTTGTACTTAAGTTATGTGTAATTTTTCCAATATTAATTTTTAAAATTAAATTTATTGAAACTCAGCATGATTATTGTGTATTATATCCAATATTAATTGTGATATTTTGGTATAAACTCAGTTACTATAGAATCCTAGATAGCTATATTGACATTTCAAAATGAAGATCTCTTCAAATTTAGTATATATTTTTTATCTATATATTTTTTCTTATTATTATTTTAGAAAACTTCAATATCTTATCCATCTATTTCATGTGTTACATTTTATTACTTCTCATTTCTTTCATTAATGTGAAAGCATTCTCTCTCGTGTATTTTGATTTCTTTTCATCCCAACATTAATTTTTCATACTTTGCTGTGTGCTCTGAAGTCTTAGTGTTAAGTATTCAGGTCTTAGAGCCTTAAGTAAGTTCACATTTATTGAAAAATTTTCTTTTTAACACAAAGGAACATTTTTTTTAATATTGTTATTTTTACTATAACTAATCTATCTTGCATACTTGCCAACCCAGTTAAAACAACCAGTACTATTTTAAACATTTTATAGGTAAATCCACATCATACTGTATATTTTT
The DNA here is from genome assembly GCA_028023455.1 of Epiperipatus broadwayi. Lineage (NCBI taxonomy): Eukaryota > Metazoa > Onychophora > Udeonychophora > Euonychophora > Peripatidae > Epiperipatus > Epiperipatus broadwayi. The sequence goes on along the minus strand of JAQFVV010012490.1, from coordinate 3,999,851 downwards.
TGTATATATAATTTATATTGTTACATATGTTATTTTGGTATTGTTCTATTAGCTTGTGTGATGGCATTGATACTATGCAAAAACACAGTAATATAACGTTACTGGACCGCCAACGTAAAAATTAATTTTTAATATCTTTATATATTAATGTATGTTAGTATATCTAGAAAATCAACAAGTGTGTTTATTTGTTATTTAGTTGATGATGTGGAATATATATATATATATATAAATGAGAAGTTGGATGATAGAAATTAAAATAAGTTCAAAACAATTTTTTTTTCAAATTTTACTTTTACTCTGCTATGTAAGGCGGAATTTGTTTGTAAATAAATTAGGCAAGTTATATTTATTATATAGGTATACTTAATCAAACCAGATATGTATTAATTAATTATGCATTAGAAGGCCAGTAGTTATATACACTTCTGCCAATTTAATATTTGGAATAGAGAGGTACTGTGCAATCTTTTTCATAGATTCAGTAAGAATCAGATCTATGTGCATAAATAGTTCTAACGACGATAGATATTAATAATTACTCATGCTATGAATAAAATGCTGGTATAATGCCCACATCTAAATTAATTAAATGTCTTTAAAGAAAAAGGGTTTTTATTCATTTCATAATGGATTGTTGTTGTTTTTTTTGTAGCAGAGTACATATGGGATGGTATATATATTAATGTTAATAAGGTTGTTTGACTGTATCTGCAATAACTGTGTAGTACTTGGTATCATGTGTCTACGTTCTTTTATTGCTTTCTGAAATATTTCATTGGCCAATCCTTAAATATTGGAGATGCCCGGAGTGAACTCCTCCTAAATGGGAAAACCAAAGAAATGGACATAAGCTACAGAAGCATGCTTCATTCCTGAACCTGGCTCACACTAAGGCTTTCAAAATGAACAGAATTTTAGAACTGTCTAAGCAGGTCTCCTTTCGAAGAGAACATTTTCGCTGACAGAAATGGGACTTGCATTTGAACTGCGAAGTGGTTTTGGACATTTCCAATCTCATCGTTTCACCACACACACATCTCTTGGTATGTAGGAATATGTTGTTGTCCTGTAAAAATGCCACCATGCCAGTTTTTATGGATGGCAGTTGGTACAATTTGAACAGCTCGGTTTTGCAGTCAGCCATTTTATTTGTCATGGACATGTTCTCGCACAAACATGAGCTGGTCGAAATCTTGCTTGGACATACCCTTTCTGAATTTTTTGAAAGTTCCATGTTGAGTAGGGAAGCATGGTGATGGGTTTACAATTGTTAGAAGTTAATAGTAGGTCAGATGACTTGTAAACTAATTACTTTGACATGCATATTTGAAGAGTTATGACAGGCTGAAGTCCAGACACCTTCACACGATACTGTAGTGAACTTTGAACTGTAAGCATTGGGATAAAGTGCATAACACAAAGCAGCAGCAGGCCGGCCACCAGAACGGCATGCATAAATGGCCTCTTTCTGTGCTTTTGTATAGAAATAAGGCCAGCAGCCATGTAAACAGCATATTTATGTGTTTTTGCATAACACCATCAAGTGGCTGACACGAGCTAATAGAAAAGTACTGTTATTTTATTACATATCAAAATAAGTAAAATATTTCTGCCTCACTATGTTTAATTAATGATGCATTAGTTATGTTAATTGAATGAGTTAAGCTTTCTGATGGTTTTGCAATAAAATTTATACTGACAAATAAATTCTAGATTATGTGAATGTGTTGGATTGGTTATGAGTAAATAAAGAATCAAAGTTGATTATTGAATTAAAATAGAATTGGCATCAGTTTTAATGCTAAGTAAACTATTCATTATATATACATGTAAAGGGAAGACTTTATGATATAATCTTTAGCACATTTTCTTGCCATGCCCACAACTTAGGGTTTGAATCCAAATCTAACTATTCAATTATTGATAAATAAATCCATATGTAGTTATTATTAGCTAGAGAGTAAAACAAAGAAGGAATATTTAAATTCTAAATTAGTTAGTCTGATGATGTGTAAATGTGTCATTATAACTAATTATTTTGAATATCTTATTTAATTTACTTAGTTAAAAAAATTTAAGATGTTAGTAATAATTCAAATTTATAAATAATAGAAAAGATATTAGAATAAGGAAGAAATATTCTCATAATTCTTGCTAACAGCATAATCACACATTTCTATTGCCATTTCACAAATCATTGCATTTGACTATATTTTTGTTTTTAAATATTCTAATATTTACTTTCAAATTTTTATACTATCATAATTTAGCAAAAAATAAAAATAACTGGTAATATATACAACATAAGTTATCTTACATATTTATTGGCTTTTTAAAAATAATTTACAGGTTTGGTTTTATTAATTTATCAAAATTTCCACCAAGTTTATTAAAAAATCATCTCATATTTTTTATCATGTTAGACATCATTAATTTTAAGATACAACTGGAATTCTTTTTAATCAAAATAAGGCATCACATGAATACTCAGCTCCCATCTAACACCTGCATTATCATTGTAATCTGTCCCAGATCACTACCAGAATTGTCTATGCAATCATGAATAACCAATGGACAATCAAATATTAATGCCAATCAGATTCTAGAAGTCAATATAGGCACCAATCTTGGAATTTGATAGGCATTACCATGTAATGTCCTTTGATTATTCATATTCAAATCAATGTATTTAGAATGAAGTTGGATTATTGCTATTAATTCCTTTTTTAAAATAATCACAGTTTCTATCTTCAAATATCATATTTATACTTCTAAATCTTATCAATGTTGTCTTTTTATGAAGAATATTTTATTGCCTTCAGTCATTATTATATTAATCTTTTTTCTTTTTTGGAGTCCCCCCCCCCTCCCCCCTATTTTCTTGGCATGTTCAGGTACTATGGATTTTAAAAATTTTATTGTATAAAAAAGTTAGTAGTTTTACAACATAAATTTTATTTATTTTATGATATGTCTTCATGTGTCATAAAGAGCACAAATTTTGTTTATATTTGTTCTAGGCATAGAGATTTAAAAATTATGTAAATGCCTATATATGATGATATTTCAGTATGTTTTTTATTTTAAATTTTATATCTACAGTAGATTCTAGATAATAATGAAACATAATAGTTATAGTGCTTTATTTGCAATTGAAAGAATTATTTTAATAGTTTTAATTTACTAATTACACACTTTTGTTTGATTTTAGTTTTATCTGTATCCTCTCCTTGGAATAGGAATCTTTGGATATATATTGTCATCACATTCTGATGAATTGAAACTATCAAAATTTTAGTTATTACAATGATATGGATTATCAACATCCATTCTGTTCTTACTAGTTATCCACAATTTCCTTTTTACTTTTTGAACTTCTTCACTAAATCTGAAAAATCAATCTTTCCACTGTAAATCTTTCATTTTATTATTGATCTGCAAGAAATATTTGTTTAGCAATAGCAGCTTTGTAATATTTTTTACATTTTCAAGTTGAAAATTATAATTACAAGAGTCAATATATGATAAAAAAAATCCATTTTTTTTCCCCCTGGTATGATGTAAACAATTTTTTGTATTTTTCATCAAAGTATATTTATTGGCTAAGTGTTATTTGGGAGTTCTAGAATCTTGCTAGTAACTGGATAAATTGAGGTTTCAACAGATATTTTGTTTTTGCAGTATTCACAGATGCTGTAATAATTTTGAATTAAAAAAAATTATTATTCAATAAAATTTTCAATTACTGTATTGCATAAAATTTACATTAGTTCTTATAATACACAGTACTTCTATTAAATTATATTAATGCACTTTGAGTTGTAACAGAAACCGTAGAAAAGCGTAATGGAACCATTTTTATTATAGTTCTAAGAAGTATTGTTATAGAGATTAATCAAACTTTGATTATTTTTTGGTTCCTGAATGTATAATTAAGGGGTGAGAAAATTTAAAGATATATTACTTTTGTTTTTTTGTGGAAAAAGCCCCCCCCCCCCAGGATAGAGATAGCTTTTGTAATAACTATACAAGCTATACATGAATCATTAATGTGGTTACAAATAATATTCTGGTTATTTAATCAGTTTATTGACATCTTATGATATCTTTTAATCATTTCTACAACTAAACTTTTTTTTTCAAATAGTTAAACTTATCTAATTGCTGCTGACATTTGTACTACATCCTAATGAAATCAATAAATATTATTTAGAGTGCAGTATATATTAATATATATTTAACTTTCATATGATTTATGTGTATAAATGGTACATTTTTAAATAGCAATAATTCTGAAAACAATAAAATGTTGAAGTTAAATTTTTAACATATGGATTTATCCACATATTGAAGCAGTCAATCTTAGCTTAAGATTGAGCTTCATAGTTCCATCTACTAACCTGTATTCAAACTCTATATCCCATCCCACTCCTTTTGTCATGTAGGTATATATTTGAGATGCGTGCCTAAGTTATAAAATTTTAACGTTTCAATAACATTTTAAAATTATTATTAATTCTTTTTATTAATTATTTCTTTTTTATTAAAGTACATAGGTGCGGCTCATATATATATAAGAGCAAAAACTTACTAACAAAATAGTGATTTTTTAAAAATATTTTATTATATGTCATTTATACAACTTATTCTTTTAAAGTACTTTTTTTTCTCTCTATTAAACTGCATTTTATAAAATCCAAGATGGAAGATGTACTGTTAATTGCCCAAAAATAATTAAAGGGTTGGAAACACTATTGTTTTAATCTGGGGAAGGTATTTTTAATTAAAGTTTTTACTTAAAATGGGATTAAGATTAAAGATTTTCTTTTGTTATAAACATTTTTGTCAAATCTATTTTTAATCTGGAAATAGATTTGAATTTATTTTTGGACGTTATCTAACAGATGCATCTTTCAAAAACAATGAACTAAGTAATTAAAAGCATTCCAGAAATACCTGAGCAGTGTATAAAATGGCTGAATTTTAAATCACCAAGAGATAGATAAGCTCGTCATTATGAAACTTAAAATGATATAGTAGTAAGTCCACCACCTTTCTCGGCCCTGTTGGGTCATCATCTTCTGTGGCCATACCATTCTGCTGCCCAAGAGTGAAGTAAAAGCCCGACCTAAGAACTTTAGAATGCTAATAGAAGTTTGTTGCCACCGAAGAACTTGCATTTCAATTGCTGTGCACATGCCACACTTTAAATTGGACTCTTAAAATTGCAAGGTAACTTTTCAAGCTGACACCTCGCATTTCAATTGCCATGCATGTGCCATACTTTAAATTGGACTCTTAAAATTGCAAGGTAACTTTTCAAGCCATCACCTCAAACTAAATCTAGCCTAACTCATCTATCAAGATTTCTTCTAATATATTATTTAACTTTGTTTTAATATGTAATTTGCTCTTAAGTAATTTTATAAATTTAATTCTCTCTCATATGCTCTTAACTTTCCTTAACTTTGGTGTGGTCATTTATTTATATGTATTTATTATTTGATTTATATATCTGCTTGCTTATTATTAATATGCCAATTTTCAGCAACCTGGCAAATGTAATTTCTAAAATCTGTTTTGTCTTTCAATTAAATCTCCATTAATTAAGGTTTTAACGTTCCCTCAAAATATATTATATGATATATGTTCGCCAGTTTATTTTTACAAATCAATATTTTATGTTGGTTTCTTATAAAATTATTTGTTCAACTCCAAATGGAATAAAATAATTCTACCCAGGGTAAATCCACCATTCAAGCTAATTAACGCTTTGAAACCATATTTATTTTATAAATGTTATTCAATTCTAAAAAGGTGACTGATTAGTTTTTTTGATAACTGCTAGTTTTATTTTTACATACTCTTAAAATATCAAATACAGTACTTATATATTCCAGTTATTGTAAAATCAACGAAGGTGGGATTGATTTATTTTAAATAACAGAAAAGGGAAAAGGGTAAATCTTAATGTTTCTTTTACTAAATGAAATCTTCATGTATATTTTATTAAATGAAATCTTCTCTCTCTCTATATATATATATATATTATAACAGCATAGCATATTATTTGTCTAAATTATGGCATTCAAATAAGGGCCATTTATTTTAAAGCAGTAAAACTTATTCAATGTCGTTAGTGACATTCATTCGCATTGCGTTATTGACATTCAGCTCATCTTCGTGATTATATATATGTGCTTCTTAATCTGGGGGTTACGACAAGTTTGAACCCATAGATTTCTTCTCAAGCCTTATCCTGAGGATAGTTAATCTTCCCAAGACCATTTATTTCATATAAAATGCCCTGGTGGTGATTCCCATAAGTTTGGCACACGCTATGCATATTCACTTCTTCATAGAAAAAGGCCTCTCGTGTCGGTTATACCAGTAAAAGTCTGGGCCACGCCATGCCTATCCACTTTCCTCTAAGCACTGCCCTAGAAAAGGGGGTATTAAATTTCATTTTTCATCCAGAAGCACAACCTTATCTTTGAGTTCTCTGCCTATGTCAGTGCCGCCTCTTATTCATATTATTATTTCTTTGGCTTATGACCTAATTTTAGTGCTGTAATAATATTGAAATTGCACTCTGCTCAATATATATATAAATGCCGAATATTATTAACTTTATTAATTTATAATGTTATTTCAATCTTATTATACAGTCCCACTGTCGTAATGTATTACTATATTTAAGAGTATTTGCTTAGGGGAAAATAAAGCGTTCTTCTTACCAGTGCTAATTAACAGAATTTTCATTAAGTATTTTGTCATATAATCAAATATGTTTTCAAATGTATTTTATTTATTTTCATGACCATAATGACGTGAAAATAGTTTATATTATATCGAATGAATCTCGGAACGCTCCCGAAGTAATAATGTTAGTCACCATGTTTCAGAACCGTAATCCAAAGCGTTAATAGCAATTTTATGTAAATTCTTTCTAATAATCGATTGGCATCTTAATATTGGACCCATCAAAGACATGTGTTTATTTATAATATAGTATTTAGCTAATAAAGAGCATATGAGAAATAATAGCGTGAATGACACTATGTAATCATCTACTGCTTGCTCATTCACGCACATACTAATGTTTACAATTAATTTATAAATGTATGTAAACAATTTGTTACTATATTAAACTAATTTTTATTATCCAACTTGTCTAAGTAGTTCGAATTCCTCTTTTCTCCACTTCCAAACGTACAGCCATGCTTATATATATTTTAGTTTAGTCATAGTAATAGATGTCTCATTGTCTTCTCCGCTTTGCTAGTGGGCCGGATTAAGAATTCTCATGTGCCATCATTGTTATGTTATCCATTAGGGGTTTGATCTGGGGCTTTGAGAGTGGGTTCGAATTCAGGCTGGTTCCTGACCTAAATCTCACGTTTGACTGGGTTTGAAGTACATTTTGTGAGTTCGAGCTCATGTTAGATGGATATACATGTTTTGACCGGTACAATATTGAATACGTGTAAACATTTAAACAAAATTGATAATGATTATTAAGAGAAATATGATAGTTGACCAGAAAATTGGGATGTTAAATCAGATACACACACGGTTTTTTGTTATTCTTTAAATTTTTTTTCTTTCTTTTTTTATTTACATTCTTATCATGGTTTTTTTTTTTTTTAAATAGTTGTATTTCTATGAATTGCTTTCTTTAAAAACAAGAAATTTGAATTCTAAATAGTTTTTTCATTTTGTTCTAAAGTCTCATTAGTAATAATTGAATGGCTTTAGTTTGTTGGGAGCTGATAAGAAGTTCAAATGATAGAATCAGTCATAATTTGAGGTTCTTTCATTTCAGTTTGCCATTCTACCGTTATACCAAACCATGTTGGCCAAAGTCTCAATTATATATCTAATTTTGTTATAATGTTAATCATTAATTATATATTTTTTCAACAAATTTCTTCTTGAATTAATTATAGTCCTATTGGATTAAAATATTGTTATAACATGTGATTTAAAAAATATCTGCACAATACAAAATTATTTTGCATCATTTTTTTAATTATAACTTATGTAGAATTTTTTATATATTTGTAAATCATATTAATAAGTGCTTACTCTCATTTATTAAACATAAATAAATCCCATAAAATCAGTGTTTAGAGCCCAAAATGGAAACAACTTATTGGGAAAAGCTCAACTAAACTTTGCTAAATATTTTATTAAATAAGGCATCATGATTTATGAAAAAAAAAGAAAGATAAGTTTTATGATAGTAAGAATGAAGGTAATTGTTGATTAAGAAAATTAATGTGTGGTATATGCAATAGAATTAATTTCTGATTTAATTTTAAAAAAATCGTATTGCATCATTAAAAGTAATAAAAAAAAATTATGTTGACTATGTTATAGATGATTTTTTTACTCGGCAACATGGTTTATGGAAACTGCATATTTGTAGATTTTTTCATAGCAAAAAAGTTCATTTTGTATTTCCTTGGATTGAAAATAAAATTTGAATTCAGACCAGAGCCCTAGCAAAGTTAAGAATTGCACAAACCTTTTTTTATCGTGTTTATATCCTTCAAATTATCATTGGAATAATGAAATATTAAATTTACATTTTTATGTCTGCTGCAAGTCAAGACTCCTTGATATCAAAAAAATTAAGCCAGGTATTTAAAAATATATATTTGTAGTTAAAAAAAGTTTTTACATCAACTTTATTAAAAATTTATTGATGATATTGAAAATGAATTAATTAAGTTTAACATAATGAAATTACAATTATTAGTCATTCACAGGTTTGTCATATATAATAATTTTTTATATATAAATCCATAACTACATCATAAAAAGATTTGTCATTCTTATCTGTTGTAGAATAGTGCAAAAAGGAATTGAAAAGAATAGCCGGAATACATGAATTAAATTCAGAACGTATTTTTTGATGAATATCTTAGATCTTGAGAAATAGAATAAGTTGATAAAACTGTGCCACTTAAGCTATATAAGTTAGTATTTTCATCATCATCAAAATCAAGAAGACCAATCTGAGGAGAAATCTCATGAGCAGAATGATTAGTAGAATGATTAACTGGATGAAGGTTTCTTGTTATCAGTACAAGCAGTTTTTGAGATATTAGAAGGAAATGATGTATATTCAGATAAAGAGGATTGATTTTGTTGACAAATCTTATCATTTTTAGCATTGAAATAAATATCATTAGATATAAAAAGTGAATTTGAAACATTAAAAACATTATTAGATCCTTGAAACTTTTTCCTTTTATTTAACTGAGACTGTTTCTGAATAGAAATGTTAAGAATCATCTTGAAAAATTGAATTTTTGTTCTTTTGAAGAAGCTGGGGCAAAGAGCTAGGAATGTTGGAAATATGACATATTATTTAAATCAGAAGTATGAGACTGTAAGCAAGATTCCAAGTTGTTGTTTTTTTTTATTCTCAAAAGATTCAACTGAAAAAAGATTGTTGATTTCTGTAAAAGCGCCATCTACTAATTGAAAATCTTTTTTATAAACAACATTAGGAATCACAGAGTTATTTTTTTATAATAAAACATTATTTTGAGAAATAAAAACTTGTTATTTAGCATTATTAGAAGAATTTATATTAGAAGAGTCAAAATTAGAAATATTTGAAGTAGAATTTGAATTATTTTCCGAATTATTAAATAGAACCTTCGAATTAGAGTTAACTATATCAAAAATAACATTGTCTTTTTTTTACTTCTAAATTATTATTTGTTGGAATAGAATCATGCTTTTCAGTTCCGAAGTTAATATTATCAACAGGAACTATTATGTTATGAGGAATTTGAATTTATACTATAGTTATTATTAAAAGAAATGACTTGTAGAGATAGGAGCACTTCATCGATTTTTGTAAGTTGCAACTACTGATCCCATTAGACAAAGGTACATTTTTTTACTTGTGTATAATTAAGTGATGTATTCTTCGTTATATTTGTTCATGTAGACAGGGTATTCTGTCTTTGTATATTTTTGGCATTAATATATATGCATGATTTATTCTTATCATGTATGAAGGAGAAGTAATAAATCCTAATGATTTTGTATTGCTATTAGAAGTAAGAGACTAATCATCTCAAATTACATATGTAAATGTATCTCTCACAGCAAATATTAGTTTTCACTAAATGTTTACATTTCCTGAATGTATTAGAAGTCTTCATATATGATCAAGTTCTCCATTATTCAGTTTAATTACTTTTAAATTCCACTTTTGCTAAACTATGTTGTTAAAACAATTTTAAGTTTTAAATTACAGATTGAATGTTAATAAATTTTAATGATTTAAAAAAGGAATCAAACAATAAAGTAAGAAAATGGTAATACATTTTATGAATAGTTTAATTCCAAGATCATAAGATGATATTAATAATTTTTATTAGTCATTCATTAGACTAGAGATTATCCACTTTATGAATGACTAATAAAAATTATTAATATACTATCATTAAGTGAGATGTGTCAAAGTTGTGAGAACAGTAAGTTCATTAAACAGTAATAATTGGCTATTTAAATATATTGAACAATGATAAAGTTATGTATAAGAGATTGTGATCTAGGCCAACTGGTGAGTGCTGGTTCGGCAGAAAATGAGCATCTTGGGGATCATACATCTTTTTCACGTATTTCATAATTTATGATTATACCCCTTTACAAGATGTTAAAAGCAGATAGAAATCAGTCCCTGCATAAGAGTGGTGTAGTGAAAATTACATTTCAGAAATATTATTCATTGTGCATGTGACATGTTTGTGTTGTTTTGGTTTACACATATAATATAAACATTAATTATTGTTAATGTTTATTTTAATTATAAATTAATAACCAAATAATTTTAATAATAATTTATATTGTTAAAGTGTTTTAAGTTTTTATTTAATTGAGTAAATTATTATTTATATTTGTTTATTAAAACAATAAATTTGTATACTAGATGGCGTTCAGTGTAAGTAAATAAAATTAATGAAACAAAAAAAAAAAAATTAATTTCCTAGAATAAAAATTTTTTATCCTCAAGAAAATTATTGAAAATAATGGTTACTTTTTTTTTAAAGATAATATTGGTATCCCCATTAAAGTGGAAATTAATTAATTAATAATAGTCATGAATAATATTTAACCACAAAAACTGGAGGAAAGTTTCTAGTACAACGTATATATAATTAATTAATAATTATGATTATATGATATGATGATGAGATGCATTATGACTTCTCCTTTTTTGGAGTCAGGAATCTTTCAGCTACTATGCCCAGAGAAACCTGTTAGCCACTTTACCTTCCCATTCCATTCACCATCCTAAGTTTTTCCTATATTCTTCTCTATCCTGCTCCATCCCATTTCCACAACATAACCTTTATCAACTCCATGGTCTTTATAACTAAATCCTCCTTATCTTTTTCCAAACCCAGCATAAAAACCAAGAATCCACTTTCTGTATAATCACTTTGTTTATATTTATTGTTCCACAACTTTATTATTTGTACTGTTTCTGCTTGCAGGCATTTACATTCAATTAACAGATGCCTAATATTTTCTATACTTTCTTTACACAACTAAATCACCCACAAGTTTCCATTTATGTCTATATTCCCTTGTTGCTGAAGATCTTGTTCCAGCCTTAAACAGTAAACTTCTTTTTTTGCTGTTATCATAAATTAACTCACACCCAATAATCTGTTTACTTCTATATATATTTAAACTCTTTTTACTCTTTATACTAGTTCTCATCTTTCTATTCTTTATTAATGCATCTATTCTTCTATCCCATTTCTTGCTACTATAACACTCAACAATTTTCCTAACACAATCATCCCATTTTTTGTAAAAGTATACTGACATAAATTCTTTATCCAAATCTTCTGCATACCATACTACCTTTATCACTCATATTTTTTCCTGCCCTTTACTCACAACCCAATTAAATAGTATTTTGACTATTCTCTTATCCATAAATTGCAATCTACCGAACATTTTCATTTTGCTTTTTGCATCCCTCGTATAAAAACTTGACCATCCCATTTTTCCTTGAATTGCATCCTTTGCCATCCACACATGTGCATCTAATGCATGTCTTCCTACTTCTCTTTGTATTTTTTCTAAATAATCTAACACCTTTTACTAACACATAATGCATTGTTACCTTATGTTAACTCTGCTATTGCTAGTCCCTTCCATACAATTCTAGCTACATCATATTTATTATATGAAAACACTGTTAATTTATTTATCAGTCCCTTTCTTTTCTTTGTTCCATTTATTATTTTTTTCTTCCATTCTTCGAAGCAATTTCTTTAATTACTTAAGACAATTCCTAAATAGGTATATTATTCATCACACTTAAGTTTATATCCCCCAATAAAAATTCTTTGTCCTCTCTTTACCCTGTATTAATCATCATTACTTTTGATTTTTCTTCACTAAATTTAAAATCTCTTTACCCACCCTAGTGCATGTCCTCAGCATAATTACTTCTATATCTTCCCTTTTTGTGCACAAGAAGCCATCATCCGCAAATAAAAGACCCAATAGTGTATATACTTCCTTGCCATCTATTAATGGTATCTCTCCCTCCCTTCCTAGTCTTTCTATTGCTCTCTCCATTTCTTTCAAATACAACAAAAACAAAATAGATGTCATAGAGGTATCCTTGCCTTAGTCCCATTTCATTTTTAACTTTAACAGATTCCATATTCCCTAATTGATGCATCTAGTAATTATTTTCATATAATCTCTTAATAAGATCCACTAAAACTCCATCCATTCCCAAATTTACTAAACTTACCCATAATCTATTTTTATTTACTCTATTGTATGCCTTCTCTATATCTATAAAAACTATATATATATATATATCTGTTTACCTGTATTTCTACTCCTATCTATAAGTTATATAATACAAATAAACTATCTCCTACACACCTATCCAATCGAAAAAACCCTTGTGTTACTCCCACTATATTATTTTCTTCCATCCATTTTGTGACCCTTTTAGCTCCCATATAAGCGAAAACTTTATATAACATTGATGTTACCCCTATCGGCCTTTAATTTCTTAACTTTCTATGTTGCTTACCTTTTTTTTTAGATAGTAGCTTTACTCTTGTATTACTCCAACTATCCGGAAAGTCTCTTCTGTGCCATCTTATTCAAACATGATAATAGGTTTAATTTTGCCCTGTCTTAAATTCATTACTATCTCTGCTGCCCATCCATTTAAATGTTCTTACCTTTCCATTTTTCAATTTCTTTCTTGCTTCATTCAGTTCATTTTCTGTAAACCTAATATTTCCATTACTATATTCTTTTATGCTTGTTATCACTCTTTCCTTCACATCTAACATCTTTTCTATATCCATTACATACTTATTTAAGATTTTCTCTAATTCTTCTCTAGAGCTACACTCTATTCCTTCATCATGTAGTAATACTATTTCTCTCTCCCTTACAATTCTTCTTTTAATGTATTTCCAAAATTTTTTACTCCCATCTCGTCCACTTTTATTAATATCCTCCAACAATTTACTATTTAATTTCATTCTCTCTATATAATTATCTATTTTAGCCAACTTTTTTATTTTAAAATACTTTTCCAATTTAACATTAACATTTCACTTTCTTTGTTCTTAATAGCATACTTATATTCTCTGCATGCTTTTTTTCTCTCTTTTACATTTTTACTAACTCTCACTTTTGTATTACTTTTATTCTTTTTAATATTGTCATGTAAAACCCTATTTGCCACTTTTTTTTTTTTACATCACCACACCAGTCCTTATATTCATCCCCAACAAACTCTTACATGATTGCTTCAACTTTTATTTATATTTTTCTAACTTATTATTTTTCTTATCATTCTCCATCCACATCTTTCACTATCCTTTAATACTTTTATTACTATTTCCCATCACATTATTAACCATTTCTATTATAAAGAAATTATGATCACTATTCATTATCAAACACTTTAGTTTTTCATACTTTATTCATTTCCTCTTTCTCTATTAATACATAATCTATTGTGTGAAATATATTATTTCTAAACCATGTATATTACCCCTCATAAATATTTGACAAATTTTCTATGCTCAAATTTACTCTGACAAAAATTCTTCAAAAGCTGTTCTTTCTTTACCTCATCAATTTCTTCAATATGTCAATTCATATCCCTTATAACCAATATTCTCTTCCCCCCCTTTTTTTTTCAACTCTTTATATCTTTAACTAGACATTCATATATGCTGTTTCACTTCATTATAGTTTGACTATCTCCAGTGGCTATATACACTATAGCTACCATTCATTCTTGTCTTCCTAACCTTATTTCAAGCCACAAATGATCTTGATATTTAACAATATTTACATATTTTTTGACATAATTCCTATACCACCATCTTTTCTTCTTTTTCTTTTCTATGTATACCCTGCTATATCATGTCTTCCAGTATAAGTTCTTCTCTTAGATGTGTTTCCACTACTGCTAATATCTCAAGCTCTTCATTTTTAACTGCTTTGTTTGTTTCCAGCCATTTTTCTGGTCTCCTACCATCTTACATATTCAAATATCCAATTTTAACAATTTCTTCTTTTCCTAATTACTCTTTTATAAATTTTTTTGATCTTCTCCATTACATTTATAAATAACTTGCTTACCATTACTTTTACAGACCCATTACATTTCCATATCTACATTTATATTGAAATCAGCTACCCTTTGTTTATTTCTTACATCCCTTCCATTCTTTTTTTTTCTGATAACATTGCAACTTAAAACCTCATCTCTCTTTATAAGTTTCCTGAACTATATGCTTTATAAATTAAATTTCCTAAAATATCACTTCCTTGTTTTGCTAAGTGCAATCCATTTTTACTATTATAACTGCCTCTTACTAATTAAAGAATCCCACACATCCACAAACATAAAATCATTTCTCACACAATTATTTTCAATCTCATTTATAGGACATGCCCTATCTAACATATCTATTATAGGGGTGGGCAACTTTTTTCATGAGCAGGCCAAATAAAATTTTTGTATCATAATGCGAATCAGAATAGATTGAATGATTTAGTTTAAAAAATCAGAACCTAAAAAATGTTATATTACTTGAATTACCAAATTATTAATGTATTTTTAAAAAAAGTAAATACAATATTTAATGACTTAAATCTATATTTTATGAAATGTTTTGTTGGAAAATGCCTTTTTAGAAGTATATTATTTAAAAACAGAAATAGTTTTGTTACAAATCAAACAAACAGCTTTATCATCTATATTTGCAAATAAATATCTGTATGTCCAATTATCATTGAAAATGGGCATTCGGCATGAGTTTTTTTTTTTATTAATTGATTCATTTTATAGGCTGTAAATTATATTAAATTAAAAATTGCAACAATTAGGAAAGGCATAAAATTATTTATAAAATATGCACCAATATTATTTTTTTCAATAAGAAGTTAAACCCAAAGGAACTTCATTCAATTGATGCTACAGTAATAATTAGGAAATAATACTCTGATGCTGTGTAGAAATATTCTTTAAAAACCAAAATTAACATTATTTGTGAAGTGATTCCTCCCATATTTTTATATTTTGTAATATAAAATTGATATTTTAGAAATTATAATTAAATTTATGCAAGTTATAAATTTTTATAATTAAAATTTTATATTTCTCATGGCATTAGGATAAAGTTAATGTTATATGAACATGTGACTGGTAGGCCTAGAGATTGCGTTTTACAACAAGTGTAGTCAGGTATGGATTTTCTATATTTAGGAATTTATGGTGTGGGCTGGATTCAACATCATCATGGGTCACAATGTGGCCCACGGGCTGGCAGTTGTCCACTTCTGATGTATTTTCAAATCTTGGTAATAATCTAACTATTGCTACTTTTTCTTTAATGTACCTCAAATTACTAAACAATTCTATATACTCATCCATTACTCTCTATGAAGGCTTTGACAAATTATATGTCCCTAAAATAACATACACATTTCTACTTCCTTGTTCCTTTACTTTATCTGTAACATCCCTAATTCTAGATCCAGACAAATATATTTTTACATACCTGTTTCTATTGTCCTTTGTAATTATATCTCCAAAATGTAATTAGCGAATCAATCGATACTGTCTCAGTTTATTTTCCCTACTTTCATCCATTAACATTCTCTTCCACCTTCTGGACTTCCTTATCTACTTCTTCCTTATAATTCCTATTCAGTAATTCCTTTAACTGCTCACACTTTGTTTCTAACAATTTAAATTTTGCTTCTATATCCTTTACCTCTTCCTCTATCTTACTTATTCTTTGGCCCACCATCTCCATTGCACTACTTATTTTTTCATCCATATATCACTCACTAAAAACATAGTCTATCCTATCTTCCTCAACTATATTTTGCTCCATTTCTCCTGACTTTCTCTTTAAACTATCTATACTTAGAAACCACTTTTTTACTTTTATCACATTTACACACTGCCTACATAACCATAAACCTGTTATATCCTTTTTAGTCTTATTTAAGTATTTCAAATGATAAACCTTGTCACATATGGTACACTCTACCACAGCATACCTAATTTTTTTCTGACCATTATATATGCATTGTGGAATATAAATACATTTCATATTCCTTATTTTTCAAGTCCCCTATTCTATATTTAATTTTATGCTTCTTCTTCTAATCTTCAAACGCCTTTATATAAAGGACAAAAACTTTACTTTCTTTCAATGGGGATCAATAAACACATGTTCTCCAACCTAAAGCCTCAAAATGTTATCTTTTTTCTCAAATAAATTACTTCCTTTCTTAAATTAAAAAAATTCTTTACCAACAAAATTAGTAAAAACCAACTAATCTTACATACAACTTAGTTATAAAACCTCCTTACAGTAATACCACCACAACAAAAAAATTTTTTTTTTCACTTCTATATTTAAAATGGCATAACAAAACACTTTTCAAATGTTATCAAAATTCTTGACGATCTTCCAAATTCAATTAAAACTATCTCCTTGACATATATAAACTTTAACTTATCTTGCAGAACAAAATAGCCATGTCACCACAGAAAATCAGTCAAGGTCTCTTGAAGTGCCATCTATTGATCTTTGTATGAAATAAGATAGTTGCTTTATAAAATATTACATTTTCTGAATTGTGAATTATAGTAAATAAGGAGCACAGCCAATTAGTTTCAGTTGAATTTTCTTCATCAATGCCAAGTTCTTGAAATATCTAATAGAAAATCATTATAGACTAAAGTTGTGAATTATATAAACCAGATATTAATTGCTTTACCTTAAAAATGTGAAAGATAAAATTATTAAGTCTGATATTTTTCATAATCAAAAAATGCATAATTTCTGATCACATAAAAATGATAAAAAATGGAATTGTTTATAATTTATTTCTCTAGAATATAAATTTTGTATCTGCTTTCTGATTAAAAAAGCATTGTGTTATTCAAACAAAACAAAATCTTTATATATAATAAGATGCTAATATTTTAATTTGTAATTGAAAATTTTAAGGACTTAGCATATCTGATGAAGAGGTTTCTTTGAAATTCATCTTGTGATTTTTATATTGGCATTTTACAATTCAGAAATTGGCTATCATATATATATTCTGTAAATCTTATTTCACATAGACCACTGTAAAATGAACTTTAATACCGATTTATATATTAGAAATTAGATTTCTTTAATATATTACATTCTATGATTGATTCTGTTTTATACACCCATATATATATAATGCAAAAGTTTTACATGTATTTTATAGTAGCATTTACAATATTAAATGCAAAGATTTTTGAAGTCATTAATTAGTTTTATTTTTTTTTATTTAAAGACTGACATTCGAAATGGATTTATTGGATTAGTTGGTGGGTAAGTTTAATTTATAATTACTATTATTATTTTTGATATATATATTCCTGTTATTACTATTTTTCATCATTAAGAATTAAGGCATTAGTAATAATTCAAATCAAAATCAATATTGGTACTTAGTTATATATACTGTTCACTGAAACTTATTACACCTGGGTCTCGTTTTACGCGATAGATAGGTTCCTCAGAAAACACGCGCAAATGAAATCGCGCAAAAATAGACGTAACTTACATTGAAAAAGGGGGGGGGGTGCGGTCTGTGATTTTTCAAAATTCGCGTAAAAGCAAAGCACCAACGTAAAATTACTTTAAAATTCGCCCAAAAAAAAAAATAAGGAAATAAAATATGACTAATAAAAAATTTCAAATTTGAAAAAAATTGACACAAGACTAACTTTTTTTAACTATAATATTTAATTTTATTCAAAACAATATATTTTTATGCATAATTTACAGTAATTGACATTTTTTTATACACGTTTTAATTATTATCGCTATTTGCCGTTAAACAGGGTCGTTTGCAAACTGGTAAAAAAACAGATTCTCCACAAGAGAAAATACAACTAGCGCCAATGTCACTCTCATGTTGTGTTAATTGTTTTCTGGTGACAACGTAATTAGTAATTAATCTTTGAGATGATGATTTTATTAATTGTTTATGAACGCGATATCCAGACATACAATCATTTAGCTCTCGTTGGAATTTAAGAGCACATTCGTGATTAGTGTCATTTATAAGAAAATAATTTGCCAACTGATTTTGTTGAAGACTTCGAATCATTTTTGCAGTGAAAGGAACAGGTTCCACTTCTTTTTCATTCTCTATTTCTACATTTTCTTCTGTATCTAAACTTTTATTTTTGTCTTTAATTTTTTAATTTTCAATTCCGTTTAAAAATCAAATTTCGTTTCACTGCTTATTACTCACCCTTTAAAAATAAACTTGCGGACACTAAATAATTAATAATTGATTATGTTATTTTTTAAAAAGCAAAAACAGAATGTGATTTAAAATGTAAAATTAACACGCACAATGTTTGAACAAATTTACATTATAATCTTGTAAAATTTAATGTGTGTAAACATAAAATGTGAAATCATGATTTTAATTTCATTATTGCATAAAATCTTACTATTATAAAGCACTGAAAATATTGAAATTACTAAGATGAAAGTCGAATTCCAATAATGTGCTATTACTTTCAATATAACGTAAATGCTAGAAATTTATTATTTAAAGTAATAGCGCATTATCGAAGTTCGACTTCCGGTGAAACACGAATCGTGTAACTTCAAAATCGTGTTAAATAAGTCCGCGTAAAAAGAGACCCAGGTGTATATCATTTTTAACTATTTAATCATGGAAAATCTTTGTTTAGCAATATGAAAATGTACAATTCTTTATTTATTATAGTAGTGATAACTTCTAATTAGTGAATAATTAAACTAAGAGGGGGATCTTAAAAATAAATTAAAATTGAGAGGATTTTTTTTATATTACATTTGTTTAACAATTCATTGATTTCAAAACTTTCTTATAATGGTCTAGCAAGAAGCTAATGATATTTATTTAGATTAAAGATGTGAATTTAATCAAAAAGTATTGACTATTGAACTGGTCAATGTTTAATGTACTGAAATGGTTTAAATTTGCAATTTTGTATCTATCTATATATCCAAAATTAAAATAATAAATATTTTTTAGAAAAGTTAATACTTTATAGATTTTAGTACATTTTTTCAACATTAATAAAATTAAATAAGATTGCTAAAATGTATTTGTGGAAAATTGATTCATTATTTTATTGTTATCTTTTTTCAAATTCTAAAAGAGTTTAATGGTTTAAATGTGATGATGCATTTAAGATATACATAGTATCTATTGTATGTAGAAATTGAGTACAAGAATATATATTGCTAGCTTTAAATTTTATCTTTCTAATCTAAATAAACTATCATATAGAAATCTCTGAAATTAAGGAAAAGGATTTACCTAGATAATAGAACTGCAAATGCCATGTATAAAATTTTTTTTATTTTTTCTACAGGTATTTCAATAGTATATATATATTTTTTTTTCTGAATGAAAATCTTGGTTGTACAAAAACTGACTTGGAACTTTCTTGCCCATAATTGATATATTGTTAATTTTTTGATGCTATTCGATAAAACATTCTTTAATCGTTGAGTTTAGTGTTGCCTTCAGGTGAAATCAGTTGTGGAAGTTTAAAAATAGCAAAAAAAAAATCTTAAGAATATTGATAACATATAAACTCTCTGAAATAAAAATTTACAATATAATTTAACATATGAATGGAAAAATTGAAAGATATTGATAAGTAATTTTAACACTTTATACATTGTTTCCTAAAGCCTGTTTAATTTCACTTTTCATTCGTTAAACCCTTTGCCACAATATATAATACAAATATCTATCTTCTTTCATGAAAATATGACCTAACTAGAAAATAAGCCGTAGCATGATTTTTTAGTATGCTTATAATATAAACCCTACTCCAAAAGGCTTAATTAAGATCATCAGCCCATTGAAACAAACGATGGACATATTGAATTAGAAACTAATGAATGTATAAATAAACAATATTATTGACATTAATGCTTTAAATAAATGGTGATATAAATTATATGGTTCTTTTTTATTTTCCCATCGATCATTTTTGACGAACATAATTCTATCTACATAGAGAAACAATTTATCTTTCACAAGTCAGTATATCAGATAATTTATAATTTTATTTATATATTTTTGGGTACTTATTTTATTTATTTTTAATACATAGATTTAGAATGCTTGATTTAATTTTAGAGTTCAAGATAAAAGAAAAATTAGCTTGATTTCTTAAACATTTTGCTCCTCCTAAAAGATTATAAATAACAGAAGTGATTTTAATAATCAAAGTTTAGCGTAAGTTAAATCATCAATCTTTCTCCTAAAGAAAAGTTGTTGAAAAGAATACAGAAACATTTGCATTTATTTGTTGCTTTTGTTAGGACAAACTATTCTTAACTGTAATCATTTCTGTTATCATTCCTGCTTCCCAATATTTCAGTTAACACTTGATTTAATGGTAAATTTAAATGGAATAATATTCTGATTACCAGATAAGATGAGTGCAAAAAGAAAGAGCTATTCCACAGAATACAAGAAAGGAATTTGGGGGGTGGGGGGTGGATCCTGAGGTAAGAATCTTATAGCTTTTTATAAAGAGAAGTGCTTTGAATAAATGCATATTTTTGTACTTGAATATAGATTTTTGTACATGAAAAAAAAAAAGACTTCTCAAAATAAGCCCTACGGTATCTTTTGGAGTAAAAATTAATATAATATCCGGTCTTATTTTCAGGGAAACAGTACATGTATATTAACAAAAACTAAGCTTTTACAAAACAATTTGTGCTTACTATAGTCATCAAAGTAAAAATGTAATGTATTGTTAATTAAATGATGAATTGCTTTTGTAAAATTTAAATGCTGTATAAAAAATAAAAAAATCCCTTAAATAAACAACTAAAAGATAAATTTAAAAATCTTTTATTTAATGAAAGCATAAACATTTCTGTAAGTGCATTCATTTATCATTTATAGTTAAACATTGAAATTCATGAGTTCTGTTATTTTCCATTTTATTTTATTAATATTATTAGCTCATGCTTACTATTGGTTGTGATCCATAATTTGAAAAGATATTGATTTTACATATTCAAACATGTTAAATTGTGTGAGGATGGGATGGGGAATAAAAAAAAATTGAAAAAAATCACGGTATGAAAATTTCTTTCAAGATAAATTATGTTCACTTGGCGGAATTAACATTTTTCAAGAAATTGGCTGCTTTTTTTTTCTGATTTTACATTAAAGGTATAGGAAATTTTTCAGTTATATTATTATGAATGTGTGTTTACTCTTAGTGTTTTTTTTTTTTTAATCAACCAATTTTATGATGGAGACTAGTGAGGGAGAAGCATAAAAAATCCTTAGTCTTATAAAAACAGATGATGAAACATGCCAGTTGTTCCCTTAATTCTCTTCACAAACTTATCATTTGCATTATATTTTGCAATTCAATTTATGAATAATGAAAACAAAGAATTAAATTTTTTTTTTAAAAAAAAATGTATAACAACACTTAGACTTATCAAGAATTTGAAGAAAAAATTTTTTTTATTGTCGCAGTTTCTCTTCATTAGGAAGCTGAAAATTTTATTTATTTAAATTATGCATACTAGCTGAACAAAATAGTATTTTGCCCTATGTGGTTTAGTATAGTGACACAATCATGGATTTGAGATTAAAGGTTTCTAAATTGAAACTCAATCTGTCATTTGGATGCTCAAATATCACTTGATCCTCCAGGTAACCAACTATTTGATTTTTTTTTTTTTAAATGCATTTCTACTTTCTTAAGGTTGTAATAAAATAATTCATGCAATAAATATTGTATCTGTGTATATATGTACTTTTTTTAATACTATCTATTTAGTAATTACTTGCATTCTTATATTGTTAGATATAATTATATATATCAATAAGCATTTTACTGATATTTTTCTTGCAGTAATTTTTTTCTTTAACTTTTAGAACACCCTTGATAAAATTGAAGCAAATAAGTCGCAAAACAGGTTAGTTTATTTTTAATATTTTTTTTTTTTTTAACAATGTACAATAAATGTAATAGGGGAAAATGTTTGATTATATCCATATGTAGACGTACATACTGATATTTTCAATTCAGAGCTTATTTATAATTAATGGAAACAAAGACTAAAATTCTCACCTATAACATTGGTAATAATAAAATATCATAATATAACAACATCTATAATAATTTTAATTTGTTTCTTTATTGCATTGCCTTAATTAATTAATCAATCCTTTCTTATAAAATCTTTAATTTTTTGTACAATGCTTAACTGTCGATGTTGATGAATGTTAAGCATTGTACAAAAAATTAAAGATTTTATAAGAAAGGATTGATTAATTAACATCTATAATAATAAATGATTAGATTTTGCTTGAAAAAAATCTGTTTGTTAATATTGGAACTTTATTTACTTAGAAGTGAATTATATGCGATAGATGTACAAAGATATCCATCACTACCTCAATATTTTTTTGCTACTACATATGCTTTCATAAAACATTCACTTCTAGCAACTTAATAAAATGAATATTATCTTGGCTTTTTACATTTTCCCCAAAATGCACTTGACAAACTTAAATTTTTATTATCAAAATAGTATTGAAGTATGCTAATTACCCTAAAAATGATTTTAAAATAAATTTTAAAAACAACCTAAGACTATCATATTATCTCACTCATATTTGAAAAATTTCTGTAGTGTGAATTCAGAGGACAAATTAATCTCATGACAGATCTATTTTTAAAAAATAATAAAATGAGAGAATACTTATGCGAAGTTTCATGAAAACTAATATCTACATTAAAAAAAAATTTCAAATCACTTGTACCTGTCAAATAAAAGTCCGTTTAGTCTTGAAACAAATCAGTCATACCTTAATCCTGGCCATATCTGCAAAGGTTTATTTGCTGTTCATTATCTTAACTATATTCTCAGTTTATGGGTTTGATATAATTAAAAAAAGTATTAATAAATTAATTAAAAGATATCTAGATATGAATTCAAGAAAATAGTTATTGCCAAATAATACATATGATAAAAACTTAATAATGTAATAGTCATTGTTACCCAAAAGTTCCAAGCATAATGGATAGCCATGTAAATTGAATTTTTTTAAAATAAAAATAAAATAATTACAGTGGTTTAAGCAAAAAAAAAGAAGTATAACAACCTTAAGAAACTTACTGTAGAACAAAAGTCTCCAGTATTTCTTCGGTAGTTGTTTTGTCGACATACACGCCATTGGATGGCGCAATTTATGTGCTAAAACACATAATAATGCCGTTTACGCAGCCGACATTTGGCAACCATGTTTACATGTAATTCAACAATTCTGCTGTACTACACATGACAGACCGCTTGGTCGCATCGCAGTAAATTATTTATTCCGAATCGCACACTTCAAACTTTTTTAGGGTGTAGTGTGAGGGTGTATTAAATTCAAGTAATGAAATGTTGTTATTTTTATTTTTATTTTTTGTAAATCACACAATTGAAGTATTTGATAATAAATGGACTGTTTAGACACTTCTGTAGTGAAATTTTAATGTGCAAAACATTGTACAAGGGTATGTTTGAACGTAGTCGTAAGTAGTTAACATGTTTACTTGAGAACCTCCACGAGAAAATAATAGTAATGGCGCAGGAGAATGCAGACGTGGTTCAATTGTGCGATTTACCCACAACAGAACATGATGCAGTGCCCTTTTTGCAAAGCAAAAATGTACCTCCAAATGCCAAAAAATGCGAATGTGGAATATCCATGAAATTTAGAGTCGTTAAAAGTACCTGTCAGTTTAGATGTTCGGCTCGTTCATGCAGTCAAACGGTTTCCGTTAGAGGTCTGACTTGGTTTGACGGCTCCAGAATACCGTTGGTTAAAGCTATACTTCTAATATATTTCTGGAGCCGTGAACACCTAACTGTCGAAGCTGTACAGAAAGAATTGGGCCTAGGCAAAAATGCCATTTTGCATTGGACCAACGGTCTGCGCGAGATGTGCTCTGAGAGTTTGTCATCTCGACCATGCTGTCAAATTGCCAGGCCCGGTTTGATAGTCGAGATTGATAAAAAGCGCTTTAGCCGGAGAAAGAACCACCAGGAAGAGTACTACCTTCACAATGGATTTTTGGCGGGGTGTGCTGAGAGAGACATGAATGTTTTCTGTCGTGTGTTCCTAGCAGATCTGAGTACTCTTTTGCAGGCTGTGAAAGATAACATCAAATTTGGATCGACTATATTCTCGGACTGTTGGGAGGGTTACAAGACTGTTGATCTTGAGGCGGCTAGGTTCCACCATCTGACAGTCAACCACACAACTTTGTGGACCCTTCCACAGGAGTTCACACCCAAAACATAGAGCGTCTTTGGGGCCTGCTAAAGTCTCACAACAGGAAACAGTGGGGAACTCACAGGAAATATCTGCCAAATTACATGGCCGAATTTATTTGGCAACGTCTCCGCAAAGATGATGTTTTCCTGGCCATACTTGCAGAGATGTCTTTATCGTCAAAACAGTACATCAACACACAGTAGGCATCTTGAATTATTTAATTTGTTTCTATTATTTGGGATAAAGTTTATTTAAAAATTTTTTACCCTTTTTTTTTTTTTTTTTTTGTAAATAGAATACCGAAATTTATTTTTACAATTGTTTTAAGTTTTGACTGAAACTAAAAGTTTGAAAAGTTATTTATCAGAAGTTTAATATTTGATATTATTTTATTAAAAATGAGTTTTAAAGTTAGTGTGTGTTATTTTTAAACCTTTCTAAAGTTGTTGTTTATTTTTAGAACAAAAAAAAATTCGTCAAAACTTTTATTTTTGTCGATGTTAGTTTTTAAAGAAATCAGCAAGTAAAAAAAAAGCCCTCTAAGTTTTAACTTTGTTTTTTAAAACCAAACTTTGTCAATGTTCTTTTTAATCGTTTATCAATTTGTGGTGTTACCCAATTAGTTTATCTTACTTTAAACAAATTTTTATTAGGCTAAACAAAGGTTACATTTTATAAAAGGACAATATTAATGAAAAAAAAAAAAAGAGGTTATACAATTGTTTTTTTAAAAGAGACTGATTGTTGTGATAGTTTTTGTTAAGTTTTTAGGAAACTGGAGTAACTTCCAAGTCTCCTCAATTATGAATTTTGAAGATAGGAATTGATCTCTTGATTTTATCTTTTGCATAGATTACAAGAAGCATGAGTTTTGATCTGGTTGAAGCTGGGTATATATTAACTAACAACTCACGTACCAGATTGAATAAGTGATAAAAATTGAAACTCTTATTATAGGAAATGTTTTTTTTTTTTTAATACATTCTATTTGAGATTTTATTATTGTAATATGGGGGTGTGGGGGTGAAAATTAATAAGTTTTATTTTTGTTAATGTTAAGTTTATAAAAAAAAAAAGCCAACAAAGTTTAAAATTTGTTTGTGTTCATTATTTGTGTAACCCCCCCCCCTCCAAAAAAAACCCTTAATAACTTTGAACTTGTTGATAATTGTTTTATTAAAAAAAAAAAAAAGCCAACCAAATAAAACTTTGTATTATTTATTTGTGTGTCCAAAAAATATATATAAAAAAGCGGCATTCGAAAAAAAAGCCTACTAGGTTTAAAGTTCGTTTGTGTGGTTTATTTGTTACATTTTCATTTACCGTTGTCAAACTCCCTCCACTCCAAACCCCGATGCCATCGATTTCTGCTAAATAAACTAGTGATTATTACTAAACATACTCGAAACTAGAGATTATCTCTAGCACAGATATATACACTTTAAACCTCAATTAAATATTAATATATCTGATTTTTTTAATTTTTCATGCACGGAATTAGTCGCCTTTTTCTATTCCGTATGTAATATCTTTATAGATATAATAAACACCTCCATACTTTCCCATACTTTTTGATTTATTTGTGTAACCCAAAAACAAAAAAAGCTTAATAACTTTGAAGTTTGTTTTAACTTTTAAAAAAAAAGTCTACTAAGTTTAACTTTTTTTTTTAAAAAAAAAAAAGCCTACGATATTTCGAGTTTGTTTCTTTGTTTGTTTGTCTTTCAAACTGTGTTACTTCATAATTTTATTGATAATATTTTTTTAAAAAAGCAGCAATACAAAAAAAAAGGCCAACTAACTTTTGCGTTTGTTTATATTTCTTTAATTGTGTACAAAACACTGTAACGTCATCATTTTGTTGAAATTACTTTTTAAAAAAAGCCGAAAGCCAAAGCACAAATTTAACAATATACCGTAGATTTTTTACAATATGTTGATTTTATTTTATATTTATTTATTACTTGTTAATGTTAATAAAAATAAATGTTTACAAAAAATGTATTTGTGTTTTTTATTTATTTTGAAAAAAAAAAAAAAGTCAAAAACAAGTAATTCAAAAACCTGCAATTCAAATTGAAAAAGAAAGGCCTGGGAATGTTCATAATCTATTGTTTTTCAAAAAAAAAACAATGACATCCTGCGGCGTGTATGTCGACAAAACAACTACCATTTCTTCACAGAAAAGCAGTGAAGAAGAGCATATTATATCCTAGACTAGATAATTATCATTTGATAAGAGTTTTTATTTTTTTTCTTCCTTGTTGTAATAGTAAGACATTTTCTGAACAATAATCCTACCTGGAAAAATTTTCAAATTGCATCTGAATTTGAATTGTAGGGCATAGGCATAATATATGGAAGCATATAAGATTTGCTATGTGTTTAGGGAAGAAAACATCACAAATCTGAAAGATTTAATTGATTACAAATATTTATCTGTGACATATATGAATTCATTACATATCTATTTCTTATAGTGTTATTGTTCATTCCTTTGAGTGATATAATATTGATATTAATTCCATCTATAAGGAAATACAAATTTTGAAGAATTAATGGATTAAATATCATATTTGTAAATTTGACTATCATTTTTAAATGGATGTTCTGATGTTGCAAGTCTTTAATAATGGATTAAATATCATATTTGTAAATTTGACTATCATTTCTAAATGGATGTTCTGATGTTGCAAGTCTTTAAATCATTTGATAATTGAAAATTGCTCTTGAAATATATTGATATAGATGATTTTACGTTGATGATAGTTTAAGATTTATTATTGTATTCTTAGGAGAGTGTACTTGATTGGATACAATTACATATGTGTACATGTTTGTGTGAATGAAATTTACACTGCAATATTTGTGAAAAAAAATCTTCAATCTATATATCAAAAACAAAGAGATAGATAATTGTCTATTTTTTTTTAATTTAATTTCTGAAACCTTTTATTTTCATAAAATAATATGTATGTATTGAAAATCAAGACCTATCAATTTATGGATAAGAAAAAACATGGATTTGTGATTCCACTTTTATTTTTTAATAGAATGATTCATTCTATGACAAGTTATTCATGCTTTTTTATTTTATTTTATTAAACATTGTACTCACTAAAACTATTTTTGAATTAAAGACTTGAATATCATGCAAACCAACCCAAAAATGCACTTTCCTCAGGTTAGGATCAACCTTAGAAATATTAAGTAAAATAAATATTTTGTTCAGCTTTTAATAAGATTTTTTCTAACATATAATATTGTTATGTGTAAAGAAATTAAGATTATGAGAAAAAATTGCTTTTAAAAGTTTAAAGAAAAAATTGTGCATTTCCCCCCCACATTTTTGTATTTTTGGAATAACAATAGAAATGTATAAGATTATGATATAATAAATATAAAATCATTGAATATTAAAAATGATTTTTTGTAATTGAAACAAAAATTGTTCTTTTTATTTGGAAATAAATATGAGAATTATAATGTAGCTAATAAAAGATTCCTAAACAGTGATAAAAAAAAATGATGTAGCTTGAGAGTGAAATACATTTTGCAGATGAATTGATTTAGATTTCTGAATACTGTTGACAGAAAAAATTTCCTCTATTGCAAATGAAGTTCATTGTATTTTTAATTATTTTACATTATAGGAAATTATGATTAGGGATTTCACTTTGTTGGGTTTTTTTTTTTCAAACTTGAAGATAAATATGAAATGCAAAATTTGTTTTGTAGAAAAAAAATGTAAAACTAGATTTCAAAATATATTATTGGAGGTTTTTTTTTTATGAAGAACATTATAAAACTATATACTGTATATATAAAATATTAGGTCAATACAAGAATGGACTTGTGTCAAAAACATCGAAATAAAACCTGGGATGAAAATCTTTGATAGTTGCAATTGTTCAGACTACTCAGCAAAGTGAATTTTGTGCTGATGTTTACAATACATAGAGAATTTCTTTCTGAAGATTTATTTGCATGAGAATTGTATAATGAAGATTACACTACAGAAATATTATTCATTTTATGGATAATCTCTAATGAATAACTAATAAAAATTATTAATATAATACCAACATGTGGTTTGTGTCAAAGTTGTGAGGGCAGTAAGTTTGACACATCAGTTATACTGTAATAATTGTCTACCTATGTATATAATGAACAATGATAAAAATGTGTAAGAGATTGTGATCTGGGTCTACTAATGAGTGTTGGTTCAGCATGAAATATGTATATTGGGATCCTGCATCTTTTTCACATGCCTTTGGCCATATGTTTATGATTACACTCTACAAAGTGTTTAAAATGGGTAGAAACCAGTCGCTACCTTATGCAAAAGTAGTGTAGTGAAAATTACACTACAGAAATATTATTCATTAAGTGGATAAACTCTAGTCTAATGAATGGCTAATAAAGAAGTTATTTGATGAAACATTGAATGATACTAAATAAGGACATTAATATACATTTCAAAATATTTTTTAAATTAAAGAAAAGCTTGAGTAAACACTAACTACTAGTGAAGAGCTGCAAATTAAACTGTTCTTAGGTATTGGTCACCTGGTAAATTAAAAAAAAAAGATTTCAATAGGAAATATAATGATTAGATAAGTTCATGCTTCAATAAAAACAAAGAATATTATTGATATCAGGCTCAAAAGTAGATAGAATAACATACACATTTATATGCTAAAAAGAATGATTTTATGTAGTCTAAAAAATTTATGAATTATTAAAAAAAATTTTTTTTCAGAAAATAATGGATTTTCAAAATTTGTTTAAATGCATCCTAATAATGATGTCTTATCTGGTGGGAGTACTACATCTTGAAGATTACTAGGCATATGAAAAGATTTAGGTCTATCAGATAAATTAAAATTGTCTAATTATAAATGAAAGTACTATTTGCTCAGACAAGTATTTTCTAACTTTTTCAATGTTGCGTATGCTTGACATAGCTCTTTATATCTTATGTTAGTTACTCTTGAGGAAAACACATATTTTTAAAAGATTGATTTATTTTCTAATTATTAATTACATGAGAGATATAATAATTTATTGCTGTTAAGTTTCTGTTTATTTGCTAATTAGTGATGTGAAAATGAACATAATTTAAATTAATTAAGTTAAAACAATAGTATAATATTAAACTTAAAGCATTTAGTTTTAATGGTGCTATGTTCAGTTACAAAATAAAAAAACTGATATGGTTTCTTCACAAAATGACATAGAAAAGCAATCCAGTTACTAACACATGTTCTACTGTTTTATAAATGTAAAATTTAAGTTGGAATGAGTTTTCTATGTTGGTAAACATTTTTAATGTGATATTTAAACTTGTTTATTTTTGCACAGCTGTTTTATTCTTGGTCTGATTTTGGATAGATACCCATTTCTATCTTTGCTCTTCAACATCGTTATGCAAAACAATGGTTTATTGTGCGTGCAAAATGTAGAGAACTGGAGTAATATATTGAGTGGCTTTTTCAAAACTGAAGGATATTTTTCTTTTATCAAAATCCAGAATTGATTAGGAGATGTGACCCTGCATTTCATTCCCAGAGTATGGACACATTGCATTTTTGTCATTTGTTCCTCCTCTTGCAGATTCAGATTTTCTGGCTTTTTTACCATGTCAGAAAACGGGTTTCTCATCTAATTATACAAGGATGTTGTTAAAGAAGGAAAGTATTTGCACAGTTGAACTTCTAGAGCTTCCAAATGAATTTGAAATATAATGTGCTATTTCTTGATTCATTTCAACAGCTTGTCCCAGAAAGAAAATGAGAAAACATTTCATAATTTAGAAATGCGATTTTTTCATACACTGTGGTTTTAAAAGCAAGTATTTTGTTAGTGCAAATTGAAATATTTTCTTTAAAATAACAGCTAAGTATGCTAATTTATATCATCTCAAAGCAGGAAGTGAAATGTGCTTTGCCATATTCTTTGAAATATTGATACAATTCCTTCCTCAGTTCAAATACTCTGGTCAAGACTTTATCTCTTGAGAGCTACCTAATATCAGTGTGTTGCAAGAGAATCATGTGATTTTTTTTCATTACTTCACATAATCTGACAAATTAATGCGATGACAGTCATTAAAGTATGGAGTATAATTTTTTTAAAGATTTGATTTAAATAATGAAAGAAGATTGGAAGAATTGTTAAACAGCTTTAAAAGTTAGGGAGAAAATATTTAATTTACAATGGTTTTATCGTCAGATATTTCAGAGTCAATATAACTTACATAAAGTAAAGATTTTTCTCACTTGCAAAGTCTGTTAACTGCTAGTTGATGAGAAATTTTATATTTTTCTTTTTTTTTCCTTATCTTTTAAAATAGCTAGATGCTCACTTTTCCAAACAATAATTAGATAGCTAATTTAATTGGTTATGGACATCTATCTGAAAAATTTCCAATTTTTACCCAGGTTCAAATCTCACATTACGGCAGGCATTACATTAATCACTACTCTTTCTTCTTATATATTATACACAATATCTTTGTAAATATAAATTTTTATTTATAATCGTTTTTATTTAAAATTAATTTTCTGTAAAAACAATCTTAAAAAATAAATATATCTTCTAATTAAGTGAATAATTCATATAACAATTTAAAAAATATTAAATAATTCCTCGCTATATTTTTGTTAAATAAATTTACAAATTAATCTAGTATAAAAACTTTTATACTGGTTTAATATTTTTTTTAGTGATAAATGTGTTATTAAATTAAAAATAAAACTAAAGTAATTTGTTCTATTACAATATTATTATATATCCTTTTTTTAAAAAAAAAAAAATCACACCAAAATAAAAGTCTCAAATAATAATTTCTAAAAAATAATGGTTTAAAATATTTAAAGACTTTATCTTGTGTTGGAAATGAAAGTATTCATTTATTATTAACATTCATAAAAAAAGCGCATGTACATTAGCTTGAAATGCTGATCATTAGTTTATTACAATTTATATACATCGCACTATATAAATAAATATCGCATTTACATATGTTTAGTTTCATTTAAGAATGATGGGTCGTAAATTCTAGAAAATTTCATAGGTGTCATTCATTCCAACATGGTAAAGAGTAATTTAAAGTGATTGGTTTATCTTCACGCTTTCATTTCCAGTGCTTAAGATTTGCCCATACTTAAGCATTTGGGTTGAAAGAATAGATTGATTCATTCTATTCTTTCGCAAAGACTTTATCTTGTGTTGGAAATGAAAGTATTCATTTATTATTAACATTCGTAAAAAAAGCGCATGTACATTAGCTTGAAATGCTGATCTTTAGTTTATTCTCTACTCATATAACATTTACATCAAACTTTTATTATCCCTGAATCCAATAAATTATGTAGCAATCAATGATCAACTGTTACTAGAGGCATTTAAGTGTTGTGATTTTGTTCAGTATGTTAACTTATAAAATTTGACACACAGAATTGCACAACCCATGTGCAAATCACCGAGGGCAATCCACATGTGCTATTCACATTTATTCATGTATATAGAATACAAGCATACACTAGCAATACTTTAATCACTTAATATATAACTTAATTTAAGGTAAATAAACTTTTCCAAATATTTTTAGATTAATTTAATTTTAATTATATGCAGATATAATATATGGTATGTTCAAATGTTAGAACTAATTGATACTATTAATATTAATTGTTTGAATGGATTCCAATTTATTGCACAGAGTCCTAACTATTCTCAGCTATCATCATCACTGTTCTAATGCTAACTGATATAAGCTTGTAAATTAAGGCTGATCTTATTACTTGACTATTGTGATCAATTACAGGTTATGATTTTAGTACACAATATATAATAAAGTAATTGTAAAATACAGGAAATCGCATCTATACTACAATGATCACATGGAGAGGTTATATGCCTATGATAGGAATTAAACTTCTACAGTGAATGTAGCATTCATGACCTGCAGTTGCATATGTATCACTACACCACATGTATGAAAGAAAAATGGATAGCATATGGTAGAACTTGATCATCTACTGGACATCATTATTTAAACAAAATAATGATTATAACAGATCAGCAGTCGCAAATGATATTACATTCATCTAATACTAATGCGTTACATAAGAATGAGAAAAAGATGTAACTAGCATAACCTGTGTTGATGGATATCAGCCATTCACTTTTATCATATATATTATCTCAAAAACATAAGAATAATTAGCCCAAACTGATCTCTATTCACTATAATCTTAATCTAATTTGTCTATGCAGCCAGATTGAACTCCATTCATGATTTAATAAATTTACTGCTTAAACTTTTTTTTTAAAAAAAAAAAAAAAAAATGGAAATAATGATTTAACTAATATACAAGGTTTAATAGCATGGCAAAAGACTGTGATTACAAGCTAATTGCTTTTTATAAACTAATTTATTACAATTAGCACCGATTAAAATGTGGCATGATATTTAAATAGAAAAAACTAGAATCGCTTTGCCATACCTGCTCATAAACAGATTCAATAAAGATTAGTTTAAAGTTTATACTTATTCTTTCAAAAGTTCAGGTTCAGTCTTTAGATATTGATGGAGTTGATTCTTAAAACAATAGCTATGATGGATGAAGCTTTAAATCACTATTTCATTTTCATTTTGGATGCATGGATATCAAATCTTGGTTTGGTAGCTGATTCTTCCTGTAGCACTGGACATCAGATTTTTCCTCTTCTAAGGTGGATACATAGTGTACACATGTTCGATTTCTTCTATTGTTGACTGCTTCTTTGACATGACTCAGCAATGGGGTTTTGGCCTGCTCTCTGCCAGATTGACAGAATGAAGCAGATAATGGTTTTTTTACTCTTGCATGGTAGACTTCATGCGACTAGCAGATAAGAATTAATTAAAGCTGAATAATAATCACTGGCAGGATGAAGATAGAATAATAATGAATGCAGAATAAAAACCAATGTAATTTTCAGTACTATTTATATGGTTTTGAGCTATGTTATCTATAAAATTTGGATCCATCTCTTGTCATTGATTTTTTGATTTATTGGCCATAGTTGAGGTCCAAGTTTATTTGTCCGATATCCTATTTGCAAGCTCATATTCTTGAGCAGAGAGAACAGCTTTTTTAATTAAATTATTTTAATTATTTATATCTCCTTAAACTTAATCTAGTAATATGTTTTCACACATATTAATTAATTTTTCTAGAATGTCATTACCACCTTTTTTATTGTTGAACGATAACAACTTTTGTTTTTATACTACTTTTTAGCTAAAATTTAGAATCTATTTTCTTTTTCTTTTTTACAAGCTTTAGAAAATATTTTGTTTTTTAACACAAATTAATCTTATAATTAATTATACTGTATACATTTATCTGTGCTTTTATAATAAATATTTAATTTTTATTTATAAAAATTTATTAAAACGTTTAAACTTAAATTTTGTTCATAATTTTTAACATTTGAACATGAAGTATATATTGTACCGGTCGAAAAACGTCTATCGATCCAACAAGACCCAGAATATAGGTAAAGTACCTCAAATCCTACCACGTACAGGATATATAAGTCAGGTACATCGTGGATTCTGCCCAATTTATTTATATCCCCAGGTCAAAGATCTAATCAATAACCTTTCTTGACAATATAACATCGAATTCCTTTATTTTCACTGAGCACAGAGCTGAGTCTTAAAGCATGAGATTCATTTTTAATTATATTTTAATGAGAACTTGGTGATTGATTTATATATATATTTAAAATAAAAGTAAATGAAAAGATTCGAAGAACATTGGAAGTTTTGTTTTAGTTATATATATATATTTAAACTCATTAATTATTTTACATTGACATTTAGCTCAAGCTCTTTAAAAAACATTCTTTACATTAATTTTATAATTATATGGTAATTTTATCAGAGACCGCATCCTGCGTAACAGATTCACGTTAGCGGTTAACATTTCATTTATTTAGTTTGCACAATTTTATTTTGTTTACATTTATTTTTTTTAAAAAAAAAGAGATTTTAGAATTAGATGACCATGGATTCTGAATTCTCCGTTTACATTTAGTATAAGCTAATAATATAGCAGCATGTCTCAACATTTGACTAACTGATGTATATAAAGAATAAACGTTTTATTTCTTCTTTACAAAAAAAAAGATTAAAAAAAAAACATTTTTTTAATATTAAAAATGGATATCAAAGAAACAATTACAATAAGACTGATTTGTCATCTTACTCTAATGACGCAAGAAAAGAAAATGATTTATTTTACTTTTCTTTATGAATAATAATTTAAATATCAAAAAAAAATAATATTTTATTACATTAGTGGACCTTGCTGGAATAGCATTAAATTACACAGTGATTAAAAATTGTAAGCTGTTATATAAAGAAAATAGATCAGTTAATTATCAAGCAAACAAGCCGCTTTAGTTGGACTTTCAATTAAAATCATATTTTATAAAACTAGAACTTGGATTAGCTAAATTAAACAATTTTTTTAACTAATCACGAGATAACAAAAGAATCGGTTACTCAGGCTGAAGATCCTTGAGTAGAATCATTTCCCTATGGCTTACGTATTAGATAGGCAAAAGAAAAGTGAAACAATGTCGAGTTAATAAACATACGAATGCTAAGGAAAGAAGAAACATAGGTAGATCGTAAGAGCTGGTTTACAGGCACTCGCATGCCTATTTTAACGAAGAAAAAGAGAAATTGGTACGTCCGCCTGTTGCAATCATATACCGATAGGAGATAGGAATTACGGAGAGCCAACATGTCCGCCTGTATGGAAAGCATGCCGACTAACCAACTCTACCTCAACCATACTCTCCAGCCCACAGATGTATGCGTAACCGGGAGCCAACTCCGAACATCAAATTATTGACTGTTTTAGGTCTGTCCACACTACTCCGAGCATTCTTTATTAACCGGAGATATTATAATCATCAAATATGAACTAATTATAATTAAATAGCCTTAAATGATCTAATACTGCATAGAGATCAATCTGCATAACCAACTACTTTATGTAAATATTTAACTAACAAAAACCAAACATATAGAATAAGGAAATTTACTTTTCGAATAAATCCCCCCTTCCCACTTTCCTAACTTTAAAAAAAAAGCATGATAATTAACTGACACTATCCAGTGGCGCTGTTATTAGGTCAAAATTTATAGCATGTTACTTTTGTTTCAAATTACTGAAATATAAAATAATAGAATCCCATCCTGGGAAATCTGTAATAAGTTTATTTAAAGAATTACGGTAAGTTTATTTTGATACATATATTCGACATGACTTCACTTGCAAAAATAAAAATAGATCAACTTATTTTTATTTTAAAATTAATTCATTCTTTGCTAAAACTCCCTTCCCCTCCTGTACATAATTTGCTCTATTAGCAAACTATGTTCTTTGGGCCCCCGCGAGTGAAGTTTGTCAATAAAAATAAAAAAATCAAAGCATGAAATCTCATACTAAAATTAATATATAAAAGCAAATAAATATTTTCATATTCAATAATCAACATTAAAATTGTGGTGAGCTTGAGTTATTAAAAAAAAAAAACATAAATAATTTAAAAAGAAAAAGTTAAAGAGTCAGTTAAAAAAAAAGATTTCCAATAAATGTTAACTTTTGATATTTTTTTTAAGCTTTAAGAAATTACATTTATATTCTAATAATGACTTTTAAAATCTGGACGACAGTATTTAAGCTCTTCGGCATTTTACCTGGAGTTCCCGGGATGATTTCGCAGGCAAACGTTTATGGCTCGTAGCATTTGAAGGCAAGCTCTGGCAGCAGCATAATCAAAGATTTCATGTCTCAGGAAGGGACGGGTGGTGATTTTCCTTTAAACTACTCACTCAACATTTCAACTGGCATAGAGAAGTTCTGCAACTTTCTTTCTCTTCTGTTTTTTTTTTTTTTTTTAAAAAGGACCACTATTTATACCTTTGCATTGGTATTTGAATTATCTGCTGCCTGAGGTGATTTGCCTTTTAGATCTTCTATGAAACAATAGGAAATCATACTTTTGTTCTAATTTTAGAAAGTTTGTACCTCGATAAGAATCGATAGAGATTTTAGTATAATTTTTATCTAACAATGTAGAATCTCTATTAATTAATGAATAGAAATTCCAAAATAATGGATTTTGGTAATTTCTAAGTGTTTTAATTTAACATTTACTTTAAACTTCTTATCGAGGTACAAATCTTTTAAAAAAGGCCATCTTGAATTCTTAAAGAAAAAAAATAAGACATTTTAAATATATATATATAAAAACATATCAAAAAAAAAAAATTCAAAACTTATTATTTGAATTTTTTTTCCTTTTAATAAATAAAATAACTTAGTGTGTTATTACATGATTAATACTATCCAAAATAAATTTTAGTAATTTATTCAGGATAGTTGTGTTAAAAAAAAATGTTTTAACAATAATAAAAAAAATAAACGTTGAAAAATACATTTCTCTACATAGACGGGCTTTAATTAAACCCCTTAATAAGTGATTAGGTGGGTCAGACAGTGAAATGGCAAATCTGAATCAGATTTACCATTTCAATGTATATGTGCATATATATATAGCTTCAATATCGTATGATCTGTTTGAAAATAAACTATTTTTCTTTATTAAAGCTGTTGCTATATTTATTTGATTAGAGATATTACTTCATTTATATTACCCAAATTTTGTAAAATGGTGTGAAAAAGAGTTGATAATGATATAAGAAAGTATAATTGTGAACTAGAAAGAAAGCTATAGAAGAGAATAAAAGTCTCAAGAGTGTAAACAACATCTTGGTATTGGTCGGAAACTTATTTCTGCAATAAGAAAAAAAGATGGAACTATTTCTAAAAAGAGATGACATTATGAAATATGTAGAAGAGTCTATCAAGAATTGTATAGCAATAAAAAACAAGGAAAAGTACCTCTTACAATTTCTATATTTTTTGAATTGCCCATGATTTTAAATGAAGAAGTGAGACATGCAATTAAATTTATGAAGAAGGGAAATTTCTAGATAATGATGGAAGTATAATGAATATCTTAAAAGAAGCAGGTGAAGAAATAGAAAAACATTTGACAAAGTTATATACGAAATATCTAAATGGTAAAGATATACCAGATGGTTGGAAAAATACAGTATTAATATTTAAAAAAGGTGATAAATTAGATATTAGAAATTACAGACCTATCAGTCTTTTATTAGTTCTATAAAAAAAATTTAATAAAATAATTACTAATTGTCTATAGTGAACTTTGGATTTAGCTGATTTAAAAATAGTTTTAGTATAGTGATTCACATCCAAATATTGAGAGAAGTTATAGAATGAACCAATGTTGCCATTATGCTTTGGACTTGTAGAATATGAAAAGGCATTTGTTTCTATAAGCATTTTTTTAGTGAATAAACCATTAAATCATCAAAGTATTGCCCTTGGATATTGTCATATTCTGAAGAATATCTAAAAAATGCAACAGCAACAATTAGATTGCATAATGATACTAGGAAGATCAACATTGAGATGGGTGTATGACAGGATGACTCCATGCCTCCAAAATTTTTATAGCATTTTTACACAAAGTATTTTGTAAAATTAAAATTGGAAGCTAAGGGAGTGAAAGTAAATGAAGATTGTTTAAGTCATCTAGATTTTACAGTTACTGTAGTTGTTTTTGCAAATAATGCTTTAGATCTTCAAGAAATGTTGCAACATTTATCAGATGAAAGTAAAGAAAGTAGAATTAAAAGTAAATGTTAAAAAGACTAAAGTAATTTTCAATGCATTTCCTCAAAAGATGGAAATTATGAGCAATTAGATGAATTAGAAGAAATTAAGAACTACAAATACCTTGATCAAATTATTACTGCAGATGAAAACATAATGGATGAAATTAATCATAGAATTAAACTTAGTTGGAGTGCTTTTGGTAGAAATAACTTAAAATTAGCAGG
This sequence comes from Epiperipatus broadwayi, assembly GCA_028023455.1. Lineage (NCBI taxonomy): Eukaryota > Metazoa > Onychophora > Udeonychophora > Euonychophora > Peripatidae > Epiperipatus > Epiperipatus broadwayi. The sequence continues at coordinate 3,960,919 of JAQFVV010012490.1, read as the reverse complement.
AAATATGCCTATATGTTTGAAAAGGATGGGTTTTAATAAATGTGTTTTACCACTTCCTACCTATGGATCTGAGACTTGGACACTTAACAAAAGAGTAATGTGAAGTATGGAGATACATGATAGGAGTAACAAGAAAAGATTAAAAACAAATTACATGTGCAAGAGATCAAACAGGTATTATTGACATCATTGAAAGAATTAAGGGACTGAAGTGGAGTTGGGCTGGATATATTACTAGTAAAAATGACAATAGATGGACTATTGAAATCTTAAACTGGATTCCAAGAGATTATAAAAGATCTAGAAAAAGACCACATGTGAGATGAATGGATGAAATAATGAGGTGTGCTGGGTTTATGTGGAGAAGAGAGGCTAGAGATCAGAAAAGATGGAGTGAATTTTGAGAGACCATTCTGCAGTGGATCGATAATGGTGAAAATAATGATAATATGATTGAAAATGTTCTGTGTTTACTTGATTATAAATTAATTAAAATTGTTAATTTTTTTTTCATTAAATATGTTGAATTTTAAGCCAAATTTCATAATTTTGTAGCTTGGTTAATTAACATTTTAGTATTTAGTATACTTTGTTTTATGTTAATGATTTTAAAACAAAATATTACTACAATTGAATTTTATTTATTTATTTTTGTAAAATTCAAATTACAATTTAATTACTATACAATTATTGAGAGAGCTTATTAGACATATAATAACATAAATTTGTTATTTTTAGGTTGTGATATTTTGGCAAAAGGTGAATTTGCAAATGGAGGTGGGTCAGTTAAAGACAGAGCTGCTCTTTATTTAATAATGGATGCAGTAGATAAAGGTAATTTTACAACTGCCTGAAAACCTTTTTAAATATGGATGCTTTTTATGAAATAATAATTTTTAATTTGATTTTTAATACATTAGGTAAATTAAAACCCGGTGGCACAGTTGTTGAAGGAACAGCTGGAAATACTGGAATTGGATTAGCTCATATATGTTTGGCAATGGGCTTCAAATGTATTATATATATGCCTGACAATCAATCCAAAGTGAGTGTGAGAGATATTTTTGCAATTTATATTTTCTTTGATATGAAAAGTAAAAAAGTAAATAAAATATAAAAAAATAATTTAATTTTCTACATTTTCCTTTTTTTAATGTTTACAGTGCCTAAATAGTATATACATTTACCTATTTGTATATATGTTATATATGTTTTCGATATGCATATATAATGTGTACATAGGTCTAATTTGACTTTGCTATGTACATGATACATGTGTTGTATGGGCACATGGTGAAGCACTGTTACAAACTTTCTGGAAACACATCAACAACATATCCCCTTCAATTAAATTCACAATAGAATCAGAACAAGAACAAAAATTGGTATTCTTAGATGTTCTTGTGACAAGAATCCCTCATAACAAAATCAAAACTACAGTTTATTGAAAACCTACACATACCGGTATAACAGCGGGGAAAAGTTGTGGTCTTACCCTATCTGCCGTACAAGGGTGCTTCCAGGCCATTCGAATCTGGAAAATTTATATAGTAGGCAGATACTTAAGTTAAGATCCAATTTTATTTTATTGTAGACCGTTAGCCCCAGTCACTATCTCGCGGAGCAGCAGAGATAATGTATACTTTATTTTTAAAGAAAGATAATAAAAAAGTAAGAACAAGCCACTGCCAGATTAACAATACACAGAAACATATATAAAATTCAGAATTATTTTATTGTAATGTTTACTTTATAATTTGATTTACATTTTAACTTTTTTTTTTATATGTTCACATGGATTAATTTATTAATATTTTATTGAAGTGTCGAGTATGGATAGACTACATAGATTGCACTCGAAAAAGAAAATATTCTATATCCCTTATTTAACTCTAGGCCAAAAATTCACAATCAAACTAACACCAATCTACCTGATATATTGATGTATTCAATGCAGTATGAATACGACAGCACAATACCGCACTGTCAGAAATATACATCGGAACAGTACGGTTATCGAGAAGAAATGTCTCTCGTCCAGTATAGGAATATTTCGTCTGTCAGTCCTTTTTGCTGTCTTACTATCACATTCCATAGGCTAAAGGCGATGATCAGTAAGAAATGGTCTTATTTTGCCCAAGTGCATATAAGGTGATCCTGCACATAGCGGATCTTCATGCTACATTTACTAATTACACCAATACATCCAATCCATTAACCCAATTTATCTGTGAAACAAATAACCTAAGATTTACCCTCCCTTAAAGTAACATAACTTTACAAATCTATTCAGCCATTCAAGCCCAACTTAAATTTAACATGATTTAATTAAACGTTTTAGCTTAATGTGAAAAAAAAAAAACATAATAAACACTTAAAAGAATGGAAAAATTAAATTAATAGAAATGATTTTAAAACTACATATGATAAAAATAATTATTAATAAATGATTTAGTTTGGTCAGATAGGAATTTCTATTTCTATTTAAATATTGGAAATATTTATACTTAATGTTCATGAATTATATATATAGTTCTTACAGTTTAGAAGTCCATCCTTAATAGTTGCTTGTAATTTGGATCCAGTGTTAATTCCCATGACATCCTGAGAAGACCGGTATGCTGTTAGTCATTTTGTTGGTATTTATTCTGAGGTCCTTTACTGTAGCTGGTATAGTTCTTTGCAGGATTTTATTACAGGACCCTGATGTCCTGGGGTCCGCAATATAGGAAAATGATATTTCATTTCTTCTTTTGGAAAAACTGAAGGGATTGAAAGTGCGTCTTTTCAATCCCTTATCTTTCAACTCTCCCGGACTTAATACATATAGCACACATCATAAATTATTACCAATCTTTTCCTTTTTATATTAAAATTGCGGTTTGACTGGTGATGTCATGATGATGATGATCCTTTCGCTGTGGTCCGTTTCTTGAGGGATTTTTTTATTGGCTATTCTGTTCTTATTGTTTTTCTCTCCTATCTGATCTTTAATTATAAATTTTGAGATGCCCAAGGGCTAGTTTACTTAATAAAATAATCATTCACATTTTTTAGCCTTTTACACAATAATAAGTAATTAAATTTTATATATTCTTAAAGATATATTTTTATCTTTGAATCTTTAATTTTTTGTTGAAAATTTAGTTTTAAAATACTTTTTTTTTAAATAAAGTTTTTTTTTAATAATTTTCCATCTATGCGATTTTATATATATACAAGTTTACATTACATGACTTTTAATTTTCAATTTTTTTAAAAACATTTTTATTTGTGAACTTTTATTTTAAATTTCTAATTTTATTTAAAATAATGTAACAGCATGTGTGCCCATGACACCGGAAAATACCTAGCCTATGCTTCCAATCACGCCAAAAACTTAAACCATAGAGTTATATTATCACTATGGAATAGAGGGAAAGAAGTTTGTTCAGAAACCAGCAATTTGGAAAAGGAAAAAATCTATATAGAGCAAACTCATTATGAAAAATGGTTATCCATTAGCTGTTATTAAGAAAACATTAAATAGACAACAAAAAGAACCATCAAGTGAAAAAACAATTATTGGTACTGTAGTGTACCCATACATTTCAAAAATAGCAGACAAATTAACAAAAATCTGCAAACAGTATAACATCAGAACAGCTTTCCAGAGCCATACCACACTACAAGGGATTCTAACATCTACAAAGCCTAAACTTGAAATGCTGAAAGAAAAAACTTCATCTATGAAATACCATTTGAATGTGACAGAACATATATTGGTGAGACCAGCCATCCCATTGAAAAGTGCTTGCAAGAACACAAACTGATGATTAGAAGAGAAAAAACACATATGTCTAAGGAAGAAGACCATGTAGGTGGCAAGGAACATATGTTTAATTGGGAAAATACAAAAATATTGGATAGAGAAGATACAAAGAACAAAATGGCAAAAAATCCCATAAGCTAACATAGTGTGACTATACATAATTACGGAAACCATTAATCAACTTTGCTCTTAGGAAAAAGTGGAGAAATCAGGAGGAACTTCATAGATAAGTATATGAAATTTCTATTGACTGTTAGCTTTGGCAGGATGGCTCAGTTGGTTAGAGTGTTACCTTAAAATTCAATACTCAAGAATCTAAAGGTCCATGTTTGAATCCTATGCAGATATTGTCACTGGCTAGGCCAGCAACACCTAAAGAAGAGGAGAGAATAATACCTTTTGAAACATTGTGTATATACTAACCTGTTTGATATGCTATTATTAACAGTTGAAGGTATTTGGAATATTTAAATATAGTTAAATTTTTCTAAAGATATTTCTTGATGGAAATAGTCCAATATAAAAATATAACTAAAACAACCATCATCACAAACCGTTAGGAAAACACTAAGTATTCGGTATGGACCCGATACTATATCAAACTTTACACATTATGAAAAGTTATGTTTAAAGCTGGCCAATGTAGAAAATCATTTAACTTTTATATGTAAATCTGATGGAATAATTCCTAAAGGTTTGCAACTAAAACCTCCAATCCATCCTCAGAGAAGTGAGAAAATTATTCAGATAGCAAGTGAAGCTCTGTTAAGAGAAAGAATAAATGGTCAAAGGTTTTCTAAAAAATAAACTTACTGATGAAAACTCCATGAGAGTTTCTCAAGCAGTAAGAAAATCGTATTCTACACTACATTAAAGAATAAAAGAATGCCAAAGGATATATAAAAAATCAAAATGTAGCAAACAATGTACCAAGTTCATCTGTTAAAAATCTTAGTTCTAAACATCTAAAAGATACTTGAAATTTCTGTTTTTGAAAGAGGATTAAACATAGCCTTAACTCCATCTAATATCCCTTTATTAGATGTAATGGTAGCCCCAAGAATGTAACTCAACAATTACCTTTATCTCACAGCAGAATTATGCTGCAAAATAATAAGAACACTTGACAAGCAACAAAAATCGATATCAAACATATCCTATGGTGAGAGGAAAGCAATTAAATCTCTCAAAGTAAATAAATCTATATAATTATTTTGCCTGCTAACAAAGGTAATCAATAGTTGTAATGGATGCAATTGACTATGACAACAAAATACAAGAACTCCTGACAGCAGGCCAACATAGAAAAGTGGCAAAAAAATTTGATACCGAGTACGGAAACAAAGTTACAAGTATTATTCAGAAAACATCACAGGTACCTCACTGATTCAGAAAAAGTAAAATGACATCATATTTCAGCAAAATACCTCATCTTTATGGTCTATCTAAAATCCATGAGGATCATGTTCCATTAAGACCTGTTGTCAGTTCTAAAGATTCACCTTGCCAAAATTTGGCAAGATAGAACCCCAAAATTCTAAGTCCTTTGGCATATAAGATCCAGTCCTTTGTCAGGGATTCTAGACACTTGAAAGAACTGACTTACTGGTAAGCTTTGATGTGGAAAATTTATTCACAAATGTACTATGTGAAAAAGCATTGTCTATTGTAAGGAAAAGATTAAATGGTGATAATAGTTTACAAACGAGAACAGCTCTTTCTATTGATAGTATAATGGAACTATTAACATTCTGCATAACAACCTACTTTCATTATAACACGGAATTCTTCAAACAAAATCAAGGAATGGCTATGGGCTCATTATTGTCTCCCCTAATTAGCAATATATACATGGAAGAACTTGAAACCTTAGCCATAAAAACTACTGCATATCCACTTAAACTTTGGCTTCATTATGTAGATGTCACATTTGTTGTATGGTCACATGGGGAAGCACTGCTACAAACTTTTTGAAAACACATCAACATATTGCCTTCAATTAAATTCACAATAGAAACAGAACAACAAAAATTGGCATTTTTAGATCTTCTTGTGACAATACTCCCTCATGGCAAAATCAAAATTATAGTTTACCGAAAACCTAGAGATAGAGGAAAATGCCTAGCCTGTTCATCCAATCACACCAGAAACACAAAACATTGAGTTATACTATCACTATGGAACAGAGCAAAAGAAGTTTGTTCAGAAACCAGCGATTTGGAAAAAGAAAAGATCTGTATAGAACAAACTCTTATAAAAAATGGTTATCCATTAGTTGTTATTAAGAAAACATTAAATAGACAACAAAAAAAACCATCAAGAGAAAAAACAATTATTGGTACTGTAGGGTATCCATACATTCCAAAAATATACAAATTAAGGAAAATCTGAAATCAGTATAACATCAGAATAGCTTTCCAGAGCCATACCACACTACAAGGAATTCTAACATCTACAAAGCCTAAACTTGAAATGCTGAAAGAAAAAGCATCTATGAGATACCATGTGAATGTGGAAGAACATATATTGGTGAGACCAGCCGTCCCATTGAAAAGTGCTTGCAATAACACAAACTGATGATTAGAAGAGAGAAAACAGATATGTCTAAGGTAGAAGACCATATATGTGCCAATGAGCATATGTTCAATTGGGTTAGGATACAAAAATATTGGATAGAGAAAAAAAAGTACAAAGAAGAAAATTTAAAAAAGCTGCTCTCACATGACAATGGCAAAAAACCCCATAAGCCAACCTAGTATGACTATACATAATGTATGGAAACCACTAATCAACTTTGCTCCTAGTAAAAAGTGGAGAAATCAGGAAGAACTTCATACATAAGTATATGAAATTTTTACTGACTATTGCCTTTGCCAGGATGGCTCAGTTGATTAGAGCATTATCTTAACATCAGGTTCGAATCCCATGCTAGTGCTGTCACTGGTCAGGCCAGAAACACTTGAAGAAGAGGGGAGAATAATACCTCTTGAAACGTTGTGCATATATTAACCTGTTTCATGTGATATTACTAACAGTTGAATATATTTGGAATATTTAAATAAAAAGTTAGTTTTCTAAAGACATTTAATACTTATATTAGATGATGGAAATAGTCCAATATAATAATACAATTTAGGATGATTGAATTTCAAGTTATTGTTTTGGAAAATGTATTAAGAAAAAGTAAAGATGGCTAGTAGATGTAGGTGCAGTTGTAGGACAAATTTTTATTAATTGATAAAAGTCGATAGCTAAAAACTTAGTGAATTTGCTACCATCTCGTTGTCATTGATTATACCAGTTTGCAATAGATACCTGTACAGAAGATAGAGTGAATTCCTGCTTAATTTAAATACACTTCATAACTTAAGAATATGATAATAATTATCTTGTAGTCTCAATAATTAACTATTTATAAACCCCAAACTCTTAGAAAAAATTATTGTATAATAAAATATAGATAACCCTTAATACCACCCTTACTTAAATTTTCCTGGCTCAGACTTTTTTTTTCCTCATGATTTTTCTTTTGATAGGTTTATTATTTCTATTTGGTAATAAATTGTTGCATTGGTCAGTAAATCAAAATTAGTGATTTGCTAACCAATTTACTAACATTGGATAATAGTGTAATGTTTATTGAATCTAGTATATTTAATTAATTTCTATTTACTAAATATCTACTGGATGAATTTAACATCTTTCAACTTATTTTTAGCCTTGAGGACTCATAGTTTTTTTCTGTATTGAATTTTTTGACTTTGTTATTTTATCTCCATAAAATAATTAATTTAGTTCTACTCTGTTTTATACATCTCTGAATTGGTGTGACAAAATCTTCTAGATATTCAGGTGATTTCTGATCTCTATTTAGTCTATTTATAACTATATGGATTTTTAAATCATTCATATGATGCTTTGATGTCACTAGTTTCTTTAGTTTACACTCATACGACTTATTATTTAGATCAATTTTGATTCTTCCTTTTATATTTTAATTATAAAATTGGGGTTTTGCTTTATATTGACATTTTTGTTTTCATAAATTGGGTCCCTGCAATATTTTTGAAATTTAATGTGAAAGAAATAAATACATATGAAATGGTTTATTTAATTGCTTGCAAAGAAGTTGGTTGTAATGCTATTTACTAATATGAAATGAAAGCGAATGTTTTAACACGATTACAACAGTATATTTATCAGTATAAAAAATCTAAAAGTGATTTACAGATTAATTCTGTTTTTTTCAAATCATGAAAGAAGTTGTGATCACGAGTTTTATTCTCGAAATATTACAACTGTGTGCGATGAATCAAATGATAGGAAAAGGAAGTTGAAAGGGGCTTGGTTTATTGTGAAGTGTAAATACATTATCAATCAGCATAACACTAATGTTCAACTGAGCATGCACTGGAATATTAACTGATCAGTTCCAATATATCATCATGATTCTGGTATACAGTACCAAAAGTGCTTGGCAAATTGTTGTTTGTGAATAATGTTTTTTGAAATTTTGGCTGCTCTGTTTATCATGCTTTATTCATGTAGAATAATCCCTTTATTAAATTGCTAAATGTGTGTATACATACATATACACACACATTTAGCATATAATGGCAGCCACTGAGGAAGTCACTCAAAAATTGCCTTTGGAAGAATCAGCAAAATTATGCTGGGAATAAAAAGAACTGTTCACAATGAACAAAAATTGAAGTCAAACATATCCTATGGTGAGAGAAATCAATTAAATATTTTAAAATAGATAAATTTATCATTACTCTTTTTGCTGACAAAGGCAATGCAACAGTTGTAATGATACAACTGATTATGATAACAAAATACAAGAACTCCTCACAACAGGTCAATACAGAATAGTGTCAAAAAATCTGATACCGAATTCAGAAACAACATTATAAGCATTACCCAGAAAGCATCACAAGTACTTCAATGATTCAGAAAAAACTAAAATAACATCATATTTCAGCAAAAATCTTCATCTTTATGTTCTGCCTAAAATCCATAAGGATCATGTTCCCTTAAGACATATTGTTAGTTCTAGAAATTCACCTTGCCAAAATTTGTCAAGATTTCTTCTTAAAGTTCTTAGTCCTTTGGCATACAAGATCCAGTCCTTTGTCAGGGATTCTAGATCCTTTGTAGAATCAATCAAGAATATGAAAATTGAAAGAACTGACTTACTACTAAGCTTTTATGTGGAAAGTTTATTCACAAATGTCCATGTGAAGAAGCATTGTCTATTGTAAAGAAAAGATTAAATGGCGATAAGGACTTACAAAACAGAACAACTCTTCCTATTGATAGCATAATGGAACTATTAATATTCTATATAAAAATAACCTACTTTCAATATAATACAGAATTCTTCCAACAAAATCAGGGAATAGCTATGGGCTCACCATTATCATCCCTGGATAGCAATATTTACATGGAAGAACTTGAGAACACAGCTGGGAAAACTACTCCATATTCACCTAAAATTTGGCATCCCTATGTAGATGATACATTTGTTGTATGGCCACATAGTGAAGCACTATTACAAACCTTCTGGAAACATATCAACAACATGTTGCCTTTGATTAAATTCACAATAGAATTAGAACAAGAACAAAAATTGGCATTCTTAGATGTTCTTGTGACAAGACTCCTTCATAACAAAATCAAAACTACGGTTTATCTAAAATCTACACATACAGGAAAATACTTAGCCTATACATCCAATCACAGCAGAAAGACAAAACATAGAGTATCACTATGGAACACGGCAAAAGAAGTTTGTTCAGAAACCAGTAATTTGGAAAAATAAAAGATTTACATAGAACAAACTCTTATGAAAAATGGTTATCCATCAGTGTTATTAAGAAAACCTTAAGTAGACAACAAAAAAAACCATCAAAAGAAAAAAATAATTATTGCTACTGTAATGTACCCATACATACCAACAATAGCAGACAAATTGAGGAAAATCTGCAATCAGTATAACATCAGAACAGCCTTCCAGAGCCATACCACACTACAATAAATTCTAACATTTACAAAGTCTAAACTTGAAAGGCTGAACAGAAAGAACTGCATCTATGAAATACCATGTGAATGTGGAAGAACATGTACTGGTGAGATCAGTTGTCCCATTGAAAAGCACTTGCAAGAACACAAACTAATGATTAGAAGAGAGAAAACAGATATGTCTAAGATAGAAGACCATGTACGTGCCAATGAACATATCTTCAGTTGGGAAAATACAAAAATATTGGATAAAGAAGAAAAGGTACAGAGAAGAAAATTTAAAGAATCTGCTCACATGACAATGGTAAAAAATCCCATAAGCCAACCTAGTATGACTATACATAATGTATGGAAACCATTAATCAACTTTGTTCTTAAGAAGAAAAAGTGGAGAAATCAGGAGAAACTTCATATATGAAATTTCTACTGACTGTTGCCTTTGGTAGGATGGCTTAGTTGATTAGTGTGTTACCTTAAAATTCAATACTCAAGAATGTAAGGATTCAGGTTTGATTCTCATGCTAATGCTGTCACTAGTCAGGCCAGCAACATCTGAAAAAAAGGTGAGAATACCTCTTGAAACATGCATGCTATTACTAATAGTTGAATCTATTTGGAATATTTAAATAAAGTTAAATTTTTCTAAAAATATTCACTACTCATATTAGATGATGAAAATTGTCCAAACAATAAATAGAATTATAGTTAATTACTTTCTCAAAATGTCATTCATATAAAAACATACTAAAGTTTTTTACTTTAAAAAGAATAACCAAAGTAATACAATCATTAATAAATTATTTCAACCATAAAGGCACAAATTATTAAACTTGCATTTAATTTTTATGAACAAGAAAAGACATAATAATTATATCATTATCCATCTAGAGATTCATTAAAAGTTGTAGGAAATAAATTTTTCTCCTCTTACATTATTTTCAGTCTTTTTTAATTACTTATCCAGGGTTTGGGTTGCATCATATTTTTTATATAAAAAATTTCAAATTTTTATAAAATTTAGAAATGCATATAGTTAGCTGATTTGATTTGATTTAACAATTGTTGATTTTGTAAACTGAAAATAATCTCTCGAGAAATGATGATGTGTAATCTTTTTGTTTTGATTACAATCTCATTTTTTTAATATTTATAGAAACAAAATGTGAACATTTAAAATTTATTTCAATAGTAAACAAAAATATCTATCAAATAAAGCCAAATTTATTATTTTCTGATAAGTAATAATAATTTAATTTTATATTTTATGGTGATTGTGTAAACAAAGAAAAACGTCAGAAAAAAATGGACTACGAGAGGGTTAAGGTAATGATTATTGTAATGATATTAAAATATGTATTATTGAAATAATATGCTTTCAGGCATTGCTTTCTCATTCATTGGGTTTTAGTAAAAAGCTATTTTATAAATTTGTTTTTAAATCTATTATCTTTTTGCAATTCAACTGAAGTCTCACATGTATTAGGAATTCAATATTTCTGATCTAAGAAATTTATTCAGAACGATACAATTATATCACAAATTCTAATAACTGTTAGTGTTTCCCATTCAAACTCCTTTACTGAAGCAATTTTTTTTTTTACTAGGTGTATTTATTCTCTATATACTTTATCCTAACATTTGAAATCATCAATACTATTGATACTATTGCACAATATTTTCTCAAAAAAAAAAAAAAACTGCCAAGCTTGCCTTAAACTTACACCATTGTTTTGAAAACATTTTAGAGTATAATAAATATTTTATTTGAAATTATTTAATAGTTTTCATTATGCAGAAAAGTGATATATCCTAGGATTTAAAGTAAATGACTTCTACTATTTATTATAAAAAGTTTCATTATTTTATTTGTACTTCTGAATTTTATCAATATTTTTATGACTTTGCTAAAAAGAATACATTTCCCATTTATGTCATTTTTGGTTAACTTTATTCACTCCATTTTGAGTTTATCTTTTAACTTCATCATAATTTTATTTCTCATTTTTAATACAACAGTTATGAAATTATTAAATCAAAGGAAGTAATATTAGTTTGCTTAAATACAATATTTTGATTTTGGAATGAAATATATAATCAATTTATGTGGTAAACTCATTGTTTTGTCAAACTGAAATAGACTATATCTGCTGTGTACCTGATATATTTTAATAAATATAAAATATCTAAGTTGTTTTTTTGTAATTGTGGAAATTTATAAAGTACAGTTATTTATAACTAGTGTAAATACTAATTACTTTATTTCATAAGTAATACATTAAATATAATTTATAAATGATTTGTAAATCAAAAGCACAGTACTATGTATAACTACGAATAAAAACAGGAAAAACTCTCCATACAGTAGTGCCACTCAGTGCAATCCAAAGTAATCAATGGATGCCGGAAGGCTTGTGCGTAAAATCGCTCTCTAGTGCCTATTTCAATATCCCCAGACTAATTTCTAGCTTGTACTTTCATCAGTGAGGAGCCTTGGATCTGAGATCACTGCACCTACATCTCAGGATCTAATACAAGGCTCTGGCAGCCACCTTTTATCACTACTTAACTACAAAACTATGAGAATAAAATGGAAAACACAATAATATTTTCAATCCAAACTCATTAGCTTATATAGTCATATAGGTCTGAACTCATATATTTTGGTGTCTTTGGTTCTTTAATAACCATAGCCATCACTATCCTATTAAGCAGGATTGGTATTAAACCATTAAATATCACATGATCACCTTTTCTTATGCTTGCTCATAACTGTTATTAAAACAGGCAAAACTCTCCATACAGTGGTGCCTCTCAGTGCAAACGAGAGTAATCATCGGATACCAAATGGCTTGTGCATAAAATCCCTATCTAGTGCCTATTCATCCAATATCCCCAGACTAGTTTCTAGTTTGTGACTTTCATCAGTGAGAAGCCTTGGATCTGAGGGCACTGCACCTAAATCTCAGGATTTAATGCAACCCTCCAGCAGTGACCTTTCATCTCTACTTAACTGCAAGGCAATGAGAATTCAGTTCAGACCCATATGACTATATAAGCTAATGAGCTTGGATTGACAATAATATTATTGTGTTTTCAATTTTATTCTCATAGTTTTGCAGTTAAGTAGAGATAAAAGGTGGTTGCTGGAGAGTAGCATTAGATACTGAGATCTAGGGTGCAGTGCTCTCAGATCCAAGGCTCATCACTGATGAAAGCCACAAGCTAGAAACTAGTCTGTGGATATTGGATAAGTAGGCACTAGGTAGGGATTTTATGTACAAGCCTTCAGGCATCCATTGATTACTCTGGTTTGCAGAGAGTGGCACTACTGTATGGAGAGTTTTGCCTGTTTTAATTACAGTTACGAGCAAGCATAAGTAAAGGTGATCATGTGATGCTTAATGGTTTAATACCAATTCTGCTTAATAGGATAGTGGTGGCTATGGTTACTAAAGACCAAACGCACCAAAATGTATCGGTACTGAACTGAGTTCAGATAAGCTAATGAGCTTGGATTGAAAATATTGCGTTTTCAAATCCCAAGATCTAGGTGCAGTCTTCTCGGATCCATGGCTCCTCACTGATGAAAGCCACAAGCTAGAAATTAGTCTGGGGATATTGAATGAGTAGGCACTAGATAGGGATTTTATCACAAGCCTGATGGCATCCATTGGTTGCTCTGGCTTGCACTGAGTGGCACTACTGTATGGAAAGTTTTGCCTGATTTAATAATAGTTATGAGCAAGCATGAGAAAAGGTGATCATGTGATGTTCAGTGGTTTATAACTATGTACCTAGAAAACCTGAAGGTTTACAGAATTTATAATTAGGCATGCATGATTTTTAGTATAATTTGTATTATTATTTTCAGAATAGATTCCTCTAGAAAAATAGCTGGCCTTTTAATTTAGCTCCATCTCTTCTTGGATTTTATTCTCTGCTCACAATATCATGTCAAAGATTTATGTTCTTATTGTAGTAATGCTCATGACATTGATCTTGTAATCAGATTAATGGTTTGCTATCCTATTTACCATTGCTGATTAAGAATAGCAAAGGTAAAATGCTTATTCAGTCTGATATTTTAAGAATTTGCTAATGGCAAATATGTATATGTACACACATAATTTGTATCTTTTTTGGTACTTTTTTAAAATCAGTATAAAATTAATTTTTACAGTTATTAAATTATATTTTTCTAATATTTTTTATAATGTTTACTGAATGAGTTTAACATTCCCTGTTGCTGAATAATTGATTTATTTGGAATACTAAAACTAGTATTTAATTCAGTCATTGATATATATGTATATGTTGAAATGAAAGTTTTCATAATTTATAAATCATGTTTTTAGGAGAAATCATTTTAATAAAATAATGTAAAAGGAAAGCTTCAATATTTGGCAAAGATAATACTTGCTCTTAACAGCATAAAATAATCATCAGTGCAAATTTACTACGCGATCTCTGTCATTTTGAATTTCAAAAATAGCCAAAAACATCGTCTGACACATCTAAGTGATAAAAAACTACGCAAAAACAGGAAAAATTTAGAACTTGGCTCATGTGACTTACAAAAACCCGCCAAAACGCACAGTTAAAAAAAAAAGGCAAAACACGAAAAATTAACATTTTCTCATTTTAAATTATAAATCATATAATTTATATATAGTGAGAGCAAGATTACTATATTTAAATCTTATCAATAAATGCCTAAAAAAGTACTTGGTAGCATTTTGTTGTGGCTGATATGTGATATCTAAGGCACCCCCTCCCCCCTTATACAAATTAAAGTAATATATATGCGATATATATATTTCACACAAATAAAATTATGAGTGCGTAAAATAAACAAATAAATGAAATATGATAAATAAATAAATGGCTAGTATTTTTGAAGGAATACCTTCATTATCAAAGCTGTGGCTAAATGAATTGCGAAATAAAACTTGCTATAAGAAATGCAAAGTGTATGCAAATTTAGCACACAGCTTTGATAATGAAGGTAAATAAACCCAATAGCCATTTATTTATCATATTTCATTTATTTGTTTTCTTTACCACTCATAATTTTATTTGTGTGAAATATATATCTAATATATATTACTCATTACAAACACAGACACAAAGTGATTATTAATTAAAATAAATATTTTTTTAAAAAAATAAAATAAAATATTTACATTTCTTTAAATTATGTTTTTGTTTTCCTTTGTTGGTAGTAAAACTCATTTCAATGTTAATAGATATACAGATTATAGTGACATAATCAAGAGTAGATCTGATATAGATGAAATGCAAATGAAGACTTTAATGAGTTTTATCTTCTTATATTTTAATGCGTATATATGCTTGTGTACAAGTAAGCTAAATATAACTAACTTTAATAGTGACCGGGGTAATATTTATATGTACATCCGCACATAGTAAGAGGCTTAATATGCCTTTTTCGGTTCTCCCCATCATATCAAGAAAGTTACTTTTTAATTCTCAGAATTTGTATACAAAATAATTATAGAGTGGTTTGCGTATTTTTCTAAACATTTTTTAAATTATTTGTTGAAGTATGATTTTATACATTGAAGCGGATATACTTGTTTCGTTTTACTTAAAACCAAACTATCTCCCATGGTGTATAAAATGTAATATTAAAATCCGCACACATTTGTAATAGGTGCGTGTGTGTATATATAATATTATGGCATCTTTCTAAAGCTAAAATCTAAATTATTTAAGTTAAGCATTTTACAGCTAAAAGAAACATATATAAAAACTGAAAACCATTAAATAAGAATGTAAAAGTTGACAATGGGAGAGGGGAAGAAATATAAGTGCGGTGCTTCTTTATCCACAAAGGTAATCTTGAAAATAGCTACAGCCAAACACCTTTGGATGTTCAAAGGTGTCAAATGTAAAATAAAACAAAGAGCAGGAAACCAAATGGTCGACTAGTAGGTGTGAGGAAGTAAAGAGCAAAGAGTACTGTAATAAAAATAATGGATTTGAAATTCATTAAGTCAAATTAGAAAATGTAGCATTTATTGATTAAGGTTTAAATATAGACTATATATAAATTATTTGATTTATAATTTAAAATGAGAAAATGTATTATTATTATGTACTTTTTTAGGCAATGATAATTAGCATTTATTGATTAAGATTTAAATATAGTAATCTTGCTCTCTCTATATATAAATTATTTGATTTATAATTTAAAATGAGAAAATGATAATTTTTCGTGTTTTTGTTTGTTTTTTTTTAACTGTGCATTTTGGCGGGATTTTCCAAGTCACATGACCCAATGTCTAAATTTTTTCCCTGTTTTCGCATAGTTTTTTATCATTTAGATGTGTCAGATGATGTTTTTGGCTATTTTTGAAATTCAAAATTGGCAGAGATCGTGTATTAAATTTGCACCATAATCATCTATCTGGCCTCAGGTACATTGATGACACATTTGTAGTTTAGTCATATGACATTAAAATTGAATGATATCTTAATTTATATTATAACTGTATGGGTTTCATGTCATACAATAACAGTAGTGTGAGTGCACAAATATATATATAAAGTTGAAAGGAAAAGTAGAAATAGACAATCAAATTTTTTGTGTAGATATTTTCTACATTTTATTCGAATAACACAAAAAGTAGATAATTTTGAATTTAAAATAAAATTTCATTATGAAATTAAACAAAAAAAAGATTATTTTTTTTTATTATCGAATTCTGATTTGAAATTAAAACATGCAAGTTTTATTTTAAAATAGATAATTGCAAAAAAAAATCCATTGTCTATTTTAGAAATTGTTTTTTTTTTATTAAAACTTGTATAACATTTTTTAAAATTTCTACTATCTATTTTACAAATCTCTTTTTTAAAGTAAAGCTTATAGATCATACATTTGATAAAATTCAAACTTGTTTTTAAAAAGGGTTAAAGTATATTTAAAAAATGGATAAAAATAGAAAAAACATTATTGAGTTAATAAATTCTTTTTTTCCCACTCTAGCTATAAAAAGGGGTAATAGAAAAGATTAGAATTAGTTGATTTTGCTAGATTTCTTGGAAGTAGTTGGTTTTTAGAGTTATACAAAGCTATTATGAAGATATAATTGAATGCAAGGAGAGTAAGTCCAGCAGCTATTCCATAGTTCACCACAGTAGAGTTTGGATTCATATGAAGAAAAAAGGGTCAGTTTCCAGAATTCCATAACCCTAATGAGAGATGGAAATGGCTGGTGTGCCTGAAGTATAACTGGAACTGATTGAAATGCAAACAGTTACCTGATTATACATTTGCTGCTAATGAGGACAATCCTGGGCTGACTCCCATTAAGAGAATTTATTAGCTGGCTAAAGAATGTTATACATATACTGTTTTATCTATATGCAGTGAAGCACAGATAAACATAGATATATGAAGCACAGCTGGTGAGTAGAGTAACATTATATATAATGAAAATGAAATTTTAAATAATTTCTTTAATTTAAAATGACATTTTAAAAGTAAGATATATAATTGAAAACAATATTATTTTAAATTGTTTATTGAAGAAAAAAAGATTTAAAATCTATATTTTAAATTTAAATTTGTTTATAATTAAATGATTACAAGTAACCTTTTAAAAACAAAAAAAGTAGCTTCTATAAACTGTCCAGGAATTGATAATTTTTTTTTGTAAAAGAAAAAGACGAAAAAGCCTGTTATGTTTAATAACTGATTCATATTATTTTTTTATATATACATGCATGTGTGAATTTTATGTACATCCAACAGGGAATTGATTCTGAAAATATATTTTTATATGTATTTTATGTAATCCTAATATGAGGTATCTGTATCATTAAAATTTAATAACTTAAAATTTATTTTATTTTTATCTGACAAGGCAAATATGTTAACCAATTATTATACCACACGTTTGTGCGATGATATGTGTTTTATGTAAGCCTAGTATAAGGTATCATTAAAATGTGATAACTTAAATTTTTTATTATTTTGTGGTAAGGCAAATATTTTAATAAATTATACCATGCATATGTGTGATGATATACATGTGTTTCATGTAATTCATTATGAGGTATTGTAAATCACAAGTTGATACCTTATATTTTTTGTATATTAATTAAAATCAGAAGGCTTAGTTTATGTGTATAGCTGTATTCTGCAGACCTTAAGGTTTTTGTATTATTAATAAACTTATATTCATTTGTTAAAATTATTCCAATGAAATTAATTCTAGATCATTTAGAATATGTGTTGCATCATTTCTTGTTCACAGTAACAGTTATAGAGCTTGTGTTCTCTGATCTAGATTTGTGCATAATGGTCTATTATATGAAAGGGGAATATCTTAGTGTATGGGCATCCAGTTGATAAGAATCCTGGGCTGGTGTGAAGAGTATATTCTTTAAAGTCCGTGCACCACATTTTTATGTAGTTTAGTATTTAATACAATTTAATTTTATAGTTGGCCAGTACACTAATGGTACTAAATGGTCAGCATTAATGATGATCACCATGTTTTAATATCCCAGCATTATTGTTCTTATCGTTGTATATTTTATGGATTCGCACTTAAATTTTTGCATCCAAATTAGTGTTCAAATAATTGCCCCACGCTGGAAAAGGCTAAATAGTTGGTCTGGTCTACAATAGATGCTGTTCAAATCCAATCACAAGATTGACTGTTGATTTATTTGATTGTTGATCATTCATGATGATGAATGAGTTATATTTATTTTTTAATGCCGGTGGACTTATAGTTAATTGTAGTTACTCTAGTCAGTTAATTCAGCTGATCTCTCAAAGTGATCTTCCTGAGATTTCTCATGCTCATTATTTTACTTTTTTTTTTTTACTGATTCATAGTCTGTGGTTTTATATTCATTAAATATTTATATTAAATTTTATTATTTGAAATATTTTATTCATTTTGGGAAGTGATGATTTTTTCTCACTCCACCTTATCCCCTGAAAATTCCATTCTGTTATAAATGGTGCTTAATGTGGGGCTGAGGATGTTGATCACATACTGGTGACCAATACTACAAAATTACCACTCTCCTTGATCTTAAATAACTATATCTGAGAAAAATTAGCATGAAATATGCAATAAGAGTATCGATGATTATAAATTAAAAAATAGTAAATTAATGTATGTTAGAAATTCATGTTTAGAATTAAATAGAAATTCTATGATTTTGGAGATTGGATTGGGTATTTTATTGTTGACATTTGATTAGCTGTATTTCTAATTTTGATGATGGATAGAGGCTTTTTGTCATTGGCTTGAGATTGAAGTTTTTTTATGCAATTCGATGGGGTGTTCTATCTCAGCTATTGCTCTAACTTATTTTCTGGTTTCCTATTGTTTAGTGTAGTTAACATAATTGCCATGATCCTAGTTTTTTAGTCTCCAAGAAAAAGATCAAAGCATAGTTCTATATTTTCCAGCCTTTAAAAGTCAATGATGCAGGGCTTAGTTTTATAATTTCCAGCCCTTAAGACTCAATGAAGCAGGGCATAGTTTTATATTTTCTAGCCCTCGAAGAGGCAGGGCTTTGTAACAATTTTTGCATTGTCTTTATCAAAGATTGTGGTAGTTTATAGTGTCTAAATTGAGGTACTTCTCTTGGTGTTCATGGTGCATTGTGTACTTATAATCCAATGGCTCAATTCATTATCAATCTCACAATTGCAGACCACTAATCATTCTGTTAGCTGTCAGGTCTCTAAAAAAAATGATGAGTACAGAAGATGAGGTATGAACTTTGTTTTCATTATACATTTATATTATGTAAAATATTGTTAGATACATGTTTTATTTCTATTTTCTTTTTTCCCAGAAGGGGAGTAATGTAACAATATGAGTTTTATGGCATACAACAACATAGTAGTGTGTGTGCCTATATATATATAAAGTTGAAAGGAAAAGTACAAATAGACACAGTCAAATTTTTATGCAGATATTTTCGACATTTAATGGAATAACACAAAGATGTAAATAATTTTGAATTTAAAATAAAATTTTACTATGAAATTAAATTTAAAAAAGGTCTAATTAATATTTTTATTGAATTCTGATTTGAAATTAAAACAAGCATGTTCTATGTTAAAATAGATTACAAATGATTGTAAAAAAATCCACTATTTTAGAATTGTTTTTTTTTAATTAAAACTTGTATAACATTTTGTAAAATTTCTACTATCTATTTTAGAAATCTTTTTTTTTTAAAGTAAAGCTTATAGATTATACTTTTGATAAAATTCAAAGTTGTTTTTAAAGGTATTAAAATAGATTTAAAAAATAGATAAAAGATAGGAAAAACATTCTTGAGTTAATAGAATATTTCTCTACTCTAGCTATAAAAAGGATCGATAAAAAAAGATTAGAGTTAGTTGGTTTTGCTAGAGTTCTTAGAAATATTTGATTTTCATAGTTATACAAAACTACCATGAAGATATAACTGAATGCAAAGAGAGCAAGTTCAGCAGCTACTCCATAGTTCACTACAGTAGAGTTTGGATTCATATTGAAGCAATGGATCCAGAAGTCCGATCCATGCTTCACAGCCTTCTATAAACTTACCAATATTGTAAACCTGGGTTAAGTTTATATCCAATTATCAACAAGGTTTTCCATTAAATATAAAATTAACATGTTTCATTTTGTACATTTAACGCTTATTAGATTAGCTATTTACTTTAAAATATTTCTTTTAAAATAAAATTCTGTTTAAGATTAAATTGTTATTAAAATTTGGTTTTCAAAATTCATTAATCAAACATATATATACGGAAGCGTATATATATATATATGATTAAATGCAAAATTCTGTTGAACTAAAAGGTTATTTTATTAAAAGAAATAATAAGATATTTTTCTTTTAATTTTTGTTGAAATATGGCATGTGATTTTATTTTAAGATAAGCCTGCTAGCATTTCTAAAGGAATGGCATGTTTCAATTAGTATTCTATTCAAGGCAATTAAAGATGGCCTTTTTAATTAAATCAAATTCAATGTTAAATGCAGAATTCGATTGTAAGAAATTAAAGTTTATTTTTGGCCAAAAGTTATTTCGAAACAAAGGAGTGCAGGGAGCTTATCAAGATCTAAAATTATTCGCAAAACAATAGAAGAGTATCTCCAGAAAGATATAAAAGGTGGGGCGAACAAAAGACTTGATTATTCAGATTTTGCTTTTAATATCAGTCAGATTTTGTTCCTGAATTTATTCAGATTTTGTTCGTTAAATTATTCTGATTTTGTGCTTGACGATTTATTCGGATCCTGTGCTTTGATGATTCGGCATTTTGTGCTTTAAGTGATCCTCCTAGGTTGCTCCGAAAATAAATGTGGAAAACAATGGAGTCCTAGTTTTGCGGAAAAATTCCTGCTCTGATTTCAAACATTCGACCCGTTAAAATTTATATTAATTTGGTGGACGTGACCATGTATGGCAACTAGGCTCATCAGCTTTGCCTGCCATCGGGGTCCTAAATCCACTAAAATGCCGTAATGTGTCAAACCAATAGTAAACCCGAACTGTGAGCCGTGTGTGTGTGCTCTTGGTGTAAAAATGCTGCATATTTCAAATTCCTTTGTCCAGACAAATCCCTCTACGTATGAAATCAAGCCAAGGACATCGAGGGAACTGGACCAAAGGAACAAGGACTGGTAACTTTATATATCTCCTCATGAACTATTACTTTACCTTTTTATAAATATCTTTTGCTAATTGTTTCCTTAATTTATATTTATAGTGTAACTGTTTTCCCTTATTAGATTAATATTAGATTTATATTTATCTTTCGGTTGATCATCTATTTTATGCTTAAATTTTTCTTCTTCGCTATTCCTCATTTTAGTGTGTTATGTAAATGTTGTCTTGTTTCATTACGGTGTAAGTTATTTTTCATTTAAAAATATTTCCAATTTAAAATAATATCTATAATTTAAATACTAGTTAAGTTTTCTTTAGTTTGCCAACTTGATCTCCTCGATAACGCTTACTTTGTTCGCATTTAGTCCCATAGTTAATATTAGTATTTATAGATGTCTTTAAATATTTTAAAATTATTTATAAAGCACAAAGCAACTAGAAAAGGAGTTATTTTAATTTTACTTTATCGAGGGGACACGAGTTAATAATTTTATTTAAATTGGGAAAGTAATACTTAGACTGCAAAATATTACGTAATTGTCATCTGCCTCATTGTAAAATTATTTATCAGTAGTCAATCGGGGAATAGTGGAGATAGTTAAAACATTTCAAATATTTTAAAATTACGTTTATTAAAATATATTATTTAAACTAAAAAGCTTAAGTCTTCTAATGTTATTTCAACCTTTTATTAGCTTAACCTTTTATATTACTTGTCCAATGATTCAAGCATGCACCAACACTCAACTCGTTATATTATGTGCACATTTAACTTAGTTCCGTAAGTATTCTAGTCCATTGTCTCTCCCTGATGCTAAGCTGTGGGCCAGGGTTATAAAATAATTTATGCGTGTCTTGGATATGTTGTTGGTTCGTGGTTAGACTCGAAAATAGACAAATAGGGCAGAGGCCTTAGTATTCTTGATTTTTATATCTCACGTATGAGTGGCCTCGAGGTACTTTCGCCTTTTATTCCAACTGTGTTAAACCAATATACATCATTCGACTGGCACAATATAGAGAAAAGAGTCCACTTCCAGAATTTCAGTCCTAGTGAGGGATGAAAATGGCTGACTTGCCTGAAGTCTAAGTGGAATTGATTGAATGGAAACAGTTATTTGATTATACCTTTGCTGATGAGGACAATCCCAGTCTGGCTCCTATCAAGTGTACCAATCGGAATGAAAGTGAAGATCGAATCTAACCGCAAAAACAATATCTGCACTACAAGGGCGTCATCTAGGCATTTGAGCCTAGAAAAATTTATAAAGTAGGCAGATACGCGCTGTTAAGATTCCACTTTATTTAAATATTCCGATCGTTAGCCCAAGTCACTAGCTCAGTGGAGACGCAGAGATAAAAATCTATATCTTAATTTATATCTTAAATATCAAAGAATAAAAGCCACTGCCAGAAATTAACATATAAAAATATTTATTTACGCACATATAAAATAATATTTAAATTTTGAGGAATAAGTTTAACATTTTAGATTTTTATCTTAACTTTTAATTTTACATTTAACTAAGTTTCAATGAGTTTAATGATTATTTAGATAGTCAAGTATGAATAGACTACATAGATCTGCATTTGAAAAGAAAATATTCTTCCCTGATTTAACCTTAGGCAACAAATTTCGCAACCAAATTGGCGCCAATCCATCTGATACATTCATGTATTCAATGTAGCATGATACGACAACACAAAATACTATATTGTCAGGAATGTACATCTGAACAATAAGTAGAAATAGAGAAGACATTGACTCTCCACCACAGGAATGTGACATCTGTTGGCAAGTAGATCAATAAACAAAAAACTCCATAGGAATGGACTGCGGTCTTCTGCCGACTTACAAACCCATCCATAGGCAAACAGAGGGTATGTGGCGTATATCTATAATCCTGCCCGTAGCGGACCTCATACTACATCTACTAATTACACAAATATATCCAATCCATTGAACCAATTCAACTACGAAATGAATAACCTAAGATTACCCTCCCTTAATACAACTTTACAAAACTATATAGCCATTCACGCCCGACTTAATTTTAACATTTAAATACGTTCGCACAGATTTGTTTAAAAATGTTGGGTATAGATCGAAACATAAACGATCAAAATACAAAATTATTGATACCGACAATCGCAGAGGGAAACTTATAAGTAACCCAATAGTATTCACCATAAGATACTTGCGTTGTCACCAATAACTTAAAAGACATCCGAATAAATACATTTTAGATACTCACCGTAAGGTATCATTATTTATCGAATGTCTATATATTTTGATCAAATATGAAAACCAAAATATAATTAACCGCAAACGAATCCATGCAAGCGTCTATAAACAACTTAAATTTCATACATTTAAATAATCTTTACAATAAGGGGAAAAAAAATGGAAATGATGTTTATCAATCGGGAAACATATAAAATTAAACATTATTAATTTGATTTAAAAACTTACAAAAGTCAGATAAGAGTCCGTTTTAACATTTCAGTTGGCTTGTTTATCAATTTGTAAAACTTGACGAAAGTTCTTAATTGATTTTAAGAGTCCAGGCCTCTGCTTTCAATTCCCGTGACGCCTCCATTGGAAGGTAATCTTCTGGGGATGGCAATAGCTGGTTCAAGATATCACAGTCTTTTCATTTTTTTTTTTATAGAGAGTGTGGTATGTGCGTCATACCATATCTCTCAAACACACAACGCTGGAACTGTCCGAAAAAACTGTATTTCCCTTTTTATATTATCCACATGGATTCAATGAACAAAACGTCACTAGTCTATCACTTTCGTTAGGTTCCGAGCCAAGACTTAGTGCTTCCATTGGTCAAGCTAAAATTTCTTTCTTCTCTTATCTAACTTTTCATCTGACTTTTTAATTACACAGCTTTTAGATAATTAATAAACAATCATTTCCATTTACAGATTACAGGAATTAATTAATACCTGTTTTTACTTTAACTTACGTTATTTTTTTATTAAAATATTTTTATATTTCAATCTGGTATTTTTTTATTAAAAAAAATACGTTCAGATACTTTTTTTTTTTTTGTTTATAAAAAAAATATTTTTAAAGTTTAGCATCTGTGCGAATATATATATGTTTAACAAACATTTTAATTTTAGCGTTTAGTTTTTTCCTTTTATTTGCGAACTTTTAAGTTTTTATTTTAAATTAATGTAACGACATATTTATATATCGTTACATATCAGTAAACTTCCTCAAAAAACAAAAACATTAAAAAAAAAAAAAGAATTTACTTAGTGTTAGTAATTACGTTACACAAATTTGTTATATATGAAATTTCAAAAGGACAAAACTTTTTTTTTTTTAAAAGACAAAACAGTAATTACAAATATAATGATAAAAAAAAAGTTGACTGATGATTCCTTACTACCAGCTAAATTTCTGCCCCCTCCCTTCCAAGTTTCATTTCTCCTACCTTTAAGTATTATTTAGGCAAGTTAAACGATTAGATTTTAAACAAGACTTTTTTAAAAAAAATTATGATTTATATTTATTAATTACGTTTTATTTATTACTTTTTATTCCTCGAATTTATCTCTACATATGCGCAATTTTTCGACTGGCAGTACCTTTAAGACAAAATTTCAAAGTGTAACTCCATGTCAATACAACAAATCTATTTATACTATTTCAGAAAAAAAATTTACGGGCATGATTCACTTTTAAAATTCTCAGGGCACTCGTGTTTATTAAAGATCGGCCCAAGTTGGGTAGCCAGTTTGTACCAATCGGAATGAAAGTGAAGATCGAATCTAACCGCAAAAACAATATCTGCACTACAAGGGCGCCATCTAGGCATTTGAGCCTAGAAAAATTTATAAAGTAGGCAGATACGCGCTGTTAAGATTCCACTTTATTTAAATATTCCGATCGTTAGCCCAAGTCTCTAGCTCAGTGGAGACGCAGAGATAAAAATCTATATCTTAATTTATATCTTAAATATCAAAGAATAAAAGCCACTGCCAGAAATTAACATATAAAAATATTTATTTACGCACATATAAAATAATATTTAAATTTTGAGGAATAAGTTTAACATTTTAGATTTTTATCTTAACTTTTAATTTTACATTTAACTAAGTTTCAATGAGTTTAATGATTATTTAGATAGTCAAGTATGAATAGACTACATAGATCTGCATTTGAAAAGAAAATATTCTTCCCTGATTTAACCTTAGGCAACAAATTTCGCAACCAAATTGGCGCCAATCCATCTGATACATTCATGTATTCAATGTAGCATGATACGACAACACAAAATACTATATTGTCAGGAATGTACATCTGAACAATAAGTAGAAATAGAGAAGACATTGACTCTCCACCACAGGAATGTGACATCTGTTGGCAAGTAGATCAATAAACAAAAAACTCCATAGGAATGGACTGCGGTCTTCTGCCGACTTACAAACCCATCCATAGGCAAACAGAGGGTATGTGGCATATATCTATAATCCTGCCCGTAGCGGACCTCATACTACATCTACTAATTACACAAATATATCCAATCCATTGAACCAATTCAACTACGAAATGAATAACCTAAGATTACCCTCCCTTAATACAACTTTACAAAACTATATAGCCATTCACGCCCGACTTAATTTTAACATTTAAATACGTTCGCACAGATTTGTTTAAAAATGTTGGGTATAGATCGAAACATAAACGATCAAAATACAAAATTATTGATACCGACAATCGCAGAGGGAAACTTATAAGTAACCCAATAGTATTCACCATAAGATACTTGCGTTGTCACCAATAACTTAAAAGACATCCGAATAAATACATTTTAGATACTCACCGTAAGGTATCATTATTTATCGAATGTCTATATATTTTGATCAAATATGAAAACCAAAATATAATTAACCGCAAACGAATCCATGCAAGCGTCTATAAACAACTTAAATTTCATACATTTAAATAATCTTTACAATAAGGGAAAAAAAAATGGAAATGATGTTTATCAATCGGGAAACATATAAAATTAAACATTATTAATTTGATTTAAAAACTTACAAAAGTCAGATAAGAGTCCGTTTTAACATTTCAGTTGGCTTGTTTATCAATTTGTAAAACTTGACGAAAGTTCTTAATTGATTTTAAGAGTCCAGGCCTCTGCTTTCAATTCCCGTGACGCCTCCATTGGAAGGTAATGTTCTGGGGATGGCAATAGCTGGTTCAAGATATCACAGTCTTTTCATTTTTTTTTTATAGAGAGTGTGGTATGTGCGTCATACCATATCTCTCAAACACACAACGCTGGAACTGTCCGAAAAAACTGTATTTCCCTTTTTATATTATCCACATGGATTCAATGAACAAAACGTCACTAGTCTATCACTTTCGTTAGGGTCCGAGCCAAGACTTAGTGCTTCCATTGGTCAAGCTAAAATTTCTTTCTTCTCTTATCTAACTTTTCATCTGACTTTTTAATTACACAGCTTTTAGATAATTAATAAACAATCATT
The DNA here is from genome assembly GCA_028023455.1 of Epiperipatus broadwayi. Taxonomy (NCBI): domain Eukaryota; kingdom Metazoa; phylum Onychophora; class Udeonychophora; order Euonychophora; family Peripatidae; genus Epiperipatus; species Epiperipatus broadwayi. The sequence goes on along the minus strand of JAQFVV010012490.1, from coordinate 3,933,896 downwards.
TCCATTTACAGATTACAGGAATTAATTAATACCTGTTTTTACTTTAACTTACGTTATTTTTTTATTAAAATATTTTTATATTTCAATCTGGTATTTTTTTATTAAAAAAAATACGTTCAGATACTTTTTTTTTTTTTGTTTATAAAAAAAATATTTTTAAAGTTTAGCATCTGTGCGAATATATATATGTTTAACAAACATTTTAATTTTAGCGTTTAGTTTTTTCCTTTTATTTGCGAACTTTTAAGTTTTTATTTTAAATTAATGTAATGACATATTTATATATCGTTACATATCAGTAAACTTCCTCAAAAAACAAAAACATTAAAAAAAAAAAAAGAATTTACTTAGTGTTAGTAATTACGTTACACAAATTTGTTATATATGAAATTTCAAAAGGACAAAACTTTTTTTTTTTAAAAGACAAAACAGTAATTACAAATATAATGATAAAAAAAAAAGTTGACTGATGATTCCTTACTACCAGCTAAATTTCTGCCCCCTCCCTTCCAAGTTTCATTTCTCCTACCTTTAAGTATTATTTAGGCAAGTTAAACGATTAGATTTTAAACAAGACTTTTTTAAAAAAAAATTATGATTTATATTTATTAATTACGTTTTATTTATTACTTTTTATTCCTCGAATTTATCTCTACATATGCGCAATTTTTCGACTGGCAGTACCTTTAAGACAAAATTTCAAAGTGTAACTCCATGTCAATACAACAAATCTATTTATACTATTTCAGAAAAAAAATTTACGGGCATGATTCACTTTTAAAATTCTCAGGGCACTCGTGTTTATTAAAGATCGGCCCAAGTTGGGTAGCCAGTTTGTACCAATCGGAATGAAAGTGAAGATCGAATCTAACCGCAAAAACAATATCTGCACTACAAGGGCGCCATCTAGGCATTTGAGCCTAGAAAAATTTATAAAGTAGGCAGATACGCGCTGTTAAGATTCCACTTTATTTAAATATTCCGATCGTTAGCCCAAGTCTCTAGCTCAGTGGAGACGCAGAGATAAAAATCTATATCTTAATTTATATCTTAAATATCAAAGAGTAAAAGCCACTGCCAGAAATTAACATATAAAAATATTTATTTACGCACATATAAAATAATATTTAAATTTTGAGGAATAAGTTTAACATTTTAGAATTTTATCTTAACTTTTAATTTTACATTTAACTAAGTTTCAATGAGGTTAATGATTATTTAGATAGTCAAGTATGAATAGACTACATAGATCTGCATTTGAAAAGAAAATATTCTTCCCTGATTTAACCTTAGGCAACAAATTTCGCAACCAAATTGGCGCCAATCCATCTGATACATTCATGTATTCAATGTAGCATGATACGACAACACAAAATACTATATTGTCAGGAATGTACATCTGAACAATAAGTAGAAATAGAGAAGACATTGACTCTCCACCACAGGAATGTGACATCTGTTGGCAAGTAGATCAATAAACAAAAAACTCCATAGGAATGGACTGCGGTCTTTGGCCGTCTTACAAACCCATCCATAGGCAAACAGAGGGTGTGTGGCGTATATCTATAATCCTGCCCGTAGCGGACCTCATACTACATCTACTAATTACACAAATATATCCAATCCATTGAACCAATTCAACTACGAAATGAATAACCTAAGATTACCCTCCCTTAATACAACTTTACAAAACTATATAGCCATTCACGCCCGACTTAATTTTAACATTTAAATACGTTCGCACAGATTTGTTTAAAAATGTTGGGTATAGATCGATTACATAGATTCCACGGTCAAAAACATTTCAAAATAAACATAAACGATCAAAATACAAAATTATTGATACCGACAATCGCAGAGGGAAACTTATAAGTAACCCAATAGTATTCACCATAAGATACTTGCGTTGTCACCAATAACTTAAAAGACATCCGAATAAATACATTTTAGATACTCACCGTAAGGTATCATTATTTATCGAATGTCTATATGTTTTGATCAAATATGAAAACCAAAATATAATTAACCGCAAACGAATCCATGCAAGCGTCTATAAACAACTTAAATTTCATACATTTAAATAATCTTTACAATAAGGGAAAAAAAAATGGAAATGATTTTTATCAATCGGGAAACATATAAAATTAAACATTATTAATTTGATTTAAAAACTTACAAAAGTCAGATAAGAGTCCGTTTTAACATTTCAGTTGGCTTGTTTATCAATTTGTAAAACTTGACGAAAGTTCTTAATTGATTTTAAGAGTCCAGGCCTCTGCTTTCAATTCCCGTGATGCCTCCGTTGGAAGGTAATGTTCTGGAGATGGCAATAGCTGGTTCAAGATATCACAGTCTTTTCATTTTTTTTTTATAGAGAGTGTGGTATGTGCGTCATACCACATCTCTCAAACACACAACGCTGGAACTGTCCGAAAAAACTGTATTTCCCTTTTTATATTATCCACATGGATTCAATGAACAAAACGTCACTAGTCTATCACTTTCGTTAGGGTCCGAGCCAAGGCTTAGTGCTTCCATTGGTCAAGCTAAAATTTCTTTCTTCTCTTATCTAACTTTTCATCTGACTTTTTAATTACACAGCTTTTAGATAATTAATAAGCAATCATTTACAGATTACAGGAATTAATTAATACCTGTTTTTACTTTAACTTACGTTATTTTTTTATTAAAATATTTTTATATTTCAATCTGGTATTTTTTTATTAAAAAAAATATGTTCAGATACTTTTTTTTTTTTGTTTATAAAAAAAATATTTTTAAAGTTTAGCATCTGTGCGAATATATATATGTTTAACAAACATTTTAATTTTAGCGTTTAGTTTTTTCCTTTTATTTGCGAACTTTTAAGTTTTTATTTTAAATTAATGTAACGACATATTTATATATCGTTACACAAGAGAATCCTTTAGCTGGCTGAAGAATTAATTACCCATATGCAGTTTTAGCTATATGCAGAGAAGCACAGATAAACATAGATATATAAAGCACAGCTCGTGAGTAGAGTAGCGTTATATATAATGAGAACAAAATTTTAAATAATTTCTAGTTTATGCTGTTTGCATTTAATAAAAATATATTTATAGATATAATACAGCTATTTACTGTTATAATATTTTTAAAATGAGATATATCATCGAGCATGATTTTATTTTAAATCGTTTATTGAAGAAGAAAAAAGATATTTAAAATATATATATTTTAAATTTAAAGACATTTATAATTAATTAATTACGAGTAACCTGTCAAAAAGAAAAAATGAACTTTTATAAATTGTCCAGGAATTGATATTAGCTTTTTTTAAAAAAAGAAGCCTGTTATGTTTAATAACTGATTCATATTTTTTGTTATATACACATACATGCATGTATAACCAACAGGGAATTGATTCTGAAAATATTTTAAGTAAATCTAGTATGAGGTACCTGTATCATTAAAATGTGGTAATTTAAATTTTTTTATTATTTTATGGCAAGTCAAATATGTTAATAAAATATTATATTGCATGTATGTGCAATGATATATATGTCTTCATGTAAACTCATTATGTGATATTGTAAATCAAAGTTGATATTACATTTTTTTTATACTAATCAAAATCTGAAGGCTTAATTTATGTATATAGCCGTTTTCTGCAGGTCTTAATGGTTTTTTTTTTATTATTATTAATTAATAAACTTATATTTAATTGTTAAAATTATTCCAGTGATATTAATTCTAGATAGTTCAGAATATGTGTTGCATCATTTCTTGTTCATAGTAACAGTTATAGAGCTTGTGTTCTCTGAGCTAGACTTATACCTAATGGTCTATTATATGAAAGGGGAGTATCTTAGTGTATTGGCATCCAGTTGATAAGAATCCTGGGTTGATGTGAAGAGTATATTCTTTAAAGTTCATGCACTACATTTTTATTTAGTTTAGTATTTATCAGAATTTAAGTTTATTGTTGGCCACTAATCAGCATCTTGTGGTTGTATATTCTGTGGATTAGCACTTAGTTTTGTCTATCCAAATTAGTATTTAAGTAATTGCCCCAATCTGGCAAAGGCTAAATAAATAGTTGGCCTGGTCTACAGTAGACACAGTTCAAATCCATTCATAAGATTGACTATTGATTTCTTTGATTGTTGATCATTCATGATGATGAATGAGTTATATTTATTTTTTAATGCTGGTAAACTTATAGTTAATTATAATTACTGTAGTCAGTTAACTCAGCAGATCTCTTAAAGTGATCTCCCTGAGTCTTTCATGCTCATTACTTTACATTCTTGTTATATTGATTCATAGTCAGTGGTTGTACATTTAAATATTTATATTATATTAAACCATTAAACATCATATGATCCATGGCTCTTCACTGATGAAGGCCACAAGCCAGAAACTAGCCTGGGGAGGATATTGGATGAGTAGGCACTAGATAGGGATTTTATGCACAAGCCTTCTGGCATCCATTGATTACTCTGGCTTTCACTGAGTGACACTACTGTATGGAGAGTTTTGCCTGTTTTAATTATATTAAATTATTTGAAATATTTTGTTCATTTTGGGAAGTGATGATTTTTTCACAGTGCACCTTAATCTCTGAAAATTCCATCCCATAATAATATTAATAGTCTACATACAAATTAAATTCATTGTAGAAAGGAGAAAAAATGGAACCTTGCTTTTCTCGATGTTCTTGTTTTTAAAATTAAGAATGATATTAACATCTTCTATATACAAGAAACTTACACATACTGATAGATATCTAAAGGCAATATCTTATCATCAGCTGGCCCAAATCTTTTCTGTAGTTATATCACTTTTCACAAGGGCATTCTTATTCCCAAATAAATTTATATTAAGGAACAGTGATATCTTATTTCTAGTGATAGCATCACTTATCAATAGGGCAATTTTTTAAATCAAAAACAACAAGATAATAAAAAGAAACATGTTTCTAATAGAGTATACCTTTCTTAAATAAAAGAAAACAGAGATAAAATTGGATCGGTATGAAAACAATATTCCCCATTGAATAAAAGATTAATAATATTCTAACCAAATTTAAGAATTTAATCTCTGTAAGCTAAAGGAGTTTATGAGATTTTCTGTGGTAAGCATTATACCACATACATGTAGGAATGAGCAATCATATAAGTATAAGAGATTAACACATTAGTGCAATAAAAAAATTCAATATCATCAGGATTTGCTCTCTATGTTTTAGACTCAGATACTGATACCATATCCACATACAACAAATTTTGAAAAAATGTAATTGCATGAACAAACACGAAGAAACTATAAAACTACTATCTTCATGAAAGAGTTTTCTCAAACAAATGACTGGGAAAAAAATATCACCCAAATTGAAGCTAAACTACCATTATTATCTCTGCTATTATCATGTGATTATTATTTTACTCAATTGAGGGCAAGTGTTATCTTGTTAAGACGTCTTTTTTTATTTTATTAAACATTGTTCCTGCATGATTTATAACATATATATATAATTTTAAGGTATTGTACTATTTTTTGTAAATGATTTTAAATTGAGACCAAGATTATTAATATTATTGTTTTGAGTACATTAAATTTTTCATTTTAAATAAAGGTCTTGCATATTTCATTGTAGTGATAAAAATGTATGTGTATTGTTTCTTTTAATAATTTAAAATTCAGTGATGTATTACATTGGATTCACTTGGACAAGTGACTACATGATTTTTTTAATGGATTTGTCAAAGAATAAATTTAATGCAAGAGAGTAATGTTATAATTAACATTCAACAAAGAACATTTATTCAAAGATGTCAATATCATGGAATGACATAATGGGGACTTTCTTCATACAATATTGCCACCTAGTGCAAGCCATATTAATCAGTAGATGCTAGAAAGTTATTGCATTAAACACTATGGCTTTCATTAGTGAGAGGAGCCTTGGATCTAAGAGCACTGCACCTAAATCTTTGGATGTAATGCATCCCTCCAACAATTATCTTTTATTCTCCTAGTTAACTATAAAGTTATGAGCTGAAACTGAAAATACCATATTTTCAGTCAAACCTAATTTACTTATATAGTCATGCAAATCTGATCAAGTTAATGTTTTTAATTTTTTGATATACATGATCACCCACATCCTTTGCTAGGATTGGTATTAAACCTCTGTAACATCACATAACCATCATTTTTATGCTTACACAACTGTTAACATAGTAACATTTTTTCTCTTATAATATTCCACCTAATGCAAGTTGTAATATTATAATAAACATTATTTTGTTGTCAGTTTGGGTTCATAGCTTTATAATTAATTAAAAAAATAAAAGGTGTATTCTGGAGGGATTCTTTAGGTCCAAAGATCTACTTGCACTGCCCTCAGATCAAAGCTTCATCACTAATAAAAGTCATAAACTCAAAACTAGTCTGATGATATTGGATGGGTAAGCATTATATAGGGAGTTTGATGCACTAACCTTCTAGCATCCATTGATTATTATGGCTTGCACTAGATGGCAATAATATATGTGAAAAGTTGCTCCTGTGTTAGTAGATTATGAAAGCATAAAAAATGATTGACCTACGGTGTTATGGAGTAACTAGATAGACTTGAAAAATAAAACAATAAAATACACCAGTATGACTAAAGGATGCACCTTTTTTAATTCTGAAATGATAAATAAAAATACACAAAAATATGAAATGCTGTAAGTAATTAAAAGAATTATAATAGTATTGATTTTGATTATTTGAAAGACTGATATGAAGATTAAAAAGATGTAAATAGAAGATTATATGAAGTTTCCAATACTATATAGAGTTCAGAAAGAACTTTAAAATGAAACATGCATGCACATGTTGATAATTAATTTATAATTTTATCAAGAATATTATTCCAACTTCAATTATTATTTTTTATTTTTAACCTGATCCTTGTTAGTAATGTTTTGCTATTGCTTGTGACTGTCAACACAATTTATTGTAGAATCCTTAATACTTAAAGCTACATCATAAACTTTAAGGAGTTTATCGTGTATGCATAAATATTTATGTATATTTTCAAGATTATATATTATTGTTGTTACTATTTTTTATATAAAAAAAAACATGCACACCCACTTTATTATAATTTATCTTTTTATAAAAGAAATAATGTATTTATTTACAAGTAAAAGATAATTTCTTCTTGTCATACGTAAATTTCATTGACTGTGTGAACAGTTTTACATTATGTAATATTGATATACTTAAGCTAGATGTAATTAGAGGAGATTTGAACCCAGACTTTCAAGCTCCCTTGTGTATTAAAATATAAAAATTAACTTTTAATAATGTTACATAAAATGATTTTACTTCTAACATTAAGCATTTCATAAAACTGTATAATAGATGGTATTTTAATATGTTAACATTAATTAAATTAAGTTATAAATACAAAAAATATGTTTTTAAAGGACAATAATGTGTGATATTGATTAATAATTTAAGATTTGCATAAATAAATATTTTAATTGGTAGATATTTGATTGTATTTAAGTGCCTCATGGTATAGATGTGATAACAACACTTATCTTGCCCATGACCTTTTGAATTCTGACCAAGTAAAATTTTAAAACTTTTTTAAAGTTTTAATTAGGTTTAGGATTTTACTTTCAGGTAGCTATCCCATGACTAAACCAGATAATTATTAGTTATTGGTCAATAAATTAGTATCTAGGTATTTTTATCTGAAAAGTAAAATAAGATAGAAAACTGCTGACATTCTCAATACCTGGCAGGTGGAAAACTTGATGACTATTGCCTTCTTTATTATGCCTATATGTAAAACTGTTGGAGAAATTTTTTGTTTTGATGTGGGCTATTTAAATACCATTTAACTTTTTTGTATTTGGTATTTTTTTAGAAGACCTTATGCTATTGGACACAAAGCTATATTATAGCATTCACATTCATTGTTTTAAAGTTTTCAGTATGACTATGGTATTGTGGGAGAGAAAATATTTCATAGGTTTGATAATTAAATACTTTGGATAAATTGACAATTTTCCAAAGACTTAATGTCTGATCTATTTAGATAATAATAATAAGTTTTCTTTCTCTCCAGAGTCAGCAGAAAAACGGCTAATGAAGCATCAGTAAATTGGTTTAATAAAAACTTAAATTATTAAATTAACTATATTTAAACTACTCTTATTTATAGGTGCAGCATTTATTATATCATAAAAATTCAGCATAATAAAAAGTATATAAAGTTTTCTTTAAATCTATGACGTAATTTATGCATTTTAAATATGTATATATAAATTAGATTGGTCAGATCAGGAAAAAACTGATTATTTTTTAGCAATTTTTGTTTTGTTAATTTTATGTTTTTATTTTAAATAATTTTTCTTGTATGTATTTTACTAGGAAAAAGTTGATTTGCTTCAAACCTTAGGTGCTGAAGTACGATCAGTTCCCACAGTTCCATATACAGATCCTAATAATTATAATCATCAAGTAAGTGATAATAAACTCATTGATTCTTTTATTTTACTTTTTCTACATTCTTTGTAAGCTGTACACAATATTTATCATTTGGCTACTTAATTGATATTTTCTAAACTTGTAGGATACAATAATAAAAATTGTAATAAATGCTGAAATGTTTTGCATACCACAATATAATATACAAGTTCCAAATTAATTGCACTCATAAATTTGACAATGTCCTCTTTAAATAAATACATTAATGACTATTGCTAATCATTTATTAGGCTAGAGATTGTTATATCATTTTAAGCCTAGATATATGTATATTTATTAAATACTGTATCATGAATCCAATTTCATTTCTTTTTCTTCTTGTGTAATATCTGAATATACTTAAAACTTCTATTTCATCATACATGCTTCATACATTTGAATAAAGATGTATAGAAATGGTAAATATTACTTAAAAATGCATTTCTAGTTATGGCAATTTGTATTTGACTTAAGTTACAACTTCTCACATATTTTTATTATCTTTCTTTACTAATACAGAACATATATCAATTTACTATGATTTAATCTACTAGTGAAAAATTTTTCGTTCTTGATAATAACATCTATTTAATAAATTAATGATGATTTTTATTCATTTAAATGGTGAAATACAAGTTGTACGTTTAATAAAATTATCGTAGCACTCCATTTTTATTATTATTAGCAATAAAAAATAATATCTTGGTTTTAAAACCTTACATTTTTCATGCTTCAAGAATTAAATGGGGATATTAGTAAAATGCATATCTGCGTAGATCTATAAAAATTGATATAAAATTTTCAGATGTATCTCTTAATGCTAAAAAGAACTTATTTTTTAATGAACTATTAAATACCAAACATCATTAAAATTTATTAAGTAGCTTTAAAAATAGAAGCATCTGGAAATTATACCACCAATGTTTATCAAGTATAGCAGCCGTTTAAACTATTGTCTTGATTTCTAGACATGCCATTGTCATAGAATATAAGCTGATAGTAATAAGTAGTTTTACATATCTTCACTAGCTGTATGATAATAAAGATTAGATATATTAATATTACTGTTAATTTATTTATTGATGTAGATAATAATATTATTCTAAACAATTAAGTTAATGTAAAATGTCAAGACCAAGATGATAGCCAAGCAGAAGATGAATTAACAATATTAGCAAATGGAGAAAAATAACAGAAAGAAAGAAATTGATGAAATTGTATTTTTAACCAAGAAGTTTGGTTGCTTCATAATGATTATATAGAGTAAACATCCTTGTCAACAACAAAGCACTAGGAACCTGAATCAAGATAAGCTGCAAAACTACAAAGTGTGTGAAAGCAATAATCAAATAATAATAATAACCACTGATCTCAAACTGCTTTAACAAATAAATACTTATCAATTAATAATAATTGCCTAGCTCAGAATATTAATAATAGTGATAATAAATTTAATCATGAGACTGTATTCCCATGCTAAGAGGTACAAAATGCTTTATAGTCAAATAAATATCAAAGACACATATTTGACTGCATAGAAATACCATTGAATCCCAACCTTTTAAGAATTACAATCATATTTCTATGACTAACAATAATAATCCTACTTCAATAAAGCTAATGTAATATTTCAACTAAGTATTTAATAATGACAATACTAAAATTTATTATAATAATAAATTAATATTATAGCTTTAATTTAAATTAAATTTTCATTTGAATCACTATATCTTAATTTGTATCTCAGGAATATCACATTACTGAAGGAACAAAGCCATAGGATATTGGATAACAACAGATACTTTTAAGCAAATCCAATAGTCCAGAACAAAATTTAAAAAAATGTAATGTAATAATACATTCTTTAATAAATTACAATAACTTTGCTCTGCAATATGATAATTAAATCATAAAACTAATTACTTTAGGTCTTATAGGGTTTTAAATCAATTAAAGAAAGATCTGTATTATAATTTAAGAAATATAATAAAATATTATTTGGATTATTAAAATACTAAGAAATCATCTCTCCTGATGACCATTAATAATAACAACAATAACCTTTAATACTCTAAATATAAATCCATTTACTTCTGTTTCTAATCACGACTCAATCCTTTTTTCTTTTCAAAAATATACATTACATATAGCCATATAATTCTATAATTAAAACCACTTCTTTTCTTTTCAAAAACTTTATTTGATATATATATATCCACTTATTTCCAACGTTTCGACTATTTTTACTCTATAGTCATTTTCAAGGATCTAGAAAAAACATATTACATTATAAACAAACTTCACATGTTTGAATGAAATTTATTGTTTTCTTTAATAAAGTAATTGGCATAGGGATATCCAAATAAAGCTTTGCTTACACATCTTAAAATAGTAAGTTCTGTATTTGAATGTAAAATAAGTCAAATCATAATATTATTGATTATTACCAATTTTAAATACACAAAATAAAATTCTTAAATCTACTATGAAATAAACATGTGATGATTAAACATGACACTCTTGTGCATGATCAGATAAATTTTGATTTCTTCAACAGTTTTTCTGAATCCCTGATCATTTATGAACTAATTATCATACACTCCTTGACAAATATAATCATGTTGTTATAAGTCATTTTCATAAGTGTAATACACAGTTCTAATGATTTATTATAATTGTGCACTCAAGGAATAAATTAAATACTGAATCCAATCAATATCTGTGATGAATGATAAACAGAAATATGGAAACATAAATAATAATAAACTACAAACTTTAAATTCCACAAAAAAAAGTCAATTTATTTACAAACAATCTTTATAATTTATAGCACAATGCTTAAGTTTTATTAAAATAATACAAATCATAAGAAATTTTCTATTAATATAACTATTTACAACTTCTAATAAAATAATTTTACAGTTAACAATAAATTGGTTTGGTGATAAATCCACCTATCTAAGCAAATTTCTTAACCCTTCAAAGTAAGAATATAATTATTTCTTGATATTATATATTTCCAAGTGGGTAAATGTTTAACCAAAGCTGGTATACTTCTAATTATCATATTACATTCTCCTTTTACTTTAAGTACAGCAAATAATATACAATATTAATATTATTTTGACCTTAGTCAAAAGCAGGTTTTACCTTTTCCATAATAATTTTATGGTTACTTCATTTAGTTAATAAGAAAATATAATCAATTAAGCATATTCGTTATTTAATTGATTACTAACTATTTAGCAATAATTAAGCTTTTCAAAACATAAATTTCAAATAATATTCTATATACCTATGAATAATGCAAGTATTTTGAACTAAAAAATAACCTAAGTCATATCTAAAATTAACATTCAAGTTTAACATCTTACAATTATAATTTAATTAACTATCTCCATTGCTATCAAGATTATTTGACAAATCAGATTATTCACATTTGAATATTTAAATATTTATCATTAAAGTTGCTTATATGTAATGCTAAATAACATTCATAATGCTCCTGACTTTTCACTCATAGAGGTCATAAATCCTAGATTTTGTAATTATGTACACATATACAAGTTTATGTGGATGGAACAACTTTTATCAATATTTTAATACATACCATTACTAAATTAGATGTGATGTCTGTAACTAGGTTCTTTATAAAAGCACTTTTAATAATTTGGTCATAAGAATTTCATGAGAATTACATCCAAATGGCCAAATCTGCTTTCACAGCTATAAGAACTATGTTTTCCTTATGATTTATAATATGCACTATGGGAATAAAACATAAAAACTGAACACCCATGTGAACAAACAGTCACATTTAGACAAGAAATCCTTAAGTTAAAAACACTATAATCACACCTAAGCAATGAACTAAAAGTATGACATTTTAGCACATTTTATAATAATGTTATTTAGAAAAAAATATAAAATTTCACCATAAAAAAAAAAAAATGCCCAATAGCAGGACTCTATACTCTAACATAACTATAATGCACTATCATAATTTAATTATAATAATAGCATACACATATAGCAAATAAAAGTTAACATATGTAAATATTTTATAAAATAATTCACTATATAGAATATCAAATCGTGACCACACCAATAATCAATCCTAAAGAAATGTCATTCATTCCAAAGCATGTATTCCTTATAAATTTAAAATAGCAATTAGCAAGATATGAGAAATAATTTTTCATAATAAAATACTCTAAGTCATTTTACTTTTTAAATATTAAAATAGTCTAATGTTAAATAAACTACTTAAGCATATATTAAAATAAATACCGAAATTACCAAGAAATGTTATTATTAAATAAGATTCAGCGATGATCAATTTAAATGTCAAAATAAACTTGTCATTTACCACACTTTTAATATACCTCAAAATATAAATAAATCTATCACATACTTAAATTATTGCATACCAACATACGTAATTCCTTTTTAAAATTCAAAATGAAAATATATATATATATTGAACATAATCCAAAGTTAAAATTGAGAAAAAGCTAATTCTCTTTTACCAAAACACTTCCTGATAACATAAGTTGGAACAGTCAGTTCATTAATTAAAATCTTTTTCTTTTTTTTAAAAAATCTGTCTACTTGTGATGCTGCAAATCAACTTTAAAATGAGAAATGATGAATATCACTTTCTATTAAATAAAGTTATGAATTATCCACATTTTCTCATAGTGTTACAATCCTTTTAATATTTAAGAAAAATTTAAACGCAGCATACTGCTTTCTTTTATAAGTAGTTTCAATTTGAAAATAAATATGTATTATAATCTATAGCTTTACTACAATCAGCTAAATTGAATCCCAAAATATTTTATTTATCCAAATATAAGCTTAACATTAGTTTCCACATTTTTTTTGAAAACAGACCGATACACTGTTATAATAGATATCTATTTAAATATAACCTATATTTTAGCGGTTCCGTTATAAATATCATAGCATATTATATGCATAAATTAGTAATTTAAGTTTTAAATATTTTTTCATATTGTAAGTTATTAAAACATTATGATAATAGCAAGAATAAATAATTATAACAGTTTCGTATTAAAATGCTAATGAAAAGATTAAATAGTTCAGTTCAGTAGAGCTAATACTAGGTTATTTTAAGGTTATGTAAAACTTTATAAACAAACAGAGAAAGATTTATAGGAAACAAATTCTTACATAATACACCATTCCTTTGTCAGTTGTTTTGATATGAGTAAACTTTGTCTATAGATATAAGCAAGAATTCCAACAATTGTGCAATTTTTTCAAAGCCAATCTATGTATTTTTCCTCTTCTCTAATTGTTACGACAAGCAATATTAATGTGGCCCTCTTGAGAGTTGACTAGTTATTTTTCTATTCCATATTAATACTGCTTTAAATAAAGACAAAATTTTAGACTTTTTTTTTTTTAAATAATAATATTAACTGTTTTTTTTTAGCACAAAAATTTATTTTTAAATCGTTTATCACTTTCTTATAAATAAATAATACTTCTGTATATAATATAAAAATAATATAAAATAACAATTTGTGTCAATTGTTAATACAGAGTTTAATATAAATAAATAAAAACAAGTAATATTTCCAAGCGCTTTCAACTCTTACGAGTCCTTATCAAGGCAGTGTAAAAAAATTCTACACAATGAAATGTTAGATTCATCACCTAGGAGAAAATAGAATTTTTTACACTGCCTTGATAAGGACTCGTAAGAGTTGAAAGCGCTTGGAAATATTATTTGTTTTTATTTATTTATATTAAACTCTATATTAACAATTGACACAAATTGTTATTTTATATTATCACTTCCTTAATAATTTCCGCACACACACTCACACCTATTCTTTCTCTTTTTATAGCTAATCCAATTGATCAGCTGATGTCCACTAAAATCAATCAACCGATAAAATCAATTTTAGTCTCTAACTTTAACTTCTATTTTTAGACTTAATTGAAAAAAATAAAGAAAATATTTAAAAAATAGCAGTTTAATTACATAATATTTGAACTTTTAATAAAATACCCCCCCTTTTTTTTAATAATTATTTAATAAACTAAATACAATTAAACTAGCATTATATATAATAAACAAATTACTTCTTATATATTTAATTATTACATATTAAGCATAAGTCTTTTTTTTTTTACATCTTTTAACAAAGATAATTATTTATCATTAGCAAATTAAATATTGTAAAATAATACACATGTAAGCACACAGACATGCACATCTATAATTTGAAATGCTTTTTCCTTACATAATATTCTTAATAGTTAATTTAAAATATTTTAAGTTAACGCTTGGCATATTTAATTTATCATTATTAAAATTAAATTTACTTAAAGTATAATTTACATTATTTTAATAAATACTAGCATAATTAATACTTATTCTTGAACTATATTATATTAAAACTTACACTTATAATAGGTTATTAATATGCATTTTTAAATATTATTTAATACATTGATAAAATTATATAAGGTAACTTCCATCTAAAATATCTGGACCTAGACATACAAAGAGAAGATAAACAATTAATGTACCGCATGACCATCAAACCCCTAGAAATTAGAGGATACATGCATCAGAGTGCAATAGTTCCCAACTCACATAAATATGCTGGACTGAATTCGTTTCTACATAGAAATGATTACTTATGTAAATGTAATTCAGACAAAAGAGATAACATATTGAAACAGTAAGATTCGTATTCGAATCTTAAGTTTCACCTTTTTTTGTCGTCTCTCACTGACCGGTTTATCCCGCCCAAATTTAAACTTTTTGATATCGAATTGTGTGTGTGTAGCAATATTAAAATGTATAAATATATGTAGAATTCAGCATAAACACGCACACATTTCGATCTCAAATTAAATGCAATAAATAGGGATAAAATAGTATAATTTAGATTTCTTTTAGTTATATAATTTTGTATAATTTTAATCATTTATTTTGGATTTTAAAGTTCGTATTTATTGCTTTGTTTAAATTTCATTTAATAATAATTCTAAAAAAATCTGATGTAATATTTAATTAAAAGTTAAAATAATCTTATGTTCCCTTTTTGTCTTTGAAATTTAAAAGCATCGGTCAGTGATAGATAATAGATTAATTAAAGAAAAATTCCCCAAAATATAATTAGTAAATGTAAAATGTAAACAATAGAATGGCAGCTTTCTTTAATTAAAAACCAACAAAATGCATTGATTATCCTCAGGGCAGATTAAGTAGAACCTAAAAATACCTTAACAAAAATGTGAAAGATCAAGATAAAAAAAAGAGGCCATCTTAGACTTGCTGGAGACATTCACTTAAACTTTAGCTTTGCTCTCGATCACTGAGAGTCTCCAAAAATAATAAAAATAATTTGTTCCTGCCAAGGTATGACCGAGTAAAGCACCTAGATTATTCTCCATCGGGAGATGGCCTATCGGATGCCGAACTTTCCATTGCCCGTCATAAATTCACCATGAAGATCTGCTGCCTGAAATAAATGAAAAAGCTGCTGCTGCTGTGAAATTAAATGAAATATCTAAATACAAGAAAGACTTGCCACTCGTGAACTTTTTGCTGCTAAACTAATGGGATCAGAAAACTTCTTATAAAACAGGTACCTGTCTGTGTTCAAACTCTAGAGTACTCTAATAATATGCTATAGCTCTTCTTCATACTACTTATCTAAATTATAAAATGTAAAACTCCCATATGTATAACTAAAACTGAATAATTAACTTAATGTGTAAATTTCTCTAATAATCTAGCTTACCTCACTCTAGCTTTCTTGGGTGCGTATTTCTATAATCTACATTTTTATCTATAGTTATTATTTAATTATTGCATGCTCATAATTGCCTCAAATTTCAAAGTTTAAATCTATGATCGCTTAAAACAATGAATGCATGTCCAATTTTCATTAATATTTACTTTCCTAAATAACTTTACTTTCATATAAATCGACACGCATTCAGTGCATCATTATTGTAATGCAAGGTCTACTACTTCGCAAATGGCTGGCATATTAGTTGTAATAACTCCCAGTTTATATATATTTTGTATTTATTAAATTTAATGAATAATTCTAGAAAATCCCATTTCTTTGAGAGTCGTCAGAGTTCTTGAGTAAATGTTGGTAATGTAGGGCCAAGTCAGAAATCTATTTAAATCTCATCATAACTGTTTATACTTATACATGTGTTACGATTTAAAGACGTGATGATCTATTCCGCCGTAAATATTCCGGATTCTCCAGGGTTGAAATTAACCCCAGTCGTCCTACACAAGCAGACCTAATAAATGCTCCCGTAGGATTTGACCTGTCATGCAGCCAGCTGGAAAATTGCGACACGGACCAT
This sequence comes from Epiperipatus broadwayi, assembly GCA_028023455.1. Classification (NCBI taxonomy): domain Eukaryota; kingdom Metazoa; phylum Onychophora; class Udeonychophora; order Euonychophora; family Peripatidae; genus Epiperipatus; species Epiperipatus broadwayi. The sequence continues at coordinate 3,917,003 of JAQFVV010012490.1, read as the reverse complement.
TTGCCCCTGGTTATGCTTATGTGACACCTTACTTCGTCAGGCCAAGGCAGAGACCAGCCTGACACTCTTATAAACCCATTCGCGGCATTGCAGTTTCAATATACTGCCATTCCATATCGCCTTTCTAAAGCGTACCACGTGTTCCTTCACTTAATTTTATTATTCTATATATCACTCCGCCTCTGCATTATCTTCATAATTCACTCTCAAATAAATGTTGGCCCTTAGTTATAAATAAATATTTTAATTAAATAAATATATGTCTGCCATTACTCTTATAACCCATACTTTAGACTCTTGCATTGCAAAGGTATAAATCCCTCCAGGCATGCATTAGAAATACTTACTCGAGAATTTTAGGTAGCTAGATTATGCTTTCAAATAAATGAATTCCTTTTGTAAACTAATAAATAAATGTATTTTTTAAAATATAATCATGTCACAAATCCCGCTACGGAAGCTGTTAGTCCATAAAATATTATTAGTCAATGATTTTATTAAATTGTATTAATAAATAATTTTAAACTATACGGCTGCATTTACGTTTCATTTATTCGATACCCATTCTATATATTTCCTCGATTATGTAAATATGAATGTTTAATTAATATTAGTTTGATTATTAGCTAACTCGAGAATAAAATCATGAGTCTCTTGCATATCCCTGACCACCGTGCCTAAGGAAATATTTACTAATGTTGCATCAGATGCATTGTTTCGTGGATTGTATTGTGGAACCGATAAACTATGTTCGAACTCAGTACAACGGGTGGCTTCGCTACTCGATGGTGCTGCTGTTCTGTATGGTGGTCGAATTCTGCACTAGGTTTACGAGTCACACGTTTTCTGACCGTTACAATATTAAAATACATTAAAGAACTAACATCTGTTGGCTACAAATATAGACACATAACTAAAAGAATAGCACAGTTCCAAGCAAAAATAAACCAGCAAGGCAGAATCAGAAATAATAAACCAAGAATAACTATACCATACATACCCAATATTTCCAAACATCTAACTAAAACATTATCAAAAGAATTTATTATTGGTTTCTGCACTTCAGCCAATACTAATAGACTAATAAACAATTCAAAAGATAAACTTGATCCCAAACTAACATCTCAAGTGGTGTACCAGATACAATGCCCTCAGGCCGGATGCAGAGCCTCATATTATGGGGAAACAAAAGCTACCATTACAAAGAGAGCATCCCAGCACATATATATGTATAAAAGGGCACTGAACAACAAGGAGTCTACATCAGCATTCGTGGAACATGAAAAAGCTACTGGACACAGATTTGAACCCACCAATCCCAGAATAGTGTGTAAAGAGAGTAATGACCATATGCGCAAGTAAAGGAGGCTTATTTCATAAATAATGACAACCAATCAATTAATAGAAAGGACACCTGTTTTGCCATTTCCAAAAGATGGACAAACTAAGTCAAACAATATTTTAAATAATATACCGAAACATCTAATTAACATAAACTTGAATACGCCCCCTCATCACTATCACCCATTTTATTTTTATTTTGCACAGCTATGATTATGAAGCTATAGAGCTTTGAAAGCGCTAAGCTTTAAATAAATTTAATAACATATAACTTCTTTAACAAGCGTTATAAGTGCATAAGTATTGATAAGATAACTTTAAGTATAATTACTTTAATTTTAATCTTAAATGGTCACAAAGAATATCCCTCATCTAAAATTTAAAATTTTTATCATTTTGTGCATCTAATTATTTTAATTAGGGCACAAGGCTCAATTAAAATGGGTACAATAGATTTAACATTATAATCTTGAAAACTCTGGCACTTAAGTTTTCTATGTTGATAAAACAATAATTGTATCACTATTACTAAAATGCATTTGAAGAGGTGTTAATTCTAAATAAATCAAGTATTATATACATATAACTTTGATTTTTTTTTTTTTTTTTGTATTTTTATGTAGCTGCTATTATTTTCAGATAGTTTGAATTCTGAAAGTGAAATGTAAAAGCAATTTTTTACTGTTGTATTTTCATTTCTGTTAAAAACTAAAAATGAGGAAATTTAATGAAATCTTATATTCTGTAATGCAACATATAATTCTGAAAATTTTGCAAAGAGAAAACCAGAAATAATAATACAAAAAAGTTGATCAATTTAGAATACCAAATGGTTTAAATAATCCATTATTTTAACAATTTTGAACCTATTTTGAATTTATTTTTAAATTTGGCTCATTAAATATACTGCCAGAGATGATTAAAAAAATCACAATTTTTCAATTTTTACTTGTTGTAGTTTTAAAATTATAGCTGTTTAAAATCTCTAGTAAATTGTAATTTTACATTCATATGCAATTATTCACTAAATGATTATTCAAGATAAAATTAAGATCAAAGTCTACAAAGTATCAAATCTTAACTTATTTCTTAGATTTTCATATGCTATATAACATCCCTAGGTTGTTTTTTTTTTTTTTCAGTTTTAATTTCAAGATCATTTACCAAAATTTTTGACTTTGAATTTTTCATAAATCTAAATTTTAAATATTTGGAAAAAAAAAAAAAGATAGTCAAAAACATATAAATGTTGACATCATTTGTTGATTTTTCATTATGGATCTACAAAATGATCAAATTTTTTTTTATTTTTTAAAAATATTATTTAAATCAAGATATAACTGTAAGGTTGATGCAAGATTTAAAAAATATATGTATTGATGATAGAAATTTGCATTTTAAGTTTACTTAACTATAGGGAGAATAATTTAAGATTCAAACATTAGATTGCATCTTAGTGAAATAGTAGAACCAAGTAAATATCACCTAATAAGATACAGTTTTAATTTAGCATAGATATATGCACACACAGGTTAGGTATAGGGAATTTCATGTGTGTTTAAACAAAAATATTCTTATTTTAAATAAGTTAAAAAGATTTATTTGAACAAAGTTTTTAATTAATGAAGTCCAAGTAAAAAAAAAAAACCACTACAGGTTATTACAATAATGTTTTTAAATAAAATCAATTAAAATCAGAAATAAAAATTTATATTGTATTGTTCTGTTTCAGAATTAATTATTCTGAAAATGATTTGTTATTTTGGATTTCTAATTAAACTTTGTCATATATTTTATTTCCTTATTTTAAAATTTTAGTTTGTTTAAAAATAGAAATGTTTTTATAATAAGCCTGGTTTTAATTATGAAATCAAAACTTCTTTAGAAAAAACTGTAGTATAAATAGCATTCATCAGCAATCAGCTTCTTTTATGTTCTCTTTTTTTCTTTCATCTGGTTTCTATAGTTATTGTGCTGATTATCAATAGATGACTTATCTTGCAAATAAAGTGTAACTAACAAAAATCTTTATCAGGCATCAAGCAACTTTGACGCATTGTTAGTTAACACCTAGAAATTCCTTCCTAGATATATAGAACTGGTTTTCATGATTCTTGAAATAGATAAATTAAGTCAATCATGTGCCAATCATATAAGAACCTGTAACTATCAACAATGTACCATTCAAATATGTGGAAAACGGATTATGACCTAGTAAACTTTTTAAGAACATGTTGAAATCCTATGAATGTTCTACTTGCTCATTTTTTTTGTTTATCATCTATTTGCCTTAAATCATCTAATTTTTGCTCTGATTTAAATGGTTTGCAAAAATTATCCATTTGTTTTTTATTGTCTTCTATAGTTTGGTTCATTTGCTTCATCAATCTCAATTCCATTTGTTTTTGGTTATGTTTAAACCCTAATTCCATCTGCTTTTGATTATGTTTCACATGTTTTTGATTATTTTCCATAGTTCAAATCATTTGCTCTATCTGTTTTTGATTATTTTCCACAGTTTGGCTTATTCATTTCATGTGTTTTTGATTATTTTCCATAATTTAGTTTATCAATCTCGATTCCATTTGTTTTTGATTATGTTCTAATCTAGATTCCACCTATTCAAATAATGTGTTAATCATCTGCATCATGTCTAATTGTGATGATGTTTCAGTATTCTTATGCATTTTTACTTCTTTATTAATGTCTTTATACTTTATTTGATTCCATGAATCAATATATGGATGGATATATTCCATATCAGAAGTTTTTAAACTACCTTCTTTACATCTTGTTTCAGAAATGTTTGCTTCCATTATTTTGTGTTGCTATTTATTCTTTTTATTTTCTATTTTAATAATTTTCAGAATTTTTAAACACAATAAACTTATTACTTCAGTAAGATTACAACTGATACACTATAAACTTATTATTTCAATATTATTATAACTGGTGTACCAGTCAAAACATGTTGTACCATCTAACATGAGCTGGAATTCAATGAAATATACTTCAAACCCAGTTAAGCCTGAGATTTAGATCAGGGACCAACCTGGATTCAAACCCATTCCACATGCACCAGATTAAACATCTAGTGAACAACATAGTAGTGATGGCACACGAGAATTTAATTCTAAGTCCAACCCACTAGCAGAGCAGAGGAAACAATAAGAAATATTTTAATGCATCAATATTTAGCTAAACTTATATCATATAATCTAGGAATTATATCATTAACTCATTAATAAGCGGTTTGAACCCCATTCATATATTTAATAAAAATGCATATATATAAGGGAATGTGTGGAAATGGAGAGAAGATAATTCGAACAACATAAATGGTTTGAATAATGAAACATTTAATAAAATAGTAAAGTGATCATATATTTATTAGGATGTGAGTGAATGAGTGATTTACCTGGAGGTAGATAGTTACATATAGTCATTCATGTTATTGTTATTCATATGCTCTTGTATTTGATTAAATAATGTACTATACATAAATAGATATAGTTGGTGGGTAAGATCAAGATGCCAATCATTTATTACAAAATAAAATTACATCACATTAGGATTAATGCTTTTATTGATGGTTCTGAAAGACAGTGATTGACATGAATTTAGGGAGCATTCTATGGTTTATTATACATATAACAAAACTATTTTCACACCATTGCGGTCGTGAAAATCAATAAAATACATTTGAGAGTGGTTTAGTTATTAGGAATAATATTTATTAGCAATTCTTTTATTAACATTTTTAAAAAAATAACATATGTTTGAAAAATCATATTTAATTATCAAACAAAATATTTCTTAACCATTCTTTTAAGTTTATATTTGAAAAAAGAATGCTTTGTATTTCCAAGGTATGTATACTCTCAAATAGAACGAATAGATTACGATGGTGGGATTTAAACTAGAATAACATTATTAATTAAACTAATGAATACTATTTGGAATCTATATGTATGAGCAGAGCACAATTTCATTATTAAAGCATCGAAATAAGGTCCTTTAGCAAATAAATCAATAATGAACGGAGAAATGACGGTGCTGATATAAAGGCAGAGAATCCAAAGTGAGATCGTACTTCTGGACAAAGAAACGAAAGATCTAAGAGTCCTTTTTCTAGCGCAATGCTTAGAGAAATGAAATGAGGTCTGGCGCCGCCTAGGCATACTAGAATGACTGACGCACAGAGACCTTTCTACATATAAGGTGGTTCTGGAAAAGTCAACTATCCACAGGACAGAACATGAAGAAAATTTATGGGTCTGAACTCATCGCAATCCCCAGACAAAAAGCACGTAATGTTTAATAAGGTGAGCCATATGTCAGCAATGCAGCATGGAAAATATGTCCCTAATGACAAGTCATGGCATTTACTGCTTTAAAATACCTGATCCTCATTCCAATGTTATAATTTAGGTAAGTCACGCTATGCTACGTAATATATATATATATGGAAAAGACTTAATATATTACAAAAAAGATTTTAAAATTACCCCCTTTCTTTCTCTACTATTTAATATAATTAAATCCCACCCTCGTGGATTTTACAACTTGAGAATATTCAAGCATTTGAAATATTAAGAGTATAACATAGTAAAACTGATAATAAATAAACAAAACAAAATAAATCATTTTTCAGAATTAAATGAGTAACATAGTAAAATATTGGATAGCGTTAATTTTTCAGTGATTAAAATTATCCCGGGTAGAATTGCTTTATTCTAAGCGGTGTTAAATAAATAATACTTTTTTGTATATACTAAAAAACATGAAAATAAGTCAACTCAGGAAAAACAATCTGGCGAACGTATTAATTAAGAAGGCATTCAGATCTAACTAAAGAGGGGGGGGGTAATAACCTCAACCCATGGAGGTTTGAGTAAATAGGGAAAAGAGAACTTTATACGTTAAGCTTGCAAGATTGTTTTAGATTGGCAGCTTAAAATAATAAATCATCATTTAATATTAAGGAATCGCACCAAAATTAAGAAAATAAGAACATATGATAGACTTAAATACAAAAAAAAAAATTAGTATGAGAGCAAATTTATATTTACATTTTGTAAAATATTTAGTTAACTAATTTATGAGAGAAATCTGGATAGCAGAGATCAAGATTAGTTGAATAAATTAGATTTAGATTTCACATGGCAATTTTTAGGTTAGTTACCTTGCCTACATTCAACAGTCCATTTTTAAAGTTCGGCTCATGCAAGGCAATTTAATAAGATCCAAGTGAATTCTAAGGTGGCAGCAAGTTTCCATTAGGCATTCCAACATTCTTATTTTAAACTTTTCTACGTTTTAAGGCATCGGCAAGTTGGTTATTAGTGGCGAGAGAAAGACCGGCAAGGGTCAGGAAAGGTGATTAGTTTTTCTACCTGTTCAGCATGTTGAAAAATCACAGCAGAGATGGAATATGTTGATAAAGTGAATTTCTCAAAACTAGTTCTCCTATGGCAGTCAAAATTAGACCATTTTATACTTCTCTCAGATATTTAAGGAATGCTTTTAATATCTTTTTTTTAATTTCAATTTCGACTTCTATCTAATAGGAATTTTTACATTTACTTTACCTATTGTTTTTGGAGATGCAAGCATTAGATAACTGTTCAAAAATATATTCAAATCTATTTCCAAATTGGAAATACATTTGACAAAAATGTTAATAGCAAAAGTACAAACTCTTAATCTGATTTCCCTTTTTATTTTTTAGTAAACTTTAATTAGAAATTCTTTTCCAAAACTGAAACAATGTTAAATTTCCACCCCTTTAATTATTTTTTGGCACTGTTGCATTCTCCATCTTGGATTTTTAAAAGAAAAAATACAGTGTTTAAAACAAATAATTTAAAAGAAAAAGTTTTTACAAACTACATATAAAAAATATTTATAAAATTAATATTTTGTTAGTATTTGCTCTCGTCATATATATATATATATCTGAGCTGCACCTAATATACTTTAATTTTAATAAAATAAGAATTAATAATAATAAAAAATTATACAGTTAACCTTTATAAATTTTAGGCACGCATCTCAAATGTATACATAAAATATCAATACACAACTAAAGGAGCGGGATGGGATATAAGGTTTGAACATGGGTTAGTAATTGTTAAGTGGATAGAACCATGAAGCTCAATCGTAAACTAAGATTGACTGCTTCACTGGATATAGCACAAACTTATTTCAATATGATTATAACTGGATACACCACCAACAATGCTAGATCGTCCTTAAACATCTTGGAGTGTGACATATACTTGAATATCTTCTCAGCACAACTTGCTTTGTTTAATCTAGCTGTTGCTTTTTTTTTTTTTTTTTTACAAAATAATTACAATATACAAAAAAAATTTGTCTGTCTATCCGTATCATTCATTTAACTCAGGCATATAGGAGTTTATAACAACTGAAAACAAAACCCTCATCCTGAACAAACCAAAAATTTACAAATATTGATACTCCTGAGGGATGAATGTAAGATATAATCTTAAGTTTAAAGAAGTATAATTATGCAACAATATACAATTTATTTTCTATTAACAATATTCTTTTACCTTTATATATTATTGCCTTCCTATATATGCAAGCAGAAAGACAATTATTACACCTAAGAGTCTAAGGTTTCAATGCTAAGTTTAATTTTAATCTTCATTTTGCATTATAATATTAATAAAGTACATTCGTCGTGTAGCAAATCTCACCTTCAATAGATTTAAAACACAACTTTACACATATATGAACCAATAGATATAACATTTCTTTGACTCATATATTTCTTAGTATTAACACATACATATATTCTATATGGGATAGACAACAATACTATCTTTATATAACAGTAATTATAAGGAACGATCTTTTTAAGATCCTAATCCTAATTCAATAAAACATAACCACTATGCTTTATACAACAATAACTATAAAGAGTGGCCCTTTAGTCTTACTCCAATTCCATAAAACATTTTTATATAAGAATAAATATGAGGGTGGCCTTTTAGGTTCTAACCTTAATTCAATATAATTACAACTTATACAAGGATGGTTCTTGTCAAGACCAATCTCTAATTTACTAAAAACTAGATAAGAATGTATTCTCCCATATGGATGCAAATATACATAAACTATTTAACAGTGAATAAATAACTCCATATATATAAATTCATTTACATAAAATTAATTCTCAGTAATTAATAGTGTTAACTATGAACAAATGATCAATGGATATTATTACATCATTAATTATGCTTATTTAAGATTTAGACAATTTATCATGAGTGTTGTATTTTACTGTTTATCATTATTTCTTATTTTTTTTCCTTTTTAAACAATAATCTGTACACAGTTTATTTCAATATATTTAACAAGTATAAAAAAAAGTTGTTACAATATTATTCACATATAATAACAGTGATTTCTCTGCTTTTTTTTTTAAAAAAAAAAACCTTTCAATTTCTATACATAATATCTGGATTACAAACATTACAAATGAACTGAAATAGTTAGGATAAACTTACAAAAAAAATAGCTATTATTTTTTTTCTTCTGATAAATATTAAACAGTTCGTATGAGATTATAATATGCTTCCACAAGTTCCATCTCTGCTACTTGAAATGAATATTATTTTACATTTTCATTGGAGTTATTTGAAATAATCTTAAGTATTCAATGTCCAGGCTAGATCAGCTGTTAGTGGTGTTCTTTCTTTTTATTCATATAGCATAGTGAAGGTCCTTAGGGATTTGAATGAAGTAATATCCTTATCTAATTATGATAAAATTTTGATTTTTATATAAAACTTTTTTCTTCTTGAATCTTATTTTAGTGCTTTTTTTTAAAAAAAAAAAACAAATTTGCATATTACTTTGACTGCTTAGAAAAAAATTTTTTTTTTATTGAAATGAATAATAGATTGTTTATTTCAATATATATTTCACTCACACATTCATATAGTAAAGAAAATATTGATGTAATTGCATATATTTAATAAAGTGTTTTCTAAAGATTTTACACTTATTTTACTGTTATATTTTGACACATGTCCACTATGAATTGATGTTTCATGCACTTATCCTGAAATGTTGAAGTATATTTAAATAGATTTAATTATTTTTGAAATTATTATTTTTTTGTATATAATCCAAGTATTTATAAATTGGGTATGCAGAGCAAAACTCTCCATACAGTATTGCCACCTGTGCTAAACAGACTAATCAATGGATGCCAGAAGGCTTGTGCATAAAATCCCTATCTAATGCCTACTCATCCAATATCCCCAGACTAGTTTCTGGCTTGTGGCCTTCGTCAGTGAGGAGCTTTGGATCTGAGAGCACTGCATCTAGATCTTAAGATCTAATGCAACCCTCTAGCAACCACCTTTTATCTCTAATTAACTACAAAACTATGAGAATGAAATTGAAAACACAAAAAATATTTTCAATTTAAGCTCAATGGCTTATATAGTCATATGGGTCTGAACTCAGTTCAGCACCCATACATTTTGATGTCTTTGGCTCTTTTACAACCATAGCCACCACTATCCTATTAGGCAGGATTGGTGTTAAACCATTAAGCATCACATGATCACATTTCCTATACTAGCACATTAATTGTTGATAAACAGAGCAAAACTCTCCATACAGTATTGCCACCTGTGCTAAACAGACTAATCAATGTATGCCAGAAGGCTTGTGCATAAAATCCCTATCTAATGCCTACTCATCCAATATCCCCAGACTAGTTTCTGGCTTGTGGCCTTCGTCAGTGAGGAGCTTTGGATCTGAGAGCACTGCATCTAGATCTTAGGATCTAATGCAACCCTCTAGCAACCACCTTTTATGTCTACTTAACTACAAAACTATGAGAATGAAATTGAAAACACAAAAAATATTTTCAATTTAACCTCAATAGCTTATATAGTCATATGGGTCTGAACTCAGTTCAGCACCCATACATTTTGGTGTCTTTGGCTCTTTTACAACCATAGCCACCACTATCCTATTAGGCAGGATTGGTGTTAAACCATTAAGCATCACATGATCACATTTCCTATACTAGCACATTAATTGTTGATAAACAGAGCAAAACTCTCCATACAGTATTGCCACCTGTGCTAAACAGACTAATTAATGGATGCCAGAAGGCTTGTGCATAAAATCCCTATCTAATGCCTACTCATCCAATATCCCCAGACTAGTTTCTGGCTTGTGGCCTTCGTCAGTGAGGAGCTTTGGATCTGAGAGCACTGCATCTAGATCTTAGGATCTAATGCAACCCTCTAGCAACCACCTTTTATCTCTACTTAACTACAAAACTATGAGAATGAAATTGGAAACACAAAAAATATTTTAAATCTAAGCTCAATAGCTTATATAGTCATATGGGTCTGAACTCAGTTCAGCACCCATACATTTTGGTGTCTTTGGCTCTTTTACAACCATAGCCACCACTATCCTATTAGGCAGGATTGGTGTTAAACCATTAAGCATCACATGATCACATTTCCTATACTAGCACATTAATTGTTGATAAACAGAGCAAAACTCTCCATACAGTATTGCCACCTGTGCTAAACAGACTAATCAATGGATGCCAGAAGGCTTGTGCATAAAATCCCTATCTAATGCCTACTCATCCAATATCCCCAGACTAGTTTCTGGCTTGTGGCCTTCGTCAGTGAGGAGCTTTGGATCTGAGAGATAAAAGGTGGTTGCTAGAGGGTTGCATTAGATCCTAAGATCTAGATGCAGTGCTCTCAGATCCAAAGCTCCTCACTGACGAAGGCCACAAGCCAGAAACTAGTCTGGGGATATTGGATGAGTAGGCATTAGATAGGGATTTTATGCACAAGCCTTCTGGCATCCATTGATTAGTCTGTTTAGCACAGGTGGCAATACTGTATGGAGAGTTTTGCTCTGTTTATCAACAATTAATGTGCTAGTATAGGAAATGTGATCATGTGATGCTTAATGGTTTAACACCAATCCTGCCTAATAGGATAGTGGTGGCTATGGTTGTAAAAGAGCCAAAGACACCAAAATGTATGGGTGCTGAACTGAGTTCAGACCCATATGACTATATAAGCTATTGAGCTTAAATTGAAAATATTTTTTGTGTTTTCAATTTCATTCTCATAGTTTTGTAGTTAAGTAAAGATAAAAGGTGGTTGCTAGAGGGTTGCATTAGATCCTAAGATCTAGATGCAGTGCTCTCAGATCCAAAGCTCCTCACTGACGAAGGCCACAAGCCAGAAACTAGTCTGGGGATATTGGATGAGTAGGCATTAGATAGGGATTTTATGCACAAGCCTTCTGGCATCCATTGATTAGTCTGTTTAGCACAGGTGGCAATACCGTATGGAGAGTTTTGCTCTGTTTATCAACAATTAATGTGCTAGTATAGGAAATGTGATCATGTGATGTTGGGTATGCAGTTATAATATTAATTTATATAATGATAATTGTTTGGTGTGATACTGAATGCATATTGTTAATAGTATTTACATTTGTAATATTCATATATGTGATTATGATAAGACACTTGAATGGGATCTGTGCTATTATCACCTGCTGGGTAAAATTCTGAAATAATATATATGCACAAATACTGTTTTTAGTTTTAACATGCCAACCATTGATTTATTAACTAAATAATTAATATTGATTCATTATTGAAAATTTGGTCTGTGATGATATTCAAATATATATTAGAAATGCCATCATCATCAACCATTATCAATCCACTGCAGGATGAAGGTTTCTCTAAGTTCAACCCATCTTCTCCGATCTTTAGCTTCTCTTCTCCACATCACCTCTGCACACTTTCTTATTTCATCCATCAATCTCACATGTGGTCTCTTTCTGGGTCGTTTACAATCTCTTGGAATCCGGTTTAAGGTTTCAATTGTCCATCTATTATCATCTTTTCTAGCAATAGTCCAACTTAACTCTACTTTAGTCTTTTAATTTTTTCAATGAGGTCAGTAATACCTGTTTGTTCTCTTACTCATATATTGCATTTTCCATCTCTTCTTGTTACTCTCAACATGCATCTCTCCATACTTCTTTGAATGGTTTGAAGTCTCTGCATTGCTTTTCTATTAAGTGTTCAAGTCTCAGATCCATAAGTAAGAACTGGTAAAACACATTTATTAAAAACCTTCCTTTTCAAACACATAGGCATATTTCCTTTTAGTATCAAGTTATTACTACCAAAAGCACTCCATCCAAGTTTAATTTTATGATTAATTTCATCCATTATGTTTCTATCGGTATTAATAATCTAACCAAAATATTTGTAACTGTTAACTTCTTTTAACTCATCATAATCTTTATTTTCATATTTTGAGAAAATCCATTAAATATTACTTTAGTCTTTTTAACATTTATCTTTAGTTCTACTTTCCTACTTTCATCTGATAACTTCTGCAACATTTCCTGCAGTTCTAAAGCATTATTTGCAAAAACAACTACATCATCTGCAAAATCTAAATGACTTAAATAATCTCCATTTACTTTCATTCCTTTAGCTTCCTGTTTTAATCCACAAAATACTTCTGCAGCACTGCTGTAAAAAGCCATATAAGTGCATATATAACTTAAGATTTAGAGTTAATACCTCCATTAAGGTAATTTAATAAATAGATTAAATAATGATTAAATTATCCTGGTTAGCTATAGAATACAACAATTTAAAATCATTTTACTATATGTTTTAATATATCCTAATCAATTTCGAATAAATTTTACTGTTTATTTAATAAGTCTTTTTTATTAATTATATTTAAACTTTTATTTGCTATTGGTAAACTGGATATCCTAAGGAGTTTCTAGATCTCCATGATCTAATGGACATAAAAAATGAATTATTAATAGTGGTTGAGGCTTTTGTAGGAGTCTATGGTTAGATATTATCACCAATAAATTGTCACTTTCCTATATAAAGATCAGTGGTTAAATCCCTAATGAAGACAAATGTTTTATTATGACATTTTAGCTGGTAAATCTAGTGGTGACTTCTGGTTCTGGATGATGGCCATATCTGCAGAGACTCTTTTGTTCAATACGATATATATACTATTTTTTGGAAGCTTTTGCTACACAGTTTAAAAACAAATGAAATTTTTCAAATATATGTCATTATGAAAGTGATTTTGAAAATGTGTTTGGGTGGTATTTTTATGCAAAAGCCAATGATAAAGAAACATGTGATGTGGATGAAACTGAAATGCATCACAGCAAAGGCAAATCTTCAATAACTTTATGAAGAGCAAATTGTGACACATTTTCAGTTATTGACATGGAGCATGTTCAATATTGACTCTGTGGATTTTTTGTGGATTTTTTGTTCTTTTTTAAAAACAATATATAGAAAAAAAAGAAATTACTTGAAAAGTATTTTTAAATGTTAATCCATATCAGGCACAGAAAACTTCTATTTTATTTTTTTTTGCATCCAATAAAATACAACTAATTTTTTTTGTCAGTAGAGGTTTTGAATCATATTCTCGAATTGTCAAAGTAAAATAATATGTAGTGAGGGAATACAATTATCATTAGTAGCTTGAGATAATTTTGCCTAAGAATAAGATAAGTGAGATGGTGAAAGTAAAATTCCTTTACCTTTAAAGTCTTATTACTTTCTTTACAAATCTAGTGGACATTGATGTTAAAACTGAAGTGCCTATATCTCAAATTCCTATTTTAATAAATTCCAAATAGCCAACTAATGATATTTTGTATCTCTTTAAATAAGAAGATAGCTACTACAGTTTTTTTAAATTAGCTTGTTCAACACAGTTGAGATTTTTTAGATATGATGACTTGTGATTATACTAATATGCATGAAGATATGCAATTATTTAAGATTTTTATATGATAAAAATATTTTTAGCAAGGATTATATAGATAAAAATGAAAGATATCATAGTCAATGATTTTGTTGATTTCCCAATTTATTGCTCACCTACTTAGTTAATTTATTAGTTTATTTTGCCATAATTCTTTGTTTTAAAATGGAAATGGTTTTCTTCTAAAATAATTGAAAATTTGAATTAAAATGTTACTTTGATATTTATGTATGGTTTTACTGTTTGTATATTATTTTTCAAAAATATATAAAAACAACTTGGTCTCTTTGTGATCACAATAAAATTTTTCATAAATGATGCCAAGAAGCATACATTCTGAAAATTTTTTTGAAAAATCCAAAGACAAAAATTTTTATGAAATGGCTTAGAAATCAAAAATCTTTATAAAATGATTTTGAAATTAAAAACTACCAAAACCTACTTATGTTATATATCCTATGAAAGCTTATAAAATAAGCTAAAAATTTGACATTTCTTGTAGTCTTTTATCTTAAGTCTAGCTTGATTATTTATTATTTAGATAATTGCATGAGTGCAAAATTACTATTTTTGTTTAAGATTTCAAACAACTATAACTTCAAAACTACATCTGGTATAAATTTCAAATTTGTATTATTTTTTTTTTTACTACCTCTGATAAGTCATTTGGTGAGACAAATTTGAAAAAAAAAAAAAAAATGAAGATATTTGTGCTTTTTGATGGGAATACTTGATATGGAATGATCCAAACAAGAATATCAGATAACAAAATTTTGTGAATTAACATGTGAAAAAAATAATTAATGTTTAAAACATATGAAGGTTTCAAGGAATCAAATTTCTAATATTCATTGTATACAATCTTGTTTGTACAATTGTTATTACTGTCTTTTCTTGTGGTAAATGGACTTGGATGGTCTGCTCATCAACAGATATGAGTCAGCTGAGTTTATTGACTTTTGTCTCAAAATTTGAAATTAAGAAAACACCATAATCTTTCTTCTCAGATGTCTGATATAAAAGGCAGGATGATTGTAATGTATACATTAAATCTCATTCCCTTTGATATTTATAATAATAAAAAAATGGTTCTCATATCTGGAAGATTATAAAGTAGTCAGACAAGTCAATAGCTAACAATTGAAGTTAAGAAAGTATTAAGAGTCACTAGGTTATAGACTGACTTTTATATTTTGTTGTCTCCAACTGTTAAATGGGACATAAATGAAGTTAGAAGAAATAATTGCTGTGAAAAATGATCATGCATTCAATTAGAAAAGGACAAATAATGGATCACAAGTGAGTGGAATTCATTATAAATAAAAAACAACATTTTTGGAAATTAATAGTACATCAAATAAAGTGGTAAAATGAATTATTCAACTTAATAGGAGATATGAAATACAGAATATTGAGGTTTATGTCCAACAAATTCAAATTATTTATTTAAATGTACAGAATACTTTTAATCAAACCAAAAAAATCTTTTAAAATTGGCATATATTTTAATGCTGGAATATACTATGATTATATTTGGATATGAAGACAGAAATGAGAGAGGAAATAGATTTGGGAAGTTTGCAATAAAAAAAATCTATATTATGAATTCTTTTGTTAAAAAAAATTCAAAAATGGAAATGGACAAAAAAGCAATGGATTTCTAGAACCAATAAACTTAAAAAATATGAATTTCAAGACAAATATACTTAATAGATTCACACAGAATGTAGTCATAAAAATTTATTAGTGATACAAAAATTATGTTTTCATTTAAAGCTAGAGAGACATATGCTATTAAGAAAGACACTATTAATAATTGGCATCCCTAATTTTCAGAAATATTCCAGTGAATTTAAGCTTGAACTTGCAAAGTATTTTAAAATGTTAACACAATTTGTTCATAGCTCTATCTTGAATGAGTTCAATAAAAATTAATAATTTGTTGATTAGTTTTGCATACATATATAGTCTGTACCAAAATAGTGGCAATCCATCAATGAATTTTCTATTGAGATAAGGCAGTGTATAAAGAACAGGAGAAATATGAAATTTTAAAATGATTTATTTATCAGAACCAAATAACTGGAAATTTAAAAAGTTAACATAGTGTAAGGATATAGATAATAATTATAAATTAGCAAGAAAAGCTGCAGAACAAAAGTTTCAAATATATAAAACACCATTGGAAGGAAAATTGCTTGAATGATAGGGAAAAATAGCACTATTATTAAAAGCAGAAATGATATTATGAAGTGTGTAGAATAGTTCTACAAAGGGTTATATAACAATTACAGCACTTGACAATCTTGTTGAATAACACCTTGTTATTAACTTTTTTTTTTATAGCAGCTGCAGAAGTCTTTGCTTCTTCAGTGGACTACTAAAAATTGTTGAGGTGTTTTATTTTTTAACCTGCTTAAAGGCAAGTTAAAGTAGCTGTATAATAGAGCATTATAATTTAACAGTAACACTTGGTAACAGAATGCTATTATGTTTATTGTATGTACATTAATAGTTTTGCATCATTTTATTTGAATTACTAGATATTATTTGAATTAGGCGATACATTACTGCTATTGTTATCTTATTGATTATTAGGAACTTATACAAATAAGATGTAATATTTAAGAGGGAATGTTTGTTTAAAAGAAAATACATCATATCTAGAAAGTAATATGCAGAGAAAATATTTTTGAAGAGTGGCATAAAGTTGATTATTATTGGTGATTTAAGTATAGTATGTTTTTAAATATTTTTTAAAAGTGAATAGCGTTTTTAAAAAAAAAAAAAAACAATTAATAGTTTATTAATTTTTAAACTCAATTATTGCTTAAATTTTACATTAAAATTCATATATTTGTATTATTAGATTAATAGTAAATTTAAAAAATAAACATCCATAAATCATATTCCATTTTTTTATAGTAATTAAGCATAACTAAAAGTTGTTAAATATTGATACGAGTAATCTCTTCTTTAACTTCAGAAGCTATGCTGTAAGCCATGAATAAAATTAATAACTACTAAGTGGCCTTACAGTCAAATTCTATTTTTGGTTTCTGGAATCTTTTTTTTTCTGATGAGAAGTCAATTTGCATGAAACTGATTTTATATCTTTGTGCATTTATATGTGTTCATCCATTTATGTCTTCTGAAGTTGAAGAATTGTCTTTTTTTTTTTTAAAAGTGTCATAGCATCGGCCGGGACGCGAACCCGCAACCCGGGCAACTGCCTGTAAGGCAGTCGCGCTGACCTCCCGACCACCAATGCAAGACAAGAATTGTCATTTTTGTCTACTTTTTAAAGAATTTATCAAGAATGTCAATGAATACTTATCAATTTTTAAAAGTATTCAGAAAATATTTTTCTACCCTCCCTTCAGCAAATCAGAAAATATTAGAAGTATTTATTCTTTTTTGACTATACCAAATCAAAATTGGAATTAATTTTTTTTTTTTTAGGCTCAGAGATTTGCTGAAAGTATTAAAAATGCTGTGTGGACTAATCAGTTTGATAACACTGCTAACAAGAGAGCTCATATAGAAACAACAGGACCAGAAATTTGGAAACAGACTAGTAAGGATATTTGATTATGTAAAAGAAAACATTTTATGTATAATAGTCAACATGTAATTGTGTATGTGTATATATACCTGGACATATATATTCATATATAAACTGTAGAAATCATCTTCATTTGTAAAAAAAACTTAATTTTTCCATTTACAAATAATCATCAATATAAAGACAACCATTATTTTTCTTTTGAGTAGAAAAATTTATTCTCACAAAAATTGTTTCAGCCAAACCTCATTGGCTATTTTGTGGAAATGACTATTATTTATTAATTTATCAAATCATTTAGAATAAATCTTACCACTTTATCATCAATTTCTAAATCTATGCATTTTATAATATATATATAAGTATGTGAGGAATGAGGATACTCATCTTTTAAATTGACAGATCAGTTATTAATGACTGCTGAACTATCAATTATTTTATTTAAAGAGAAAATATAGATGCAATTTATTCACTGTACTTTAAACACTTTTTAGCAAAAATCTTTTATTGTACATATATGCACACACAATCTTACATTTCGACTGTGTATGCATATATGTACAATAAAAAGTTTTTTCTAAAAAGTGTTTAAAGTTCAGTGAATAAATTGCATTTATATAAGATATTATAGCAAAATAAAGGAAGAGGTGAATTTGGTAATATTTCTAAAGAAAATATAGATGGTGTATAATTTGCATAAATTTGAATATTTCATATTTAAAGTTTTAATGAAGATCAATTTAATTTGAAATAATAAAATTGTTATTAGATCTAATCAAATTAATTTAAATATTTCATATATGTATATATAACAATGAAATATAATGGTAAGTTTTTCTTGTAATAATCTAGATAAAATTTTAGTTATAATGTAACCAGGTAACAACCAATTAAAACTATAGTGTAAGGTGAAATCATGTAATCTAATAATAGCAATTGTATTATCTGGCCCATGTTAAAATACAAATGGAAATGCTTTTATCTTAATACTCTAACAGATGTAAGAGTTATAAATCAGATATAGATAACTTTATACATGTGAAAATTTTAAGTATAATAATAATTCTGAATTTTCAAAATTAACTCTCCTGCAAAGAGTTATATGTATTTGATATATGTACATGAAAATGTTGAAAAAAGTAATATATTGAGTCCCTAAAAAATAACAATGCTGATGTAACTAAATAGTTTTGTATGTGTTTATTATTTTTTTGAATTAGGTGAATAAAGCAAGATCTCTGAATTTTGGAAACAATTGGAATTGAAAAAGAAATAAAAGCTTATGCTATTTTGAAAATTGTTTTTAAAAGTCCTATTAAATGATGTTTTGAAAAGAAATGGACAAAGTATTAGATTCTGAGCAGCTGTAACAAATTATTTCTGTTGTTTCTGAACCTTAGGGTCCTGTTTGTTTATGGTGACTCTCCTAGATATTTAAATATAATGAACTCTTTCCATTATTTTTCAAAAACCCAAGTAAATGAATGATATGTACACAAAAATAATAGAAGGAAATTTTACTAAAAATTATAGATAAAAAATATGCAAAAACAATTCACATTTTATAATTCAAAATATGTCACACTTACTATTTGCAAAAAGTGTACGCATATATGTTGTAATCATTGGAATGACCACTCAGAAGATGATGAGACACAAGAAGCCTTGCAATCAAGCCCACCAAGTTGGTCACCGAAATCTAAACACCATGTAACCTGAACAATAATGTGGCTGGGTAACTAACAGCAATCTGAGTTTACACGCACAGGCACCATATGAAATGGAATTTGAGAACCCACCCCAGAGTATAAGTTCTTTTGTAGACAATATCATGGTTAAATATAATGATTAAAATACAAGGTTCTTTGTATAATTCAAAATGTTTTTATCTTAAATCTTAGGATATCGTGATCTCAAATATAAGTTCTTTTTACTCTTAATTATCTTATCTTATGTTAATAAGTCAATTATTTTATATAGCGCGATGTTTTTTTATAAACAATAATATTTAAACAGCATTAAATTGTTGCACATGCGCTTTGGATTTTAAATATAAAATGAATGAATACTAACATGTGGTTGAAGTGTTAGTATTCATTCATTTTATATTTAAAATCCAAAGTGCATGTGCAACAGTTTAATGCTGTTTAAATATTATTGCTTATCTTATGTTCTAGAAATATTGTATTTATCTTAAATATAAGTTATTTTGCAAGTTTAAAATATTACATCTTATGTTTTAAAATATTTTAATCTTAAATATGAGTTTCTTTTACAAGCTTAAAATATCTCATCTTACATTTAAAAAAAAAACGTGTTTATCTGAAACATAGGTTCTTTTACAAATTTGGGATATCTTGATCTCGGGATTCAAATTCAGAATAAAATGCACTCAGAACAAAATATTAATCATAATATTTTAACTTCTTAACAATAATTATGATAATTATTATTTAAACTAAATATGGAATATTTGATATTTCTTTTAGTTTATTTTGGAGTCTTAGTATTTTATGAGAATAGAGATGAAATTATATAAGATTAGGTTACTCAAATACTGAAATACATTATAATTGATAACTTGAAAAACATTTAAATATTTTATAATTATTAAAATATAATTATTTTACTTCTAGTGATCATAAAATACAGAAATCGTATATCTTCTAGTGTAAATTTGAATAAGTAAGATCAAAATAATGTAGAAGGCAGTAAGAATATCTTTTATGCTGCCAATTATACAAGTGCATTTGAAATGAAGTAAATAATACAACGTTTATCTTCTATGAATGCAGATAAAATAATTAAGTAATTATTAAACAAACTGAATGTATAAACACTATGTGACCATTGAAATGTACTTTTAAAATAATTATTAATGCAAATTTAATTCAAGTAGATTTCTGATAAATAGATGTGCTTATGCAATGATATTATAATGGTAACAAAACAAAAAGGTATTTAATTGATAATAAAATATTTAATTGCAACATATAATAAACCATATAACTTACGAGAGAGTGCAAGTCTCTCAGCGCTTGTGATTATTAATAGCCAATCAGATCGTAAATACTGGGACAACGATTTAACAAGAAAAGAGTGGTAACCACTCTTAACTTTACTTGTCTGTCTATATATCCAAGCCAGTCCAAAGTACTTATATCTGATTGGCTATTAATAATCACAAGCGCTGAGAGACTTGCACTCTCTCGTAAGTTAATTTCAAATCATCTGCGCTTTGAAAATAAATAATAAACCATATAATAAAAATATTTATTTATAATAATTATTATTTTTTTAAATTTACTATCTATAATTTACAAAGATTAAAAATCATATTTAATTAATTATAAAATATTTATTTGCAACATTTAATAAACCATATAATAGAAATATTTATTTATAATAATTATTATTTCTTTTAATTTACTACCTATAATTTACAAAGATTAATAACTTTAGACTTTGATGTACCTTTCTTAAAACCATTTCTACAATTGTATCATATAAGTATTATTTACTACTCAATAATTCTCCTATTCTCAAAATACAATCTTTATTTCAAAGCCCAGTACTCATAGCATAAAACAATATACCTCTCTGCCTTTGACCAGGCTACTGGATATTATACATTTGTTGTAAACAAAAATAATATTAAAATATCAGTGTGGAGATGTTTAACTAATATTAATACAATAGCAATCAATATTATTATAAAAACACTTATAACATGGACAATACCTATGTTGGGGTGAGGAAATACTTATGCTTGACACTGATAATATACTTTAAATAAAAATTATAGTGGAACTAATAATAAATTGTGGAACTAATAATAAATTGTAAAGCTAAATATGCCTGTAGATATATACCAAAAATATATTCTAATATTGAAATTCTAGATATAGTAAATAAGGGAAATAAACTAGTAAAAATATGATTGAACATCCGATACTATGTGCAGGCAGTGTTGTTGAATGAATGAGCTGCACTCTCTATCATGGAGTGGCTAAATACGCATAAAAATAATATAACATCCACTTAAAATTGCCTTAAATATATTAGTAATAATAAAAGGCATGAAGCTAATAATAATAATAATAAACTTATGAATAATTGTTTATTTTCCACACACATAATTCATTCACTCGATTTAAAATTATATGTTTACCAACAAACCCATTTATTGAGTAATGGTGACAACACTTTAAGGAATAAACTACTTAAAATTCTCACATACATACTGATACTTTATGACACTTTCATTCGTAAAATGCATTTCATAAATTTACGAAAGTCTGTTATACTTCTAAATACAATCATTTATCATTTTAAATACTCATCCGGAAAAATTCTGGAATAATAAAACCAACATATAAAATGAAACCTATTACTGTATATCTCACTGATTCTATTCCTTTAACACTGTTTGTAGCAACATATTTATAATATAATAATTAACAAGAATAATATAATACTATCCTAATTCCAAATATACTAAAAATATATATGTTATTATAATATCCTTTTTTATATGTATAAGATATTAAAAGCTTCTTCTCTTTGTAAAGGTATTATCTCTTTAAGTTCTTTTATTCTTTATTGGAATAATATATAACATACACAATCCTTTATTAAGGTATAGTAGATACATAGAGATGAAAATTCATAATAAAATCTCTTTAAAAAATGTCTGCAAATGAAACTTCACCACTTTAAATAATAGTGGAAAGCTGACAGCAGACAAATTCAAATAGCAAACAGTCCTTGTAAAACACATTTTACTGGCAATTAAAATTGAAGTATTAATGAACGGGAAGATAATTTTGATTATAAATTACCTTTTATATAGTTCTATTATTATCAGTTAACTTTTAGCTAGATTAATTAGAATGATATAAGCTTAATTATATCTTCCTTTAATTTTTATTTTTTAATATCAGTTAACATATTTCAACAACAGACAATATAGAAAAATTATTCAAATCACTAGATAAATAAATGAACTTGAAATGAATAACTAGGTTATTCATTTTAACATAAAACAATTTGAAAACTGTTTTTTCTTTACAATAATTAAAATATTAGTTTTCATAAATTTGTCTTTTATGATAACTTTATAAAACAATTTTAAATAATTGCTAATGGTTCTTTTTTATAGATATAATAATCTTATAGAAATTCATAGTTCTATATCTGAGCTTAGCATATGTCGGTTGATTATTTTAGTGCCAAATAATTAATATTAATGACTAATTAAAAGTTAGTTAAAGTTCAGAATTAAATAATGTTATAATAATGAAACAATATACTTTTCATTATGTGATCTATTCTTTGGTTTCTTTGAGAAACTTAAAATTTGTAGCATCTTTTAGCTTGTTGCTTGAAAGCCAGTTGAATACATACTTGAGGATTAATACTGCATGAAGAACTTCCTGATTATTTACTCAATCATAAAGATGATAAAAAACAATATTTAAACTTTAACATTGACTTAATAAATAACTGTTAAAATAAAAACCAAATAATTTTATTTTAAAATTAAATTTTTAACCTTGAAGTCTGAAGTTTTAAATTGAAGAACCAAGTTGAAGTGCTTGTCAAATTTTTAGAATATTTATTTTTATACTAGTGTGTGTTTTTTTTTACACATGCATGCAACAGATTTTTATCTGCATTTCCTGTAGCTGAAAACCAATCAATTTACAGATATTTAAATTAATAGCTATATGATTAACTTTTATTGATCTGATCTTGAATTCTCTGTACTTTAAATTCAGATAAATAAGTTGTGTGATGTCTAGCCGATAAATGAACTTATTAATTAACAATTTTTATCAACTTCAAATATTTATCAAATCAATTATTTAATAAAATTATTAATTAATTTCCCAATTAAACATTTATTTATTAATATACCTCTTGTTCACTCTTTCTCTTGCATTATTTAAAAGCTTATATTTTTTTAATAATTTTAAAATTGATTGACTGTACCCAATTTTTAAAATACACTTATTTTTAATAACTTTTTTTAAAACTTTTAACATTTCACATGCATACTCCATATACTTACATGCACACATGTGCATTAATATAATCATTTTTTATTAAAATGAAAATAAATTAGCTATTGACTGACATTTAAAATCAGTTAAAAGTTAGAGCTAATCTCAGTCAGTTATACTTAATATTTTAACAATTTAATTTTAAATACTTAATATTTTAACATTTTAATTTTAAATACTATCATACAAATTGATATTTAATAAATCATAATTATTACTTTAACATCATTTATTTTAAAAATCAACAAATAAAAATCCTGAGGGAAAATTAACTAACCATTTCAGACAGCATAGAAAAACTTTTCCTATTAGATCTACTTAAAACCTATTAAGCTCTAGATTAATTTTCTTTAGTTTAAATATTAATTTTATTTTTTCAAGTAAATATTAAGCAATCTAATTATTAAGTAATTAGGCTAACTGAATTACTTTAACTCATACTATTGAACCATCTAATTTAAGATATTTATTATGATAACACAGATAATGGAAATTTACTTATTATAATTTTACATATTAAAAAAAAAAATGTAATGCTTTAAAACATATATTTAATCCAAAGGGTTAAATGTATGGTTACATTTTACTCCATGCTCGCAGTAAAAAAAAATATATTTTTTTTTAAATTTTAATTAGCAATTCCATTCTTCTTATTTATTTCATCTTTTTTATTAGCCAATTCTAGTGATATTTATTCTGACATTATTACACAAAATAACAAATTTTAATATTGAAAAACAGCAAAGAAAAATTTTAGCTCACATCCATTGATGGGATGGGCTTTAAGCTGTGTGCATTAAATGTATACTATTTTAATCTTACTTTACTTTTTTTTTTTTAAGTATAGTGATAACTGCACTAGTTAATGGCTTATGCATATCATCATCAGACTGTTTATAAAGATTCTTAGGATGATCACTAATGTGCCTATAGTAAGGAACTGGTCTTCAGACACTATGACCTCTACTCCTAGGGATTGCCCTATTGTTTGAATTACCTAATGGTAAAAAATTAATGTTAGCAACTGGATATTGATTTCGATTTTTAGTATTCTTATGTCTAGCATCTATGTTATTTTCAGTTGCCTCTGGAGTTAGGATTCTGGCCACCTCCTCAATGTAGTGTACCTGTCAACAGCAATTAAGATCTGGTCAACATGGTGAGGCAAATTGTGCTGAACATTCCTTACAATTTGATGTTCTGACAAAGGAAAAGCTATTAAAACAGGCAAAACTCTCCATACAGTATTGCCACTCAGTGCAAGCCAGAGTAATCAATGGTACTATGCCCAGTAAATTTTAGGATTGCTTTGTCAACTGCAAAATTTCTGTATATTTGATAATCAGTTCTAAAATTTACAATATACTGCTCTATAATACCTTAATTTTATATATATAGACATTACTTGTTATATAAACACAAACCTGCAATTGCAAACCTAAAGACAGTAATATATAAGCATAGTAATAAATATAATAAAATAAACATAGTATAAATTATTAAATCTTTTGAGAATCATTATGTCTAGAAAATAATATTGCCTAAACGTAGCTCAGCGACCCAAAATTAAATAAACTATGACCTATTCATCGCCACCACCCCAGAAGTCATCACACAAATCAAAGTCAAATTGGAAATCAGCACAGTGCTAGTTGTGAATGTTACAACTGAAGCACTTCAACAAGTTAAATATCTGGAGGTTAACATACAAAGAGAAAATGACCATGCCATTATAGCATGGCCATCAAACCATTGGAGATCAGGTGCCATATACACCCCCAATCTAATGCATCTACAAAACATAAATTATCTGGCTTATCATCTTTTTTGCACAGAAACAAGCTGTTATGTAGAGTTGAGGCAGACACCAAAGCGAAATTAACAAAATACAGAGATGATTTGCTGAATTTAGGATTCAGGCAATCCACCATTGATAAAAGACAGTTTAACACCCACATCAAACAAGATAAACCTAGATAGTTGCTACCATATATCTCCAATTTACATAGTAAATTACATTCTATCCTCAATAACAGATATAATCTTTTCTTCCACCCCCCCCTCAAACTCCAACAACTTAACAACATTAAAGATCAAACCTGCTTTTACAGACCCCTCCCCCGCATACAGTATACAATATTGCTTGCTCCAACAATAACTGTAAAGGCTCAGACTATGGGGAAAGCAGAATATCTTTGTCCACTCGATTGGCACAACACAAATACTCATACAATCGAACTCTCAATCAATCCTCCACCTATTCGGTTTTCTTTCTGCACCAGAACACAAGCCCCCATGAGTGTATTTTTGATAACCCCACAATCACGTGCAAAGAGAGACCTGACCTCAATTGGATAAACCCCACAGTCATGTGCAAAGAGAGACATGACCTCAAAAGAAAAGTCAAGAAAGCCTTCATCTCCAAAGGCAAAGACACCATAAACAGGAAAGACACATGCTATGCTTTATCGAGGAAATGGAATGTCTGGCATATTCAGCATAAAGTTGCATATCATTAACCTTATTAGCAGTCAAGCTATGATTGTGAAGGCTAGACCCTTTGAGTGCTAAGCTTGTTCGTTCATATTCATTTATTTAGTAAGAATATAAAGTTTTGAGGACAATTGCGCTACATACCCAAGCCAACTAGAATATATATATATATATTTCTACAAAATAAAATAAAAATTATTTGACTTAATCTCAGTATTATGTGTATGGAGTAACAAGTTGCTGATATGCAGATATTAAAAACCAGCTTGTCGATCTGCATATTGCAACAAAGAATTCTTTTCTTAAAAAGATGCAGTCAATTTTAAGTATTTCCTAGATTTTGTAGCTTCAATCTTAACCACGCAGTGCACAACTACAATAACATTTATTGTCACGAGAAAATCTCTTTTAGACCTCGTTATCAGAGATTGACAGAAAGTGTTAAAGAAGCAAGGCAAAAGGAGCCACAGAATGTTGGCATGTTTTCCCACCACACCACTCATCAATCAATGTGAAAAGCTGAGAAGGAAGTTGGCATTCAAATATAACAAGAAGTTCGCATTTCTTGCATATAAACAAGGAATAACCATTCCTGAGGTCAATATGCAGTCTTTCATGAATCTAACACACACAGCACCACCTAATGAAGTAAAGGATGTGCTAGCAAAGGGCTCCAGATTTGTCGTAGGAACATGGAGATGACCGGACATGGAATTAATAGCAGACATAGAGGCTGGTCTCATCCAAGAACCTCAAAAAGATGAGTATATACCACAAAACAATGAAGCAATGAGACACACACTGATACAATCACATACCAAACATTGGGATGTAAAAATAGCACAAATCAATGAAGCAATGAGACACACACCGATACAATCACATACCAAACATTGGGATATAAAAATAAAAAGAACCAAACAATTCCAAGAGTCTGAAAGAATTACATGTATGCATGAGAACAAGGGCAACAGATTCTTGTTAATGCACCCACAAGAATATATATAGATAAGATCAACCTACAGATTAATAAATTATATTTTCATAAAGTTGATCATTTTAGCATTGCCAACAACAGAGAAAAATTCATCACATCCGTTCTCAAAAAACATTGCAATAAAGCTTTCAGTCTATAATCATTATCATCAGTACCACTCAGGATTTTTGAAAGTGCCAAAACACAAAGACAACACACCAGTCTGATTAATGGTGGACTTCAGCCGAACACATTACCCAAAGACAGCCAGATGAATAAACAACAAACTCATCCAGACATTGAGCTTCGGATCATACAGCATCAAATCATCCGCAAAATTTATATCCACTATCAAAGATTTACAACTGATTCCAAATATCAAATTGGCTACCATGGATGTCACTGAACTATATGGCTCCGTCAATAGAGACAAATCAATTCAAATTGTCAGAGATGAACTTTTGGCACAAAAAACGGGCTGACCAACCTCAAGTAGACTTCATTCATGAGTTTCTATGCTGTTTGAACAACAACATTGTGGCATTTTTTAAAAATCAGTGGTTCTCCATGAAGCAAAGCTGACCCATAGATTTACCACTAAGCGGCTTAATCACCAGTATCTTCCTTAACTACTATGAGAAGAAGTTCATACATGCTTGAAACCCTGGATGCTTTTAATATACACCAGATATGTGGACAACCTATTCATTGCTGCCACCCCAGAGATCATAACACAAATCAAAGTCGAATTGGAAACTAGCACAGCGCTAGTTTTAAGTTAAATATCTAGATGTTAACATACAAAGAGAAAGTGACCATTGCCATTACAGCATGGCCATCAAACCTTTAGAGATCAGGTGCCACATAGATCCCCAGTCTAATGCATCAGCAGAACATAAATTATCTAGCTTCTCATCTTTTTTGCACAGAAACAAGCTGTTATGTAGAATTGAGGCAGACAACAAAGTGAATTTAACAAAATACAGAGAAGATTTTACTGAATTTAGGATTCAGGCAATCCACCATCAATAAAAGAATCTGACACTTACAGTTTAATACCCATATTAAACAAGATAAACCTAGATTGTTGCTGCCATACATCTCCAATTTACATAGTAAATTACATTCTATCCTTTATAACAGATATAAGCTTTGCATCCGCACCCCACCCCCCAAACTCCAACACTTAATCAACAACACTAAAGATCAAATTTCACTTTTACAGACCCCCCCATATAGTATACAGTTTAATACCCATATTAAACAAGATAAACCTAGATTGTTGCTGCCATACATCTCCAATTTACATAGTAAATTACATTCTATCCTCTATAACAGATATAAGCTTTGCATCTGCACCCCACCCCCCAAACTCCAATACTTAATCAACAACACTAAAGATCAAATTTCACTTTTACAGACCCCCCATATAGTAACAATATTGCTTGCTCCAACAATAACTGTAAAGGCTCGCACTATGGGGAAAGCAAAGCATCTTTGTCCACGCAATTGGCACAACACAAATACTCATACAATAGAGCTCTCAATCAACCCTCCACCTATTCAGTTTTCTTTCAGTACCAGAACACAAGCCACCATGAGTGTATTCCGGATAACCCCACAATCATGTGCAAAGAGAGACATGGCCTCAAAAGAAAAGTCAAGGAAGCCTTTTTCATCTCCAGAGACAAAGTCACCATAAACAGGAAGGACACATGCTATGCTTTATTGAGGAAATGGAATGTTTAGCATATTCAGCATAAAGTTGCATGTTTTTAACCTTATTAGCAGTCAAGCTATGATTATGAAGGCTGGACCCTTCAAAAGCGCTAAGCTCGTTCGTTATTTATTTATTTGGTAACAACAGTTTTGAGGACAATTGCACTACACACGCAAACCAACTAGAATAAACTACTTTTGTTGTATTTGAATACAAATGTTTAAATTTATATACGTATAATAAAGAGCATAAATGATATATAATTTATATACTACACAGACACCAATACAAACACAAACATAACATTTATCAAATAATTTTTAAAAATATACTATTCAAATAATTGAAGACTGGTAATTAATTTATTGAATGCACAGAAAGCATATATAAATACTTTAATCAGGCTTTAATCTGTATTCAATGTGCTTTAAAATTCATAATAATCAAACATACTTTGCTGATAGAGGGACCTTCCAAACCACGACACAAGATAGTGGCTTTTATAAAGATGAGTGGCTGTCTTATCTTTAACCTAAATTTCCACTTATATAGGCGAATCTGAAGCATCTTGATTTGGAAGCGTGAAATAGTCCTCGTCCCCCCTCTGTTTAAATCCACTATTTCCTTTACAAATTAACTTACGGGAAATCTTGCGATTTATAGCGAGTTAATGTTATGATCTTAATGTTGGAAATTCTATAAACTATTGAAGAGTAATAATTAATTTATTCAAATAATTAAAAAATAAAAATTTTTAATACATACAACCCAATATTCTGATTACATTTTGAAGTCCTTGAAATGTGAATTATTGCCGTATTTTTAATCCATTATAATACACTCTTTGACCGTTTAAAAATTTCTGCCTTTATCTTCTCCTTGAAAATGAGTAAACTGAGGAAAAAATAAAAAATTAAATGAACCTATCCATAAAAATATTCATAAACAATCCAATTTTTTTCGAATTTTAATGTAATGAACATCATTAAAAAGAAAATTGAAAAATGCAATGAATGCTGGGATTTCTGTTCATGTCATGCTTGTAGTTTTCACATAATTTTAAAAAGAACAAAATTTCAATGAAGGGTCACCACGGCGCTCCATTGCCGCTGTAAATGCTCAGAATGTTAAGAGCCAGTTGAATATATACTTGAGGATTAATACTGCGTGAATCATGAAGTTGATAAAAAAACATTTAAACTTTAACATTAACTTAAAATAAAACCAAATCATTTTATTTTAAGCTTGAAATCTGAAGTTTTAAATTGAAGAACCAAGTCAAAGTGCTTATTTGAAGCGCTTAATCAGATTTTTAGAATATCTATTTTTATACAAGTGTGTGTTCCTTCTTCACACATGCATGTGCCAGATTTTTATCTGAATTTCCTGTTGCCAAACCAATCAATTTATAGATATTTAAATTAATAGCTGTATTATTAATTTTTAATTGACCTGACCTTAAACTCTGTCTTTTAAATTCAATCAATTCAGTTATGTGATGTCTAGACGATAAATGAACTTTTTAATTAACAATTTTTATCAATTCCAAATAATTATCAAATCAATTATTTAATAAAATTATTAACTAATTTTCCAATTAAACATTTATTTTTTAATATCTCTCTTTCATTCTTTCTCTTGCATTATTTAAAAACTTATATTTTTTTAATAATTTTAAAATTGATTAACTGTACCCAATTTTTAAAATACACTTATTTTTAATAATTTTTTTTTTAACTTTCAACATTTCACATGCATACTGCACACATATACACATTAATATAACCATTTTTTATTACAATGAAAATAAATTAGCTATTGAGTGACAGTTAAAATCAATTAAAAATTATTCTTATTATTTTAAAATTTTAAGTTTAAATACTGTCATATAAATTGATATTTAATAAATCATAATTATTACTTTAACATTATTTATTTTAAAAATCAACAACTGAAAATTCTTACAAAGTTAACTAATCATTTCAGACAGCATAGAAAAACTTTACCCATTACAACTATTTAAAACATATTGAGCTCTAGATTAAATTTTCTTTAGTTTAAATATTAATTTAGTTTTTTCAAGTAAATATTAAATAATCTAAGGCTAACAGAATTACTTTAACTCATGTTATTGAAACATGTAATTTAAGATTTTTATTATGATAGCAAAGATAAAGAAATTTATTTATTATATTCTTATATAATAAAAAAAAAATTTTTACTTCTTTAAAACATATATTTAACCCAAAGTGTAAAATATATGGCTACAATATATATAATTTTAATGTCACAGTATTTACTTAAGTTTAAAATATCAAAATTAATATTAATTATACTGATTAGTTACAAGTTCTGTATTTTTTTATATTAAACTTGTTTTTATTTTATTTTTGGGGTGTATTTATAGTATGGACTAAATTTAATGTACAGGTAGCTAATTGAGGATAGAGAGAGGGATTAAGATAATTAAAGTATTACCTTTAATGGGGGATTAATAGAATGGTTGTGGGAGGCACAGTTTTTGACAGTAACCTTTAAAATTTTAAAATAAAAGAAACTTGTAAAGAATTTTTCTAGAAGCAAAATTGTAAATCTGTTTCTGAAAAATTATAAAAAAATTTGTCTATCATTTAATTTATTGCATATGATTTAGATCACTGAAGCCTTGTATTTACCAATAATATGCATTTTATTATTATCTGTAACATTTAAAGATGTGGTATGGTTGATGGAGAGAAGATCCTTTCATAGTGATCTTCTAAATCTTGGGTATTGTTATAGTTTACAATTCAAAAATTGGTTATTATAAAACATATGATGTTTATTTCATAGTAAGTTTATTATAAATATGCTTCTGTGATTTGAGTCATATATTGTAATTTTCATTTTTTCGATATGATTTTTAAAATACAATTGATTAAATTTCAATTTAACCTTTCATGGGATATGATGTTATCTGATCAAAGACTAGTTATTGTTTTTGATATGAATATTGCTTTTGTGTTCTCTCTGTCATGTTTTTTTTTTTTTACTTTACTGTTTTCAGTAATTTAGGTAGATGTAGCATATTGTTTCCATTATTTAATTACACACATAGAAATTAATGGTTTTAATCTTTTTCTTGTTTTTATTTTTATGTGCAAATATTGTATGAGTATATAAAATATGCAAATATTTTGGTATTGAGAAAACACCATTAAAGATAAGAATTATTCATTGTTGTTTTAAATGATTATATAATCCATTAATAATGGGCTATAATAGTTTTACTCAGCAAATGGTTGAAAAATCTTAATTTGCTTCTTTGACAATCATTGTTATTATCAGCCACTCACAAACAAACATATCCATGTCACCTACAAAAGAAATAAAAACAAAGAGAAAAAGAAAAGAATAGAGGGTTAGAAGGCAAAGAAAGAAAAAAAAGATCTGAATCAGAATTGTCATGCTTGTAATTAATAGCTGGAAATGTGATTGCACAATCATATACTATTGTATTCTCATTTGTTGTAGGTAGTGCAGAGAGATGTCTGAATAACTACCCCTGTATTATTCAAGTGACTAAAGACTGTAAAGTAAAAGAAAATAGAAAGAATAATGAGAGAAAGAATAACAAGGATTAATTCATTCATAAATGATATCAATCATTTGTGAATCAAGTTTAAAAAAATAAAAGGCAAAGACAATTTTAAGAGCATTTTAAATGTTTTCTACATTAATTTTAAATAATTAAATTTAATTTGTAATAACTTTAATACTTTAAAAATGAAATGCATCTCAATCAAGATGCTTATAAAAAATAAAGTCAAAAACTTCATATAAATATATCGGAGAGACTTTCTTTTCAAAAAAATTTATTGATATACATTATATAAACTACATAAATAAAATATAAATATCCAACGTTTCGTCCATTTTTCAATAATAATATGGACTTTATCAAGGTTCTATAAAACAGAGAAAAAACAACATTAAAGATGATAAAGTCCATATTATTATTGAAAAATGGACGAAACATTGGATATTTATATTTTATTTATGTAGTTTATATAATGTATATCAATAAAATTTTTTGAAAAGAAAGTCTCTCCGATATATTTATATGAAGTTTTTGACTTTATAAATTTGATAATACATTTGAAAAGATAGAAAAAGAAGAAGAAGAAGTTTATATTGTTATAAAAAATAGTGCTACTGTATGGAATGAGTAGTGGAGCACAAAATCAGTAATTTGCCTGGAAAAACACATGATCAATAAGAACTTGCTCATTTTTGTTAATTTACCCCCGAATATTGAGCTTTATAATATGTGATAAGATTGCTATTTATTACAAATATTCTTGAAGAACATTAATATATTTACAATATTATTTATTAGAATTAATTTCAGTGTGCATTAAAATGATTTTAATATTGTTTCTGCCTTAACATGAATATTATCAATTTAAATACTTGTAAATTATGATCATGTGAAGTAACAACTTTTTCATTTTAAAAATAAAATTTGCTTTATTGAAAAAATAGATACTGCTACTAGAATAATATAAGAAATAGGATTTTAGACTAGCATCATGAACCAGTGGTTTACTTGATTAAAAGTGGTTGAGAATTGTGGTTATTCTTTTATCATATCACAATTATTAGTATTATTATAATTTATATAAAGTTTAAAAATATATGAGATAGTTAATGTATTTCCATTGTTTATTAGAAATATATTTGAAGGGCATTGATATATATTGAAACAAGCATGCTTGTTTCACATGGATACATATTTTTAAAAAAAAACTATTTTTCCCTCACATCTTAAAAAAACAGCGAACGTATGAAAAAGTCTATCTGATATTTTTTTTTTTAGAAAAATTTGAAAAAAGTTTGATCTATAACTTCTAACACTGAAATGATGTGTATATTTTCAAATGATCCTTCCTCCCCCATTTAGAAAATGAGTCAGTAGGCAAATTAGGCACGTCGTCGGAAAAAAAGAATTTTTTTTTTCTCTTGTCTTACACAGAGAGGCAGAACATATTAAATGTTTTTTTAAAAAAAATGTATTACTTAATTCTTTTGACACATTAAAATATAGCTTTAACAAAACGTGAAAATGGAAAAAGAAAGCTTTGCTAGAGGAATTATAATGATAATGGGGTAAATTAGCGGCTTCACTCTCTCCATGCTGTGCCATGATTTTCCCAAGATAATGCTAAATAGATGAAATGGCCCGCCCTCTTTTTGAGTAAACTAGACTGCAAAACTGGAAGGTAATTATATTATAAAATATTTAAACATCTTTATCATATGTTATAAAGTGAAGTTATGAAACGGTTGCATAAATTTTGTTTTATAAAATATTAAGACATCTTTATCATACGTTATAAAGTGAAGTTATGAAATAATTACATAGAATTTGTTTTATAAAATATTAGAACATCTTTATCATACGTTATAAAGTGAAGTTATGAAATAATTACATAGAATTTGTTTTATAAAATATTAAAACATCTTTATCATACGTTATAAAGTGAAGTTATGAAATAATTACATAGAATTTGTTTTATAAAATATTAGAACATGTTTATCATACGTTATAAAGTGAAGTTATGAAATAGCTATACGCAAGTTTATTTATAAAAATATTTGAACGTATTTACTATATGGATTAGAAATGCTTCAATTGCATATTACTTCTATCTGGGTGTATGAATATACCTTTATATTTGACTAAATTATAAATGCTTCAATTACCAAATGATAAATGCTCCACAAACCAAGAATTGCTGAGTTTAAATATCTACCAATCAGTAATAATTCATAAAATAATGAAATGCTGTATAAATCATAAATGCTTGACTGCTTCTAAGCTTCTTCTCATAAATGAATTCAAAATGAACTATTGTTGAATTAGAATATTTCCAAGCTTCTTTTCATAAAGGAATTCAAAATGAACTATTGTTGAATTAGAATGTTTCCAAGCTTCTTCTCATAAATGAATTCAAAATGAATTATTGTTGAATTAGAATATTTCCAAGCTTCTTCTCATAAAGGAATTCAAAATGAACTATTGTTGAATTAGAATATTTCCAAGCTTCTTCTCATAAATGAATTCAAAATGAACTATTGTTGAATTAGAATATTTCCAAGCTTCTTCTCATAAAGGAATTCAAAATGAACTATTGTTGAATTAGAATATTTCCAAGCTTCTTCTCATAAAGGAATTCAAAATGAACTATTGTTGAATTAGAATATTTCCAAGCTTCTTCTCATAAAGGAATTCAAAAATGAACTATTGTTGAATTAGAATATTTCCAAGCTTCTTCTCATAAAGGAATTCAAAAATGAACTATTGTTGAATTAGAATATTTCCAAGCTTCTTCTCATAAATGAATTCAAAATGAACTATTGTTGAATTAGAATATTTCCAAGCTTCTTCTCATAAAGGAATTCAAAAATGAACTATTGTTGAATTAGAATATTTCCAAGCTTCTTCTCATAAAGTAATTCAAAAATGAACTATTGTTGAATTAGAATATTTCCAAGCTTCTTCTCATAAAGGAATTCAAAATGAACTATTGTTGAATTAGACTGTTTCCAAACTTCTTCTCATAAATGAATTTGTAAATGAACTATTGATAAAAAAAAGAACTGCTTCTAACTCTTTCATAAGTAAAATGAAAATGAGTTATCATGTGGATAGAAATGAACTTCGTTAGAAATTGCAAATTAATTGTTATTTAATAAAAATTTTTGTTACTAAAAATTAAATTGGTTATCCAGTTGTCCAATTCTGTTTTGTTTTATTGCATCACTCATCAGTTATAGCACTTGTTCATGAGAATCTCATGCCTTCTGAGCTACGTCTGGCATAACTAGACCTAGGCAAGTCAGGTTGTAGTGAGACGGAACTCTAATGGCGCTGTTTGGAAAACCAAACATAGAAATGTTTAGATGCTTCCAGTCTCTATGGTACTACATCCTCTGATGAGCAGGAAATATTGTTGTAGGGGGCGTTTACATCTGCATTGGGAATGCCAATTGATAGTTCCTTCCTGCAGCATGCTCATCAGAAAATTGTTACAACTGATGTAATAAAAGGGTTGTATGGGGGTCCGGTTACATTTGGCGTCCAAATGTGAGGCTTTACCTGGCTAACCTACCTATAGGCTCCGGTTACATTTGGCGCCTTACTGTGAGGCCTTATCTGGCATAGGCCGGTTAATTTGCCGCCCTACTGTGAGGTCCGATCTAGCTAGCCTACTCATAGGCATAAGCAGATCACGATTCTGTGATATGAACAGTGCATATGATGCAGTGATGTGATTTGTTCAGGAAGGGTGGAAAAATAAAAGTTTAAAAGAAAAACACAAAAATGAATGGCATAGAGAATAAAACAGGCATTTTAAAGAAGATGGAGTAAAGTCATGGTGTGGATGGAGAGAGAAGCTTATTAAAGTTGAAATAAAAAAAATACCACTAAACTAGAATAAAATATTGATGAAAACCAGATCAAAAACAAAAAAAAATGATGAATACAGAAAGCATAGAGGATCCTCCTGAGAAAGAAGATAAACAAGAAGCTAAAGCAGATGAGGAATCAGAGAAAACAGGGGAGACATCTACATTAGCCCAGTTATTGGAAATTATAAAAGCAGACCAAAAGAAAAGAGACAAACAAAGAGAAGAAGATATCAAACAGAGAGAAGAAGATAACCAAAAAAGAGACAAACAAAGAGAAGAAGATAACCAAAAAAGAGATAAACAAAGAGAAGAAGATAACCAAAAAAGAGACAAACAAAGAGAAGAAGATAACCAAAAAAGAGATAAACAAAGAGAAGAAGATATCAAACAGAGAGAAGAAGATAACAAGCAAGCAATAGAAGTAAACCAAAGAATAGAAAAACAAATTATGGAAGCAGTGGAAAATCAGAATGAAAAGTTCAACCAGTTGATAAAGGAAATAATTCAGTCTAAAAAATTGGATGAGGAGGAAACTTTGGAATTTCCAACCAAAGATATTTTAAAGGAATCACAAATTGAATATCCTAGTACTGATGAAGCAAAATTTGAGATTGTTAAAAAGGAAGAAATTGAAATTACAAAGGGTGATCTTGAAATTGTCAGTCTACCTTCAGGAAAACTTCTGATTGTGGAATATACCTCTAAAATTGAAAAGAAAGAAGCAGTATATACAGAAGCTGAAACTGAAATATCAAACACAGCAAAAGAGTTTCAAATGGATGAAAATAAATCTAATAAAGCAAAATTAAAATCTTCTGATCTTCAAGAAGATGAAAAACATGAAAATGAACATAATCAAAAACTTAATTCTCATATAACTAAGGAACTGTCCAATATAGAAGAAAATGTTTCAGAAAAATTGTCTGATATATGCTATGAAATAGTAACAGAGATAGAGAAAGAAACCATAAATTGGAAAGAAAAGTGTGTTAGTCCTCAGCCATATATAAAAATTATAAACAAAAGCTTAATAAACTCAAATCAAAAATTGAGTACAGAAAAAAAATATATAAAGACAGTTATTAAAAATATAGTTGCTTACGCAGGAAAAGACACCAAAAAGGAATCTGAAAACTCGGGATTTATCAGTGTGAAAGAAATTAAGCAACAAGAAACCTTTACAAATACCAAAAAAATAATTACTATGGCAGAAGAACCATTTAAAAAGAAACTTTTATATAAAAATGAAGTACCACCATGGAAGAGGAACAGGAGAAAATCCACAGATGGTGTTCATGGTCCATATCGGACGCGTATAATTAGAAGATCAAACAGTAACAAGGATCTCTAAAGAAAATACAGAAGTGAAGAAGCAAGACACCACAGTAATGTTAAACATGATAAATTTTCAACAAAAAGATGATCCAGAAGTATGTCACCTCATAATACAAAAGAGGACTATAGGAGAACTGATCATGATCCTCAGTCTCCCAAACCAGGTTGCAGTTATAATTCAGAATAAAATAGAGATAGCTGATGGAAAAAGTTTGTGAGTGTGATGTAGTGATGCATGAACTTGTGTTTTTCATGTTGAGATGGTGGATGATTGAGCGGAGCTGCTTGGATGCATTGTGTTATGATGCTCCGAAGTATATGCTCGGCACTATCCAGACCTGGATGTTGTGCTCCAAGAGTAGTCCAGCAGTGCGTATATATAGGTCTCATGTATAGGCCTTGGTCTCATGAATAGGCCAAATGATAGCCCCTAAGACTCACAGAAGCTGAGCAGGGTTGGCTGAGTGCCAAATTGTTTTTTTTTCTCTGCCTCCTGCTCTTGGTTGGATGATGCTTCTAGGTACAAGAGAGGTAGTGCTTAAAAATGAGATATTTTCTCGTGACATCATGGGGCAGTGTGTACTGGTAGTTTGTGCTTGGCCATCTATTTGTTCCGGCATTGGAGGCTATAGTTCATGTATTCACTTTTCCAGCTCATCTTACCCATTCATCAGCACATCTAAAACCAAGCAGTACTGAGAAATGATGTGTATAGTATATATGG
The DNA here is from genome assembly GCA_028023455.1 of Epiperipatus broadwayi. Lineage (NCBI taxonomy): Eukaryota > Metazoa > Onychophora > Udeonychophora > Euonychophora > Peripatidae > Epiperipatus > Epiperipatus broadwayi. The sequence goes on along the minus strand of JAQFVV010012490.1, from coordinate 3,878,460 downwards.
AATGAAATCGTACTTCCAGGCGATTTCATCCCAAAATTTGGTGGGGGGTAATGAAACAAGCATGCTTGTTTCACATGGATACATATTTTAAAAAAAAACTATTTTTCCCTCACATCTTAAAAAAACAGCGAACGTATGAAAAAGTCTATCTGATATTTTTTTTTTTAGAAAAATTTGATCTATAACTTCTAACACTGAAATGATGTGTATATTTTCAAATGATCCTTCCTCCCCCATTTAGAAAATGAGTCAGTAGGCAAATTAGGCACGTCGTCGGAAAAAAAGAATTTTTTTTTCTCTTGTCTTACACAGAGAGGCAGAACATATTAAATGTTTTTTTTAAAAAAATGTATTACTTAATTCTTTTGACACATTAAAATATAGCTTTAACAAAACGTGAAAATGGAAAAAGAAAGCTTTGCTAGAGGAATTATAATGATAATGGGGTAAATTAGCGGCTTCACTCTCTCCATGCTGTGCCATGATTTTCCCAAGATAATGCTAAATAGATGAAATGGCCCGCCCTCTTTTTGAGTAAACTAGACTGCAAAACTGGAAGGTAATTATATTATAAAATATTTAAACATCTTTATCATATGTTATAAAGTGAAGTTATGAAACGGTTGCATAAATTTTGTTTTATAAAATATTAAGACATCTTTATCATACGTTATAAAGTGAAGTTATGAAATAATTACATAGAATTTGTTTTACAAAATATTAGAACATCTTTATCATACGTTATAAAGTGAAGTTATGAAATAATTACATAGAATTTGTTTTATAAAATATTAAGACATCTTTATCATACGTTATAAAGTGAAGTTATGAAATAATTACATAGAATTTGTTTTATAAAATATTAGAACATGTTTATCATACGTTATAAAGTGAAGTTATGAAATAGCTATACGCAAGTTTATTTATAAAAATATTTGAACGTATTTACTATATGGATTAGAAATGCTTCAATTGCATATTACTTCTATCTGGGTAATGTAACAGAGTTTATGTGTATGAATATACCTTTATATTTGACTAAATTATAAATGCTTCAATTACCAAATGATAAATGCTCCACAAACCAAGAATTGCTGAGTTTAAATGTCTACCAATCAGTAATAATTCATAAAATAATGAAATGCTGTATAAATCATAAATGCTTGACTGCTTCTAGGCTTCTTCTCATAAATGAATTCAAAATGAACTATTGTTGAATTAGAATATTTCCAAGCTTCTTCTCATAAAGGAATTCAAAATGAACTATTGTTGAATTAGAATGTTTCCAAGCTTCTTCTCATAAATGAATTCAAAATGAACTATTGTTGAATTAGAATATTTCCAAGCTTCTTCTCATAAAGGAATTCAAAAATGAACTATTGTTGAATTAGAATGTTTCCAAGCTTCTTCTCATAAAGGAATTCAAAATGAACTATTGTTGAATTAGAATGTTTCCAAGCTTCTTCTCATAAAGGAATTCAAAATGAACTATTGTTGAATTAGAATATTTCCAAGCTTCTTCTCATAAATGAATTCAAAATGAACTATTGTTGAATTAGAATATTTCCAAGCTTCTTCTCATAAAGGAATTCAAAAATGAACTATTGTTGAATTAGAATGTTTCCAAGCTTCTTCTCATAAATGAATTCAAAATGAACTATTGTTGAATTAGAATATTTCCAAGCTTCTTCTCATAAATGAATTCAAAATGAACTATTGTTGAATTAGAATATTTCCAAGCTTCTTCTCATAAAGGAATTCAAAAATGAACTATTGTTGAATTAGACTGTTTCCAAACTTCTTCTCATAAATGAATTTGTAAATGAACTATTGATAAAAAAAAGAACTGCTTCTAACTCTTTCATAAGTAAAATGAAAATGAGTTATCATGTGGATAGAAATGAACTTCGTTAGAAATTGCAAATTAATTGTTATTTAATAAAATTTTTTGTTACTAAAAATTAAATTGGTTATCCAGTTGTCCAATTCTGTTTTGTTTTATTGCATCACTCATCAGTTATAGCACTTGTTCATGAGAATCTCATGCCTTCTGAGCTACGTCTGGCATAACTAGACCTAGGCAAGTCAGGTTGTAGTGAGACGGAACTCTAATGGCGCTGTTTGGAAAACCAAACATAGAAATGTTTAGATGCTTCCAGTCTCTATGGTACTACATCCTCTGATGAGCAGGAAATATTGTTGTAGGGGGCGTTTACATCTGCATTGGGAATGCCAATTGATAGTTCCTTCCTGCAGCATGCTCATCAGAAAATTGTTACAACTGATGTAATAAAAGGGTTGTATGGGGGTCCGGTTACAATATATATATATATAGTTATTAATCGACTGATAATACAAGCTTCTTGATCCTTTAATCTCTACTGCTGTGTCTTACCCATATATTATTAAATCAAATTTTATGTTATTTAATTTTTTTTTTTAATTGTTGTAAAAACAATTATAAACCTGTTTGTTTTTTTTAATTTTTAGATGGTAAAGTTAATGCTGTGGTATTTGGAACAGGAACTGGAGGAACACTAGCCGGTACTTAGTTTTATCTTTCAAATAATATATTTTAAGTGTATTATCAGATATTATCATGCTTAGCAAGTTCTGCTTAACAAATACAATTTTTCAAACATTTTCATTTACTTATTTATTTTTTTCTGAGTTATTTAAACTATTTAATTCCCAAATCATTTTCTCGCTTTTACTTTATCAATGAGAATTTAAAATCGAAAGCTGAAGTCAGTGCAGTTATATATTTGATAATTACTTTTAATTCCTTTTTTATTATCAAGTTTTTCCTATGAAATTTTAAAAACCCTAAGATTTTAAATTTCATTAACCTGCTTGTATAATTGTGTTATATCTCACACTAAGTCAGTAACTACACATTTTAGTAACATTATTAACATAGCATCACTCAAAGCTAATATTATTAACAAAAGTATATGATGTAATGTAAAATAGTTTCTTCTTAAACGAAATCAGAATTTTTCTGCATAGGTTATATGTCCAGGAACTTGTAAATCACAATAAACATTCCTTCCTTCCAAAACCTTACATACCATAATAAATTCTTTTATTTTTTTATTATCTATTTATTTTTCTAGTCCTGATTTATTTTGTTTTTCTCCCACTATCCTATTTTAATAAAAGTCATTTTGTTGATTTCACTATCTTGTCCTCCAATTTTGTCACAAAGATCTAATCAAAATAAATTATAAAATCTCTACCTCTTTCTTATCTTTAAATTTCTATCTTTTTGTAATATTTTATTCTAATTTCCATTTCTACATTGTGCACTCCAAAAATATGTGTTCAATACTTCATCCCCATCTTCACATAAATTACATCTATAATGCAAATGCTCACTGCATTTTTTTTCCTGATATCTAAAGCTCCTGTCCTTGCACCAAGTAAACTCACTCTAATATTATCATTCATTCTTTAATATTTTATATTATTTTTAATCTTATGTAACTTCAAACTTTTTTTTATTTTTATATTCTTTTTAGTAAATCTACTTTTTTTCTAACCAACTTGCTATTTTTTTTTTTTTTTACCCACCCCTCATAATTAACTTTCCATATTATGAAACTTTTCTTGATCAATGTGATTGGTGTCCTCTTTACATAATATGTATAAACACTATTTTTAATCATCAATTTTTATTTACTTTAAATTTTCTTTATGAATTATATTGATTGCCAGATGATAGCACAATTTAATCCCAATTCCTCAGATTGTTACTGGCTTTTGCTTTAAGTAATCAAGACATAAGATTCAATACTAGAATCAGTGTAACTATGTATCTGACAGCTATTTTTAATTCCTATTTCTTATCAAGTTTTTATCTTGAAATTCAAAAAAATCCCAAATTCTTATTGATAATGATAAATGTCTGAAATAATTTGCTCGATTAAATCACACTACAATAATAGTAATTATTGATAAATTATACTGACAATAGATATTTCAGGGAGGGAAAATGCTCTTATTAATGTAATAAACTTGATAATCATGTAATATTGTATTGGTATTATTTAAATTAATTTGCATTTTATTAATAAGTAATACCACAAAAATAAATGTTCAGTCTAGTTTGAAAAGCCATTTCCAAAATCATAGGAGATCATTTTATGGCTTTTCAGGATAGTAATAGAAAATTTTCATTAAACATTATGGTTGTTTTTTGTTTTTCAAAAGTTTCTTAATGTAAGTTAAAAATTAAAACAGTTTTAAATATTTCACTGCAAGGTAAAGGTCTATCTAGATATTTATCAGAGAAATAATGAAGGGAACTAAGATATTCACTAGGCTAGTTAACTGCTAGGAGTGAGAATTTTTTTTTGTTTATTCTCTAGCTAATATTCGCTAGCATCCTTTACTGTCCAATAATTGAGTGGCTCACAAGACTGATTACTACTTGAAAAGAAACATTTCAAGTTTGATTTGAAATTTTTATCTAAATGAAAAAAATATAAAATTAAATAATTTTATTAGTGTAGTTTTTAAAAAAAGATAATTATTAGAGAATACAGGTGGTTCTCTACTTTCATATATTCTACTTTTGTACAATTCAGTATTTTGTACTTTAGGTTTTTATTGATATATATGACAAAAGTGGACATACTTTTATATAATGATTCTCCCTTTCTTATGGACTATTAATCACAATTCCTCCCCTCTTTCTGACACTAATCATATCCATTTTCAGCATCACATGTTTAGTCTTGAGTAAGGGCGTTTTGAGTTAGCGCACGTGTTGATAAATTGTGTTAGTTTATGTTAGAATGTTTACTTTATGTACATTTCTGTTTTCGTGAAAAAATTTGCCTTATTAATTCATAAACATGAGTGAAAAACAAAAAAAAACAGCAGTGTTGATATGAACAAAAAGAAATCAAGATCTTGTAATCTTCATATAATCAAAATGAAGATGATGAATCTTTTGCTTCACTTGATCGTCCATATAATTTAAGCCAATTGACAATATGTTCAATTGTGAAAAACAAGAACAAATTAAAGAATATTTCCAAATTTAGACACTGTCAAGTTAATCTTTATTATGATTTTAAACTTTTTTTAATGTTATTTGTCTAGATCTTATACGTATATGATTGTGTCACATGTGTCTATACACTGTATTTAACCTCACTTTTACTAATTAAAATAAAAAAATTTTAGATCAAAAATATTTTCAAAGTATGAAAATGTATTATATACTACGAATTCTTTGAACTTTTTTTTAAAAATAGAAGCATAATATTTAGCAGAAATATATATATAGACATGTATTTTGAAAATCCTTTTTGGTGGTTTTTTTACATTGTTTTACTTTTGTATATTTCAACTTTCATACGCATTTCAAAAAGTAATTAGGTATGAAAGTAGAGGACCGTCTGTATATATAAAAAAATATATGAATGAAAAATAAAGAATCATTTATGATAAAGAATAGATGTTTTATAGAAGAATGAAGCAACAGAAAAAAATAAAAATATTTATAAATTAAAATTTTCAAAAATGAAAACAAGATTAAACATTTCAAATTAAGAATATATGTAACAAATTTCTGTTATCAGTCTTAACATTTGAATTTAAAAAAATACCATATTAAAAATGTTTATTAATAGGAATACTAAGAAATATGTACAAGAAAAATTTTGGAAAAAATCTCACATGGAAGTAATTATTTTTACGTAAACGATTAGTTTTTGATTTTTAACAAAATGACAGCTATACAAATATTTTTAATTGAAAATTTAAATGATATATAAATGAAAATTTACAATACAATAAAATAGATAAGATTATTTTTTTAGAGTACAAATATTTAAAGAATTTAAATTGCAATAAAAACTACAGTGTACAGAAAAGATTCAAACACAGGATATGCTAATAATTGCTAATCAAATATCCAATAAAACTCACAAGGAAAAAAAATTTGAAAATAAAAATAACAATAAAGTTTACAGGAACAAAAGCTACTAATATGAAAATAACAAATACAATAAATAATTATATTATCAATATAAATAAAAAATGAAAAAAAAAAACCCCTACATGTTTTAGATATACTTGCTAATAAATATGCAAACATAGATAAAAATAATAATAACTGTAATGTAAATAGAGTATATGAAATGATATAATAAATGCAGAATGAAGAAAATTAATACTATATAAGCAAAATGAAAATTTAATAAATAGTAAGCTAAATATATAAATATAATAATAAAAAGTCATGTATTCTTCTACGTACAAAAAAAAAAAACAAATATTTGGACCTAAATTTAATGATACTAACATAAAAATGATGTTATACTAAAAAATAAACTAGACAAAAAAACTAAAAGAAGTCTATTAAAACAAATAAAAACAAATTTAAACTTAGAAAAAAATTTAAAAATAAATAACTCAATTCACTTTTATTTAAAATGCAAACAACAACCAATGGTCAATTATAGAATCGACATCAAAATAATAATAATAATAATAATAATAGAAAAACCTTATCATTAAACATATAGAAGTATAAAGAAAAGGAAAAAAATGGTAAGAAAGATACCACACATAGTTTGGATGTGATCTAGTATAATATTGAGGGAGATTGGAGCATATATTTGAAAGTATATCTGAGATAATTGTAAATTTGGAGATCTTATATAAATATGTAATGTCTCCTGATTTTTCTTCTTTACACCAAGGAAATGTTAAACTCTCAATAAAATGATTATATTTAGAATATTTGGCAAATAAGGATTGGATTTTTTGAATATTTTTTTTTTATGTGACAGTTCCAAATAATTGAGCCAAATTTTAAATAATAGATAAAGTAATTGAATATTTGCCTGAACGTTTGTGATGATGATATATTGGATGTGATAATATATTGGAGTATTTCTATCATCTAAATGTTGAATGTACAGAAAATTTTAAACTTTATTTAAACTTTTTAAATACCAACATGGTTTAAATACAAACATTGTTTGTATTTAAAAAGTTTAAATAAAGTTTACAATTTTCTGTACATTCAACATTTACTATTAGATGATGAAAATACTCCAACATATTATCAATGATAGATGATGGAAATACTCCAACATACTATCAAAAATAATTGAATGGTTTATTGTTCAGGAGTTTATTAGAATTTTGAACAAGAGAAATAATAGAGCTGGAGTTATGAACTGTGGATCCTGAATCCAAATTTTGCCACTCTATCACTGCACCAATCCACACAGGGTTAATATTATTAAGAAATATATTAAATATAATGCTGAAGTGCCCTTTATTTAGCTATATTTGAAATTACAATTTGATAATTATCTAATTGCTAACTGAATAATATATATCTAAATAATAATAAGTTTATGAGATTTAAATTTGCAGTAAGAAATAACTGGAGATTGCTTTGTGTTAAAAAAACTGCAACCAAATACATAATTGATATTTACCTAATAAATAAAACAGTTTATGAGATTTAAATTTGTAGTAAGAAATAGTTAAATAAATTAATTAAAATGCCTTATTTAAATTGCTTTGTGTGTAAAATAAATTGTTATTGAAAGGAGATAATTTCAGATATTTCATTAGTATAAAATAAATATTAATTAAATTTACAAAATACAAATTTGAACTGCTAAGCCAATCACCATTTTGAATCACCCTATTAGCTAGATTACTCCAGAAAGAACAAAATACCCCCAAAATATAAAAAAAACTGTAGCAGAAAAGAAAACATGCTCTTCTCCTGTGTCTATGAAGCGTACTTGGAAGAAACTGAAGCAGTGGAAGAAAACCAGCAGGGGACATCTTATTCCCAGCATCTCAGCTACTGAAGGTTAACAAGCCGACTAGGGACTTGAGTAGATCGTCCCAATCTTATTATCATTTTAATTAGAATAGTTTGTATCTATTTAGAATAGCATGTATATATCATTTTGTGTAAATATATTTTAAATTGTATATATTAAATCATAGAAGCATATTAAGTTGCTGAATTATTAATGTCCTCCATCGATTCTAAAATTATTATTTGTTATTTTTGCTCCATGAAATTTAGGGGGTTTCTTTTCAAATTAAGAGTTAAGATATTTAAAATTTTAACCTAGCTATAGGGAAAAACCAAAATGATATCATTTGGACAAATTTGTATTCTGAAGTTCAATGTAAGCAATACTACCAAGAGGTCGTTGTACCTAATACAAGTGAACTTTTTAAATTGAATAGAATTGAGGACAATAAGCAAAAAAATTTCTAGTCTTATGCTTTTCAGATAGGAAAGTTATTGAAATAGTTAATAGGTTATATAACCTGTGTTAACAGATGATGTACCTTATAAGCAAATAATAAGGAAGCTTAATGAATGTTTTAGCTTTTGTCCATCCTGCCTTATAGCTCATTTAAATTTAATGAATAGGAAACAGCTTAGGGGGGGGAAATTAAAGAATACAATTCAACTTTGAGAGAACTGGCAAAAGATTGCAGGTATGGGGATTTTATTGAGGAAATTCTTATATGGATCAGCTACTTTGGTGGGAGATATCTGAAGACAGGCACAGAAAACAATTGTTAACAGAAACTGATTTAACATATGAATTGTCTATTAAAAAGGGAATAGTTTATGAGCTAATATTGGAGCATAACACACGCTTTTAAATGTAAAGCTGAAGATAATCTGTATATGGGAGTTTATAAGACAGTTAAACAACCTAACCTTAAAAAACAAGAGTACGGAAGTGAAAATAAGATCATGGTAGTTTTCTATTCTATTGTGTCAGCTGCTTGATGGTGCTTTTTATATGCAAAAGCACATAAATATGCTGTTTACATGGCCACCGATATATCTATACCAAAAAGCACAAAAAGATGCCATTTAGTACGTGGCAGCTGGCAATCACAGATGATGGCATTAATTTCTATGCTATAAAGCACCGAAAAGATGCCGTTTAGTGATGGCTGGCCTATGTTAGTGTTATGCACTTTATCCCAATGCTCACAGTTCAATGTTCACTACAGTATCATGTGAGGGTGTCTGGACTTCAGTCTGCCATAACTCTTCAAATATGAAATCAAAGGACTTAGCTTACAAGTCATTTGACATACTATTACCTTCTAACAATTGTCCACCCATCGCAACGCTTCTCTACTCAACGTCGAACCTTCAAATCAATTTGGAAAGGGTAGGTCCAAGCAAGATTTCGACAAGCTCATGTGAATAGTCAAATTTTCGCGAGAACACATCCGCAACAAATAAAATGGCTGACAAATCGAAATCGGGCCAACTGCTGTCCACAGAAGCCGGCCTGTATGGGGAATTTAGAAATTCTACTGGAATAGAATCTTTGCAATAAGGTAAGTCAATTGATAAAATTTTAATTCTTGTGGATGTGAAAAAGGAATAGCCACTGGCCTTCATTGCAGGACTAAGATTTGACTTTTCGGGGCGACTTGGAGTTTAAGCAGCTTTTGAAATTTGTTGGTAGCATCAAATTGTTCTCGACTAAATTACAGAAATTGATGAAGGGAATTGGAATGAATTACGTTAAGCCTTCGGACAAAAAAAAAAAGAAGGATGTATGAGTGTGAAAATTCTCGGAGTTCTATCCAGAAAAACCAAAAGTAATTATCCAAATACCGAATCCATTGATTAATTCATTTTCAAATACCCAACCAAAAAGGCATAATAAAAAAATTTTTAAAAAAGCCAGTCATGTTGGAAATTATTAATCGTTCTTAATAGGTGTGCCATTAAGATCCATACACATATTATCTTTCAAAGAGAGCTATTGTAAGAAATCAATCAATAAATAAAATTAATAAATAATTAGCTTTTTTTTTAACCTTTTTCAAAAATGATCTGAAATAGTAAAAGACAGTTCAGTAATTAAAGCATTATCAGCATCATTTTTTGGTCATCACAATGTAGTTCTAAAGTTTGCGTGAGGGAGGGGGGGTTGCCACACAGGTAATTCTACTAGAATAGAATATTTGCAATAACATATGTTTACGTAAAATTGTTCCAGTAAATGTTATTAAGGAAATTAATGAATTACGTTAACCTGTACGATTTCTATATTCTTTCACAAAGAACGGGATGGGCCCGGTAACGTTATATGTATGTGTTTTTGCTTAGCATCAACGCCATCAAGCAGTTGACACGCTAGAATAGAAAAGTACCAAAGTCACTTGTTTTTGATGTGTAAAGCCTGGTCATAGAGTAAAAGATTGTAAGTGAAAGTAGGAAAAAATGGTATAAATGTGGAAATAAAGATAATTTTTCATGTGTAAGTACGAATGTTAGGAATGGAGAGAGACAAGAGAAAATACAGGTACAGAAAAATAGGGGAAGAACATTTAAAACACATTATAATAAAAAAATATGGAAGTTCAGGGACTGAAACAATTCTTGATGGAATTATAAATCTGTGGAAAAGAGATTAACATGGAGATAGATAATGGCTGCAGGATATCTATTACATCTGAGATAGATTGAAGACACTCAGTTATCTTTGTGAATATTCCAATAATGAGCAAACTTTAAAGTTCAAGATGGAGTGGAAATGTGCTTACATTATTAAGACAAGTAAAAGTGCCGATTAAATATTGCGACACAAAATTTATTATTGTGAATAGTAAAAGGGAAAATTAGCCCTATAATTAGAAGGGAATGGTACCACGCAGTAGGAATTCATATCAGTATTGTAAACAGAATTTCTCTGGGCAGGAAATTCAAAAGAAATATCCATATTTGTTTAATATTGAGAAATTGGAGACAATAGTAACTAGCTTGGTAGAGATTGAGTTAGTCAAAAATGCACATCCAGTTGTATATCATCCATGAAAAATTCCCTTTGACAGAAAATAAGGTAGAGAAGAATATTCAGGGATTGGTAAATAAAAGCATATTGATTCCGGTAGAAATATCAGATTGGGCCATGCCTATAATTGTAATAATAAAACCTAACGGTCAAATCTGGACATGTGGGGATTATAGGATAAAATAAATAAATATTTAAACAAGGGAGGGTATCCTGTGCTGAATATGAGAGAAGTATTAGCCAGTTTTTAAAATGCATCATACTTCATGAAATTGGGCCTTAACTCCGCTTTTCACCAAATACCTGTTGTGGATAAATCAGCGGGCATATTAAGTTTTACAACGCTTATTGGATTATTTAAATGTAATTGTCTAGGTATTCTGTATTACAATGGTAATGAACAATTTTCAAACAAAAATTAATTCTTTATTACCACATGTTTGGAAGAATTGTTACATCAAAGATTGTTTAAGGTATGCGCAAACTAGAAAAATTTGAAATTGAATTAAATGCACAGAAAAATGTGTGGAATACAAAGGAATTTGTATTTCTAAGATGTAATCTCAGATGAGAGTAAGTCATTGCCTGAGAAGGTGCGAGATGTGAAATATGCTGTCACACCCGGAATTTCTCAAAGAACTCCGGGTGTTGCTAGGTTTAATAAATTATTTTGAACCCTTTTTACAGAATAAAACTAAAATAACAAAACCACTTTATGAATTATTAAAGAAAAATCAAAAGTGGGTGTAGTTCAAAATTCATGGGGAAGCATTTATACGAACTAAAGCTCTGCTGTCTTTAGAGAAATTATTGGTTTATTCTGACAATAATCTGGAAGTACAGTTAATGACTGATACTTCAGAATGGTAAGTCTGGAGTAGTTTTATGTCATCCTTGTTACAATAATGAACGACTTATAGTGTATGCATCTAGAACTTTAACAGGCTGAGAGAAATTATATCCAGACTGGTAAAGAGGCTTTGGGTATGATGTTTGGGATAAGAAATTTCGACAATATCTGTTCCGTGGGCCTATTCAAATAGTAACCGATCACAAGCCATTACTGTGAGTATTAGTGAGTGATAAACTAACTCTAGACCATTTGAGCCCATGTATGTTGCACTGGAGAAACATATTACCATCTTATGATTATCAGCTATCATATAGAAAAGAGAAGGAGATTTCACATGCTGATATTTTGTTTAGAAATCCAAATAAAGATGAACCACATAGTAATGAAACAGAAAAAAATTACATAAATTTGTTAGAATCAGAAATTCTGAATAGTAATACAATCGTGAAGTAGACAAGGGCATATAAAAGTAATCAGATGTTGAGACATTAGATAAGGAAAGATTGGCCAACTAAGAAATTGCAATGCCTTGTTCTAGTTTTTTTGGGAAAATCAGGAAAAATTATTGGTCAACAATGATTGTGTAGAGGGGTGATATCAAATGAAGGAAAACAAAAAGTCTTAAAAATATTACATGATGGGCATCTGGAATTGTGCGCCCAATGTGTTATTATGTAGTTATAAATGGAGGCCTAAAATAACTGTTGACATCGAAAAGAACATTAAGAAATGTACAGTTTGCCAGTCTGAAATGAATATGAAAATTAAGATGTACATGTTATAGCCTAAAGCAACTAAACCCTGGCAAAGACTGCATGAGGACCATACATTCTTCATTAATGGGAATATACTCTGATACTTGTAGATGCATACTTTAAGTGGGCAGAGTATTGCATTATGTAGAATACGAGTGATAATAAATCTATACAAAGTTTAAATGGATATTTGCATAACACAGACTACCAGATGTGATTGTTTCTGACAATGGTACAGGACTTAAGGCTCAAGCAATGGAAGATTACTTCATTTACAAGGATAGGTAACATATCTGGGCATCACCTTATTATCCAGAATTGAACAGTCTGGCTGAAAAAGCTGTTAAACAAATAAAAAAAACTCTGTGAAAAATTAATAATGCAAACATGCAGAAAGCCTTATATGATATCATGCTACATCAACACTCTACACCATCAACTCTTACAGATAAATCTCTGGCTGAGTGCTATGTTACTTCTAAAATAGAAGAACAGTTTCAATACAGTAGTGTAGAAGACAGGTATGAAATAGGAGGTAGTGTTTGGGTTAGTGATCTGATTAAAAAGAAATGGATTGAAAGGCTAATCACAGGAAATTATCTAAATAGATAGTAATAATGAAAGTAGAGATCCAGAAGGATATCAGAGACATGTAAATCATGTTTTTTGATGAGACAGAAGAAATAGTTCCCAAAAATATGTTACAGATAAGAAAGAAACAATACTTTAGGGAAATAAGATAGAGTTGTTACCACATAAAATAAGGTACCAAGATGGACAACAAACTCTATGGAACCCAATGCAGTAGTGGAAATGTGCAGGACCCATGGAACTAACAAAAGTGCAGCCTTGGAATAGGCATACATTGTCTAGGCATCAATGTCTAAGAAGGAGACCTAAAAATGACATATATATAATATATTGCTTATAACACTTCTTTCATATACACTTTAATGCAACAAATTTTCTTAAAAACTTCTTTATGTTCTTTACAGTTTCGACTGTCCAGCAGTCTTCATCAGAGCTATAAGATTTTAATAATATAGTATATATACAATTAAAATATCACTCAATTTTTATTTAATTTATATATGTATTATATTTTATAATTGATTATAAAAAAATTATTAATTTCATTTTTAACCTTATAACTGATGTCATTATTTTTTTTATATTTATTTTATGTGTGTATGTGCTAAATTTGAGATGATTAATTGAATTAATATAATACTAAATTAAATTTAAATATTAATTTATTTGCAAATTTACTTATCTTTTATTATGAATGAAATTATTTATTTAGTTTAGCTATTTGAATTGTTTTGTTGCCATCTAGATTTTGGCTTAAGATAAATCTTCTATATAGTAGTTTATTTGGATTTTATTTTATTTTTATGGATTGTTATTAGTTAATGTGCATAATCATGGTTCATTGCTAATAGCAAAGGGAAATTTTCACAAGTTAAAGGATATTATGATTTCATGATATTTAATTAATTATATGCCGAGATGAAGAATTTTTTTAATTCAATGTGTGATAGCATTAATTTTCTTTCACGAAATAAAGAACTTCCAGTTAGCTCACAATTATATTAATAGCTAAACCTATTGAAGATGAAGCTATAGAATAGCTGATTATAAAGACATTTAAATATAGTATTTAGTCTTAATCATAAGCCTTTCAGATTTAAAATCACATTGATGGTGTCTTAAAAGTTATATAACTCCAGCAAATAAGCATATATGAATATGAAAATTGTAAATATACTATAAAATAATATTAAACTGATTTCATTATTGTATTTTTTTTAGCATATAAAGAATATGTTTTTTTTTTTTGCATTTTTGATGTGTTTATTCTTATATTTTATTAAAATTTAATTTTGTGCCTATTTTGATATAAGCTATTTATTGAAATTGTTGTTAATGATTTAATATTAGATCTTTATATGTATGAAGGAGTGAGTTCCCTAAAAAACCCTAAAATTTTGTAATAAAAAATTGTGTATTTATTTTTAGGTGATACAAATTTATCTCCTTCAAAGTACTTTTCATTTGGTACAACAAACGGGTCTAAATGTGTTTTACATTTTTCAAAGCAATCCTGAAACTGTCACAAAGTGATGCCTTTTAATGCTTCTTGTTTTTTGTTCATCGCTTCTTTGATGCATTTTTTTTATTCAGGAGAATAAAAAGAAATGACACTGATTGATGTTAAGTGAATGTAATGGATGGATAAGCTAAATCATGCTGTTTTTCATTAAAAATTGTTTTACACTCAAGGTTTTGTATACTGGTGCATTGTCTTGATGAAGCTACCACTTCTCATTTTTGCTACAAATCAGGACGATTTCATTTAACCACATCACACAAATGCTTCAGAACTTTAGATAAAATGCATGACCATTATGAATGAATTCTGAGTAAACAGTGCTGCTTGCATAAAAAAATCAGCATTGTCTTAACATTGGACTTTACTTACTATGCTTTTTGGGGGTGTAGTGAGTTTGACTTTTTCATTAAACTACCTGTAAACTTGTCGTTTCTCCAGAGCAGCTTACTTGTAAACTGTTTCATGCATTATGACTATTTCCCTAATACTTTTTATATAGAAACAGAATTTTATGTTGTTCTAACTTTTCAGCAGCCAGATATACTTAACAAAAAAATTTACAGTGCGAAAACAGCATGACTTCACTCCAAACTGATGCAGAGACATTCTTGCAAGAGAGATGTATCTAACAGCAGAAGCATGTTCAAGAATGGGATATCCACCAGAGAATAATCCAGGGTATTTTGGGTATTTCCTCATGTGTCTATAAAAGAAATATAGATGATAACCAGTGTTTGCAGATTTAGTTTACAAATGCATTTTTTTTATTCTGTTATTATTGTATGTCCTTCTGTATTTTCAGTATCCACTAGTATATATATATATATGCGCTGTTTGCACAGATAATGAAGCTATAATAAAACTTTTTTTTTTTCATTTCTACAACGCTGTTATATCAACAACAGCTATGAGTATGAGAGCACGTAGTCTCTTGAAAGCGCTCAGCTCTTTAATTTAATAGCTTAATATTTTAATAAATTAAAAATTTCGTTTTATTCTAGCTTCATTATCTGTGTAAACAGCATTTATATATATATTAATTTATAACGTTTAGTGAAGTAATAATTTAAGTATCCATTAGATCTATTTATATGAATGAAGGAGGCCTTGGAAAGATCTTTTTTTTTTGCAATAAGTTGAAAGTAATTTTAATAATTATCAGTAATCTAAATATTTATGTTATTGAATGACACAGTAGCATTATACAAATATATATTCATTCATGATATATTAATACATTTTTGTAACTTTTTTCCTAACTTCTATATGCTAGAATATAAAGATGTTCTATAGAGGGTGATATCAAAATATGGAGAAATATGAATAATGTAAAATTTGGAGAGTATGAATCTTTTAGATTCAAGGTAACAATTTTCAAATGGTTTAAGCAAGAGGTAAATGGTAAAATGAACTAAACATGTTATTGGCTGAAATACACAGGCTTATATATACCTGTGTCTATATATGTAATAGACAGGGTATGAGCACAGACTTTCAGATGAGCCACCACTCTCCACACTATCTCATAACACTGACACACCTGAACACACATGTCGAAAAGATAAATAATCACCAATATACATATTTCGTGCTAAACCAGCAATCATCAGATGGTCCAGATTACCATTGGTCCAGATTACCATCTCTACACATATATGCTACAAGTGCTCAGATATATATTAAGATAGCAAATCCAGGACCAACTGATTATTGCTGGTTTAGCATGAAATACGTATATTGATGATTATTTATCTTTTCGACATATGTGTGTTCAGGTGTGTCAGTGTTATGAGATAGGGTGGAGAGTGGTGGGTCATCTGAAAGTCTGTGCTCATATCTTGTCTATTACATATATAGACACAGGTATATATAAGCCTGTTTATTTCAGCTATTACATATTAGAGATGTCTGCCTATCCCTTGTATATGTATTTAATGGATTATGTCCTGTACATGAGGGGTCAGATTGACCTTAGGTTAACATGGGTTTGACAATAATCTCAGCCTTAGGGTGGCCTTTAAGCGTTCCATCATCAGATTTTCAATTGGATGGACAGTTGAAGAGTTGGAGTGGGGAGTAGATTGAAGCCTGTCCATTAAAGTAGGAGGATTTGCTATCTTAATATATATATCTGAGCACTTGTAGCACATATGTGTAGAGATGTAATCTGGACCAACGTGATTGCTGTTTTAGCATGAAATACGTGTATTGGTGATTATTTATCTTTTCGACATATGTGTGTTCATGTATTTAATGGATTATGTCCTGTACATGAGGGGTCAGATTGATCTTAGGTCAACATGGGTGTGACAATAATCTCGGCCTTAAGGTGGCCTTTGAGTGTTCCACCATCAGATTTTCAATTGGATGGGCAGTTGAAGAGTTGGAGTGTGGAGTAGATTGAAGCCTGTCCATTAAAGTAGGAGGATTTGCTATCTTAATATATATCTGAGCACTTGTAGCACATATGTGTAGAGATGGTAATCTGGACCAACTGATGATTGCTGGTTTAGCATGAAATACGTATATTGGTGATTATTTATCTTTTCGACATATGTGTGTTCAGGTGTGTCAGTGTTATGAGATAGTGTGGAGAGTGGTGGGTCATCTGAAAGTCTGTGCTCATACCCTGTCTATTAAACATGTTATTATGTAGCCAAAAAAGAAAAGAAGTGGAAAAAAAACAGCAATGATTAATCATAAATATGATTTTAGATATAAGGATGATAATAAATGTAAAAAACAAAGATTTCTGAAAAAAACCCATGTATTACTTCTAAGTCTCATCATATGATGTGTATTATAATGAAATTTACGACAGTGATTTCATTATACTCTTCTATATCTGTATAAAGAACCAGAAAAAAAAAAGTCTTTTATATAAATTGCTTACAATACTCTTAACAGTTTTTTTTAGCACATGAAAGTAGAGCTACATCATAAACGCTAATGAATCTCATCATTATCATCATCAACCATTATCAATCCACTGCAGGATGAAGGTCTCTCCAAGTTCAATCCATCTTCTTCGATCTTTAGCTTCTCTTCTGCACATCACCCCTGCACACTTTCTTATTTCATCCATCAATCTCACATGTGGTCTCTTTCTGGGTCTTTTACAATCTCTTGGAATCCAGTTTAATTAAGATTTCAATTGTCCATCTATTATCGTCTCTTCTAGTAATATGTCCAGCCCAACTCCACTTTAGTCTTTTAAGTTTTTTAATGAGGTCAGTAACACCTGTTTGTTCTATTACCCATATATTGCATTTTCGATCTCTTCTTGATATTTCCAACTTGCATCTCTCCATACTTATTTGAGTGGTCTGAAGTCTCTGTATTGCTCTGAAGTCTCTGTATTGCTCTTCTATTAAGGTCCAACTATCAGATCCATAAGTAAGAACTGGTAAAACACATTTATTAAAAACCTTCTTTTTCAAACACATAGGCATATTTCCTTTTAGTATCAAGTTATTTCTACCAAAAGCACTCCAACCAAGTTTAATTTTATGATTAATTTCATCCATTATGTTTCCATCTGTATTAATAATCTGACCAAGGTATTTGTAATGTTAATTTCTTCTAACTCATCATAATCAATCTTTATTTTCATATTTTGAGAAATCATTTTAACATTTATCTTTAGTCCTACTTTTCTACTTTCATCTGATTACTCCTGCAACATTTCCTGCAGCTCTAAAGCATTATTTGCAAAAACAACTACATCATCTGCAAAATCTAAATGACTTAAATAATCTCCATTTACTTTCACTCCTTTAGCTTCCCATTTTAATCCACAAAAGACTTCTTGCAGCACTGCTGTAAAAAGTTTCGGAGATATGGGGTTACCCTATCTTACACCATTCTCAATGTTGACTTTCCTAGTATCATTATGTAATCTAATTGTTGCTGTTGCATTTTTATAAATATTCTTCAAAATATGACAATATCCTGGATCTATACCTTGATGATCATGCCTTTTCATAATCTACAAATCCAAAGCATAATAGCAACTCATATTCATTTGACCTTTTTATAACTTCTCTTAATACCTGGATATGATCTACTATATTAAAACCAGTTTTAAATCTAGCTTGTTCTTTTGGTTGCTAGAATTGGTAAACAAATGAAAGATGAGAATGCTGTAATTTTGGTTATGGTAATAGAAATGAGAGAGGACATAGACTTAAGGAGTTTGCAGAAAAAGAAAAACTTTATATTATGAATTCTTTTTTTGATAAAAGTGTTAAAAGGAAATGGACATGGAAGCATCCAAATGAAGGTACAGCAGAATTGGATTATATTTTGATTAACAGAAAATATATATTTCAGATTGTAATGTTCTTAATAAATTTAACACAAGAAGTGATCATTGATTAGTAAGATGTAAGATACATGTTAATGCAAAAACTAGAGAGACAAATTATTAAGAAAAACAATATTTACAGTTGATATTCCTAATCTTCAGAAACATTCTAATGAATTTAAATTAGAACTTACAAATCGGTTTCAAGATTTTGAACATGATTCAGATTTGAATGAAATTAATAAGAAAATAACTGATACACTTTTAAAAAACTGCAACAAAGATAGCTGGTAGAGAAAAGCAACAATTGACCAATAAAATTTCTACTGAGACTAGGGAATTTATGAAGAAAAGAAGGAATATGAAAATATACAAAAATGATGCATTAAAAAGGATTGAATAACTCGAATTTTATAAAATGTTGCGGAAAAGAGTTGAAAATGATACAAGAAAAGATAACTGAACTAGCAAGGAA
Source organism: Epiperipatus broadwayi (assembly GCA_028023455.1). Classification (NCBI taxonomy): domain Eukaryota; kingdom Metazoa; phylum Onychophora; class Udeonychophora; order Euonychophora; family Peripatidae; genus Epiperipatus; species Epiperipatus broadwayi. The sequence continues at coordinate 3,859,126 of JAQFVV010012490.1, read as the reverse complement.
AGCTGTAGAAGAGAATAAAAGTCTCAAGAGTGTAAAACAACATTTTGGTATCGGTACGAAATTTATATCTGCAATAAGAAAAAAAAAATGGAATTATTACTAAAAAGAGAGATGACATCATGAAATGGGTAGAAGTCTTCTATCAAGAATCATATAGTAATAAAGAACAAATACCTCCTATATCTATTATGTCTTCTGAATTGGCCAGAATTTTAAATGAAGAAGTGTGACATGCAATTAAATTTATGAAGAAAGGAAAAGCTCCAGGTAATGATGGAATTATAATTGATATATTAAAAGAAGCAGGTGAAGAAATAGAATTTTTTTTAGCAAAGTTATATACCTAATGTCTAAATGATAAAGATGTACCAGATGATTGGAAGAATGCAGTATTAATATTAATATTTAAAAAAGGTAATAAAGAAGATATTAGAAATTACAGACCTATCAGCCTTTTATCAGTTTTAAACTACAACTCGTCTACAGAGAACATTAAATGAATCTTTACATCATTATTAATAGGGTGTAGTTACCATCAATGATGGCCAAGAGTTATAGTATTCTATTGCATTGTCTCATTACTTTACTTGCCCTTGTTAGAGATATTAATATATCTTTACAAACAAAAAAAAACTCTTTTCATAATTCACTTTTCACAATGCTTTATTTAATATATGATAGTTTCAACTAATTATCAGTGTTCTTCAGTATTTGAAATATCTTTGTTTTAAGAATATTTCTACTCAGATGAAATTGTTATTATATTATATGAACCATTATGAGAAATGTGGAGAATTTTTGTAAAGATTTTATAGAAACATATAAGATTGGAAGAAGTTTTGGGTATCTTGGAAAGATTATGTAGATATTAATATACAGTATTAAATAGTATTGGTCAATTAATTTTTAAAATGCATATAAAGTTAATTATTAAAAGATATTATATTTTTCATTTATTAGCAAAAATGTTTAATTGTGTTGTTGTTTTTATGCATATACTTTTATTTATTTATTTATTTTAAGGTGTGGGTACTTATTTAAAAGAAAAGAACCCTAAAATTCAAGTTTTCCTTGCTGATCCTCAGGTTAGATTCCTTTTTATAATTAATATTCAAAAATATCTTTTTATGTTCTATTTTTTTATAAGGATAGATTTTTTTTTAAATCTCCATCAGTTTTCATTCTTCTAATCCCTAATATTTTGAAAACTAGATTGCACTAGTATATTTATTGTTTTTTTAAAGTTTATATTGGTCTTTTTATATGGTATTGAGAAATTTTTATTATTAATCAAGTGATAGTGAAAAGCTTACCATTTACAGGTCATTATATTTGATTCAAAAATCATTAAAGGCTCTCACAAAAAATTACAAACATTATGTTGCATTAAATGTTTAAAGTAATCTATTTTACATTATTTTAACAACATTAGATGAAAGATAGATTTGATTTAAAATATAATACCTTGCAGATTTTTAGGCAAAAACAATCAAAACTTTTTATCCAAGAACTTTTTTGTGACAAATATAAAGAAATATTTGTGTAAATTTGCACAAAATTGTACCTAAATATTTTACGAGTATTTTGTGAAGTTAGACAAAAAAAGTAGAAAGTACATACCATTGATCTGTTTGAAAGTAAGATTTTTGGTATTTTGAAATATTCTAGTTGAATTTCTAAGAAATCTCAATAAATTTCGAATATAGTTTTTTACTGCTGGTTCTAAAATTTTTATTAACAAAATTACATTACAAATATTTTGGTTTAATATAAGAAAGATTAATTTATTTATGTTTATCATCCAGGTTGACTGACATCTAAATCATAAATAGTATCTGTCATTTATATTAATATTAACTGAGAATGGCACTGAGTCTTTAGTTTTGCTCAGACTGAAATCTTTCTCTTTTTTCCACCCTCAATTTTCTATTACTAATTGATTTAAGAATAAGCCAACTGCTCCTACCACCAACTCAAGGCTATTCATTAAATCTCTTGGGAATACTATTTTCGATTTTAGATATCATAATTAGAATGTTAATCTTTTCAAATTTTATTTACTATGTACAAACTCAATGCAAATATATTCTGTTTTCAATTCTGTTTTAAAAACATTAAAAATATATTTTTTTTAAAATTATTTAACAATAACTTTTACCTTGTAGCAGAAATATCATTTTATTTTTACCAGTATGAGGCATTTTCAATAGTAGCATAATCAATAAATGTTATGTTTTTATCATGAAAAACATCACAGTTCTGAAGAATATGTGGTGCTTTTTGAAAGTTAAGATATTTCATCTAGTGACTTTTTTGAGTCATTAAAAAGAAGAAATTGTGATTTAAAATTTTATTGTAACTGCCATAGCTTTCTACTAGATGAAATATTTTTATTTATTACTTTGTGTTTATTTTTAATCTTCTTATATATATAATTAAAGGGAAGTGTTTTATATAATCACTTCAAATTTGGACGTTTAGAACGTGCTGGGGGTGATTCAATAACTGAAGGTATTGGCCAAGGGCGAGTTACAGGAAATTTGCAAGGAGCTCCAATCGATGATGCATTTCATATCACCGATGTTGAAGCAGTTCAAATGGTAAATAATTCTTATATATTGTGAATGAATGTTAATTTGACACACAGATTTTATATATGAGTGAAAAAACAGATTTATTTATTTTATTTTGAATATAATATGTATTATTATTTTTAATCAATTTTACTTATAATTTTTAACAAAGAATTTTATTAAACTGATATATTTGAAAGTATATAAATTTTAATTGAGTGATGAGGGATTTAAATAAGTAATTATATAAATAGTCAGACATTGGTGAATCATTTTTTTAATGAAATGATGCAGATAATCATAGATTAATTTGGTTTCTTCGGTTAGAATCACCAATTCAAACTTGATCTTTAACCAGTTTGATAATAAACTTTGGATTAGTGTGCAAATTTTATGAAATGATAAAATGTGGTAAGGTATTTTTCTCTGATCAGACTATGCCCACATCTTTGAATACTAATTATTGTAGTTCTGGCTATCAGGACCGGATCATCATCAAATCTTATAGATAAAATTATTTTTATTTATGCAATATTATATCCATTATGATGATTTACAACGTATTTGACTCATTAAATTCAATATTAGAACATAAAGGTTATTTGATGAAACTAAGTTGATTTATATTTATGAAATAATATTATCTCCAATTAAGTTTCCTAACTGGTTAGTTTTTCACTTGACTGTGCAATTACTTGTCTATTCTTCATTCCTTACACTTCTGATTTACTAACACAAGATTTGAATACTTCATTTTGTATTAATGGCCAGCAAACATTTATATATGAAATGTATATTCAGACAGAACATATTTTTGAGAATAAAGACTTATATCAATAGTGTTTAATAATAATAAATCAACAAAATATGGTTTATTCCTAATCTGACTTTCCATCAAGAATAAAATGTAAAATAAAATATACATCCTTTTATTCATATGTATATAATACATTTTAACTAAATCTCATTAATCCAATATGTTGTTTATTCTATTTGTTTAAAGGTAATTTAGCACACATATTGCTTGATTAAATTTATTTCAATTATTTCTAAAATATAAACATATCTGCAGTAATCAATAATTAATATACTTTTGAAAGTATATTTATTAAAATTTATTTAAAAAGGTGAAATCCTTTCTTTTTAATTTATTAAAATTATTGAGATTAAATATTTAAAAATAAATTCAGAAATCAATTATTCAGGCTTTATACATATATATGCACATTACTGACAGGACTACAGAAACTGCTTTGTTTTTCATTTATGTTTTTAAGTCTATATACTTATCATCAGTATATACATAGATTTCTGTGCATAAGTTCTGCTACCCTTTGATTTTAAACCATTAAGATTGTATGCCATCATATTAATATATATTAAGGCTATGCGCCTAGATGCGACAATAGGGACCTCTACAAATCTTAAACACAAGATTAACAACCTTAAAAGACAAGAGCAGCCTCTTATCTTCAATCTACTTTTTAATTATGTAGGTGAATCTAAAGCATTTTGATTTGAGAGTGGGAAGCTATTAAATACTTCACTGATTAAGTCCACAATTTCTATACAAGCTAATGTATGCGAAATCTTTTGATTTACAGCATGTCAATATGAAGCTCTTATAATTAGAAATCTTTTAAAACCATTTAAAGTTGTAATTAATAATTTGTTAAGCGCATACTCATTACTTAAGTAAAATTTTGATTTGAGAGCGTGAAGCTATTAAATACTTCACTGAAGTATTTAATAGCTTCACATTCTCAAATCAAAATGCTTTAGAGTCGCCTATATAATTAAAAGTAGGTTGAAGATAAGAGGCCGTGAAGTATTTAATAGTTTCACGCTCTCAAATGAAAATTCTTTAGAGTCACCTATATAATTAAAAGTAGGTTGAAGATAAGAGGCCGTGAAGTATTTAATAGCTTCACGCTCTCAAATCAAAATGCTTTAGATTTGTCTATATAATTAAAAAGTACATTGAACATAAGAAGCTGCTCTTGTTTTTAAAATTGTTAATCTTGTGTTAAAATTTGTAGAGGTCCCTACTGTCGCATCTAGGCGCATAATCTTAAGGTTATAGCCTTAATATTCAATGAAGTATTTAATAGCTTTACACTCTCAAATCAAAATGCTTTAGATTCGCTTATATAATTAAAAAGTAGGTTGAAGATAAGAGGCCGCTCTTGTTTTTTTTAAAGTCGTTAAGATTTGTAGAGGTCCTTACTGTCACATCTAGGTGCATAGTCATAAGATTATGGCCTTAATATATATATTACTTAGGTAATGAGTATGTGCTTAATAAATTATTAATTACAACTTTAAATTGTCTTAAAAGATTTCTAATTATAAGAGCTTCACACTGACTCGCTGTAAATCAAAAGATTTCGCTTATGTTAGCTTGTATAGAAATTGTGGACTTAATCAGTGAAATATTTAATAGCTTCGCACTCTCAAATCAAAATGCTTTAGATTCGCTTATATAATTAAAAAATAGGTTGATGATAAGAGGCCACTCTTGTCTTTTAAAGTCATTAATCTTGTGTTAAGATTTGTAGAGGTTCCTACTGTCGCATCTAGGTGCATAGTCTTAAGATTATAGCCTTAATATATATTACTTAGGTAATGATATGCACTTAACAAATTATTAATTACAACTTTAAATATGCCATCTATTGTAAAATTCTAAGACTTCTTAATGCTTGAAATCTGATATAACTTGGTTTTCAATCTTTTATAAAATATACTTTATTATTTTTAAGTCACTTCTGAAAAGATGAATTTTATTATTTTCAAGTTATTTCTCTATAATTTATTTAAATATTTTCTGGTTACTTCTTCTGTCAAATTTATATATATTCAGCAGACAGACTAACTTTTAAAATGGCTGAGTATTCATAGGTAGTTTTGGAAAACTCATCTCAAACTCGCATAATTCAGGAAAGAGTATTCATAGGTAGTTTTGGAAAACTCTCATCTCAAACTCGCATAATTCAGGAAAAAGAGATATAGTCTTAGAAAAATATCAAAAAAATGCATTTGTAAGCCATACAAAGTAAATTTATACTGTCTTCATATAAAAATTATTTTAGCACTGAGAAAAAAATGTATAGTTATACTTCTTATATTAACTTAAGTGTAACTACTTAAGTTACTTTTCACTAATTCATTACTGATTTTTGTTTTCCCAACAATAAGCTGCCGGTTAAAACTTCACTTGACAAACATTAAAACTGAATTATTTTTGAAATTTTTTTTATTTTACATTTCTGTTTTTTTAATTACTAATACCTCTTTTAAAAATAATTATACGTTTATTTACAAACAAGATAATCTCTTAAGGGAATTATTTTCATTTATATCATTATATAATTTATTTATTGACATTTTACTTAATATTTAATTTTGAAATTTTTTTAATATTAATAGTAATTACTGTATTATTAATTCTCAGGTTCAAATCTAATATCTATATAATATAAAGATTTTATTAATCCCTTTTTATGCATAAACAATATGCACCGAATTAATTATTACTCTTTTTTTATACCAACAATAACAAAAAATATATAGCAAAAAGAATTGCTATCAAATTAAAGTCTAGGCAATTTCTTTTTCTCTCATATTTCTCACTTTAGAATCCCAACTTTTTTTTATTTTTTATTGATTATTAAAATTGTTAGCCAAATGTGACTAAAAAAATTACTAATTTCATTTAAACTTGTTTGATTGAGCGTGGATTTAACTCATATCATAAATAATATACTTTTTTTTTAATTGACAGATTACAAATACACTTTATTAATTGTTCTCTCAACACAAATACTGCTGAAAATTATACAATGTGATTATCAGTTATAATCACATATATTTGCATAAATAAATCATAGATATAATAAAATATCTTTACTAACAACAAAATGATATATAACAATAGCTGTAATATAGTCATATAATCATAACACATAAAAATAACATATAAAAGCTCTTTTCGGCAAATTTTAAATTTTTGCCCTTTTCAATATGGCTTAATTACAAAAATAACCTATACTGCATACATAGTGACATCTACCGGCTCTATATAAAATTAACCCAAACCTATAATTACACTTAAATATCTTTATAACAACACATATTATACAACCCTCCATTCATTTTTCATTATCCAATTATTAGTTAGATTAATTGATGTCACTATATATGCAGTATGGGCTATTTTTGTAATTAAGCCATATTGAAAAGGGCAAAAATTTAAAATTTGCCGAAAAGAGCTTTTATATGTACAGAAGGCAGTGGCAGTCAGGGTTAACTTATGGTAACGATGGGTTATGTGTTAGTAATGGAATGTTAGATTATTTAGAAAAAGTACAAAGAGAAGTAGGAAGATATGCATTAGATGCAGATGTGTGGACAGCAAAGGAGATAATTCAATGAGAAATGGAATGATCAAGTTTTTATGTGAGAGATACAAAATGAAAATGTTCAGTAAATTGCAATTTATGGATAGTAAGAGAATAGTCAAAGTAGTATTTAATTGGGTTATGAGTAAAGGACAGGCAGTAAGATAGGTAGTATGGTATGCAGAAGATTTTTATTTCATTATACTAATACCAAAGGCGGGATGATTGTGTTAGGAGGATTATTGAGTGTTATAGTGGCAAAGAATGGAATAGAAGAGTAGATGCATTAATAAAAAATAGGGACCTGGAAAGATGAAGAACTAATATGGAGAGTAAAAAGAGTTTAAATATATATATAAGCAAACAGAGTATTGTGTATGAGTTAATTTATAATAATAACAAGGAAAGTAGTTTACTGTTTAAGGCTCAAACAGGATCGTTAGCAATAAGGAAATATACACATAAATGGAGAAATGTGGGTGATTTAGTCTGCAAGTTTTGTAAGAAAAGCGTGGAAAATATTAGGTATCTGCTAATTGAATGTAAATGCTTACCAAAAGAAAAGGTATAAATAATGTTGTGGAAGAATAAATATAAACAAAGTGATTATACAGAAAATGGATTCTTGGTTTTTATGGTTTGGAAAAAGATAAAGGGGATCTAGATCAAGATAATAATGTGGAAATGGGGTGGAGCAGGATAGAGAAAAATACAAGAAAAACATAAGAGTGGGGAATGGATAAGGAAAGTTAAGTGGCTAACAGGTTTCTCTGGCATAGTGGCTGAGAGATTCCTGACTTCAATAAAGGAGGGGCCATAGATTACATCACTGGTTTAACAGTTTGTGTAAGCCTAGGAAATGCTAATCATGATTGATGTTTAGTGGTTTAATATGCAGTATTATTGAGATTTTGTACTACCTGCTACAGTTAATATTAACTCATTGGATTTTTTAAATTAGTTTATGTTAAGATAAAATCCAATAAAATTATTTTACACTTTTATGATATCTCAATTCAAGGAAATTATCTGAGATTTTAAATGTACTCATTGAGAATATATTGGATTTTTAAGTTACAAGGATAGCAAATAAAAATGTTATGAATACTTTATTAAATTAAATAAATCATATCTGGTTGTGGTATTCTAGCTAAAGGCTGGAAGTTACTATGATATTTGTTGAGATTTTGAAGAATAATGAGGATCACCGCAGCTAGCCCTAGAGTTTTCAGGATCTAAAGCTAAAACAATCAATATTGAAAATATTTTATTGGAAACAGAATTTGATTTCTCCATTTCAAATATCTTTTAGTCTTGAGAAAATCTGTTCTGATAAAATTATAAAATAACATTTTTTCTGATGCTTGCAATATTAATGAGCTGGTGATTAGATATTAAAGACTTGTATGTTTATTATTTTTTGAAAATTACTTTTTTTGCATTTTTTTTCTGAAAAATCATTAATTATACTACTATATTTTAAAGTTTTATATAATTTTTGTCCAGTATGAATAATACCAAATGTAAATCCAGAATACACATATTTCATATTTATCATTCATTATGAAATTTAAATTTAGCATAGTATGAAATAGCTTTAAACATGAAAATTTGCAAGTAATAAATATGGAATTTATTTGTTAATAAGTAAACAAAATATTGTTATATAATTATAAAGATGCAGTTGTTTTCACAATTATTATTTCCACAAAACTATATTTTTACAATATTTTGCAATTCTGCTGATTCAATTTCTATCATAATTTTTTTATAAGAATAATATGATTTTAAAAATATGTTAAATATTTTGATATTTCAATTATTATACTTAATTCATTAAATTTTTTACAAAATGCAGAAATTCCTAAGACACTATGAATTTGACTCATGTTTGTGTGAAGTTTTTTAAATTACAAGCTTATTTAGAATTTTTCTTTTCAGATAGGTAACTTATTATTAACTCAAGCTAGCTATCCAGTATTGGTCTATAAATAGGTATTATTAGTTAGACTGTAAAGATCCTGTCTGAATCTGGTTTAGTTAGATGAGTATCTGTCATTCATTGTAAAAATAAAAATGATTTTAATATACTGCAACCTTTACTATCAAGTCAAGTGTCATACTCTTCCAGACATTAAGTCTGAGTATTTACCTTTACTTTTTGAAGAACAAGCAAAATGAGTCTAGATATAAAACAGGGTTAACACAACTTATTAAATGGTGATAGTACCTTTTCTGAATAAAGGCTCTTTATTTCTGTATTAATTATTTGTATTATTGTTGCAGTAGAATTAAAAGCAAGATATTTAACATGTGAACAGTATAATGACCAAATATATGCCTAGGTCTCCTATGGTATTAGAGATATAAATTAAAAGACAAATGCTTTCTATTGATTACATTTTGCTAGTCTCTCAGAAATAAACTCTGAATAATTTCTCAACCCAGCTATAAAAAAGAAAAACAACAATTATTTTTTTAAATGAGTTGAATTTTTATTGACATTAACTCCCAATTTAATCTCATTTGCTAAATTCTAGAAATTAAATACTTCAGTACTTTTTACATATTTATCTTGTAATACGAACTTTATATTTATTTTATTGATGCTTTATGTTATGTCGAATTCTTATAATATTATGGAGGCTTTTACTTAAATTTTTTGTTAATATCTTAGTATTTGTAATTTTTTATTGTCTTATATTTTGTTATTTAAAAATTTCTTGTTTTTTTTTTTTTATTGTATAATGATGTTTATTATTTTTTGACCCTTGCAGGGATTATCATAATTTTAGCTTTTTTTTTAAGTAAAACGCTTTATGATCTTAATATTTTATTTATTTTGTTTTTAAAATTTTTAGACATTTGAATTGCTTCACGATGAAGGTTTTTTTGTTGGTGCATCAACTGGGTTAAATGTTGCTGCAGCTTATAAAGTAGCGCAACTCATGGGTCCAGGTCATGTCATTGTCACCTGTCTTTGTGATAATGGTCATGTAAGTTATTTTTGTAGTGATAATTTATATATTAGTTTCTAAATTCTCTTTTTATTATTATTATTTTTAAAAACCATTTATGTAGTTTCAAAATTCTCTTTTTTTTTTTTTTTTACTAGTTTTAGAAGCCATTATTAATACTAAAACTTAATTCATTCGAGAAAATTTAAAAAGTAGAGTAATACATTATCAAGTGCTTATAATTTTAGCTAAGATTGACATATGGATCAAATAATAAAAATTCAGACATAAGGCTTTGAACTATTGCCTGTATTTTTTGTCTATTAAAATTTGTCTCAAGATGCTGCACCCAGATTGTATTATTAAAAATACTACACAGAATACAGTGTTTTTACTTTTTATTGCAAACTATTTACCACTGAGCACATTTTTAAAGGAATGAAGTAAGGGAAGGACTTGATTTTGAAGTACAAGCAAAGATTTGTTATCTTTTATCACAGTTCATAAACAAAGGTTATAATTCGCAATGTGGTACTTTCAATGAGCAAGATTTTGCTAAATGATTTAATTTTATTTCTAATTTTTGTAATATAATTTTTTTCAAATGTTAAAAATAATTTATTAAAATATTAAATCATATTGTATAAATATTTTGATGTATCTATATGATTGTTTATAATTATTTGACAGGAAACTATGTATATATGATTTTATGCTATCTTGATTAGGTTTATTAAATGTTTGAAAGAAACATTTATCTAATTTATTTTCCAGCCATTCTGGCTAAGCCTGACTGAAAACTTTTCTGTCAAAGTATTTGGTAACAATCAAATAAAATAGTTTAATAGAAAAAATTAAAACTAGCTAATATTTTGTGAAATTGCCATACACTTTCTTCAGAGTTTTTTCTTTTGTAAATTATAAGAATATATTCATTATATTTAAATTCTTCATTCTTGTTTTTCTATTTTTATTCTGAAAGATTATTGATTAAGAATTTTTTTTTTTTCTTCAATAACTTTTTCCCAATGCCATTTATTTAACTCACAGTTTTCAAGCCTCTCTGATCATAAACAATTTTTTCGAGAATTCATATTTATTAAAATTGATATAATTGATGAATTAGATTTAACACTGACAGCAAAAATATTCTTTTTTTCTGACATTAATTTTACTGTTGTTCTGCCAGTTGTTCGAAAGGACAGAATTTTATAAACTCTATGGCATTTTAAAATAATTTTATGTTTGAATTAAACTAATTTTTTTAAAAAATAATACAAATAATGTTGATGTTATTAAATAATATAAACAATGTTGATATTATTTTTTAATAAACATTACTAATTTTGTCTTGTGTAATGCAGAGCTCTTAATTCCTGAATTATCAAAATACTTTCCTTTTTTGTTATATGTAAAAATCTTATTAAATAATATTGTGGCCGAATCTATTGCCAAGCAACATCTTTTTATTAATAAAATAAAGAGAAAGCTTAAAGAAGCTGTGTTGGCGTCACACAGAAACATTAGCAGTATTTTAATTTTTTTTTGTAAAATAATTTAATTTGATTGCCATCATATATTTTAAAAGAAAAATTTATTGAAAGGCTCAGATAGTTTGTTGGGAAATAGTGCAGACCAATGTTTCAAGTTTAGAAAAGCTATTCAAGATAACAGTTTCCATTAAATAAGCATAAACAATCATCTTTTATCGGTAAAAATATTTAAACCAATTTATATATGTATAGAAATCTATGTGGATTTTAACCCAACTGAAGAGATCCAAGACAATATTTTGTCTCCCCTGTCCCCAAATGCCTTTAAATACATATTTGAATTTTTGGAGTGACTGTTAATTAAGAGATGGTATGTAAAAAGTGAAAGATTTTTAAAAATCTGAAATTTTTCTTACAAAATATTATAATGAGATTTATTTAAACTTCTTTGAAGTAATTTTAATCTTTTTCAATCAAGTAGCAGTCTTTTTTCATTTTTATCATAATAAAAAAATAAAGAATAATTAATAATCATATATATATTTATTAAAAGAAAATTGGTATGAATAAATTCTTGCTAGTAAATAAATGATGTAAATTTATGTAATAAATATATATAAGTAAACGCAGCGTTTATAATATATAAAAGCTTACAGTAAGTATACAAATTATATCAACACAAAAACATATTTGGAATGAAGCTTTATTTATATTAGTTTGAATACATATTACAGAAAATTATCAACATTAATACAAAATATACAATCACCAAGTTAACATTACATATTTGTATTAAATAATTTAACAGTCTAATTAGTTATATTTAAGTGCAATTAACATAGTTTATGATATGCACAGTTTCCCTTGAGTTGTATTTATGTTTAATTGATGCATATGTATGTTCTCAAACCAATGGTCTTCTTAGCATTTGCAGCATCATGTTTTCATATTATTTGACCTTATCTTTTATAATTTATTCTATGAATATTTCAGATGTCTCTTCATTATCAAGAGAGATTTTTTTTTCCTTACATATTACTTTTAGAGATTATATTTGCATCAAATTACACTTTTATATTTGACATCTTTTTTTTTTTATTTTTTAGTATTTAGTTATGTCATAATACACATCATAGAGTTATTATTTCTTTACTGTATTTTGATCACGTCTCTGAAAGTAGCCCTTGAGATTATAATTGTTTCCACATTTTAATAGAGAAATATTCAGATTCATTGTATTGTTTCTATCATTAAATGTGAAAAGTTTACAATGTTTTTAAGTTTTTGGTTTGTGATATAAGTTATATCTGCTTAGATAAATATGCTCAAATATATGTCAAATCTGACTTAATTTTTTTTTTTGTCTTTTATTATGCTGTTATATTTGATGATAGTAATTTTCTAATCTCATTAAAGAGAGACCACTCATCATAGTTATATAAAACCAACACATTTATATTTTATCAGTTCATCATTCACTTTTAGCTCAATACTTTAATCAGGCTTTAACTTGTATTCAATGCACTTTAAAATTCGTAATAATCAAGCATATTTTGCCGATAGAGGGACCTTCCAAACCACAACACAAGATAGCAACTTTTGTAAAGATAAGAGCAGGCATCTTATCTTTAACCTAAATTTCCACTTCTATAGGCGAATCTGAAACATCTTGATTTGGAAGTGTGAAGTAGTGCTTTTCTCTACTGATTAAGTCCACTATATCCTTTACAAATTAACTTACACAAAATCTTGCTTCAGATTCGCCTATATAACTGGAAATTTAGATTAAAGATAAGATGGCCACTCTTATCTTTATAAAAGTCGCTATCTTGTGTCGTGGTTTGGAAGGTTCCTCTATCGGCAAAATATTCTTGATTATTACAAATTTTAAAGCACATTGAATACAGGTTAAAGCCTTATTAAATTATTTACATATGCTTTCTGTGTGCTCAATAAATTAATTACTACTCTTCAAGAATACATTTAATTTCTAAATTAATGTTCAGATATTCCAGAAGCTTAACTTTTCTCATTGTGTGATTGTAGCATCTGGATTTGAAAACTATTAAATATAACTAATTAATTATATCTTATTTGTTCTAAGAGATAACATTTGACTCTTTATTTTATCAGAAAAAATGTTTTGGTTTATAATGGATATTATACTTTTAAATAGTATTCATTGAATTCTGAATCTTCAAATATTTTGACATTGATATATCAATCAAATGCCTTAGTATTCTAAAAGAGAAAAACAATCTTGCTGAACTCCATTGTTTGAAGAAGTTGATTTACTGATATAATTACAGATATTGTTTTATTTTCTATGATAGGATTATAAACATCAAAATATTTTTTAGGATTAAACTTGTAATAATTATTTTTGTCTTTAGGGGATTTTATAGAAGGATTAAGATTATCTGAACTTGATGTTATTTTTCTCCATAAAACTTTAATGTGTTTTATTAAATAATATCCTAATTGATATACCAAAGAAATTTGTTAACTTATGCACCTGTGATGTTATGTAGTCTAAAATGGCTTCTCATCTGAGGAGGTCAGAAATATCTGTTGGTTAATAATAAATATTGGTAGCATTGTCTGATGGTATAGATTAGAAACAGATATAATACTTTGAATGTTTTTTTGTATGTTTGTATGTGTTTATATATATATTCACTTTATTCACACTTACATACTTATGCATATTAATGTATTTATACATGTACATGTATCACATAGAGACACTTTGATGTGATCATGCTTATCAGTTTATCGTTATTCTTAGATTGCTTTTATTGTTCAGAAATATTCATACAAAAATTAAAAATTGTGTCGTAAATGATTGTGTGAAATTTATATATAACATTGCTGAGAAAGTTAAAAAGAAATCATATTTCTAATAAAATACAAAGAATCTTTTTTGAATGAAATTCACGTAAGTAGTCAATTGGAAAAAAAATCAGAATTTTCCCTAAGTCTTTTTTGATAAATCAGTAAAATTAGCTATTTTCATCAATTTTCTTATTTTTTTCTAATAGTTTTTTTTCTTTTTTATTATATACTTTTATATCTTTTAGTATATTTTTGTCTGTGTATCTGATAAAATCTTGTAACTCAATTTTCACACTTTCCAGTTTTTGATCTACTTGAAATTTTGCATACATATGTATTCCCGATGGCAATACAGTTTTTGCAAAAAATTAACAAAAAATTTAAATTTTTGATTTCATGAAGGATTCAATATTTTTTAAAGTATTGCCATCTAACAATATTAAATTGCCTGTAATCTTTCTTCATTCCTAATTTCAGGAATTATATTAAATTAAAAAATAGAAAATAAAATATATATAATCTTTTTTTTTTTTAAAAAAAAGAAACACTTATTCACATAATGCATTAAAAAGTAAAAAAATAAAGCACTAAGAAGTAAAAAAAAATTTTTTTCATCTTTTATAGTATTCTTGATATTATTTAGTCAAAATAAGTATGTGTTGCTCCAGTTTAGAAATAATATCAAGAATATTGGAAAAACTGAAGAAAATTTATGTTTTATTTTTTATAATAACATTATAAAAATAATTATTTAAACTCTTTAAATCCTAAGATGCCATCTTTAGTTTTAAAAAAAATTAGAAGAAATATAATTTTTTATATATTTTCTATTTCATTACAATAAATATAAATATATATATATATTGTTAGAAAGAACAAACATGAAAAAATGTAATAAAACTGATAAAATAGTCATTACCTAAAAATAATAATTAAAAAACGAGATTTTTAACACTTTTAAACATGTTTATTTTTACATTGATTCACAAATTCTAAATTTTGAAAGTTATATGTTAAAATTACAATTTTATAGACAGCTTCATCACATTTGTCATAAAATGCTGGAAAAAAAAAGATATATAATATGTCATACCTGGAGTAATTTTTCAATGAAAAAATTATACAAAAAACAATGTGATTGGTAACTTCCATTTTTACTAACTGACCCAGATCCTGTTTTTCCTTATAAGGGTATCTGCTGGAAATGTTTTGTTGTCCTTCTATGCAGGGTATCTGTTAGAAATGTTTGGTTTTTAGTGGGAGAAAAATAACAGTAATAGTTTACAAGATATTATGCAAAGAGAACTTTAGTAAATTGTAGTGTATTATATTATAATATTAGGTAATACTATTATTATATATTATTATATTAGTGAAAAATGGGGGGGGGGGTGACCTAAAATGTGTTTCTTTTCAGATGAAGTGTACTCAAATAAATATCAAACAGTAAGAACTGCTTATGAGATATTATGCAAAGACAACTTTAGTAAATTGTAATATATTATTTTATAAAATATTATTATGTTAGTGAAAAATTGGGTGTGACCTAAAATGTGTATTCTTTTCAAATAAAGGTACTCAAGTAAATATCAAACAGTAAGAACAGCTTATGAAATGTTATGTGCATGTTCGGTCTCTAATTTATTACAACCACTTATTTTGTTATTTCGAACATGAACTAGCATATATATTTTTAAAAAAAAAGAACTCTCAGGATAACAGTCGGGTTAAATTATTTAAAGACAAATTAGAAAAGGTCACAGGGAATAATTATTTAAAATTAATTATTGTAATAAAATATAATACAAAATTTACACAAGTGTTTTTACCATACATTTATCTATGCCCTGAGGCTTACTAACAAACAATAATATACTGAATTGGCCTTTAATTTTACCTAGATCCCTCCTTTGCACCTTCAGTGGGGATTCACTGGGTAAGAAAGCCAGTCCAAGTCCTTCTTCTTTAGTAGAGAGAGTGCAATCTTCAGTAGCAAATACTTTTCATAGGTAGTTCCCCTTCCAGATTGTGAGAATTAGTATCCAGTAGACATTCCCCTCTTGATCATTTTTATCTATACCTATGCTTATTGGTTTGCAGTGCTACATGCTCATTCCGGTTTAAATCATGCTTGATCTGAGCAAGTCTTTAGAAAACTTGTGTGCACGTATTTTAATTCGCACAGCACACTGCACTATCCCCCACTACTCCTGAGAAACACTTGGTTCTCTGGAGTCACATATGTCCTTTTAATAGTCTATTTCTCCATTTAATAGTAATTATAGAATTAGATTTTTGGCTTGCTGTATCATTTAGTACTCTACTATTATTGTTCACTTTCCAAATGTGCTTTAATAAACAACACAATTCCCATGTGGCAAATATCTTGTTACTTAATTATTATGAAAGGCATTAGACAAAACGGTTCAACAACAATAATAAAAAAATATATGTATAGTCAAAATTATAGTTCTTTTATAAAAATATATCTTGTTACTTAGTTATTATGAATGGTATTAGACAAAATGGTTCAATAATAACAAAAAAGTATATGTATAGTCAAAATTTAAATGTGTAGTTCTTTTATAAAAATGAATCAAATGAATGCTTACACTGGAAAGTTTATTTTAAGAATGCCAATCTAATGATGGTTTATTACCAATTATCAATTAGTCACATGTATAGTCTTGTAGATAGGCAGGTGGGCGACATTCATGGTTCAGTCCGTTTTCTTCCTGATCATCAGTCACATTCAATCTGGGATGCTGTATAATGACTTCATCTGAAACTCCCTCTGCTTCATCACCTAACTCTATGAGGTCTTCTGCACTATCTTTATTAACTACGTTATGATTCTTGATTGGATCTTCATCTCAAGTTTCCATATTATAGTCGAAGTTTACTTCGGTCCAGTTTTTTCAGACATGATTTATGTGTCAATGGTAGATTGCCCCTGATTTGCTTTGTATTTCAACAATTTGGTCGGAAATAATCCTAGTTTTTATACCTTATGTCCATGTCTTGCGTAGTGTATCGCATACCCATATGTTATCACCGGCAGCATAAGTATTATTCTTAATTGTTGATAGTTTTCCATGGTCAGGCATCAGAATGGACAGCTTGTTATGCAATTTTCTGCCCATCAATATTTCAGCTGGTGATTTCCCAGTGGATGTGGTTGGCATAATATGTTGGTGCAGCATTGCAATGTTTAGCATCTCAGATAGGTTGTTTTTATTTAATCTATTTAATACTAGTTTCAAATGCTGGACCTCCTTTTCTGCGATTCCATTGGATTCCGGGTGATACGGAGGAGGAAAGATGTGATTTATTCCCCATTCTTCCACAAACAAGTCGAATTTGTTGGAAATAAAAGCAGTCCCACTGTCTGAAACCAAAACTTCCGGTGATCCCTGATGTGCTAATATTTTGCTTAGAATACAAATGTTTTCTGCTGAACAAATATTTTTGGCTATCTTGTTGATTGCCCATTTTGAGTCAGCATCTATCAATACTAAAATTAGTTTACCATTTATTGGTCCAGCATGGTCTATGTGGACCCGGCTCCAAGGTTTATCTGTTTTGGGCCACGATATTTTTTAATGAACATTCTTATCTCTGCACTCATGCCCGGTCAATACATATAACTACTGGCTAGTGCTTTTGCGTGAACGACTGCTGGATGCCCTTGATGTAACATTTCTAATATTTTAGAATGTCAATGGGGGGAACCAGTACTTTATTTCCATTACTATGCATTTCTTTAATGTTAATAGTTGTTGGCACATATTCCATAAAGACTTATGTAAATAGTGGGGTCGTTTGCTGGGCCATCCTTTCCTAATCCAATTTACGAGTGTCTACTATCTGGCTGTGTCTTTAGACCACCTGGCTATAGTTTTGCTGTTTATAACTTCCATCTTCCAATGGTCTAAGTAATTTATGTCTACTTCAGTGACCGTTTTCTCTCTTATATCTGGTATGTATCATAGAGTGTCTGCATGCTGTATTTGACTACCTTTCTGATATACTAATTCATAATCGTATGAAGATAGCAAATTATATTAGCGAATAATAAACTCAAGTGGTCAGCTGCCACTTTTTTATTGGCGAATATCCCCAATAATGGACAGTGGTCTGTTATTATTTTAACTGATCAGCCGTAAATGTATTGGTGGAATTTTTGAACCACTAATATAATGACCAATGCCTCCTTGTCCAGTTGGGTGTAATCTTTTTCAGCTTTTGACAATGTTCTAGGCATGTAAGCTATTGAGCGTTCGCTATTCTGCGACAGATGACTGAGTACCGCCCCAATTCCATATTTGGATGCATCTGTTGTTAATGTTACATCGAGGTTACTGTTGTAAGGTCCTAACAATTGTTTTGATGTAAGCAGTGCTTTCATTTTCTGAAAAGTGCTCTCTTGCAGTTCTTTCCAACACCATCATTGATTTTTGCGCAATAACTTATACAAAGGCGTGGCTATGTGTGCCTTTCCCTTCAGAAAATTTTCAAAAAAATTAACCAATCCCTAAAAAACCTGCAGTTCTTTGATGTTTGTGGAAGGTGGTGCATTTATGATAGCTTTAATTTTACCTGGATCAGGTCTAATTCATGTGCTTGATATAATGTGTCCTAAAAACTTTATTTCTTTAGCACACCAAACACACTTTTGCATGTTTAGTTTTCCACCAAACTTTTCTAGCCTTTCACAAACCTTGCCTAATCTAATTTGTAATGCCGCTTCGGAGTCCGCTGTTACCAGTATGTTGTCAAAATATGGCGTTGTTTCCTCCAACAGTGTGTCTATTTTAGCTTGAAAAGCATTCGGGGTGACTTTTACGCCGAAAAGTAGATGATTATAATTATACAATCTCTTGTGTGTTGTTATGGTAAGGAGCACTGTCATTTCCTTGGTCACCAGAATTTGATGAAAAATGGCAGTTAAATCCAATTTTCTGAAGTAGTTTACACCTTCCAATCCAGCTAATATCTCTCACATTTGGGACAGGGTATGAGCTTTTGGCCATACTTTTGTTTATAGTCAGCCTGTAGTCCCCGCATTCAGATTTGTCCATTTTGTTTTGTTATGACAACTATAGGAGTAGCCCATTCTGAATCTTTGACCGGAGTCAATACACCTTTCTTTACCATATCCTCTAAAACTTCTTCAAGTCATGATTTCATAGCAAAAGGCATTTTTCTAGGCTTGCAGTAAACTGCTTTTGCACTTTTGTGAAGCTCAATTTCCACAGCTGTAGTAATGATTCATCCCTGCTCTTTGGCAAACAGTTTAGGGAATTTAAGTTTTATTTCTCTTTTGATATTAATTTTCTTTATCATACAGATTTTAATGCTTAACGGGGTAAACCATTCCCTACCTAATAGGGGTGCTATATTGCTCATGACAATATATAGGTTTAGTTTTTTCTGCAATTGTTTATGGCTACCATAACTTCTACTACCCCAACTATTTGAATCAGATTCCTGTTTGGGTCATTTGTCTTGAGCCTGTTTTAGCTACTTTTAGCTGGTTTTTTGAGGTTTTTAATTATCTCAAACCAATCCCTTTGCAATATGATGGACACCCCGGCTCTGCTGTCTATCTCCATTTCTATAGCTTTGTTACTTATCTCTACTGCTTACATTATTTGTTGACCACTTTTGGTCTCTGCCTTATTTATTTCGGTATAACATTCTGATTTGACGTATCTGTTTATTGGAGATTTGTCATTAGCAAAAGTTTTACTTTTAATATGGCAAACTTTTGCCAGGTATCCCACTCTCCTGCATTTATTGCATTTTTCCAGCTGCATTCATAAGCCAATTTTTCTGCAGCAATAACATTCAGTTTTCGAGTTTGGTAGCTCTTCTGTTTTGTTGTTTTATGTATTGAAGTTTGTTTTGTAGTCTTCAAGTTAGCTTGTTGGAATTCTTTGGAGCCGCTTAGAACTAGTTCTTAGGTCATCCCTCTTTTGATGGCCTCGGAATCGGTCAGATCTGGGAAGGCCAATAGTTGTTGACGTAATTTGATCCCCCATAAAAACTATTTTAATAATGCTTCCTCTAGGTAATCTCTATAAGCCCACTAAATCTACAGTCTTCCAACTTTACTTGGCATCTGCTGGCAAATGTAGGTGAGCAATGTGCTTTGATGGCTCCAGTCTAAAATGGTTATTCAACCGACTAACTATATCAGAGTACAGTAGTCTTTCCAGCTTTTCAGGTCCGCTTTACTGGTTTGCAACTTCAATTACACCTGGTCCTCCGAAAAGTAATAGTGTGGCACTTTCATTACATCATCTTTGATATGTTTTGTATATTGTGGCCACTTGGAAGGTCTATTAACATCGAATTCACAAATACCTAGCTGGTTGTAGCCATCTTCCTTGGTAACTAACCAGTAACACCTTTTCTTGCTCTTTCTAAGTTTAATCTGCTTTTTCCTCCCTTCGACTGTCAACTGCACCAATTGTATGCTATATTCAGGCTCTAATTTATTACAACCATTTATTTTGTTATTACGAACATGAACTAGCATATATGTTTTTTTTAAAAAGAAGAACTCTCAGAATGACAGTTGGGTTAAACTATTAATGACAAACTAGAAAAGGTTAGAGTGAATAATTATTTACAATTAATTATTGTAATAAAATATAATATAAAATTTACACAAGTATTTTTACCTTATATTTATCTATGCCTGAGGCTTACTAACAAACAATCATATAGCTTGAGTTGATCTTTAATTTTGTCTAGATCCCACCTTTCCATCTTGAGCGGAGATTCACTGGGTAAAAAAGCCAGTATAGGTCCTTCTTCTTTAGTAGAGAGAGTGCAATCTTCAGCAGCAAATACTTTGCATTAGGATCCAGTGGACATTCCCCCTATTGGTCATTTATACCTATGCTTATTGTTTGCTGTGCTACATGCTCAATCCAGTTTAAATCATGCTCGATCTGAGCAAGTCTATAGAAAACTTGTGTGCACATATTTTTATTTGCGCAGCACACAGCATTATGCAAAGAGAACTTAGTAAATTGCAATATATTTAAAAATATAATTAATTATTATACTATATGGGGAATGGGGTCGGCACCTAAAATATGTATTCTTTTCAAGTAAATAAAGTGTCCTCAGAAAATAAATATCAAACAAAAATTTCTCTAAGATAAAAAAAACTAAGTAAAATCAATGAACATCAAAATAAATAAATATATTATGAGCACTGATTATATGTGTGTGTGGGAGATGATGTATGAAGTAGATGGCTAAGGGTATGTGATCGAGTCTTGATGTGTATGTTTTTATATCATTGAAATGTGTTGTCTAAAATTATATAGCATATTTATTCTTTTCTATATATATTTAATTATATAAAAAAAAAGTAATAAAAAAATAAGTAATAAAAATAGGTAATAAAACTAATTGAATACTGAAATAAAATCGTAATATATCTTGCTTATGGCACCAAATATACGTATATGATTGAGTCTGGATGCGTATGTTTTTATATCATTGAAATATATTATCTAAAATTATATAGCATATTAATAAAAAAAAAATAAGTAATTGAATACTCACTGACTCCTGGCTAGTTGGCATCCATTTCAAATTTGAATTTCCTGAGGCATTAGATGTGATATCCACGGTTATCCTTACAGATAAAAAATTATTTCAATCCTTTTTTTAACATTGCAGCTTCCAAATAGCTTGGAAAAAGCTGTTAATAAAAGGGCTTACAAATATACGTTGCCACTTTCATATCCATATCAAGTGGTAAGAGAAAGCAATTCACCGTTAAAAAGATTTCCCATTTAAAAAATCTAAAAAAAATGAGAAAAAAAAATCCAAATTACATTATAGAAAAAAAAATAGCTCATTTGAAACGTAATAAAATGGTGGATCGAATCTCAGTTGAAACTCAAAATTTTTGAACAGGGGCACTTCGGACTCAAGGTGATTTATTGAACAAATTTTTTTCATATTTTATATATATTTTTTTTTTGTTTGGCAAAGGTATTTTGTATTGGTGTTAAATTGAAGTTAATGTTCTTAAGTACTATTTTTTACTTTATTATACTAGATATTTCTGTATACAGAATTATGTTATTATAAAGAATATTTATTAAGTAACTTCTTTATTATTTTGATATCTGTGCTTAATTTTGAGCTATCATAAAATAACTTTAGCTGCAGATCTATTGATTCAAATGTTACAATTTGCCGTCCTGACTTTTATATATATGACCAGATTTTTTTTTTATAAGAACTTCACAGAGAAGTTATTTCTGTAGACTCATTTGGTAAAAGTTTTCAATAATGCACGATTTTTGTTTACTTGGTATCTCTTTTGCGAAAGTCAGATTTAAATAGATATATTTTCATTTAAAATAATACAAATAAAAAATATATATTTAAATATATTTATAGCATTAATTCTACTTCTGTCATCAAGCTCTCTGATATGTAATAATATGGTTGTTATTTATATTTTTTTAAAGAATAATATACCTACTTTAACAAAGCCCACAACTTGTAAATCTTTTTTCCCTATGAATGCCAATATAGATGCAGTGGGATTTGCTGGAATGTACATCATTCTTAAAAATAAAAGTGAAGTATTAAATTGTTTTGAGCAGATATCATATAAATCTATTTTCATACATATTGTGACCATTTATTTTGCATAGAAAATAAATATGTCATTGTCATCATTAACCATTATCAATTCACTGCAGGATGAAGGTCACTCCAAGTTCAACCCATCTTCTCTTATCTTTAGTATTTCTTCTCCACATCATCCCTGCACACTTTCTTATTTCGTCCATCCATCTCATATGTGGTCTCTTTCTGGGTCTTTTACAATCTCTTGAAATCCAGTTTTGTCCATCTATTATCATCTCTTCTAGCAATATTTCCAGTCCAACTCCACTTCAGTCTTTTAATTTTTTTCAATGACATCAATAACACCTGTTTGTTCTCTTACCCATACATTGTGTTATCGATCTCTTCTTGTTACTCCCAACATGCATCTCTCCATATTTCTTTGAATGGTCTGAAGTCTCTGTATTGCTCTTCTATTAAGTGTCCAAGTCTCAGATCCATAAGTAAAAAATGGTAAAACCCATTTATTAACAAATTTCTTCTTCAAACACTTAGGCATATTTTCTTTTAGTATCAAGTTATTTCTACCAAAAGCACTCCAACCAAGTTTAATTCTATGATTAATTTTATCCATTATGTTTCCATTTGTATTAGTAATTTAACCAAGGTATTTATAATTGTTAACTTCTTCTACCTCATCACAATCATTCTTTATTTTTATATTTTGAGAAAATCCATTAAACATTACTTTATTCTTTTTAACATTTATCCTTAGTTCTACTTTCATCGACAACTCCTGTAACATTTCCTGCAACTCTAAAGCATTATTTGCAAAAACAACTACATCATCTGCAAAATCTAAATGACTTAAATAATCTCCATTTACTTTCACTTCATTAGCTTCCCATTTTAATCCACAAAAGATTTTTTGCAGTGCTGCTGTAAAAAGTTTTGGAGATATGGAGTCACCCTGTCTTAAACCCTTGTCAATGTTGACTTTCCTAGTATCATTATGTAATCTAATTGTTGCTGTTGCATTTTTATAAATATTCTTTAAAATATGACAATATCCTGGATCTATACCTTGATGATCCAATGCTTTAATCACTGAAGAAATGTTTATAGAATCAAATGCCTTTTCATAATCTATAAATCCAAAACATAATGGCAACTCATATTAATTTGTCCTTTCTATAACTTCTCTCAATACCTGGATATGCTCTACTGTACTAAAACTACTTTTAAATCCAGCATGTTTTCTTGGTTGGTGAAAATCCAATGTTCTTTGTAGATGTGTTGTAATTATCTTGATAATAATTTTGTATAAAACTGATAAAAGACTAATAGGTCTGTAATTTCTAATATCTTCTTTATCACCTTTTTTAAATATTAATATTAATACTGCATTCTTCCAATCATCTGGTACATTTTTATCATTTAGACATTTGATATATAACTTTGCTAAAAAGAATTCTATTTCTTCACCTGCTTCTTTTAGTATATTAATTATAATTCCATCATTATCTGGAGCCTTTCTTTTTTTAATACATTTAATTGCATGTCTCACTTCTTCATTTAAAATTCTGGGCAATTCGGAAGATGTAATCTATAGATATAGGAGGTACTTGTTCTTTATTACTATAAAATTTTTGATAAAAGTCTTCTACCCATTTCATGATGTTATGTCTCTTTTTAGCAAGACTTTTATTCTCTTCTACAGCTTTTCTTGCTAGTTCACAGTTATGCTTTCTTATATCATTTTCAATTCTTTTCTGCACCATTTTACAAAATTCGAGATATTCAATCCTTTTTAATGCATCATTTTTGTGTATCTTCATATCTCTCCTTTTTTCCTTCATAAATTCTCTAGTCTCAGTAGAAATTTTATTGATCAATTGCTGCTTTTTTCTACCAGCTACTTTTTTGCAGTTTTTAAAAGTGTATCAGTTATTTTCACATTAATTTCATTCAAATCTGAATCATGTTCAAATCTACTAATACTTGAAACTGATTTGTAAACTCTAATTTAAATTCATTAGAATATTTCTAAAGATTAGGAATATCAACTGTAAATATTGTTTTTCTTAATAATTTTTGTCTCTAGTTTTGCATTAACACATATCTTACATCTTACTAATCGATGATCACTTCCTGTGTTAAATTTATTAAGAATATTATAATCTTGAAATATGTATTTTCTGTTAGTCAAAATATAATCCAATTTTGCTGTATCTCCATTTGGATGCTTCCATGTCCATTTCTTTTTAACATTTTTCTCAAAAAAAAATTCATAATACAAAGTTTTTCTTTTTCTGCAAACTCCACAAGTGTATGTCGTCTCTCATTTCTATTACCTACAGCATTTTCATCTTTCATTTGTTTACCAATTCTAGCATTAAAGTCTCCCATAACAATTTTAAAATGTTGTTTACTCTGATCAAAAGCCTTTTGTACATCCACATAAAAATCTTCTACTACTTCATCACTGAGAACTTGTTGGGGCATAAACCTGAATTATCTGCATTTGGTATCTGCTATTAAGTTGTATAACTAATCTTGCTACTCTGTTCGATACACCATCAATCTCCACAATGTTGTTTTTCCACTTTTTATTTATATATAAATGAGATATTTATTTATATAGTGCGATGTATTTACATATGTTTAGTTTCATTTAAGAATGACGTGTCGTAAATTCTAGAAAATTTCGTAGGCGTCATTCATTCAGACATGGTAAAGAGTAATTTAAAATGATTGGTTTATCTTCATGCTTTTATTTCCAGTGCTTAATATTTGCCCATACTTAAACATTTGGGTTGAAAGATTAGGTGGATTCATTCTATTCTTTTGCAAAGACTTTATCTTGTGTTGGAAATGAAAGTATTCATTTATTATTAACATTCATAAAAAAAAGTGCATGTACATTAGCTTGGAATATTGGTCTTTAGTTTTTATTTACAATGAATCCTACTTGGAAATGAAAGTATTCATTTATTATTAACATTCATAAAAAAAGTGCATGTACATTAGCTTGAAATGCTGGTCTTTAGTTTTTATTTATAATGAATCCTACTCCACTTGTATTTCCAATATTTTTGTCTTTATAATAGAGTACATGTCCACTTTTTAAATCAATTGTCTCTTCACCTTTTCTTCTAATTTCACAAAGTCCAATAATGTCCCATTTAATATAAGACAGTTCTAATTCTTGCAATTTTCCTTCATTTGAAAGTGATCTGCAGTTGTAAGTACCTAAATAAAAAGTCATCAAATAGCAGCCTGGGTCCGCAATCAGGGGATTCTGAGCACCCTTCACCTTTCGGCCACCAACTGCTGCCTTGGTTGGTGACTTTATAGTCTCCTGGGAATAAGGGCCGTGATTTATATTTGTCATAATTGTATATATCTATTGGAAAAATATTTATCATTTACACAAACATTCATTCTGCCTTATCAGGCAACTGAGAAGAAAGACCATGATGTTTCTTCATCTTAAACTCAGAGGTAAAAAGCCAATAAACTTACCAGGCTGGCTAATGCATTTTGGTGAGCAGCTCATCCATATTTGTATACTATATTAATAATCACAGTAATAACAGCTGCTATGACAAGAACAAGAACATATGGAGTGGACATTAGGAATTTGCCCTCTTCAGTTTTTTAAGGCCTCCAAGAAGAATCAAAGGGTGTCCTTTCAGTTAATAGCAAACTCCTTTCTGCAGCCAAATATAAGTATAATCTAGTATCTAAAGAAATTTTTTTTTTCATAATTCTAAAAGGTCAAATGATATTATCTTTATTAACTTAATTAAATAATTTGATGCTCTATTTTACATATTTAGTGTTGTATAATTATATTTTTTATTCATTTAAGGTATATGTCAACACCAAAGTTGCTATATATTCACCTACTGACTTTGAGAAGTTAAACCTAATTTCCATAAATTTATCTATTGAAAAGAGTTTTTTTTTTTATTAATGATCAAAGTTAGATAATTTTTTATTAATAAATAATTGTATTTTTAAAAAAGGGAAATATATATATATATTTTATAAAAGTACTTAAAACTATTTTTTCTATAGTTATTTAAATAAGCATTTATTTTTATATAGCGCTATGCCTACAATTGTATTACATCCAAATATCAGCCTTTCAAGCTAATTGTGCATGCGCTTTTTGCGAGTGTTAATAATAAATGAATACTTTCCTTTCCAATACAAGATATAGTATTTATGCAGGAATAAAATGAATCCACTTATTCCTACAACTCAAATGCTTATATATGAGCAAATCTGAAGTACTGGCAAGGAAAGCGTGAGGATAGACCACTCACTTTAAATTACTATTTATGATGTCTGAATGAATGACGTCAATGAAATTGTCAAGAATTTACTAAATGTCACTCTAACTGAAACTTAATCATATGTAAATAAGTATTTATTTTTATATAGCGCTACATTCAAATATCAGCCTTTCAAGCTAATTGTGCATGATCTTTTTGCGAGTATTAATAATAAATAATATTTGAATGTAATACAATTGTAGGCATAGCGCTATATACAAATAAATGCTTATTTACATATGATTAAGTTTCAGTTAGAGTGACGTTTAGTAAATTCTAGACAATTTCACCGACGTCATTCATTCAGACATCGTAAATAGTAATTTAAAGTGAGTGGTCTATCCTCACGCTTTCCTTGCCAGTACTTCAGATTTTCTCATATATAAGCATTTGAGTTGTAGGAATAAATGGATTCATTTTATTCCTGCATAAATACTATATCTTGTATTGGAAAGGAAAGTATTCATTTATTATTAACACTCACAAAAAAAGCGCATGCACAATTAGCTTGAAAGGCTGATATTTGAATGTAATACAATTGTAGGCATAGCACTATATAAAAATAAATGCTTATTTACATATGATTAAGTTTCAGTTAGAGTGATGTTTAGTAAATTCTAGACAATTTCACCGACGTCATTCATTCAGACATCATAAATAGTAATTTAAAGTGAGTGGTCTATCCTCACGCTCTCCTTGCCAGTACTTCAGATTTGCTTATATATAAGCATTTGAGTTGTAGGAATAAGTGGATTCATTTTATTCCTGCATAAATACTATATCTTGTATTGGAAAGGAAAGTATTCATTTATTATTAACACTCGCATAAAGCGCATGCACAATTAGCTTGAAAGGCTGATATTTGAATATAGTTATTTAAATGATATGTAAATCATTTGTGATGCAAATATTCTTAGGTTCCTGTCAATTGTAATAAACCTCTTCTAATAATTGCTTTAATTAGAATCACATGTTATTCTAAAATGAATATAAAATGTGCAATTTTTGAAAACATAATGGTCACTTCACTCACTTCTTCATCATCACCATCAATTGGTCACATTATTATTTTGTTACTGAATTCTATGTCCAAGTTAATTAAATTTTAATTGTTTTGGAGAACAAAGCAATATGGGATGCTAGAAGCAAACTTTATCCACACAATTTTCAAGTTATACTATTTATCTTAATCTCTGAATGTCTACAAATGGAAGAAAGGCAAATTTTCTGTGGAGACAGAAGCTGAAACTTCGACAGTATAATCCAAGGTATTCTATGTCTTATATTCTTATGAACTTTGTCATTTTTGTTAAATCTTACTATAATATTTTTTTTGAAATTAGAGATTTATTGTATCATTTTGCTATGAAATATGTTGATCTTACATGATTCCTCTATGACTAAGATGTTTGTAGATCATAATAAAATATAATTATGGATTTATATTTATTATAATTTACTTCATTTTATGTCTGGATTCAAATATATGCTTTACTATGATACTTTATTATAGAATATAATTACCTCTGGATATATGTATGGGTTTATGATGTGTTTGTTTTATTTATATACCAGCTCTGATACACATGTTTACAACCTACTATTCATTTATACTACATTTATTATAGTTTGCCTATATAAAGTATATAATTCCTTTTATTTGGATGCAACTTTGGTATATATGTGTTTATTGCAGAGCATATTCAATTTGTTTCTTTAATTTAAATGATTACTTTAATTTTGTGAAGTTATAGCATGCTGATAAAAGGCTCCTTCCACTATAAAATCAACATTTATTTTGAAATCTTTCAAAAGAAATCATTATCTTACTGTATTATATATATCTAACATAAATTTTCTATTGAAGATGTATATAATTATGGAATTGTTCTTTATGTGCTTGTAAATAAGTGAAACAAAACATACAGTCATTAAAGTAATCAAATTTGCAATTGCATGAAAATTATTTTTATTCTGGGGGAAAAGAAAGCAAGAAACTCCTTAAAGATTTTTTAAAAAATATTATTATTAGGATGATTTAAACATTATGTATTTCCAATATTTGTTAATCTCATTTTATTTATTTTTTGGGGTATATTAACAGGTATAATCATATATATATAAATGGTTTTATTCATGTCATTGTGTTCTGGAAGATCGCTGTGAGGAATTTATATATATATTTTAAATATCTATAAGGATAAAGTTACTATCTTATATATTACATTCATATCGGCCTTTCAAGCCAAATTGTGCAAACGCTTTTGCGAGTGTTAAATAATAAATGAATACCGTCTGACCAATACAAATTCTATATCTTGTATTGGTCAGACGGTATTCATTTATTATTTAACACTCGCAAAAGCGTTTGCACAATTTGGCCTGAAAGGCCGATATGAATGTAATTACAATTGTATACAGACGCTATAAAAATAAATGCTGATTTATATATATCTTATATATTGTATATTTTGCAATGAATCGGTATATAATTTATATTATTATTTTAATTTTAAAATTAGCTGTTTATTTATCTCATGCATACATTTGTATTGATTTTTTGATTATTCATTTTGCTATATGTGTTATAAATTTGAGTAGATGTGGTTTGAGGTTTGTCATTTAATTATTATCCCAATGCCTTTCTTTTCATTATGGATATTTCTACTTTTAATCATGTGCTTATTGTAGCAATTATATTGATGGGTTCTTATTTTGCATAGATATTATTTGTTAAGCCTTTCCTTATGTTAGCAATAGATACTAATGGGACACTTGTATTTGTGTAGCATGGAACCAATATTGCTTTGTTCATTTTAGTGTAGGCTTGTTTTTCTCACCATCATTACCCACAAATATTTAGGTATTCCAATTTGTGTATTATAAAAGGCATTCACACGATTATATTCCCCTACTCTTATTATATATTTTCAGATGATTGAGTGTTGAGTAAAGTATTAAGTTTGCATTCCTCTCCTCCATGAGCCTTTTGTTATTTTAAGACTAATGCAAAATATACTTGCTTATATTATATATCGTTTAAATCATTAATTATATATTAAGAAATTGTACACCGATTTTAATGTAGTTATACTTCATTATATTACTAGCCACAGTTACATTATTGGTCCATCAAGATGCACTGATTATATTCAGTGCATATCATTGAATACTAAATTCAAACTAGGGTTTTTTTAATTTATTTATTTATGCATCTTTTAAATATATCACAGATACAATATATTATGTATGTATTATATCTAACTTATGCATTAATTGATGTAAAAGTTTTTTTAATTTATTTTTGTAAATAATAGTAAATAAGTTAGAGGTTTTTTTGGTACTAGTACATATTATACACTCCACCACTTTATGGCGCTGGTTTTTGCCGAATGCACATCAATATACAAGTTCACAGGCCAACAATACGGTAAAATATATAACAAATTTTAGACATTTATACACAATATTTTTAATGTTTTAAAAATTTATATATATATATATTTTTTAACACTTTTCAAAAATAGTATGGGTTGTTTGTTTTTTTTACTAAAGACTTAAACATCTTGTTTTTAATAAACAAACACTTTGTTTTTAGATGGTAGAGGGGGGTTGGTTTGCTTTTTAATTATCGTCTTTTTATATTTTTTTGGAATGTACTTTTTTTTTTAATATTTTGATGGAGGGGGGTTGGTTTGGGCGATGATACGGTAAAATATATGGTAAATTTTAGACATTTATATACAATCTTTTTTAATTTTTTAAAAATTTCTATATGTTATTTTTTTTATATACAGTATTTTGTTTTTTTAATGCTTCTCAAAAATAGTATGGGTTGGTTTTTTTACTAAAGACTTAAACATTTCATTTTTAATAAACAAATGCTTTGTTTTTAGATGGTGGAGGGGGGTTGGTTTGCTTTTTAATTATCGTCTTTTTACATTTTTTTGGATATACTTTTTTTTAAACATTTATGCTACCGAAAAGTTCTTCTCTATCTTTAGATGGCGGAAAGGGGGTTGATTTGCTTTTTAATTATCGACTTTTTTGATTTTTTTTTTTTAACATTTATGCTACCGACAAGTTGTTACTTAACGTTTATGCTTTTTAAGAAATCCTTAAACATTTGGTTTTAACCTACAGTTTGTTTTTCAATTGAGAGCGGGTTTAGTTTTCTTTTCAATTATGGAAATAACAATTTTCCATGAAATAATTCGGACATTTATTGAATAAAAAATAAAATAAACTTTTTACAAGTTATAAAGATTTTGGCATGGAAACAACAAAAACTGTGGCTGGCAATTCACTGAGCTTCAATGAATTTTTTACACTTGCTGTTGCTATTTTATCCTCACATGGAATCAAGCAAAAATGTGCATTTTCGCATGAACTCGGCCAAACTGTGCTTTTCAACATAACCTTTCACAAATCGTAGGAGAGCATGTGTGATGGGCTGACAATTCTTAGTGTGTACTATTACTTCGGTTAAGCTTTCTTACAATTATTCGATAATGAATATTTTAAGAGTTTCATGTACTTAAAATATGGCTACCATCAAATCATACCATAGCGATAGGTCAATTGCGCTCACTTGAGAAATACTTTCGCAACCCAATGAGCATGGTATTTTGTTATGTAATCATAGAATACATCGCCATTTAAGTGGGCAGTTATGACTATAACACTATTGTAGTGTTAGCCATAAGTTAGGCCGTTAAAACGACATATTGATGTGCATTGGGCAAAAACCAGTGCCATCAAGCGGTGGAGTGTATTATATATACTAGTATCAATTTTTTTTTTTTTGTCAAATTGTAAATTAAAAGAAATATATTTAGTCTTTGTAATAAATATTGTTTTTATTCTTTAATAATGTTTCTGTGTCCGTTACCATATGTCACATCTATATATCAGAAAGTTCATTTAAATAGTAAAAGTATTTAAAGTGCATAAAAGAGTAAATATTATTTTGAAATTGTCACATTGATATAGTTCATGCTATCTATTATATATGGATTTAGAATCACACAAGATTACCTTATTGATGCTCTTGTTGTTAAATTACTTAGTGATGTGTTTGGGGCAACAAAATGCCCTTTTACCTACTGCATCATTTTAGCTTTGCTATTGTTAGATAGTTATTTTAAATTTTATGAAAACTTGGTCTTATTTAGCCCATGACATATGAACTAAAATAAGAGTTAATCTTTGCTAGCCAATATTATGTTTAAACCCATCTTTAGATAAATTTATACTATGTTATAAAAGAAGAAAGTGTTGATAAAATGTTAAAGAAATAAAAGTCTCATTGCTATTATCATTGCTATTTAATTAAAAGAACCTAAATTATGTTGTTATTTTAGATTATCAATGCAAAGTAGTATTTTCTACAACTGAGTTTTTTAATATTTAATACCGTGAAATTATTATTATTACTATTTATTATTATTTTTCATGGAATACAACTAAGACATAACAATCAACCATTGGTTTCCCTACAACTTATAAATAATGTATTAGTTAATGTGTATTTAGTTCATAAGAGAAATTATTTACTTATTGTTCACTTAGTTCTATAAGAAGACATCTTAGATTATATGTTTATTTCATGCTTTAGAGGTCTTATACTAATCTAGACCTATGTTTAGATATATATTTTATTTTATGGTTATTTGGTTGTTCTTTGGAAAATTACATTCATGGAATTTGTTTTATCCAGTGTGTTGGCTTTATATGCTATAAGGTACTGATCGATTGCAGTTTACAATATATATATGAAATAGACTAAGACTGCATATTGCTAACTAAAAATTCAAATGTAAAATGTCCTTTGCTCCCAAGTATTATATTTTTTTCCAACAACGCTATCTTGTGAATAAAAATAAAGCTTGAATTTTAACAGCATGAATAAGAGGTAACCTCTTATCCATATGCTGGAAAGTTGTTATATAAATTGAAATCCAGACTTATTCCAACAAGAAGCATGAAATTTAAATGAGCAGTTATCTTAAATTGCCCATAAATAAACATGTTTAATTTATGCATACAAAATAAGACTAATACATTAGTCACTTTAAACTTTGCAATGTTTTAAACAAAAATATATAAGAAATAGACCCAGTACATATCACTAGCTGAAAATTCAAATATAAAATGTCCATTGTTCCTCCCAAATGCTATGTTTTTTTAGCAACACTACCATTTAAATAAATCTGAATTTCAATTTGTATAACAACTTTGTGCAGTTAAAATGCAAACTTTGTCTTTATTCACAAGATAGCAGTTGAAAGTGTCAGGATTATATTAAAAAAAAATTGCATTAAAGTGTATATGAGGGAAGTTATTGGAAGCAATATATATGAATATATGAAGAAATGCAAAGAAAGTAAAGGAGAAGAATAAGAATATACTTCTAAAAAGATAGTGAGGAATATGGATATTTTATATTTGAATTTTCAGCTAGCGATATGCATGGGATCTTTTTCTTATATATTTATATTTATATGATTGTAAAAAGTAAAGTGACTAATGTATTAGTCTTTCTTTGTATATGTAAATTAAACAGGCAAAAACTCTCCGCATAGTAGTACCACTCTGTGCTAGCATAAGAGATGATGATCATGTGATGTTTAGTGGTTTAAATTAAACATGTTTGTTTATGAACAATTTAAAATCATTACTAATTTATGTTTCATTCTCCTTGTTAGAATAAATCAGAATTTCAATTTATATAATAAGTTGTGACATACAGACAAGCAGTTACATCTTGTTTATGCTGTTAAAATTCAGACTTCATGTTTATTCACAAGGTCGCATTGAAGTAATGGACATTATATATATATATGCACAGTTCAAATTGATAGTTGAAATTTAAAAGTCATTTATAATCAAAATTAAGATTTTATTTTGAAGTAGTTAATTATGATTTGAGTGGACTATCATTAATATTTTAAAAATAAATATTTGTTCCTAAGCACATAAATATTTTATTGAAAAAAATATGGAATTACCTGAAATTTTGTTATTGTAACAAAAATTGTAGTGATATTACAATTATTATAGAATTGTTTCCCTATTGTATATTTTTAACACATATTATATATATTTTAGCGATATTACAATAAACTTTTTAGCCGAGAACAACTGAAAGTCAGAGGTAAGTTGAATTGAATATTGCTTTAAATTTAATTGTATCTTTTTATTTGTTTGTGCTGTAAATAGAAACTATTTATAATCTTTATTAATTCTTAAAATAATTTGCATATACATACAATATGTGTTGTGTACATTTATATACACACATGTATCCATAATATATATATATATATACTCACATTATTTAAACACATGGGTATTGAGCTGTTCCTAATTTGAAATTAAAATGATGAAAAAATGCTGAAATCTCATCATTTAACAATTGGTAATTTTGATGAATAAGGTCATCTTGTTTCTCTTCAGGGAGCTATTAAATAAACCTTTGCCATGCAGTAAGTTATTTAAAGGTTGTTTTGCATACACATATGCACATTCAGGTCTGGATATGTGCCAATTGGACTGGTTTCCAATTGGGCTCTGCTTTGAAGGAGACCCCATGCCTAGCAGAGTTTATGTAATTAAAAATTATATCAAAAAAATAGAACTTGCTATTTCAAAAATTACAATAATCAGAATCTTCTATATATATTCAAATACTTTTTTTTTTTTTACATTAAGTGCTAACACAATATTTTGTACAGGTTTGTATCTATATTACAGCACAGCATTGATTAATTACATTCCTGCTTGCACCAACTCTCTTGCTGCATGTAGACTAAATAAATAGTAACAATTTATTTAACCAACATACTGTTTTTATAGTTTTTTGTGATTATGCTACTGTAATATGTATGCAACAAGTTGTCTTCTGCACATTCTCACACAAAAAAAAGATATGTGATGTATTATCTTTAAAAAAAAAATTAATTTGGCCAAATGTATTTAACTAAATTGTAAATTAAATTATTTACATATATGTGAATTTTTTCCTACAGCAAGCTAACTAATTTTAATATAGTTTTATTATTTTATGCTTGCAACTTGATAAACAATTCAATAAACTTATCTATACTAAACTCATTATTATTATTTTTTACATAAAATAATAAATAAAAAATCTTAATTTTTCAAATATATGCTTTAAAATCTTAAATAGGATCTAAAAATATAAAATTCTAAGCTTTTAATTTATATTGTTTGTGACAATTTTTCAATACTTTTTAATTAATAGAAAATTATGAAAATATTTTTGATTATTTTAATGCAAATTTAAAAAGTTTAAACCAATATAAAAATATTTATTTTCAAGTATTATCTGCTTTGTAAAGAAATCTTAGCAATCTATCTATTTTTTATACGATGTCCAATTCAGAATGAGAAAGAGATATAGGCAGAAAATATCAAAGTGGTAGTTCCAAAAGAAAATTAAGTGAAATAAGGAAAATTACAGTTGAAAAATAAAAAAATTGCTTTGCACAAATTTTTAAGACTTCACAATAATAACATAGAATCAGAAGGGACCAGTCAAGAAGATGAAAATATTCATACTGAATCGGGTCCCCTGAATAATTACCATATTAACCAGGTTTAAAATAACTTTTGGAATCTAAAGCTTAATAAGTTTTAATGTCTTGCTTTTAATTAAGTTTAATATTTAAACTTTAATAAGCTCAATCCATAACTTCTTGGTAATTATTATTTTATATGTGTAATACTACAAAGACGAACTGGTTCTTCAAGCAGAGAGGAGAATACCATTGATAGCATAGCCATCAACAATACCCATGATCAGATCAGGCTCTATAGAGCATAACATGATTACATTTCCTGACTATGGCCCCTCTTGACTGCTAGAACAAACCCCTGCCATCCAAACCATTTTATTTGTTTTGCAGATCAAACTCAGGCACCAGCCAACCATATGTTACATAGTCGGCATGCTTCAGATGACAGGCACATAATCCAGTGCTTGCAATATCACAAGCTAGCTCGTACTCTAACCAGGGTCCATTACATTTACTTAACGCATATAACATTTATCTCTTTAAATAAATGGTGACACAGTAACAAGAGAGAGAGAGAGAATAGACCAAATAATATTTAAGCAAACATTAATATTTATTTAAGCACCCATATGTCTAACATAATATAACAATATAATATTTTATATAAAGAAATATAAATGTTTAGTTTCAGGCTAAATTTTATAACAGTCCTTGTTAATTAAAATTCATTTAAAATAAATATGAAGTGTCTATAGATAAGTATCAAAATATCTTTACCTATGTTTTCATGATTATCAGTTTCTAACCATTTGGCTTTTGGTCTCCATTGATGGTTTCGGAGCTTGTCTTCTATTCTGTGATTCGACAATGGGAGAGAGAGAGTAATGGTTAGCATTTTGGCATTTTCCAGCAAGGGTTTAGGTGGGACAGTTGATTTTGGAAGACATTGAGCCCGAAGCCCAGTTGAACATTCTATGACTCTAGCAATGCAAATTGCTAATTCTGCAGCTTCTGCAATAATATTTTCCACCATGGTAATGACTGACTTTATTCTGTCCCTAGATTTTTGGATCTCTGGAGCAAGGAATAATGTTACAGCACAAAATGAAGACTGGAATGACTTACAGACTCGAGAGTGGAATAACTCAATCACAAAATGCAGACCAGACTGAATTATAGATTGAAGAGCAGACTGAATAACAATAGACTGTTGCGACTTTATATACTTTTCTCTCTCATTGTTTTAATTTTTTATCATAGTTTTTTTATTTTGATCATAACTTAAATCTGTTTTTAATTTATTTTTATATTTCTTTAATCTAATTGATTTTTTACATTTTCCTTAATCTAATTGATTTTTACATTGCATGTTATCTAATCTTTTTTTTTTTTTTTGGATTAATCTTCTATCACTTTTATGAGATAGTTTACTTGTTTTTCTTTTAATTAATTCAATCAGTAATTTTTTTAACTAATTACATTTTCGAAAGTTTTTCTTTTACAAACTAAATTTTATTCTGATTTTTCCTATTTACTTATTTTTATACATTTTACTTTCTTAATTTACAAAAAGTTTTCTTTTTAAAAAGGAGTTTTTCTAATTCTTTCACCCACTTGCTTTGAATAAATAGCTTTATTCTTTTTAAAAAAATATATAACTCAATTTTATTTTTTATTTTTACAAAACTATGTTGTCTTTAACTATAATTACATCAAGGTTTTGAAAGATTATTATCAATAATATAATTTGTAGCTGAGTATAATTTAGCATTTCGAGGATCTGTCAAAATATAGGTGGTTAGCATAATGGAAATTTTCTAGAAATTATTGAACTGTGATTCAATAATTTTTATCAAAGCAAATGGGAGGTAAAATCCAAAACCAGATTATAAATTGATTAAAATCAAGAAAGTATTTTGCTATAATTCTTGACTGTATTCCAAATATCAACCGCCAACAACACATATCCCTTACACTCAGCTATGTTTCTGATAGTACATCATATGGTTCAATCATTGTTGTTTGCGAGCAATTTATTAAATTTATAAATTGTAACAAACTATAGAAAGTAATCATCCTTTTTTCACAAACGCTGTTAAACAGTGGTGTTCAGTCTAGCCCCACCCACAACATAGAGAATTTAAAGAAATAAGAACAACTGTCTTATTTCCAAACTCAAATGTAATTATATGAATCAGTCTTAAGTATCTAAAAGTGAGAGCTTGAATTATAAATCATTCATTTTAAATCCATTTCTTATTTTTAATATTTTTATTAACAATCTTTAAATAATTGCAATTAAATTATAGTGATCAGTAAAAATTTTAAGGAAATGAATAAATATTTTATTACTTAGAAGCATTCTCAACATCTGTAAATCAGTATGACTAAGTGATTTATTACCTTTAATTTATGTGAATGTACTCTGAATTATTAGAATAAAATATAATTGCATCATGAATTAAACAATGTTTAGATTTCTGAACAAATTATATGTGAATAAGATAATATTGATACTATAAACAAGACTTAACAACAAAATATAAAATTTATTTACAATAAGGCAATTCAGCAATATCACTTTAGGAAATCCATAAAATTTAAATGCACTATCAAATTACAATACAATGTAATTTTACCATATCAGAGAAATACAATTTTAAAGTTTGTAGTTTAAATTTATGAAATAAATAATTTATTATATTAAATATTAATTAACTATTGTTTATTTTGGTTAACCGATATAACCTTTATGAGCACATATACTATTACAAACAGTTTCACATTTTCTGATTAATAAAATTCAAATCAATATTGGTATTATTATTATAAAATTTTTTATACTTTCCTAAATGATAAAAGTTATACTAACATATGCATTATTATTTGACTAACATAAGTATTATTTCAATAAATCTTCATCTTTTTAACTGATAAAATTTTTACCAATCTATGCATTACAGTTACACCGTAATATTGTCCCAGTTAATGAGTAAATCTAAATATTTATGTCTTACCAATCTAGTAATGATTTGCTACTAGATGATGATGATGATGATATATATTGCTTATTTATGCTTATAAATACAATTTTGAATAAATTAATTATTGGTTTTATATTATATAATGCTGGAAAAGCACAGCAGAACAGATTTATACATCAGGACCATCTCTATCTATACTAAGAGTAGTCAAAAATGCACCTGAAGAAAAAGATGACACTCTTCAAAACAAATAACCATATTAATTGCCATAATAATAAAGATATATAATACATCATACATGGTCGCAATACAAAAAATATAATACTTCCGAGGGTAAAAGATTAATAAGGTAATGAACTTAGTGATAGCATGAATACAAAAGATGCACCTACATTCTGAGGGTAAATAACTATGGCAGGATCTTTGTCTCTGAGCATGTAACGAAAAGTTGGAATGGAACATCACAAAATACTAGGAACAACAAGAGTTTCCCCAAACAAAGCATTTATTCAATCATGAAATCTGAAAACATACCACTCACAAAAAATATTAAGAAGAGAGACAATGCTGACATCTCTATAAAATATATGTGTTATCAAAATCACATCAAGAGAGAGATGAGGCTATATCCCTTGGGAATATAAACTGGCAAGATAATCTCAAAACAATACCCAGGAAAAACTAATGCTAATATCTCTTTATTTAAAAATTATTAACTGATGTATAAAACCGATAAGATAGTTATCTTGTCAAATGTGACTTAAAAAAATACAATCCGAAATATATAATAAAATAAGAATATACAACATTTTTTAATAGTTTACATATAAATATTCACTGATATGATAAGTTGCGACAGGTGGCAAAGCAATATTTTTAAAATGATGGAATACTAAAATCATTATATAACATTAATAAAATAGTCACTATTATATGAACCTCTGAATATTACCTTGAACAATAATGCTTAAAATATGTTAAACAATTAGAATACATAAAACAAGCAAATAATTTATAAGTACATAAAATTATAATTCTAAATTTTAACCAGTTTAACCAATTTTTTAAAGTATTAAAGTTCTTTATCATATAGGTTTCACCATTTTGCCAAGACAGTTTTGCAAGCATAAAATATTTCTCCAGTTCTTGGCAATAAAGCAGCCTAAAATAGATGCACAGCATTGAAAATTATTTTACTTAAGATTTCTTTAAACATAAACGTACACAGATACATGGATAATGGCCATTTAACTTCACAAAATATTTAAATATATAGTTACATCAGGTTCTAATAATTTATATTATAATATTAAGCTGTTTTTTTTTTTCATTTCATGAGTAGTATATTCAAATATAGTGGTCCGAGAGCAAATATTTCTTTTAACTAAGCAGGTTTCCTTCCAGAGAGAAAGAGAGCAGGTTTACACGTTACATTTTGAGCGTTGATAATAGTAATAAAGCATATGTTAAGCAAGTTTTATTAAAAATTAATGACATTTAATTTTCAACCAAAATTTACTAGAAATATAAGTGCAATGTCTTTTCAACATAAGAGTAAGCTGATAAATCTTTATTTGATAGATTTCAAAGATATTTTCTCTTATTCAGTTTCTTTTATCCGTAAAGTTGAAGTATAAAGGAATGATCCCCACCCCCCTTTTTTTTTCTCGCCAGCAAAGGCAACAAATAATTAATCATTAAGAGCAATTTAAAATGTCATTTTTGAATTTAACTCAAAAGGTTCACTCATCTTAAATTAATAGTTCAATTATAAAAAGAAAAGTAATTTATCCAAGAGAAACTGTTTATCAAAAATATTGAAACAATATATTTTAAAATATCAAAATAAAGCTTTCTAAAAGTCCTTGATAACCCATTGTACTTTCAAAGATTAAATTTCATATTTTAAATAACTTAATGTCTGTCATAATTATTGCAAAATATGAATTTCCAATAATTTTATTTCTAAGATATAAGGAAAGTTATATTTATAATAAAGTTCATTGAAAACTATGACATTTAAAATAATGAATAATTTTTATATGAGCAGGACATGCAATATGTAATTCCCGTGATGTACTGGTGTCAAACATATATATTTCAGCAACTAGGAGTGAATAATTGTTTGACATCTTCATTTGCTTTTCCTTTTTAAATAGTGTTGACTTTTGGATTCCCAGTGACTTCAGCTTAAACTTTGCACATGAATTTGAGTTTTCTTAAGGATAAATATTATTTTAAAATAAAATAATTTAAAATTTTGAACATATAATTATCTGTAGTTCAAACACAGTCAAATTCCTTTCTCTTTTGTATGTTTGTTTTCTGTTAGAAATTTGGTAGCTTGTAGTACTTTTCATAGGTCATCTTTTGTAATCTCCCATAGCTTGTTTGAAGTGTGAGTAGACCTTTTATACACCTAGTCATTTCACTCTTTTTTGACTGATGGGAAACATTTTTTTATTATTTCCTGTAATTTTCCCACATTTAGGGTTTAAATGTCAATTTTGTATCTGTGGATTTAAACTGAAAATAGAAAATCATTTACATATTTTTCAGATGTCGTAATTAACATGTGTTGTCTGAAATAATTATTTTAAGAAACTAAAATTATTATAGTAAACTAAAATAAAATACAATGAAAGAAAATATATTATTTTAAATAAATCAATTAGATATTCAATAAAGTCAATATTTGATTAATTTAATGGTATTTAAAATGATATTTAACATGATAAAATGAAGTGTAAATTAAAATTAATATATACAGGCATACTCACACATATGTACACTCAAGTTGTTTCACTTGAAAATTAACAACTATTTTAATACTAATAACCACTCTTTATTAAATTGACTAATTTAGCTTTATTTTTACCTATTTAATCTTAATGATATTAGTTTGAGGAATATACTCTTGCTAATATTTAATTTAGATAGAAATATTCAATTATAAGTAAGCATATGTAACATTAGTATCTGATATTAAAATTTAGATCTAATTACTATTACTGTTTAATTTAGGACTCTATGAAAGCAATCATAGTTTTAGCACTAATTTCTTCTTAAATAGTAAAAAAAAACATATCTCTAGGTTATACATTTGAAAACGACCTCAACCACAAACAAGTTTAAATTAATGCAATAAAATATTAAAATGAATTTTAATAATGTTCAGGAATTACAAAAGTACTTGAAATAATTTATAATGGGAATTGGCATCCAATTATAAAGCTTTCATAAAGTTAACTGACAAAATTAAGTTAATTAAAATATATATATTTTTTATATATTTAAACAAATTAAACATAAGAGTCTAGTTTCACTATCAAAGTCACAGATTACAATATATATATATATATGAAGACAATTAAAATTAATGTAGTAATTTCTGAATTATATACAACTTTATATGTAAAGTGTTATATATATATATATGAGTTTTACTAAATAGCTTAATTAAAGTAATTTGTACTTTAAAAAAAAAAAATCAACTTTAACATTTAACAGAAAAATAATATTAATACTATTGAAAGTAAATTTTAATATTAAATGATTGATTATACTTTACATAATATATATATGTAAGTTTACTAATTCCTATTTAGCACAAGAAAAATAAAAGAAAGTTTTTACATACTTAATAAAAATAAAGATTTTTAAGACTTTTAAATTACCTTTTTTTTTCTTAAATGAATGATATATTTTGTATTTTAATATATAGAATTAATTTTTTATGTTTTTTTTATTTTAGGTTTACTGGACATTCTTCCAGAACATTATCAAAAATTTCTTCATTAGTAAAAAAAATTTTATTCATCCTGAAATTTGTTTTAAATTGAATTTTTTAAAGTTGAAATTTTTAATATTCTGATGAACTTTCTTCAGTTTCTGTTCGCATTTACTCTTCATGATATTTAAAGAAATTATTTTTGTCAAATTTGTTTACATTTTTCTTTTTTGATTCTCAAAATTTTTGAGATTTTTATAGGTAATTTTATATTAAAAAATAATATTGTTTTGCATACCAAAATATGTCATACGATTTCTTTTGGACTGCTATTCAAAGTATTCTCTGCTGTAACAAATGCAGCTTTGGAAAGAGTTCTTTGATATAAAACCATGAACTTTGAATTATATATATATAGAATGTGTAGAATGTATTATGTACATATTGTATATAAATTTAATTATGTAATTCATTTATAATTACATGTATTTAATATTTCTGGACTTTTTGTTTTCTTTTGATAAGACTGTAATTATATTTTTATATAGGTAAATCGATTTTTTTATTTACTCATACATATATGCATGTGAGAGAGAGAGTTCGTGTAGTAAAATCTAAAAGTATACATTTATGTAGATATAAATTATTGATTAAATAAAAATTAGCTGCAGTTGTTGACATTGGTAAGCATATGTTGTCTGTAATTACTGCTTGAAATATTTTTGAACTTTATAGGATAGAAATGCAATTTTGTAAAAATGGGGGGGAGGGGTTG
Source organism: Epiperipatus broadwayi (assembly GCA_028023455.1). Taxonomy (NCBI): domain Eukaryota; kingdom Metazoa; phylum Onychophora; class Udeonychophora; order Euonychophora; family Peripatidae; genus Epiperipatus; species Epiperipatus broadwayi. Next base: position 3,815,886 of record JAQFVV010012490.1, on the reverse strand, counting down.
TTTTTTAACCTTAGAACAACAGTGATAACTTTTTCTTAATAGTTAAATTAATTTTTTTAAAGAAAGTGCCGAAGTTTTATGAGCAGTGAGTTGATATTGAATTATATATTAAATAAATTATGTATTTTGATATGCTTATGAAGTATATAATTATTCTTTCTTTGATGTTTTTGCTTTTTCATTCAGCTTAATGCATTTTCAGTACTTAGCACTATAATTATAGCTCAACACCTAAAATGCATTAAGTTAAATTGAAAAACATAAAGAAAGAATAAGCATATCAACACATATATGTAAGATTTATTACATATAATTAATGTAGTTTAAAACAAAATTATATATTAAAGTAATAAAAAAAATTTCAGAGAGTTCTGTGTGTAATGTGAAAAAAGCTTTTAGAAATAATACAGTGGACAGGCACAAAAGCTTTACTTATTTACAGAACAGTTCATATCCTAAATTCTATAATAGTGAAAAAATTCTGCAATTGAGCAATAACGTTGGAGTGAGTGTTTTTAAAGAGACTTATTCTATTAGTTTCTGTGTGAATAATGATATATTTTATAGCAACCTTTTAGTTCATAAAAAAAAATAGCAAACTTATGTCATCCACAATTCTTTGATTTAAAAAATGACCAATAACCCACTGAACTCAATGATTTCACTAGATAAATTCTAATGTGTAAGCATCTCTAACCATATTAGATTCTACCAATCAACTTATCACTGGAAATCTTATTTAACATCATCTCTTTTATAAATATAATAATATAATCCATAAAGATTTTTGCTTATCTGTAAAAAAAAATTGACAATCTAATATCAGCAATTTGTTGAACAGAAAAGTGCTGAAATCCCCTTGTACCAAATAGTTTTTGGTGAACTCCATTTTGCAATGGTCTTGATTATCTTGCATTTCATCAATAAATGTTATAAGGTTTTTAGTATCTACGATTTACAGAATAAGATAAAGTTCAGTCCATCAGACTGACTGTTCATTATTTTTTTGATCATCAAATTGCTGATGATAAAACAATTTTTAATTTGATTATTATGTGAAATAGAAGTAACTATAATTTTTTAATATTAACACTTACGTAATAAATGATATTAAATTCATTCACATATTTAATTGTAGTATCATTATTAATACATTTATATATATACAAATATGAACTTATCTAATATTAAATCTTCCATGCTACTGGAATGTTCTTTTATATTTGATTTCAATATAGCTTAATGTATTGATTAATTTCACATATATATACTTAAATAATTATAAGATTTTGAATAATATTTAAAAGTATTAAGTGATATCTTTTTCAGTATGACTATTTTTGTTATAATTTGTCACTTTTTTCTTTTAAAGAAATACTTAAAATTAAATATATTTCAATTATTTATTTAAATTTTTAACTATAATAATACTTTTTAAATTACATCTATCAGTGGAGAATATGATTTATAATTTTCACACTCACATATCCCTTCTAGAAGTACTTAAGAAATAATAAATTGAAAAGTCTGCAAATTATAAATCATGTTTAAATTAATATTAGATCTAATTTTAAAAACATAACTGTGCTTAAGAATTTTATAAGTTAATGGAAATTCTTTTAATTTATACATATACCCAGAATTGTTCATTGACAATAATTCTTAAACTCACATTGCTATATTATAGAACATTCTATATAAACATGAATAATCAATTTAATGCCAGATAGAACAATTTGATCCCCAGATTAATTTCTGTGGATCACTTTTATGTATCCCCATCCTGCCACCATCTTTTAGTTTTGTAATACTATCAAGCTAATGGCCTGAAAATTCCAATCCTTTTAAGGTTTTTGCATTCAAGCTATCTACTCATTCCTATATATTTTAGTTCTCTCAGTAAAGTAATATATAACATCTTGTAGCTTACATTTAATCTGCATTTGACAAAAATAATCCAACTCATTGATTTATTCCAGAGTCATCTATCTAAGTATGCAGATTAAATTTACAATTTGGTATTTATGAATGTATATATAAATTTGTATGTAAGTAAGTAATGATGTGATGCTAAGAGTTATAATAGTAATTGTTTACTACTTTTTATTTGATTATACTATTAAGAAAAGAAAAAAAACTTTCAAAGATTTGATCATTTTGATATGAATTCTTGCTCATTAGGCATGACAACAATTGTTAACTTAAATTACAAAGTAAAATCCAACAATACTGTAAAATATCTTTTATTAACTGATGTAGAAAATAAAACATTATAAAATTTTCACATATAATAGTTTATAATAAGAAATTAAAAACTCGATCTTTAACCTCTATCAATTGAAAGATGAAAAATAAATAAATTCTTTTTTTTTTTTTTTAGTTATTTAAAAATATTAAAAGAACAGAAAAATAAAAAGAAAAAAAATTCAATTTTTTTAATATATATATTAATTTCTAAAAATAGCAATTTTCTAATGGTACAATATTTATGTAGATTTACATTAATATTCTTAGTTCAGAAAGCTCAGGAAATATTTAATTATTGATAGCTGATAATGCTTCCATGAACCTTTAGCATTTAAGTTTATAAATGAGAAAAATGGAACAAGGCATTAGTCTCATAAAAATTATATAACTTTAATTTCTCTGATGCCTTTTTTTTTTTGTTATGCAATTCATAATTTTTTCAAAATCTACTCACTGTAACTAAAATAAAAGTTTTTTCTATTAATTTTGGTTCTATATTCATTATATTTTACTCACAAATATTAGAATAAAATATATTTTGATTACTTTAGTATAAAATTTGTGATTTAAATAATGAACATAAATCCTTTAAAATGTTATATTTTATTAAAATTGTACTAAATTTTTGTTTTTCACATGGAATCTTAATTTTTCATGGCACTTGATATGGGATATGAAGTTGAGTATTTAAATTCTGATTTTAAATCACATTCATTTTAGGATTATAAAATGGATTCATTTAAAAACAGACTAGAATAATTAAATTCTGAGACTTTTGACAAATCATTTGATATGATAGAAGAATTTTTTGGAAATTGTTGAAATAAAAAATAATTAATATTGTTGTGGTATATAATTTGTTATTACTATCACATTGCTATTAATTATAATTTAATTTTATCTCAAATATTGTAGAATTCCATGCAAATAAAGAAATTTGATGAATTGAATGGTCCATAACAATTTTCTAATGTTAACAAATAGCACCAACCCTATTCAAAGTAGTTAATTTGCTAATTGATTTTTTGCCATGTGGACTATGTAAGCAATAAAATAATAGAATTATACATATCAAAAATGAGTGAAATAAATTAAACTACCTTCAACTAAATATTCTTTGGTTTTAATTTAATTGCAAAATAAAAACTAATAATACACATTAATGCAAAGAAAGAAATTAACAACCATCTCATCACTATACAAAAAAGTTGTTATTGGTTTTTTTTTGACTGACTATTTAGCTAGAATCATTAAAAATTAGAGGGTGTATAGTTTAAATTATTTACTTTCTAGTTTAATTTTTTTTAATATAGTATCTAATTATATATTTATAAAACAAATTACTAAATTCTGTCAAATTATTAATCAATTAAATTTGTAAATTTTTATATATATTCAGTAACTTATTTATACTATCTCGCCTTTTATTGTAATTTACTTCAGTAGAAATTTATCTTTTACTTTATAAGTTGCTTAGTTCCACAATATTTTTTATTATACTTAGAATTATCATTAGATAACTTTTGGAAATTATTTTCATTTGTATTATCCTGTGTGGTTTAAGACGATGTTAAACTAGCTGACTCTAAAACTAAAGCTTTTAATTCCCAAGTAAGTAAAATAGTTTATATATACATATTGAATTTGGTTAATTAAGTATAACTGTTATGCTCAACTGTAGCTTTCTTACTCAAAAATCATATGATCTTCCAAACAACTGATAAATTATTTATATTAATTATCATTTTAATCTTTTTTAGAGCAGATTATTATATTATGGTCATCATCTTTTGTATTGAATAATGTTGGACAATGATTTCAAGATATTTGCAATATCAAAAAGTTGATTTATTTTATCATGTTTCTGATAAGATAAAATTTGGTAATGAATGCTTTTTGAGAATAAGCATTGGAGAAAAATTTTCTTAGTAGTAAGTGACAATAGCAAAGAAAAAGCAGGAATGTAAGTAAGTAAGAATATTCATTCTCAGATATTTATATCTTGATTTGCACTTGTCCAAAATAAATTACTTCTTCTGTTTTAATTATTGATTTACTTCATGTTCTAAACTTTTATATTTTTTTCCAAAATGTATTCAAATTTGGATTTACATTAGGCATCATTAGACAGAAAAAACATTATTAAACTACAACTATTAATAGATGTAATCATTTATATCAATATTTGATGTTTATACAAATATGTGTAAATATTGGGGTTACACTTTTTTTTTCACTTTAATTATTTCTCCTACTTGACTCTGTATCTATTCACTGATGATCCACTAAGAATGTCACCAAGATGACAAATAAATATAGTGGGATCTAATACAATGAATTAATTGGTTCCAGAAGCTCATTCACTCATCTTTTTATTGTAACTTACGTTGAAATACATTGTATTTATAGATAATCCATTGCAAGCTCACACTCTATATTCATATTACTATAAAAAAAACTGCCATTTAAGCAGAAAAATCAAAAATATAAATGCAAAAATACATTAAAAATTAATTGCTTTACATATTTATAGTTAAATTTTAAAGAAAAATCAAATTTAGTTTCTAAAGCATAAAATGAAAATATAAGCAAAGTTATATATTGTAATAAAAATTTTCAGATGTAAATTTTTACTAGGGTTAGCATTAGCAGTCTCCTCATGCTTTATAATGCTATGCAATGCGATTCTTTTTATTAATTCATTGAGCCATTTTTTGTAGATAATAAACTCCTTCATAGGCACTAGCACTTATAGTCATAACAAAAAATTCTTCAAATGGCTTAATATTTTTATAAATAATCACCTCATTGATGCTATTACCCACCATTTCTTTTGATTAACCCATATTAGCAAAAGATTATATATATTTTAATTCATCATTATTTTTTAAAGTGGTCTAGATCATGGGTCAGCAAGCTTTTAGGGGTATTGTGACGAATCTATGTTACAATGTTGCTCTGTGTGCCGACATGATTCTACCAATCTTAGTATATATAGTATCAAAATTGGTCCAGTTATAATGGGCTTCAAAATTATATATTATATACTTTTGAAACCCATTATAAAACCTGATCTTACATTATTAGTCATTCAATATTTTAAAATACATAGGATCATATGCGAAAAGTACATTTTGTTAAATTATACTGCATTCGAAAGGCATACTTAAAATTTCCTTTGGCATGGAGAAAATTCATCCCATTCAATCTTAAAAAAATACATATTATTTACAAAATTGCCGATTAATGTATTGTGATTCAGAATAGGAAAAATGCATTTAATTCTCAATAGTTTAATTTAAAAAGCTGATTAATGAACTCTAAGAAAATAAAACAAGTATTTTTCTAGCATTCATCAAAAATATTTCAAAGAACCTCATTTTTGTGATATTAAAAAAGTCAACTTGAATTTGAAAATTTTTCACATACTCTTCTTTAAAACTATGGACATTTGGAATTTTTTTGTTTTACTCATTTATTTTAATTACACAGTAGATATTTTAAAAAAAAAGCAATGATATTTAACTTTGAGATCTGAATGATATTATGAAGTCTCCCATATTTGCGAATTTCGTTCAAGGATTTATTTGACTATCACTAACTATAAACTTTTTTTTCAAGTAAACATGCCAAAACTTAAAATGTATTATTATATAATTAGGAATAGAAGTTTTTCAAATGAATTAATTGATATAATATTCTGCCTATATAAATTTACTCCAAACACACAGTTACATATAAAAGTAGTAATGCTCAATTGATCATCAAAAAAAAAAATCTAGGCAAAATGAATCCTCCCTAGGAAAAAAATATATTTCCATCCCATTTAGCTTTTATCTTTATTGAAAATAGCAAAGATAGAGTATGTTTATTGTTCAAAATAATTAGTAAATTAAATTTAATCATGGTTTCCATTTACACGTGAATAGCATATGCAAAATGTAGGTGCTTGTGCAAACGTGTGTGCTGTAATAAAAATATAATTTTTCACTATTTCCAATTCTATCAGTGCCATTGATAATTGTTCTGCATGACATATGTGCCCTAGGTTGCCGACCCCTAGTCTAGATCATTAATTTAGCCATATATTCAAAACTTAAATCATCAATAGGTTTACTACTATCTATTTTAGAAACAATTTTTTTTTTTAATAGTGATGACTATTTTTGATCAATTTTTCTGGTTTTTGATTAAAATTAATATTTTTTAAGCACACAAAAAAAGAATAAAAACAGTAAAGATGACAAAATTGTAGAATAAAAACTAAATGTAAATAAACTCCCAGAATGTGATGTTTTCTTCAAAGCTGAAACATTCTGAAAAATCTTACACACTTGATTGTTATATTATTCAATTGTACTCGTAACATTTGCTATTTCAGCCAATGCTATTCATTGATTTAGTGAATTCATGTATTGCATTTACATTTGCTTCAAAGTTATTTATATTTATGTACATATATAAAAAGAATAAAAATAAATAAAGATGAATAAATTGTAAATGAGATCACAAAATGTGATAAAAATGTCTGATGCTTTATCCAAAACTAAAACTCAGATGTAATTGCTACGCCAATAACATTCTTTGTAACATTTTCTATTTCAGCCAATAATGTTTATTAATTTAGTAATTCCATGTTTAGCATTTATATATCCATCATTTTTGCCATAATTTCACTTCTTAATTATTTCATTTTTTATTATCAATATTAATCAACTTTTATAAAGGGCTATTGTTAAAATTATTATAGTATATGTACTTAGGAGAATATTTTTAAAAAATATATATACAATGTTTTCTCTGCTAGAGGTAGAAAAAGATAAATGAAATTAATAAATAAACCTTACATGACCCATGTCTGATATTTTAGTGTTTATTGTGTGTATTTGTATTTTTTATATAAATCTTAATTTAAACATTACGTTAAATCTTAATTTAGTGGGAAAGAGTGCTTTATAAGCCTTTTTTGCACAGACTTTAATATATATAGGCTAATGTTATATCAACTTAATAGTAATCATTAAATTGTTGTCATTAAAAATAAATAAACATATGTAAGTATAAGACTGCTGTCTGTTCATGCAAACTAAAATTAAATTCAATGTAACTATTTCACTAAAAAAATAACATTATCATTAATCACCTCCCATTTCACAGAAAGTCACATATAAAATAAATTGAAACATGTATGTGACTTAAATTGAATTTAAAATGTATTTGTAATAATATGTGAAAATTAACAATATATTATAATCAACTAGATTTAGTATATATTTATGTATAGTTGTTTAACTTTGAACATTTTTAAATGATAATAGCAAAAGAATTATTGGTCTTATAATAAATAAAAAAAACTATTCAACTATCTAAATATAAATTACTAAAGATAAATCGCTGGGGCAATCCAAACTGTAAAGTGCAGGAAAGGATGGATAATAAAGCATTGTAAAAGTAATAAAGTGGTTGGTCAATTGAATATTATACAATTCTATTTCTATTAACATGTGCAAATATAAATTTTAGTTAACTTCTCAAGGTAAATATCTAAACCACTGATATGTCAAATCAATTATTGATGAATCCTGAGGTCACACTCAAAGTCAAATTTTTTAAAAGGTCTTCTAAAATAACTTCATAACAGTTTTAAAAAAAGATTGTCACAGATTTGCAACAGTCATAAAATTTGTAATGCTGAAAGTTGTATAGTATTATGAATGTTTAAATTCATTAAATATTTACATATACATGTATTTTATTCAATATTCTCATATGCATTAAATTCTTCTTATAATATACAATATACCATCAGCCACTTGCATGCACATTACTGACACAAAAATATTGTGTAAGATACATTAAATGCATTGTATTGAAACATACTGGAAGTACTTAAAGCTATTATTACAAATGTATATTTATATAATATATATATAAAAGGGTGTGTGTATATAAATACATGTGTGTGTGTACATTTATGCATACAATGGCAGAGCTTCAGTTTTAATCCTGAAGGTTCTCAATGTTAATAAAAAAAGATAACATTAATAAAATTCAAATGAAAGTGATCTCATATTTTTTATTAATAGATACTGTTTACTTATTTTAAACAGTTATCTTCATTTAACCTAAAGGATATGGAAGCATACATATTATTTTTGTAATTTTTTTTTTTATTGTTGTCAGAAGATAACATTGATATAGTTGAAACCTATCTATTAATAAAATATTGCAGCAAAAATAAGCTACCTTGTTGAAATTATGTTGCTTTACACATGAATGATATAATATTTTTAGAAATATTTAAGTTTATTATTGTAAAATATGATTAAAGAAAAAATTTTATTAAAGGAAAAATTTTTATATAATATAAATAGTGGAATATTTTGTTACCTGATAGATCATGTGTTGTTTGAGCACAAATAATAATAGACTGAGTTTAAATTCAGGAGTCTTTGCTTTTGAGTCTATTCATCTATCACTGTGTTAAACTATACAGATCATTATTAGCAAACAAAATGTGAATTATTATACAAAGTATTCATATATTTATCATCTCATAATAAACCTTAATAATTTTGTTATTATAGAAGTTTTTTGTTGTTATTGATTTATTTTATAGAATCCACTTAGGAAACAACACTAGAGTGAAAGAGAAAGTAATGAATGGGTCTCATGAAAATTTAGTGAAATCTGTTGTAGTAAACTACTGGCCTGAGCTGTTAATAAAACAAAAATTCATTGAATTACTTCAAGCCATTTTACAATAGTTCTGTATTAAGAGCAATAATTCACTCGATTGTTTTCAGTTTATTATAACCATGTGTAATTCATGGATATCAGTTGCTAGTGTTAAACAAATGATTACTGAAGTTTCTGACTATTGAATTCGTTAATGAGGATATTGGATTGCACACACACATCATGCAAACATTTTTACTTTAAACAAATGTATTAAGCTTTCAACCTTCCAAGATTTTGTACTTTAGCCAACTTGCTAGTATAGCTATATAAGTCTGATACTAGTCTAATAATTGTTATAGCTGTACAAAAAAGTTGACTTGCTTTCAAAACTGTAGGGTTAGAAACTTCATGTCATTAACTTGGTTTATATAAAAAGATGAAAGATAGCTTCTGTATACATATATGTGATACAGTTTTCCTCACTGATAAAGAACAGAAACTAGATTAAAAATTTGGTTTAAACTGCTATCTAGTATCTATTGATTACTGAATCTTACAATAGATGCTTCTAGAATAAATTAATAGAGGGGGTTGTTGCTGTTAATACACATGTTAAATCTAATTGGGAAATTTATGCAATACTATGTTCAATTTAAAATGATATTGTACTAATAAAATTATGGTTTATTATGAATATTTTGTTGCTATTCTATATATTTTCACTTACAAACTTGTTTTTTTTTATTAATTTATTCAACGTTAAATGTTTTAATTGCAATACATCAAAAGCCATATTTCATTTAATGTGGATTTAGCAAACTTAGTTATAATAATAGCAATTTAAGCAACAGCTATTTGCAAAATCATTGCAAAAAAAATGGCTGGTAGTTTATTTTAATACTTGAAAGTACTATTAAGTTTTTGTTACTATTTTTTTTCTTTTTGTAATGCAAACTTTTTTAATGGCATCTTGGTTGTAAATTTTATTTGATATTTCCTGTTATGCTAACATTGTTAGTCAGATAATGTCTAGATACAGATATAGATGCTTAGTGCACAGAATTCATTCTGTCTTAAAACTAAAGGATAAAGATATCTATTCCAAAATTTAGTCATGAGAAAAGTATTATAATACTCTGTTCATGATTTGTTGTGATTACAACATATCTAAAGGCTAATTATTAAATTAATATATAGTCTTTTATGACTTTTAGTAAAGAAACTATGCAGAAAAAAATAAGAGAAAGTAGGAAGGGTGTATCATTATTGAATTAAAAATGTCATTATGAAAGCTATGATGTGTTATTAATGTAAAATATTATGATTTTTATTAAAGATTTTTGTTGTTGCTACTGATAAAAATAAAAGTGGACTATATTAGCATTAATGGTATTATATATATATACACACAGGCTGTCCAATAAATACAGTATGTCCAAGCATGAATAAATCCAAATAATTCTGTTCACCAGATTTCTGTCTTTGGGAATAAATACTAGAAGGTATGAATAAATGTGAGGAAATGGGGAATTGAACATTTGTGGCAACTCATTTTTTTAACATGAGTTTGCTGATGGGAGAAAACTTCTAAACTTGTATTCTGAAAGGAATAATGGTGGAAATATTATGCAAGATCTATAAATAAAATTTGTATTCACTCCCCCCTCCAATGTATATTTATGGTAAAGTCTGTGTATATGTATACAATAATTTAAAAAATATATTTTTATGTAGAATAATTATGTAATTTATGAAATGTATATCTTAAAAATGTAAATAAATTTTAAAAATAAAATTGTAATATATTAAAGAGAAATAATTGTAAAAAAAAATGTTTTGATATAACCTCTTTCAAATTTGTATATTTTTGTTAATATTAAATGCTTTTAATAAAAAATAAAATTAAAATAGTGTTTTAATATTAGTAAAGTTGCTGAATTTAAATAACTTGCATCAATACCTGTAAAGTGAATGAATGCTTTAAGTGGTATCATTTCATTTATTTTGTTTATTGCTATCATATATGTATGTGTGTGTAATTGAAGGTTAAATAGAAAGAAACTGCAGGCAATGATTATCCAAAGAAAATGTATTGTTTTATGATAATTTTGAATTACAAGAAACTATTTTTTTTATAAACCATTTATATATTAGTAACAATAAATTATAAAGCATAATATTAATTATAAATTGAAGATATATTATGCTTAGAAGTATAATTTCAGCTAATGTAATCTTGATAGCTTTCTATTATCTAAATGCATCCAAGTAACAATGTTTGTGATGAATTTATACATGGAGTAGAAGTCATGTGATAGCCATTTTTGGTAGATTTTTTTATGTTGGAATGATAATTTAGTAATTAATATTAATGCTTATGAGTATTGCTTCTTCAATTTTTCTCTTTCTGCAAAATATATTACTTAAAATTATAGTTGAAGTATCACCCTTCCTTATATGATATCAACACATGCATAACTTTACTTATGCATATTTAATTAAAGAAAGCTTTTAAGATTGGATTATTCAAAAGCATGTTTCTAAATAGTGTTATTTACTAAAATGAGTGCTATTCCTAACAATTGATTGTAATTGGAAATTTTAAATAATTTTTTTTAAAGAGATTTAATATTAGATGGTGAAAATAGTCCAACATATAAGTACAAATAAAATGCCATCATCACAAACGTTTGATTTATAATTAATATTAAATGTAATAATTTTTTATTTTATATAATTTACATATTTCATAGTAGATTTTATATACTGTAACAGCCAGAACAAATAAGGTAAGAAAAAAATAAGGAATGAATGGAAAATGTGTGCACAATCAAAATCTGAACATTATAAATGAAATACCATACTATTAAATATGGAGAGCATAACTAGTTATAGTCTGGTTTGATTTTTATTTTATCAGGATAATCATTTCAAATAATGGGGTTCTTATGGATATTTGTTTCATTTATGCAATTGTATTATCTTGGATTTTAAAGATATAATTATCATTTTTTTCTTGGACATTATCAAGTTTTTTTTACATACTTGAATTCTATCTACATTCTATTGATTGGATAACTATATCTGTTCTTGAGTAAATATGCCTATTTTTTTAGAATATATAACATTATATGAGAATAGTAGGTAATACTTATATTTCTATGTGGATTTTGTTTTATTATTGTCAGTGTATTATTCATTTCTCACCATTATCTATTTCCATACTTACATTTCATCCTAATACTCAGTATATCTTTATCAGAATTGTCATAATTATCTTCCAACTATGTTTATATTATTATTTATTCATTATTAAAATATACTTTCAAGGCTGAATTAAATAATTTATTAAATCACAAATTTCAATTAAAGTTTAAAACAAATCACACTTATAAAAATAATATATAAATAAATATAAATTATTTATACATTCTCACAAAATTAATTCTTAATATAGGTTTATATTTCATATACTACAACTTGTGTTTGAGATTTATGATAGATTTCTGCATATCATTCAGTTTTTGAATTTTGGATAGAGACTTATATTTTTAAATATTATAGAATTCTGAAATTTGGGTGGAGACTTAGATCTAAAATATTTCTAAATATATTTGTACATTAATGTTTCTCTATTCACTCATTACTGATCTTAATGATTTTACTTTAGAAAGAAATATTTTATATGTTCGGTAATTGTTGCACTCATATATAAGACTTCGCTATTTTATTGATTTAGAACATTGCAGTATCAAAATTCAGTTTTGAGTCTGCAATTATTACCTGAATCTATGTTAGCTCCAAGATGTGCAGGTACATCTTTAAGACTCTAAATCTGTTTTCTTACTATTTATAAACCTTACTGAAATTTTTATTACATGATGCTTTCCGTGGGTAAATGCTCTCCTTTTTAAACAAAGCTATTTCATTTACAAGAATGAATTTATCTTTTTTATTTTTTAACCCTCTCTAATTTTATATATAGTCATTTTTTAAATCTTTTACAATCTTTTAAGATATAATTAACCATCTGCCATTTTTATAATAATATATTTATTCCAGCTCCATTTCAGTTTTTTAATACTTTCAATAATGTCAATGATACCTGTTTGTTCTTTCACCCATGAATTTAGTTTTTAATTATTTCTCTTTACTGACAACATATGTCTCCATGCTTTATTATGCAGTCTAAAATCTCTGCATAGCTTTTCTGTTAAGCATTTAAATCTCGAATCCATATATAGGAACTGGTAAAACATATCTATTTAAAATCTTTTTGAACACATTTTAATTTTGATATTAGGTTATTTTTATCAAAAGTATTCTATCAAAGTTTAATTCTATTTTTAATTTCACCCATTATGCTTCCATTTGCATTAATAATCTGATCATGGTATTTATAGTTATTAACTTTATTTAGCCTAGACCAGTGGTCAGCAACTGGTGGTCGTGACACAGTTTTAATGGCCTGCAAAGAAATTAAGATATTATTTAAATTCGCTAAGCTCATTTAATAAAATTTTTAAATAAAAAATAAATTTTGTTTAAGCTTTATTATTATATGAAAAAATCGAACAAGAACATTATATTGCTAATTGATTTGTTACAAAATACTACTGTCACTTGCAAAACATTTGTCTCAAAGACATTTAATTAACCCCTACTCGATCAGTGGCATAGAAAAAGTAATAAAATAAGAATACCGAATTCTGTATAATTGACTAGGCATCATATTTGACTACGGCGCACCCTTGGTAATTGGGTGAACTAAAACTCAAAAATTTTATTAAAAATTTTGAAGGAAAACACATCTATAAAAAATTATTATAGAATAGAATACTATTCTTCATTAATCTTAAATAATTTTTGTAGATATGAATTAGAAAATTACACATATAAAACGTAACAAACACATTTATACGTTCATTTATTTTTATGAAATAAATGAACATTATATTAACAGAAAACAAAATAAAACATAATTCTTTAATAAATTATAAAACATAAATACAAACTTAGTTTTACTTTAACATAACTCAAAATGAAAACATAATTATAAAAAAAACTTGCACAAAAATTATATTGATATAATATTCTAATTTATTTTGTACTTTAAGTTCAATATTACAATCATTAAAGTATTTTTTTAAAATCTGACTTAACAGAGCTCTAATACTGAATACAAGTAAACCATTTAAAACTTACTTCCCTATAGAAGTAATATTTTTGTGTTAATTTTAATATTTATTACATATATTTAAATAGATAACACATTTATCTATATATAATTACAAAAACAAAGTGTCATTATCTCTTGTGTAAAATGAATATTGAATTTATATTGCAGGTTATATCAATATAAAAACTTTGTATTTCATAGACGTTGTAAACAAAAAGTATCGGCAGATAAATGTGTATCTAACATAAATATGTATCTGAAATTATATTATCATTTTTGAAATTTGTAGATAGTTAAACTGATAAAATAAAATGGATAAAAAATATAACTAAAACTAGTCAAAAAAAACACTACAATTTTTTTTAGTGTTTTACAGCTACAGTAGTGATATGCATGATTGGGTTGCATAGAAACTTTATACTCTTGCAAGCAAATATATCTTTTAAATTGTCTTATTTTATTTCTTTGTCTAGGGTCTTTGCCTCACTACATCTGGCAGTGGCACCAAACACGATGAGTAGAACTTACTTCAGTATTCCATTCAAATATCTGTGGATGCATATCGTCTTTTGCATGTGTTTTATCTTTTTTTTTATGCAGTCATAGGAATCATCTTATTGTATAAACATACAATTAATTCATAAGTGTGATTCTTTCAATCATCTCTGCATCGACATTAAAAAATTAATTCCTATTTTGCACTTATACTCCTGTACATATGGAGTACATGTATTTGAAATCTTGCATTTATCAGTAGCCAAATACTTTTTTGCATTTTTAAAGTTAAGTTTAATATTATACATAATATTTTAAATATATTTAAGCAATCAAAATTATTAGAAATATTTTATTTTTGTTTGGTTCTAGGATTAAAAATAAATAATAATAAAAAATTTAAATGGGTGAAAAGAAGCAACCGAAAATTTAAATTTTTTTGTCAACACTTCACACAAATGTGAGTTAGTTGAATCAATAAGGCCCTCACAGATTTCATCATCATCAAGCACCAGTAGGGAAGAAGATAAAACAAGGTTGAGAGAAGAAAAAATTTGAAGTTTTAAGACAATATCATCTTTGCTTTGTGAGATTTAATTTCTAAGGATATTTGAACAAAGAATTTCTATTTGTCAGGTAGAACAACTAGGTCTGAAATTTTCAATGTGTCAAATGATTATTTTTTGAAACATGAAATTGATTGAGGAAAGTATGTAGGAGTATGTACAGATGATGCTGCATGTATGACTGGGCATCGATCTGGAATTGTTTAAAAAAATAATAGATGTTGGACACCTAGATAAAACATTTACATATGGTATTTTACACCATGAACAACTTGCATCTCCAGAATTACTGTCTGATGTAATTAAAATTATAAATGAAATTCGGCATAAAACTGAACTCCTGATTATTTGAATCACTTTGTGATGAAATGGGCTCATAACATAAACATCTTCATGCTGAGGTGTGTTGGCTGTCAAGAGTAAAGTTTTAACCTGATTGTTTAATATGGGACAAGAAATAAAATTATTCTTTTAACAACGAAGTAATTCTAAATTCCAAAATTTCTCCGATAATGATTGGGTAACAAAACTGGCTTATTTGTCAGACATTTTTTCTTTGTTAAATGAGTTGAACATATCTATTCAAGGACAACTTTCAGACATTTTTACTTTGTGGAGTAAAATGGATGCATTTCAGAAGAAAATATAGTTATGGAAAACACTATTAATCGACTAAGATTTGCAAATGTTTCCAAATCTGGATAAATACATAAAAGAAAAGGACAACTGACAGATAATAGATCTTGCAGTCACTCCAAGAGTCTTGAATGTTATTATCCAAAAGAAGAGTATCCCAGAAATGGAAATATGTGAATAGTAAATCCATTTTATTCAAATATTGAGAAAAACAATTTAAATGTGAAAGAAAAAAAGTCTAATCGAATTATCATTGGATCATAATCTCAAACTTCAATTCAAATCATCTTCAAAAAGGCATTTTTGGATTTTTGTAAAAAGTGAATATTCAATATTGAGTGAAAAAGCCTTCAAAAATTTGACTAGATTCATAATGACCTACTTGTGTGAAAAAATGTTCTCAACTGTAACAGCTATTAAAAACAAGTATCGCTCTCAACTTGAAATAAAAGCTCCATTACATGTTGTGGTGACATCATTGGAGCCAAGGATTAGTAAAATAATTTTAAAGTAAGAGCAATAAATGTCGCACTAACTTTTAATATATATTATTATTATTTTTGTGTTAAAATTAAAATTATTAATATATATATATATCATACTCAATGCTCGTATTAATTCATACCTTTAAAAATTATCCTTAGTGCCCTGCAATATCTAAAAAGTTGCTGACTGCTGGCCTAGATTATATACACAATGCAAATTGAAATTATTATTTAATGTACATCATTTGTCCATGTTACATAACCATAATATACTTCAAGAATACACATCTATTATACATCTGTTTACAGCATAACTTTATTCACAGATATTAGACTATAGGAATACAATGATTATGATTATCAATCACCCAACATATGATAATATCATACACATATGTACGATCATCACATGATTATACATTCGGAGAATTTTTTTTTTTTAGGAGAATTGTGAATTGAAAAGATAAAAGTTTTTGAATAGAAATTTGATTTGTTATTTTTGGTGAACATTGTATGATCTTCTAAGCAATTAACCATTTTATTGATTTTTTTTTTCAAATATAAATGATGACTGAATGATGTAGCATTATCTTTTTTTTTTCATGTGTCAAAGCATCGGCCGGGAAGCAAACTTGCAAACCCAGGACAACTGCTTGTATGGCAGTTATGCTGATCACTCGACCACCAATGCTTGACAAGCACTGTCTTTTTGCTATGCATTGAACTATGTAGCAAATTGTTAAAGGAAAAAAAAACCGCTAAATATTCTTGCTATTACATCATTGTAAGACAAATGAAATTCCCTACTGATGCAAAATATTATCCATAGGATAGTTGCCGTTGCTGAGTTTCAAAATTTGTTTAAAGTAATGTATTAAAAATGGTAATTTCAAACTATTTTTATTAATGAATGTTATAGATTTTGTCCATTTCAAACGGCTGTTGGCACAGGTGATATCTGGAGTAAATACTAATATTACTGATATTCTTAGATTATATATTTAAAAAAGTTGGATAGTATGAATATCCTCATTGTATATAACTATTCTATCTGTAGATGCATTTTAAAAATTCTTTTGTAAATTCACACCAGCACAAATTAGTACTTTAACAGATAAACATCAGTAGTAATCACATTTAGTTAAGCAGTAGTAGTAATTATAATATTGTTAATTATTTGGAAGATATCCAAACCAAAATTTTTTTATTAATATTTTTATAACCTACAACAAATAAATAGCGCGTATACTTAAAGATTATGATGTAGAAAATGGAGGGAAATATATGGCTTCCAATATTTATTTCAATTGAACCAGATTTTTTAATTAGATCAAGCCATATCCTAAATTTCCAAATGTCAATATTGCTCTTGTATTAATTTAATTTATATTATATAAATTTACTTCACAAACAAAAGATATGTACTTTTTATTTTAAAAAAACAAGTGTACATCTTGTGTTAAAAATTATATAATAATTTTTAATAGATTTGTATATTTATTGAAAGGCTTGAAATATGACATTTATAAGATGAATATATATATTTTAAAATTTATTTAACTGATAATCAATTCTGAATCTTTTCTATCTTCTTTCTTCCACTGCACATGAGAATTAAGCAATAATGACATCATTCTATCTCTTTAGAAATCTGTTGTTTATACTGTTCCATTGATTTTATTAAGTATTTATACTTTGGCATATAAAGAAGGGAGAAAGGGAAGTTATCTCTTTAACAGAGGCATGACTCAATTATCTAATCAATTGGGAATTATGCAAATGCATTTACTCAATCGAAAACCTTTTTCTGTAAAAATTGTCTTAATACCATTTTGTTAATTATAAAAACATTAATGGTTTAATTATTCAGCTGTTTAGTTTAATTGCTATGTTTTTTTGATAATAAACTAGTAAAGAACAATTGAAAGGAAATATTAACAATCAACAATTCTTTTGATATTTGACTTACATAGAAAATTATTAATCCTATAAATTTTTGTTAATTAAATGAGTGTAAAATGATTACTTAGTGTTCTTTTATTAGTTACACCTCATGGGTTTAAAATTATAAAATAGTTTTTCTATACTTCATTTTAACTATGAAAATTAGATATGGTTGATACTATAAAAGCATTAAATGTATACCGAATCAACAAATTAATTTATCTTCTTTTCTAGTAATACTTTTTAATGTTTAGAGATATAATACATAAAGAATGTGGTGATGATTTCAGAGATCCCCTATGTAAGTAATTGATTTGTCTTGTTTATTTTTTGTACTTGTACCAAAAATTTATAATTTATCTTATATACTTTTTATGTAGCAATTTTCAGTCTTACAATTAATATTTAACAATGAAATAGTATGATGTTAAATAATTTTCTGAAAAGTGTTTGGCAGAGATCAAATCGTTTTATTGCTTGGAAGTTAATAAAAAATTTCAGCATCAACTGGAACGCAATCTATGTATTTTGAGCTCCAAAATCTGACACATATCACTGCAAGAAATCATTAAGGGTCTTTATCCACGAGATTTGAGATTCAAATCTGGAAATTTTGCTATAGCTGGCACAAGATTAGAGAGTTAAGTTTATAATTATTAATATATGACTGAAACCAATCTACTTTGCTGGAGTGATTAACAAAGAAATCTTTGGCTTATTTATATATTGTGTAAATAGAATTAATAAAAATATTCTTAAAATTGTGATGAATCTTATGGACCAATACAGATGAAATTCTAATAATTTTAAAGTAAGAAAAAAAGATAGAATTATTACTAAAAAGAGAGATGACATCATGAAATGAGTAGAAGACTTCTATCAATAATTATATAGTAATTGTACCTCCTATATCTATTATATCTTCTGAATTGCCCCAAATTTTAAATGTAGAAATGAGAGATGCAATTAAATTTATGAAGAAAGGAAAAGCTCCAGATAATGATGGAATTATAATTGATAAATTAAAAGAAGCAGGTGAAGAAATAGAATTTTTTTTAGCATAGTTATATACCAAATGTCTAAATGGTAAAGATGCTCCAGATGATTGGAAAAATGCAGTATTAATATTTTAAAAAGGTGATAAAGAAGATATTAGAAATTACAGACCTATCAGTCTTTTATCAGTTTTATACAAAAATTTTATTAAGATAATTACAACTCATCTATAGAGAACATTGGATTTCCACCAACCAAGAGAACAAAGCTGGATTTAAAAAGTACAGTAGATCATATCCAGGTATTGAGAGAAGTTATTGAAAGGACAAATGAATATGAATTGTCATTATGTTTTGGATTTGTAAATTATGAAAAGGCATTTGATTCTATAAACATTTAAGTGATTAAAGCATTGGATTATCAAGGTATAGATCCAGGATATTGTCATATTTTAAAGAATATTTATAAAAATGCAACAGTAACAATTAGATTTCATAATGATACTAGAAAAGCCAACATTGAGAAGGGTGTGAGTCAGGGTGACTCCATATTTCCAAAACTTTTTACAGCCGTGCTGCAAGAAGTATTTTGTAGATTAAAATAGAAAGTAAATGGAGATTATTTAAGTCATTTAGATTTTGCAGATAATGTAGTTGTTTTTGTAAATAATGCTTCAGAGCTGCAGGAAATGTTGCAGGAGTTGTCAGATGAAAGTAGGACTAAAGATAAATGTTAAAAAGACTAAAGTAATGTTTAATGGATTTTTTCAAAATATGAAAATAAAGATTGATTATGATGAGTAGAAAAAAACCTTGGTCAGATTATTAATACAGATGGAAACATAATGGATGAAATTAATCATAGAATTAAACTTGGTTGGAGTGCTTTTGCTAGAAATAACTATACTAAATGGAAATATGCCTACGTGTTTGAAAAGAGAAGGTTTTTTAATAAATGTGTTTTACCAGTTCTTACTTATGGATCTGAGACTTGGACACTTAATAGAAGAGCAATACAGAGGCTTCAGACCACTCAAAGAAGTATGGAGAGATGCATGCTGGGAGTAATGAGATCAAAAATGCAATATGTGTGTAAGAGAACAAACAGGTGTTGTTTTGACCTCATTGAAAAAATTAAAAGAAGTGGAATTGGGCTAGACATATTGCTAGAAGAGATGATAATAGATGGACAATTGGAATCTTAAACTGGATTCTAAGAAATTGTAAAAGACCCAGAAGAATACCACATGTGAGATGGATGGATGAAATAAAGCGTGCAGGGATGGTGTGGAGAAGAGATTGGAGAAGCTGGATTGAACTTCGAGAGACCATCTTGCAGTGGATTGATAATGGTTGGTGTTGGTGAATGTAAAACTTTTTTATGGATCCCATCAAAAGCCTTTCTATTTTAAAATTTAAAAAAGGTGTTTTAATGTCATTAAACTGGATATATTTTTCTAAATTTAAATGAGTAGATAGTATTAATAAATTATGGGAAATTTATAGATTAATAAGTCTAATGGATAAAATAATAGTGACTTTAAAAATAGATTCTGTTCCAAACATAATGATTCTTGAAACTTACTGTGTTTTAGCAGTTATTAAATAATAAAATACCAGATTGGACTTTAAATTTTGTTAAGTAACTGCTTCATAAATTTCTCTTAAGAAATATGCTAAATTTGAAAAAAAAAAATGAATTTTTGGAATATTTTTTTGTTTAACAGTTGAAAATAGCTTCTATAGAAGCAATCTTGTATATCTGAAAAGGAAAGAAAAAAAGATCCTAGACTGCTAGCATTAGTTTTTTTGAATCCCAAGTTTGTCCACAAGCGTGACTTCCATACACAGAATAGTCCATTGAAGATTATTGGGTGACTGCCAGCATAGGATAAAAAATTATCTGCTAAATTTAAAATTGTCAATATACTAAGTGTTGTAGATTTAATGAATGAAAGATTAAATTTTGCCTACTGATTTCTGTTCTAAAATTCATGTATTTACTAGAAAAGCTCATGCCTCTTAGAAAACATATATACTACGATGGTGATGTGATAATGCACTGTGACTTATTATATTGAGTCAGGAATCTCTCAGCCACTATGCCCAGAGAAACCTGTTAGCTACTTTATCTTCCCTTTCTATTCCCCACCCGAAGTTTTCCCAAATTCTCTATCCTGTTCCATCCCATTTCCACAACATAATCTTTGTCAACTCCATAGCCTTTATATCTGAATCCCCTTATCTTTTTCCAAAC
The DNA here is from genome assembly GCA_028023455.1 of Epiperipatus broadwayi. Classification (NCBI taxonomy): domain Eukaryota; kingdom Metazoa; phylum Onychophora; class Udeonychophora; order Euonychophora; family Peripatidae; genus Epiperipatus; species Epiperipatus broadwayi. Next base: position 3,794,401 of record JAQFVV010012490.1, on the reverse strand, counting down.
CCAGCATAAAAACCAATTACCCCACTTTCTGTCTAATCACTTATTTTATATTTATTCTATAATTTCATTATTTGTACCCTTTTTGATTTCAGGCATTTACATTCAATTAACAAATGCCTAATATTTTCTGTGCCTTCCTTACACAATTTTCAGACTAAATCACCCATATTTTTCCATTTATGTGTATATTTCTTTGATACTAAAGATCCTGTTTGAGTCTTAAACAGTAAACTACTTTCTTTGCTATTATCATAAATTAACTTGCACCCAATATATTCTGTTCTATATATATTTAAACTCCTTACTCTCCATACAAGTTCTCCAACTTCCCATTCTTTTTTATTAATGCATCTATTCTTCTATCCCATTCCTTACTACTATAACACTCAACTATCATTCCACCTTTTCTATAAGGATACTGACATAAATTCTTTATCCAAATCTTCTACATACCACACTATCTTTCTCACCCATCCTGTTGCTTGCCCTTTACTCATAACCCAAATACTATTTTGGCTATTCTCTTATTCATAAACTGCAATCTACCAAAATTTTGCTTTTTGCATCTCTCATATAAAAACTTGACCATCCCATTTCTCCTTGAATTGCCTCCTTTGCAGTCCACACATCTGCATTTAATGCATGTCTTTCTACTTCTCTTTGTACTTTTTCTAAGTTATCTAATACCCCTTTACTAACACATAATGCATTGTGCATCCTTTGCAGTCCACACATCTGCATTTAATGCATGTCTTCTTACTTCTCTTTGTACTTTTTCTAAGTTATCTAATACCCTACTGCCATTTCCATATAATTCTAGTTACTTCATACTTATATGAAAACATTTAATTTCTTTATCAATCCCTTTCTTTTCTTTGCTCCATTTATCAATTTTTTCTCCCATTCATCCAAACAATTTCTCTGATTACTTAAGAAGATTCCCAAATAGTTATACCTATTCACCACACTTAACTTTATATCCCCCAATAAAAATTCTTTGTCTTCTTTTTTCTCAGTCTTAATCATCATTACTTTTGATTTTTCTTCACTAAATTTATCCCCATCTCTTTACCCACCTTTGTTCTTGTCCTCAGCATAACTTCTATATCTTCCCTTCTCTCTGTGCACAAGAAGACATCATCTGCAAATAAAAGACCCAATAATGTATACACTCCCTTGCCACCTATATTAATGGTATCTCTATCCCTTTTTTAGTCTGTCTTTTGCTCTCTTTATTTCTCTCAAATACAACAAAAACAAATTAGGTGACATAGGGCATCCTTATCTTAGTTCCATCCCATTTTTAACTTTAACTGATTCTATATTCCCTAATTGATATGTATAGTAATTATCTTCATATAATCTCTTAATAATATTCACTGAAGCTCCATCCATTTCCAAATTTACTCATAATTTATTTTTGTTTACTTTATCATATGCTTTCTCTATAACTATAAAAACCATATATAAGCTGTCTAACTACAAATAAACTATCTCCTATATGCCTATCCGATTGAAAACCTCCATGCATTTCTCCTACTATATTATTTTTTTCCATCTATTTTGTGACCCTTCCAGCCACCATATATGCAAAAACTTTATATAAAACTGGTGTTACCACTATCGGTGTATAATTGCTTAATTTTCTATGAACCTTACCTTTCCTTTAAATGTTAGCCTTATTCTTGTATTACTCCAACTATCTTGAAAATCTCTTTTGTGCCATCTTATTAAAACATTATAATACTTTTAATTTTGTCCTATGTCCTAAATTCATTACCCTCTCTGCTGCCCATCCATCCAAACCTTTTGCCTTTCCAGTTTTCAATTTCTTCCCTGTCTCATTCAGTTCATTTTCTATAAACCTAATATTTCCATTAGTATATGCTTTCATATTTGTTGTCACTCTGCTCTTCACATCTAACATCTTTTCTATATCCATTACATACTTATTTAAGATTGTCTCTAATTCTTCTTTGGAGCTATACTCTATTCCCTCATTGTCTAGTAATACTATCTCTTCCCTACATTTCTTCTTTTAATGTATTTCCAAATTTTTTTACTCCCATCTCTTCCACTTTTATTAATATTCTCCAACAATTTACTATTCAATTTCATTCTCTCTCTAAAATGGTAATTCGATCTGCATACAAGCGTCACTGCTGCTGAAAAAATCGTTGTTTTTTTTTTTTTTTTTGAAGTGTTGTAAATGTTATTTTCCTAATCCATAATTTTAACCGAGAGGTCACCGCACCTGCCTTGCAAGCAAGTCGTTGATTGCAGACAGTTGTGGATTCGTCTCAATGCTATGACATATGAAATTTTTTTTTTAAATATACATTAATTTGTATAGTTATTTTTCCATTAGTGTATCCCATTTTTATGTATAAAACAATAAAAAGGAAAGAAATGAACATGTTAAATTTTAGACTGTAATTTCCAATTCATTTGAGCCCATTTAATAGGTCAATAAAAATATAGGATTTTATCTAGTGTTAGAGCATTTGCTTGTTATGCCACAACCTGGGATTTGAATTTCCGATGAGTAAGTCTTCTATTTTTTACATGGGTAACCTACCGTATTAGGATTTTTTTTTCCGATTAGCAAACAAAGATGTAAATTGTTAAAAAACCCAACATTCGACAATTTGTCGGCTAAGTGAGTAATGTCCTCTCCACTGTTTTCTTTGGAGATCTGTTGTTGGGATCTATGCTTTGCAAAGTCTGTTTACCTTCCCATTTTAATATCCTTTACTTAATTAAATATTTTAAAAATATCAAATCTGATTCGTTTCTTTTCATAGCTTAATTTTAATGCACACTTTATATAACCGATAATATGGGAATACTTATATTTATAGATATAAAACTACTTCTAACAATAAAGTCCGTTTAATTTGTTACGACATTGATCTAAGATAGCGCAAATTAGTCCTTGATGTTTATTAGTTCATTTCAAAATATTTAAGCAGCCCACGACTTTAATTCGGGATGACTACCATTCCTCTAGAGTTATAATGTACTCTGTCGTTATATTTATCTCGATTGCCGTCGAGAAAAGATAGGGTAATAAATTAGTTTTTACCAGTACGGAATTTGCTTCTAATGTTTACTTACAAAAATCCAAGTATTTATTACAAACAGCAAATGTAAATGCAATTTAGAGTTAAAGTAAAAGGTTATATATATATCAAAGAAAAGATTTGTTGCGACTAGCAGCTGCTTTTCAAAAACTAATTCGAAAAGCGGTTTGAAGTGGGTCATTAAAATAAGTTTTATTTTTTGTCCTGGTTTATTTTAGGATAAGTTTACTTCATTTAATTTGTCCTAGAGCTGAATTGTTTGCGCATCAACAGACGTGGAGTCTATCTTACCAAAAATAAACAAAATAGAAGGTAATAAGGATGAAGTATTTTTATTCTAATTAATAAATTAACAATAATCAAATGCAAAATAGTCATTAAACTTTTTAAATGTACTAATGTGTAAATATCGATTGTGCGTAATTAAAATAAAAAGTTATTTATAGAAAGTAAATAAGTTCTGTCTGCTTTACAGCTATCAATGTAACTCAAGTTTATTTTAATACCGCGTCTTAATTTTCACTATGGTGAATGTGTTTAGAAACCATCCGTTTACAAATTTTGCTTTCGGGTGTGAATAATCTATGACTTGTATTATTTTAAAAATTCCTTTTTTTAGTCAAGCAAAACTAACGATAGATGAAATGCATTTGCGTATGTACGTTATAGCGAAACAAAATTTAATATAATGATTTTTTAAAAATGATAATAATTTATATAGATTTACATAGTAAACCCCTGAATAAAATTATAAAAATTGTTTTTGAATATTCATTTGAAAGGTAGGCTTATTAGTCTTTTTTTTTATCTTCAAAGATAATTAATTCGTGAGAGTTTTAAACGACATGATGTTTTAGAATTGTTAAATAAGCTGTGATTTTCGTAAAGCTGCAAAATAATGTAATTTTTACATAAGCATTCTTATATGTTAATTTCATTAAACAGATATCTTTATGCACGATTATTATTTTAAAATTGTCATCATTAAAAGATCGTTTTTGCCGCTTTTTAAATGGAAAATAAGCATTACTGAAAAATATTAAACTGAAAAAATTAGAAATTAATAAATGAGGTGACGTTTTTTATACTACTCACTGAGAAACAATTAAGCTAAAACCAAAAGTATGCCCTTTTATTTTGTGGGAATAACGTTAAACTGATCAAATTAAAATTTGTATAGTTGTAGATTAATTATTCTAAAATATATATCGTATTCGATAAATTTCTCATAATGTAAATTTTGAAAAAGGTAATTGAATAAAAAAAACTCAAATCTCTTTTTTATTAAGTGAAAAAAAAATGATACGAAGTGAGGGGGGGGGTATCGTTAAAGAAATTTTAAAATTTAAATTGGCCGTGTTTTTTTCTCTCATTATGAGATAGTCTACCTAATAGAGTTAATAAACTTTTTCTCAGTTGTCTAATCTGACTAATATGTTATTTGCGTGAGGTATTTTGAAAATGTAAAAAGGGAATAAGACATTTTTTTTATAATGGATTATCTGAAATAAACATTATAATATGAATTAGTTTCTTTTTTTTTTTCTAATTTAGGTTTATAGTAAATAATAGGATAATTTTTTGCTTTGAGTTCATAAAAAGTTATAGCTCTCTAAGTAACAAATCTGGCCCTATATCAATAAAACGAATCACGTTAAATAATTGATTCTATTAAAATAACGCATTGTGCATAACAGCTTTTTTTTTTTTTTTGCTGGAGCTTTTGATTGTGTCAGGATCGATGTGCTACTTGGTGGACTGGAGGAACTCCAAGTGCCTCTGGCAAATCTTCAGATGATTGAGAACCTTCTCCTTAACAGAGAAGTGTTTCTCTCACTTGGTGGAAGAGTTGCTTTCGGCCTTGTGTATCCATTCCTCAGGGCTCGCTACTAAGTGCACTACTCTTCACAATCTAAGTGAACCCATTGCTGTTGAGCATTGAGTCTTTCCTTCCAGGGATTTATATTCCTTTATTGAGAGAGAACATATTCCATATTTCCTATATGGATGATGTGGTTGTGTTTCTCTCATCTCAGGATGAGTTCTCTAGACTTGAGGAACTCCTAGACCAGTTTGCATGCGAATTTGGCCTGGGAATTAATGGAGCAAAGTCGGCAAATGGAAGCAAATATCTGGTAGACTAAAAGCTCCTCCACAGAAATTTTTTGGTTTTAGTATTGCTTCTTCTCTAGCAGCCATGAGAAAAGAACTTGAAAATTCATTCATTTTAAAGATTGAAAGCACTGTTAATTCACTATCTAAAATTTACCTTTCTCTGTTTGGAAAGGTTGCACTCCTCAATTCTGTGATTTTACCAAAAATTAGTTATTATCTAGCTGGTTTTTCACCAACAATTTGCTTCATCCGCAAGGTTGAATCTCTATGCAGAAAGATGTGCTGGAGAGGGAAGACCCCAGCAATAAGTCTTAATATTTTGCAAAAACCAAGACATCTTAATGGTTTAGGACTGTATACAGAGGACTTACAATGTCCTTGTTAAAATTTTCAAAGACAATGCAAACATAGAAAGTCCCATACCCTTTGAAAAAATAATCCCCACTGATCGCCCACCCTCTCATAAAAGAAATATCTGGATGCAACAACAATTAACTATTGTCTTTAATAGCATCAAAAGCTCTAGCTCCATGTTTGATGAAAAGAATATCATACTGGAGTTCTTATCAATTAGTTCAGTCTGGTAAATCTAGGACAGAGAATCTTCTCCCAGTTGCAATCTCTCATCTCATAAGGCTGACTAAGTTCCTGAAATTAGAACCAAAGTTTGTGGATTTTTTGTTTAAAATCAATCTTGGAGCCTTGCCTACTGAAATGTTTTTTTGTAATCAGAGGGGACACAACATTGATACAATATTTACTCTTTGTAGAAGATTTGATTAGTCCATTGAACACATTATCAATGTGAATGGTAGACTCGATTGTGGAATATTGCCCTACAAAGGATTATAGGATACAATTCTTCAAATGTCTACCTTAATGATGCATTCAAAAATGGAAATTTTGGCTTCATCCGCCTGGCCACTTTCACAAATTTTATCATATGGAAGATTATATGTAAGGTATTATTTGATAGAGAGTTGGCCGGTTCTATTGAAGACATTTTCCTAAAGTTATTATATAAAGCTAAATAAAATGATCTAAGAACATACCTGCCTAGCCTTGCTGAGAAAACATGGAGTCAATTAAATATTTAGCAATGACCATGTATATAATTTATTCATGACACTTAAACTTTACATGCCATGGGATTTATATGCCAAATTAGATCACCCCTGATAAGTAACATAATGTAAAATTTTATTTTTAATCCTGTACTCATTATCTAATTTAATAACTACTTAGTCTTTAATGTGTCAGACATGATTGTAAACATGAACTCGATATTACAATGTATATTTAACTTTTTGTGCAAATAAAGATTATTTTGAAAAAGAAAAATCTTTAAACATAATTTAAATAATATTAATATTTCTTCACAGATTTTAATAGCTAACATATAAATTAAAGTAATAACCTATATATCCAAACAAAATCGCCCAGAGATTTTCTTTGTTTGCATCAGATCAAATTATGATCACCTTAGCTTCTTCATGGTATGAACTCCAAGTTTCATAAAAGAATTTATTTAAAGCCATTAGATATTTGTTGTAATAAATTCTCTGAGCAAAAAAAATATCTTCCTAAAAAGTTATACTGATCCTGCCAATGAAAAACGCTATAAATAATATTCGAATAAAAATAGGCAAGCAAATTAATTAATCTCTTTCCAGACTAAAAGTGTTTAAAACAAAAAAATAAAAGATAACACTGACAAGAATGAAATAATCATATCACCTGTGAAAACAATAATAGCAGATAAATCTTCAAAAAATTAAATAGATAATATATATTTGTTAAGATAATCCCAAATAACTTTTAACAATAATATGATTTTGTTGCAACCCGATGCCTTAATTTTCTCTTGAGCCTTTAGAATAATCCATATTATTGACAAGATTTAATTTAAAAAAAAAAAACAAAACAATTACGGTGAAACTTATATAAGAATTGACATTCAAAATGTTTCAGTAAGTTATATACTCAAGAATTAAATTGAAACTTGTACTAATTAGAAGCAAACATCAAGAGTCCACTGTAAGTCATGAATAAATATAATAGAACTAATTATTATGAGATCTTATCTAGAAAAAATAACTTAGTATGTGCTTATGCTAAACTGTATAATTTCTAGCACAGTATGTTAATTTATTTGGAAAGGTCTATATTATCTCAGTCTATAAATTCATTTTCTTAGGTCTTTTTTTTTTTTTGCAAAACCTCTTTTACTGAATCTATATCGAATGACTTAAAAAAGTAAGTCTATTGAGAAAGTTACATATATATGCATCTCTTAGATCATATTGGACAAAAAATTAATGAGAGCAAAATTCACACTGCCAATAGAAACATTATAGCCAATTAAATTTAATCAGCAGATATTATGTGTATCATTATTACAAATGAAATGAAAAATTATTTGTCAGTGACACAACAATAATTTTTTTTTACCTGAAGATCATCATTATATTGATTGGAAATAAGACTTATAGCCTCATATACATTTGCTTTCTATATACATTATATCTATATGTTGGCAGAATGAATGTCCCAAAGATTATAGACTAAGTCATGATGCTTTTGATTATGTAATTAATCTATTAGTTGTTGCAGTGTGATAAGTTCTAACACATAATATCATTTTTTTGAAAGTCTATTTTAGCCAGTATGGTGACCAGAGAAAGAGTGAAAATGCAAACTTTAGTAAATGATAATATCTGGAGGTATTGATTTTGTTAATAAATTTGTAAAACAATTCATAGATGATTATCAGAATAAAAAACATTTATTTTAGTAATGATGAGGTTAAAAATCTGTCAAATGAAACAATAAGAAAGATGAAATCTTCCCTTAATTTTCATTGATTATGTCATAAAAATCTATTGCATCATTGACTCCAAATAATGAATTATCATCAGAAAACTTTTTTAAAAAATGTATGCTTTCACTTAAAATTGAGTATAAGTAGGTATCTGAAAAATACATTTAATAAATGCAGGAAAAAAAAAAATTCCAACAATGTAAATGATGCAGAAGAAAGTGATATCTAGAAAACAATTATTTTGATTATGAATTATATGATATTTAAACTGGCTATACTAATTATAGGCTTTAAATTCCTTGACCTGAAGTCAATAAATTTGTTAGAGTTTAGTATCATGGTCATTAGCACTATTAATAGTAGATACTCATGAGTGATTATGGTCAATCTTTTCTTTTTGAAAGACTTTAATATCTTGTCAAATTATAGTTCATTATTGTATTCCATCTTTGCAGTGAAAACAATTGTGTTGCATATCTTTAGATGTAATCTTTATCATATAAATGGAGTCTGTTTTTTTTTTTCAGGAAAACCATACTCAAGTTTATTATATCATTTTTTTTTTTTTAGAAAGTTTATAAATGTACCACTTATTTAATCCATTAAATATATTAAATTATAATATGTGATTCACTGATGGGAAAGTATTTATTTAAGTTGGTAAGCAAAAAAAGTTGTTACATTTTGTTTCTCAATACTTATAGCTATAATGTTCAGCTATTAACTCATATATAAGAGCTTGAGTTCTAGTCAAAAGTGACTACCTTTTGATGAGTAGTAGCTTGGACAGTTTACTATCATTTTCTCTTAGCATGCAGAACTCATCTGATTGGTTATTGTACTTTGAAATATCATGGCTGTAGATTTAAAAATGGAGTTCCCATTTATAAATAATTTACTATTATTTTATTCTTAATATTTTTATGCCATTTAGTATAAACTTTAATAGTCAATGGATGGTAATGCTTAATAAATTCTTATTCATTTCCTGACTCATCAATGAGAATTCTTTTAAATCTTTTGAACAGTACCCTTAGACTTTTTGCATCTAATACAAATTTCCTTTAACAGAGAATCGTTACTGCTCATTCACTTTCTGTTTTCAATCCAGTAAATATACACTTTTGAAATTATAGGTTCAATAGTATATCAGTTGGTCTTATGACTTTGACATTATATTTTAGAATTTTATAAAGCATCCCTGAATGAAATTTTTCTATTGTTTTTGTATTTGCTTAATAGGGTTCACAAATAATTTAATTAAAATAGCTATTAATATTGCTATGATGAACATGTTTAATCTTGTTAAATGCTATGTTTTGCATTGCATCTGAAATCCATGTTCACTATTTTAGCTAAAAAAAATCTACCAATGTATTTAAACTGATTAACATCCTCAAGTTGATAATGCTCTAATCTAAAGAGTCAGTCATTAATTCAAGCATATTTAAAATATCATACATTTGGTGCTTTGTTTTATTTTAAGGAATTGCTGTTTTAATCAATAAAGTTAAACCTAGTATATAAACAATTCTTCATGCATGATTATATATTTTGTGTTGTCTTAAATGTGAGATTATTTACATACTTAATTTACTTTTTTCAGAAAGACAAATTATTATTGAATGATTTAACAGTAATATCATAAAGCAGTATACTTCTTAGTCATCGTTCAGGGGATTTCAATGCCCAGCCTTTAAAGCTTTTACTAATTGAAATAATGCTTATGAAGACAATACTAAACATCAACTGCTTACTATTTCTGTAATTTAATTTTTACTAGATTACTCTCGGGCAAAATAGGAGCTGATTTTTATCCACTTTTAACACTTTATAGAGAGATATAAACATATGACCAAAAACATGAAAAAGATGCATGGTCTAAGATGCATATTTCATGTTGAACCAGCACTCATCAGATGACCCAGACCACAATTTCTTATACATATCTTTATTATTGTTCAGTATATATATATAGCAAATTACTATAGCTTAATTGACAAATGTCAAATGAGCTGCCCTCACAACTCTGACACAAATCACTTAATAAAAAAGTATATTAATAATTTTTATTGATCATTTATTATACTAGGGATTATCCAATAATGAATAATATTTCTGTAGTTTAATTTTTTATTACGCCACTCTCAAGGAAGGTTGGGACTGATTTCTATCCACTTAACACCTTGTAGAAGGATGTAATCATAAACATATGACCAAAGACATGTAAAAAAGATGTATGATACCCAATCTCCTACACATATCTTTATCACTGTTCAGTATATATATATATATACACCTGGATCTCATTTTACATGATAGATAGGTTCCTCAGAAAACGCGCAAAAGAAATCGCACAAAAATAGACATAACTTACCTTGAAAAAGGGGGGGTACGGACTGTGATTTTTCAAAAATTGCATAAAAGCAAAGCACCAATGTAAAATTACTTTAAAATCCGCACAAAAAAAATAAGGAAATAAAATATGACTAATAAAAAATTTCAAATTTGAAAAAAATTGATACAAGACAAACTTTTTTTAACTATAATATTTAATTTTATTCAAAACAATATATTTTTATGCATAATTTACAGTACAGTAATTTACACTTTTTATACAAGTTTTAATTATTATCGCTATTTGTCAATAAACAGGCTCGTTTGCAAACTGGTAAAAAATCAGATTCTTCACAAGAGAAAATATAACTAGCGCCAACTTCACTCTCGTTGTGTTAATGGTTTTCTGGTGACAACGTAATTAGTAATTAATCTTTGAGATGATTATTTTATTGTTTATGAAGCTTGCGATATCCAGACATACTGTACAACCATTTAGCTCTCATTGGAATTTAAGAGTACATTCGTGATTAGTGTCATTAATAAGAAAATAATTTGCCAACTGATTAGAAAGTTGAAGACCTTCTCGAATCATTTTTGCAGTGAAAGGAACAAGTTCCACTTCTGTTTCATTATCTTTTTCTACACTGCTGGGAAAAATTTAATTAAAATTAACAACTAAAAATTAAATTCTTATTTTTGTCTTTAATTTTTTAATTTTCAATTCCATTTAAAAATCAAATTTCGTTTCACATCACATTAATTTCAGATCGCCTTAAGTAATTTTTAAATTGTTAATTACAATTAAAAATCAGATTTTAATTTTTAATTGTCAAATTTAATTGTGCCCACTGCTATTACTCACCTTTTAAAAATAAACTTGTAGACACTAAATGATTAATAATTGATTACGTTTTTTTTAAAAAGCAAAAACAATGTGATTTAAAATGCAAAATTACAATGCACAATGTTTGAACAAATTTACATTATAATCTTGTAAAATTTAATGTGTGTATATAAAATGTGGAAATAATGATTTTAATTTCGTTATTGCATAAAATCTTACTATTATAAAGCACTGAAAATATTGAAATTATTAAAATGAAAGTCGAATTTCAATAATGTGCTATTACTTTAAATATGACATAAGTGTGCGAAATTTATTAATTAAAGTAATAGTGCATTATCGGAGTTTGACTTCCGATCTAATACAGTGTTAATGCATAAAAGAAAACCGCATACAAAAATATTAAGAAGAAACATGAATCGCATATCTTCAAAATCGCGTTAAATAAATCCGCGTAAAATGAGACCCAGGTGTATATATATATAGTGTTAAAAGTGGATAAAAATGAGTCTTTATCTTGCTTGAGTGGTGTGGTAAAAATTAAACTACAAAAATATTCATTATTGGATAATCTCCAATTTAATGAATGATTAATAAAAATTATTAACATACTTCTATTAAATGATTTGTGCCAAAATTGTGAAGGCAGCACATTTGACATACCAATTAAGTTATAGCAATTTTCTATCTCTCTCTATATATATACTGAACAGTGATAAAGATATGTGTAAGATATTGTGGTCTGGTCAACTGATGAGTGCTGGTTCAGCATGAAATGTGCATCTAGGTGTTCATACATCTTTTTCACATATCTTTGGTCATATGTTTATGATTACATCCCTCTACAAAGTGTTAAAAATGGATAAAAATCAGTTCCTATATTGCTTAAGAGTAGTGTAGCTTAAGAATGATGTAGTAAAAATTAAACTACAGAAATATCATTCACTATTAGATAAGCTCTAGTCTAATGAATGACTAATAAAGATTATTAATCAACTGCTTACACTTAACAAACAATGAGCCTTTTTTTAATATTAAGATTACTAGCAGCATTCTAATGACATTGTAATCTCACCCTTCTTGTCATCTTGAAATATCTTTTAAACTTGTGTTATTCACTGATCATATTAGTATAATAAGATTCTGTATGTGCATCATTTGGTTTCAGTTATTTGAAAATATAGTAATCCAAAATCTGCAAATAATATAGAGCAATATAAAACAATATTTAAGTAACTTACACATGTATATATAATTAACAATAGCAAAAAAGAATATTGTACATATTTTTATGCATATATATATATATGTGTGTGTGTGTGTGAAATAGTGTCTAAAGCTAATCAGGGATAATGATGTAATTAGTTTCCAACCAGTAACCACCTAAACATTCACAGTAAATATAGCAACCAATATTTCTAACTGCTGTCAAGGCAACCTTCACACCTTTTAATAGCAAGAATGGAAATCCATTCTTACTAATGGTCCATTCTTTGAGTGTCCATATATATTCAATGGACCATTAGTAAGAATGGATTACCATTCTTGCTATTAAAAGGTGTGAAGGTTGCCTTGACAGCAGTTAGAAATATTGGTTGCTATATTTACTGTGAATGTTTAGGTGGTTACTGGTTGGAAACTAATTACATCATTATCCCAGATTAGCTTTAGGCACTATTTCGCTTATTATTTCTAAATAATACATGGGCAAGTTAAAAGTATTGCATTAAGTAATGTTTTAGATGACTATTTATTAGTCTGTATTATAGTGACATGTTTATTTCATGTTTAAAGAGGTTTATTTAAACTTCATTGTAACAATATTTCATACTCTGTAGTCAAGTTGCAATCTTCGAGTGTCCATATATATTCAATGGACCATTAGTAAGAATGGATTTCCATTCTTGCTATTAAAAGGTGTGAAGGTTGCCTTGACAGCAGTTAGAAATATTGGTTGCTATATTTACTGTGAATGTTTAGGTGGTTACTGGTTGGAAAATAATTATATATATATATATTGTAACTTAATTAATCTCTTCTAACTTAATTAAATATGAGCCATTGAATTTTTAATAAGTAGTAGCTATTATAACATTTCATCCTTTGTAATCAATTTAAATTAATCATGGTAACTAATATAATTCAAACAAGTTGTCACTAAAAATAAAGTTCTACTTAAGATTTATGTAACTTAATATTTATGAAATATCATGTCCACCTATCATTCTCACACTACATGTAATGTTTGTGTCCTGAAGGAGAAAAATGATGATGAAATAGATATAAATCAACTCCAAGTGTAAAAAATGTCATAATATCAATTAGAAACTGGTCATTTCAGTTATCTGGTATCTGGCCTATTTCAAACCCTAGTTAGGCAGCCATTGTATCCTCAATAAACAAGTAGGAACACAGTGTAACTCATATAAACTCTTAAGACATTATAACTTATGAAACGACATCAAGTGGTTAAATACATTGGTAACCCAATAAAAATCTTCTCAATAAACCCAACAGTAAATTTTACCCACTCTTATCTCTTGGTTTGATATCAAGTACATATTTAAGTGAATATGGTCTAGCAGGGTGCCACTAGGCTATCTGAACCTAGACAACATTATATTTTATAACTTTTTCACATGGCCTTTAAACATTTATCTAGTTCATTAATTGACAACGTGATGATGACGATAATGATAATGGTTTCAACCACAGATTTAGGATCAAGCTTAACCTAAAATTTAGTTATAACGAAATTCATAACCATTAGTTAATCTTAGTATATCTAATTGGAACTTAAACAGTTAATATTCACCATTGATGATGAATGATCACAACTAATAAAGACTACTCTTAATGAAATATACACGTCTTGTTTAATAGAGCAAATTAACATTTATTACTGCATTTTTGAAAAATATATACAATTTCTAGATTTTTAATCCACAAGGAAAACATTTCATAAGAAAAAAATAAACACTCTTTGTGCACACATACTTTTATATCCTTATATGTCTCAACATAACATATAAAGTAGAATGACTAATGAGGAAAATGTTAGTGAAATTAAAAGAAGATTTCCAGAAACAAGTTTTTAAATTACTTATCCCCCTCCTGTCTAAGCTATTGAGACTGCTATTCCTTAATTTGAAAACCAAAATAATCCAATATTTATAATATATGTCTATTATTCTCACATTCATACACCACTATATACATGTGACAAGTTAATATATTACTGTGTATGTGTGTGTTGGTACCTTAGAAATAAAATATTCTTTAAAACAAATAATACAAAAAAAATATTTTACATATTAATAACCATCTCATAACTCTAAATTAATAGACAATCATACCCTTTAGAAAATAAAATTCATCAATGAGTGGATATAATATTTTTAGCATACATAAAATCATTAATGAAGCTTATAGCTATTATTATTGAAGAAATTTTTTTTGGTTTCTTAAAGTTCTGAGATAAAGAAATATAAAACTATTGCTAAAATTTTACTAATAGTCTCTGAGATCATAAAAGAAAATATATAATGAAAATTCATATTACCCATCCCTTTTATTTTGGAAACTTCCAAGAGTTCAAACTTAGCTTATTAAATATCTATACTTTTGCAGCAAACAATTTCCACAGTTCACTGAAACAGTTTCTTTTCTTGAGGCTTATAATTATTTGATGGTGCTGCTGATGATGAGGTTATTTGCTTTAGTGGGAACCATTTGGCACTGGAATTTTTTTTTCCATTGCTGTCAAGCATGATTCTTCTAATAGATGGAGTATATAAGTTGTTTTCACATTTGTAATTTTGCTTGGGTTCAAATTCAGTCACTGGAATAGCTGAACTATCTGCTTTAATACTTATCAGTAGATTATTTTTCCTTCATCCTTCCAATGCAGGTGAATGTTTCTTTTAAAACATCTTATTTCTCCCAATCAGTCATAAGGTGCAGAATACTTTTAATTCAGACAAGACTTTTTTTCTCCTATATGATATGCTGACTCAATGGTGGGTGGATTTGCCCCAGATGAGATACATATAGATTTTAACCTGCCATCCTTATATTTTCAATCTCAGAAAAAACTATATAAAAAAATTATTTCAAGTTGAGATCTTGCAGAATTTAAAATTTGTCTCTTCCCTAGTTTCAATATTTAAAAAAATTTCAACTGATTTTCCAGACTTTTTTATACCTTATTTTTCAGTCAACTCGTTTAATTAGTGTGGTAGTGTGACTTTCTAGCTGGTGGTTGAAGAAAAATATGAAAATTCACACTGCCATGATATTCAGATGAATATTTTTTGAAGGAAAATTGTTTTAATCACTTTTCTTCACATCTCTGTCACAAATGTCACCTAAAACTTTTCTCTTTGATCTAGGATGAGAAGATTTTAAAATTAGAGTTCTCACATGTCTAAGCTCCCATACAATGAGCAATTTTTCTTATAACACAAAATTGTGAAGTAAATAATTTAACAGTTTTAACTCATCTTTTTTTTCCAACATGTATAAATGTAGATTTATTTATGTAATATTTCCATGCACACACTATCATTCAAATCATTTATAAAAACTTGCCTATTAAAATAATCTGAATGTTTTTTAGAAATTATACTTTTAATATTTAAAATTAAATCCTTACAATTTTTAAACTCAAATTATAACTATAGAAAAGAAAATAGAAACAAAAATAGTAGAATCTAGCAAGTGTAGACTAGTTTTGAAGGAAAATTAATATTTGAAATATAAAAATGACAAACTAAGTATCTTGTCTACACACAAATGCCTATATGTGTTATATTCCTTCTTTTAAAAGAACTATTGAATACTTAAAAGGTATGTACTACTCTTCTTGAGTTTTGTCAACACACAGACAACTAAAGAACATAACTGTTTTCCCCAACTCTTTCTATCTTAGGCTTTTGGGTCTTGATCCTGTAGGATTTAAACTTGAGTGCCCTACAGCTTCCTTTCCTATATAAAAATTGTGATGATGATTTTTGGTTTCATATTCCCTTTCATGCACATTACTACAAATTTAACTACTGACTAAATTGAAATGGCATAACATTCCCCCTCTTCTAATAAAATCATCAGCACCCTTGCTTTAACTATATATAATAAGATCATAACTGATAAAGTAACAATAATAACAACAAACAAATAAAAAAATTCTAACTACTGGAAAACATCATCTAGATGCCCACCAAATCCCCTTTTCATTAGAAAACTTGGCATTGTGACTTATTTGGAGATCTTTTCCAGGCTACTTTGCTGAATGATAAGGGATCAAATGCTAGCATTATAAGTTCCCTTATTCCCATCAAGAGTAGCAAGCATAAAAGCATTATCTCCTATTTTCTTAATAATTTGGAATGGCCCTTCATACAAATGCAGAAACTTCTTAAATTGGTTTCTTTGGGGGTTGCTAACATGAGATTATTATATCAGGACTACTTTAGTTTAGCTCTTGAGTCTTATTCTACAATTTTCCCTTTTGTAAATCATATTGTGGTCTGCATAAAATTGCAAATGTATATTCAGTCCATTTTTGATATTTCCATTTTTCAGTTTGACTGGATACTTATATATCTGGAGGATTTATTTTATGTAATCTCTGATTATAGAATCCACCTAGAAATATGAACTCTTGGTACCATACATAATGTACCTTTAAATTTTCCAGAGAGATTGATTCTTTGTACCATACATAATGTAAATTTAAATTTTTCAGAGAAATTGATTATCTGTACCATACATAATGTACATTTAAATTTTCCAGAGAGATTGATTCTCTGTACCAGATATAATTTCCCTTTAATCTATTTAAATATATAGATTTTTTGAAGCCACACATGCTGGTTAGTTACTAAATTGAGACTATAGATTGTTGAAACTTTTGTTCTCTTTCTGAAATATTTGGTTTCATCTCCCCTATTGCTTCTCTTAACTTTATCACAATATCTTGTGTGGAGATTTTCCTCCAACTCCCTTCTCTTCACTCCATAATCCACTTTAACCAGACATTTATCCCTTTCCTTATAGGTTCTCTTCCTTAGGATTTGTTTTAGGGCTTCCTCTTTTAACATAACCATCTGATCTGTTATATCATGTTCCTTCAACTCTGTTTTTATTTTTTTATCTTCATGATCCATCCTAATCTGCCCTTTGGTCATTACCTTATGTACTCCCTTTACTGAGCGATTTGGTTTTACTGCTTCTATCAGCATTTCTACTTCTTAGGACTTATCCTTTATCTGTGTATTAGCCAGTTTATGTATTTTTTCACCTAATTCCTCATCCCTTTCTTTATTATCAGTAGTCTGACTATCTATTATCTTTTACACTGTAAGCTTTGACTACCTTCTATTATACTTTCTATAGTTTTCTCTATAAATTGATATATCCTTTGTCCTAAACTTTCATTATCTTCTCTTAAACTTTCTATACTTTGTTTTAAAGATATATTATCTTTTTTTAGACTTTTAAACATCTGCATTATCATTCTCATTTCAAGTTCATTCATCTTATTAAAGCTTAATATATTCAATATATCCCATCTACGCTCCCCTGATCACCAAGAATCCACACAGCATTTCCTTGTCTGACACCTATCTCTGACTGACTAACTGACCTACTTTTCATCTTGCTTTACCATGCATTACACATACAAAAGAAAAAAAATATTTTTCTTTAATGAATCACACAACAATAATCTATCTAGTACATGTCTGTCTGTAATAGCCCAAATTATATATTCATCTATTCTCCTAAAGATCTGACAGATACTGACAGTCACCAGAATGATTAGCAGTTCACAATCATGAGATAAATAAAAGAATTCAGTCATATCACTATAATCACACAATGCATCATGAACACTCAAGAGGACCATCCCAGTTCGATCACCTTAAGCTACTACAACCCTTGATTGAATGATGCAAGCTCTGTTGCAATACTCTAAGTCTTAGGGGCTAAAAATAGATAAAACTATGCCTTGCTCTCTCTCTCTCTCTCTCTCTCTTGGAGTCTTATGTGGCAAGTATCAAGTGATGCCCTGCTTATTTTAAGTCTCAGGGGCTATAATATACATAGAAAAATTATGCCTTGCTCTCTCCCTTGGAGACTTATAGGCTGATATCATGGCAGGACTGCTGTTAACTGTTTCATGATAAATAAGAATAACATAAATTGGGTTGGTGCAGTGAATGGGTTTGATCATTCATGGGTCACATGAATACATAGCATTCTCAAAGCAATGACAAAACTCTCCATTCATCATCAAAAACTGCAATCTAATCAATCAAACTCCAATGATCAATATCCAATCCAACCTCCAAAATCATAGACTTTCTACAAAATGAACCCTGCAATGAAACAGTAGGGTCTGCTTTGCAGATCTTCGTTTCACCTTTTCTCACCTATTTCCTACCCTCATACCTTAGTTTGAACCCCAATCTATCGTAGTGTGTCTGCAATATGCTTATATACTGAAAATCCCGCCTAATTTTAAACCATGAGTACAATTCTTGTATTATATATATATATATAACTCATTCCCAAATAAATAAAAGATTATAGATTATGTATATGTTCCCATAAGTTTGATTTATTAAAAAGTAGGTTATATAAGTTGTAATTATACACACACTATGATATGCATTTTAAAACATATCAAAATTATAAATTGTTAAAGTTGTTTTGTTTGAATCTATTTACAAATATATATTACCGTCGTAATATATTTTGATTTAAAATAAAATTCATTAGTAAATATTCGTTTAGTAAATAGATTCAAATATTGCAATTTACAAGTAAAATAATTTTTGTTTAATTTAATAAAAGTCATTCCAAATATTTCTGTTAAAATAAATGAGGGACAATAGTTTAATTAGTTAATATTATATAAGTTTATCTAAAAACAGCAGATGTCCACTTAAGGTTTTCTTTAATTAATAAAAGTAATTTTTAATTAAATCTAGTTTGTAATTCGAATGTTGACAGGGAAATTAACAAAATAAATTAATTAATGTTGAATTCCTTTAGACATTCGGATAGATTTAATTACAGCTGATAAGTCTTATATATTTTTGTAATGCTGCAGGGCAGTTCTATTGTTAATTTCTACTATAAAAAGGAGGGTTTTCTTTTGTTCTTCATTCTAATGTTTCTAAGAGAAATCATTCTGAGTTCTATTCTAATAATTTGCTAACCTTGATGTGACAGAGTAGAGGCATCAAGATGGCTATGTCCCTTCTGAATAGCTGGCCACTGCTCCAGACCATCGGAAGCTATCACATAAGGAACCCCGGAACTGCTGCCGCTGCCAAAAATATGAACATTTCCAGATTTTGCTGTTAAATTATATAAAAACCTGCCGACCATCAATCTACCTAAAATGCTTCTCCAGAGGTAACTCTAAATTAACCCAAGAGTTTTTGTGATAACTAACATGCTATAGCTATTTTAAATTGTTTTCTGATATTTCACATAACTTCATTATGTATTTCTTTAACGTGTTTAAATATACTCAACATTTTGCTCTCTATCCTTGGGTTAATATTTTCTATTGATTAAGCTTTCTGTTATTTTATTATGATAATGGGTCAGAATTGTCTTTGACCGAGTGAATTATTCCCTTTGATGAAAATAAGATGCCGCTATGAAGGCATATTTTAAATTTCTAAATAATTTTCCAATTTTATTATCTTGCAAATCACTCATTCGAGGATGATTCTTTTCTTTAATATATAATATAATCACATAGTTTAAAATCTACATGTTATTGATTTTAATCTAATATGAGAGTATGTGCGAGATCAATGATTAAATGTGTCCCCTAATGCATGATTGCATATATAAATCTATACTTAATTTTCAAACCTGCAAGCATGCATTTTCCTATTTTAATTACCGTGCTCTACTTTAATTACAAAGTTCATCATTGACGGCAAGAATGAGCGGACCCTTTTAAATGAATTTTGGGGAATTTGATTGGGCATTTCTCTTAATCCAAGTAAAACCCATTCAGTATGTTTTATATACACTACTCTCATATTGCTGGTAAGTGAATTGGTTGTTGAGACTGCTTTGTTTTACTTTTTCAAGGATTTTTTATACAGCCAAGTCCGTTATCTTTGCTTATTGCAGTTTCCAGGCAGAGTGTGTCCATAAATGACACACCTCGGAATTAAATGCAATCATCACCCAGTCGCTAAGTTTCGGCTGTTCATAAAATACTTTCCTACGGGTTAGCGGCAAGATGCCCTCCATAATCATTCCAAATATTCCATTATTGTTTTATTTTATATTTATTTTACAAAGCACCTGTGATTTAAACATGTCACACCCTCCAACTTTAATAAATTCATTAGCAGCAATATTGACCTCCCAATACAACTCTATTATTATTATTCTCAAATAAATGCTTTGATCACATTCCCACTTTGTTGCTTAGTAATTCTCAAAATCAATAAATATTTTATAACACTTAATTTCCTATCTCATCAAGCACATTATCGTAATGCTATTAGCCCGAGGAATAGAATATATCACTTTGCTTTAAAACCTTTTTGTCATTTATTGGAATATAATGCCAACAATTATTTAATACGCATCCCTGAATCATATAAGCAGACAGTGGCATTATATATATAATTTATATAAATAAATTTTGTGAAATATAAATAAATTTTGTGAAATTATTTAAAACTAAATTTGATCTCTTATTTTATTTGATTCCTATCACTGTCTTGGTCTATATATATATTTTCTGCATTTCTTTTGTAAATCCATAGATGTTAATTAACCACCCAAACTTCTTTCAGTATAGTCTTTTGTTTCTCCCTGACCACCAGGCACCAGTCAAAGGTTATACTAGTAGTGGCATCAGATGTGTTGTCATGTAGATGGGGCTGTGAAATTTGGACTTTAGATTCAAACTTAGTATATCTAGAAGGCAATCCCTCCTAGAATGTTCAGTTTCGTGTCTGGGGTTTGAATTCTGCAGTGTGTTAGCGAGATAGACGATTCTGACAGTTACAGCAAACACACATGAGATTACTATCCCATAATTCATCATTATCACTATGACTGTCCTTATCAGGTAATAAATCCTAATGTTTCAAAAAAAATTATATTATTTATTTCACCACTGTCTTAAGTTGTGATATACATCTATTTTCAAAATTGAGAAAAACAAAACCAAGCTGTTTTATGGCTATACTCATTTTACCATCATCAATGAAAAAATTAAATCATATTAAACATCATCCCAAACAAATCTAAAATAAGACTATATGGCCAAGACAATTTTATGAGATAAATTTTTCACTGAGAAAAAGAAATTCCTTTTCTCTTTTCCTTCTTCTTTTTAACCACACATCTCCCATCATTCTATATACTACTCTTCTCAGGCAAATAGCATATCTTGGGCTCCTTGGTTGGATTCCCATTGTAATTAATTTAAAACAATGCTACCAAAATGTAACCTGAGGCCATTCTGACTCCTTCTCACCTCAGGTATATGGTAATATATCATGCCCCAGTTGGGTGTCCATTGTAACGAATTATTTTGTAACTTAAATGTGACTAAAGTGTTGCCACCCCAACAGGACCATACTGACTCTTTATCTCTCTGTGGCAGTCATTTAGAGACCCATTGAATTATTAACAAGTAGTAGCTATTATAATATTTCATCCTTTGGTAATCAATTTAAATTAATCATGGTAACTAAAATAATTCAAACAAGTTGTCACTAAAAATAAATTTCTACTTAAGATTTATGTAACTTGATACTTATGAAATATCATATCCACCTATCATTCTCACACTACATATAATGTCTATGTCTTGAGGGAAAAAATGATGATGGAATAGATAAATCAACTCCAAGTGTAAAATAATATATCAATAATTAGAAACTGGTCATTTCAGTTATCTGGTATCTGGCTTATTTCAAACCCTAGTTAGGCAGCCATTGTATCCTCAGTAAACAAGTAGAAACACAGGGTAACTCCTATAAACTCTCAAGACATTATAATTTATGAAACCACATCAAGTGGGTGAGTACATTGTTAACCTAATTAAAATCTTTTCTCAATAAATCCAACAGTAAATTTTACCCACTTTTATCTCTTGGTTTGATATCAAGTACATATCTAAGTGAATAACAAGTGAATATGGTCTAGCAGGGTGCCACTAGGCTATCCAAACCTAGACAAAGTTATATTTTATAACTTTTTCACATGTACCAGGTTTGAACCCTTTTGGTACTTGATTTCTAACAAAAATGTAGGATTTTGATTTTAGATCCATATCACTGTATGCACTAACATTTAGGTAAATACAAAACATCTTTAAACTAAAGTGGTGTGTATAAAATTCATCCGACAGAAATCATCTTCTAGATCTTAACATGATAAATGTGTTTCAATATCTCTATAAGTTTTACTAGCTTGTATTATACTATTAATTTAGGATGGCAATTCACTCATCCTTGTATGATGTAGATGATGGAATGGAGGTTATTATAATACTAAGAAATCAATATTTATTTATGGCCTTTAAAAATTTATCTAGCTCATTAATTGACAACGTGATGATGATGATAATGATAATGGTTTCAACCACAGCTTTAGGACCAAGCTTAACCTAAAACTTAGTTCTAAAGAAATTCACAACCATTAGTTAATTTAGTACACTTAAATGGAACTTAAACAGTTAATATTCACCATTGATGATGAATGATTACAACTAATAAAGACTACTCTTAATGAAATATATATGCCTCATTTAATAAAACAAATTAACATTTATTACTGCATTTCTAACAAAGACATACAATTTCTAGATAAACATGAAAATTTATATGAATAATAACAATAATAATGACTATTTTGAAATCATAAGATTAATTTTATGTTCTTCCCCCTTTTCCATTAATGACATAATGCATATCAAATTGGATACCAAATTTGCTAAGATTTTCAATCCACAAGGAAAACATTTTATATAAAAAATAAACACTCTTTGTGCAAACATACTTTTATATCCTTATACATCTCAACATAACATATAAAGTAGAATGACTAATAAGTTTTTAAATTACTTATCCCCCTCGTCTCTAAGTTATTGCAACTGCTATTCCTTAACTTTAAAACCAAAATAATCCAATATTTCTAATGTTATATGTCTATTATTCTCACATTCATACACCACTATATACATGTGACAAATTAATATATTACTATATATGTGTGTGTCGATATCCTTAGAAATAAAATATTATTTAAAACAAATAATAATACAAAAAAAATATTTTACATATTAATAACATCTCATAACTCTAAATTAATAGACAATCATACCCTTTAGAAAACAAAATTCATCAATGAGTGAGTATAATATTTTTAGCATACATAAAATCATTAATGAAGCTTATTGCTATTATTATTGAAGAAATTTTTTTGGTTTAAGTCGATTTTGGTTGTTTTTAAAGTTCTGAGATAAAAAAATATAAAACTTTATTGCTAAAATTTTACTAATAGTCTCAGAGATCATAAAAGAAAATATATAATAAAAATTTATATTACCAGTCCCTTTTATTTTGGAGGCTTCCAAGAGTTCAACCTTAGCTTGTTAAATGTCTATACTTTTGCAACAAACAATTTCCACAGTTCACTGAAACAGTTTTTTTTTTGAGGCTTATAATTATTTGATGTTGCTGATGATGATGAGGTTATTTGCTTTAGTGGGAGCCATTTGATACTGGAACTTTTTCTTCCATTCCTGTTAAGCATAATTCTTCTAATAGATGGAGTATATCAGTTGTTCTCACATTTATAATTTTGCTTGGGTTTAAATTCAGTCACTTGAATAGCTGAACTATCTGATTTAATACTTATCAGTAGATTAATTATTTTTCCTTCAGCCTTCCAATGCAGGTGAATGTTTCTTCTATTTAAAAAACATCTTATTTCTCTCAATCAGTCATAAGGTGCAGAATACTTTTAATTCAGACAAGACTTTTTCTTTCCTATATGATATGCAGGCTCGATGATCGGTGACATTTTCCCCAGATGAGATACATATAGATTTTAACCTACCATCCTTATATTTTCAATCTAAAAAAAAAAAACTTTATATAAAAAAAAAATTTCAAATTGAGATCTTGCAGAATTTAAAATTTGTCTCTTCCCTAGTTTCAATATTTAAAAAAAATCTCTCAACTGATTTTCCAGACTTTTTTTATATATTATTTTTCAGTCAACTTGTTTAATTAGAGTGGTAGTGTGACTTTCTAGCTGTTGGTTGAAGAAAAATTAGAAAATTCACACTGCCATGATTTTCAGATGAATTTTGTTTTGAATGAAAATTGTTTTAATCACTTTTCTTCACATCTTTGTCACAAATGTCACCTAAAACTTTTCTCTTTGATCTAGGATGAGAAGATTTTAAAATTAGAGTTCTCACATGTCTAAGCTCCCATAAAATGAGCATTTTTTTCTTATAACACAAAATTGTGAAGTAAATAATTTAACAGTTTTAACTCTTTTTTTTTCAACATGTATAAATGTAGATTTATTTATATAATATTTCCATGCACACACTATCATTCAAACCATTTATAAAAACTGGCCTATTAAAATAATCTGAATGCTTTTTAGAAATTATACTTTTAATATTTAAAATTAAATCCTTACAATTTTTAAACTCAAATTACAACTATAGAAAAGAAAATAGAAACAAAAATAGTAGAATCTAGCAAGTGTAGACTAGTTTTGAAGGAAAATTAATATTTGAAATATAAAAATGACAAACTAAGTATCTTGTCTACACACAAATGCCTATATGCATTATATTCCTACTTTTAAAAGAACTATTGAATACTTAAAAGGTGTGTACTACTCTTCTTGAGTTTTTTCAACACACAGACAACTAAAGAACATAACTGTTTTCCCCACTCTCTTAGGCTTTTGGGTCTTGATCCTGTAGGGTTTAAACTTGGGTGCCCTACAGCTTCCTTTCCTATTTAAAAAATGTGATGATGATTTTTGGTTTCATATTCCCTTTCATGCACATTACTACAAATTTAGCTACTGATTAAATTGAAATGACACAACATATAGCACACCCATGCCTATGAACCAATTTAATTTGAAAATTATACACTCAAAAAATAAAATAAATGTTTTCTGCACGAAAAGATACTCTGCATCAAAAATGCATTTAAGGATTCAGTTAATATGTGGTTTCAAACTTCATGAAAGCTTTTATATTAATGCACAAAATTATTTTAATATGATTACAGAATTTAAATTATATTTTTCCTCTAATAAAAATTGATGATGATGATGATGAAATATCAAGGGCACAGTATCCTGGCAGTGGTAAAAATTTGCTGTACATAAAGTAACAGCATTTTGTGATGAAACTTTATAATGCTAATGATTGAATTATAAATTAGGAAATTAAAATGTAAAAAATTAAAATTTAATTTTCTTCTAATTTTCTTTATTTAACATTTTTTTAAATTTTTATTTATGGGTTATTGAATTAGCAGGCTTTAAGACAGTGGATAGTGAGATCTTACTATACAACTCTTGGTATCATTTTTCAGTTGACATTATCTACAGCACTTGTCTATGAAATAAGATTTTGTTCAACTTAACTTTATTTAACTCTGATGTGCAACAGAATTTCCTATTGTTGTTTTTATAAGGAACTTTTTGTCTCACTTATATTCAATTCAAATAGTTTAAATACAGCTCACAAATAATTTGCATAAAATTTTCATATTTTATTCAAGAAAATCATAAAACTTTGATATGCTGAAATCTGTCCAACTAAATCATCAATATAATTATATATAAATTTTTCAGTAGAACTCATTAAAATATTGCCACTGAAGGAAACAATTGTATCACTAAACAAATTATAATGTACACTAAATTCAAAGGAAGTTATACAAATCGTATCTTTATAGACGATTAAGTGGACTATAACATTTGTATTTGCTTAAAATTCTTATTCAAGATTAACACTCTCACTGATTGTTCCACTTTTTTTTTCAGAATTTACCTATTATTCTTGAAAATGTATTTGAACAAATAGATAAGCAGAACTAACAATGTCATTGCTTTTTTCAACATATCTTAGATATATATTGAGATGATAATGTCTCATGGCATACAATAACAGTAGTGTGTGCATGTGCACACACATGAACACATATATATTGTTAAAATGATTCAATACTTAGATAATATCATTAACAATCAACAATTTCAAATTGTTGTCAAGGCCATCTTTTTTTTAATAAAGCTGGAATGTCATCTTTATTAATGGTTCAATATACTTATATTGAAGCAGTCAAATCTGTTGCACACATTTGGTTTCACTTTCTGGTGATGTTTAAAACCTCCAAACATAGGTTCAAACTCAGTCATTTAATAATAAATCACTAGGGAGTGAAGGTATACTGATGCAAGTGATTGTTTATCTTTTGTTAAGCTTTATTCTCGTCTAAAATTAATATAAATATAAAACATAAATTTCTATTACGGTAAACAATCATGCATGTGTGTGTGTAACAGATGAACATAATAATTTTATTAAAAGCATTATACTACGTATATAGTTTTATTCATGTATTTTTTTACTTTTGAGAGGAAGTTCGAGAGAGTAACGCAAATTTAGTAAACAAAGGACTTACCTTATTTTAAATTCAGAAAAGATTTGTTTTTATTTTAACATAGGTTTATGTTAAAATTCACGTTACTTAACATTTATTCCGCAGGTCTATTTTCAGCTCGAAATAGACCAAGACTAGCTCTCTCGAACTTGATCTCGTTCATACCTTAAAATTAGCTGTGTCATTGTGACCGTTAGCTGACATCCGGGGATTACAAAAGGCAGCCAAAATGAGTATAAATACCACCGCATTTTCTAACTAAAGAGCTCTGCATCTTGCTTCTAAATGTTGTTATCAAGGTAATCTACATCACTCAGAATTTTAAAATGGTTAGTGAGTAGAATTAAAATTCTGCTTCCCCAATCTCTCCAAGATCAAACCAGTGCCGATGTACTCATAAGCCATCGTTTCCAAACTGCTGCCAAAATGAACTGTAAATTACACCAGGAATGGACTTTAACCGCAATTTTGTCAAAATAATACCAAATTAATCATATTTCTTCAAAAATGAAATCAATACGTGTGCATACATCCATCAAGTCATCCAACGGAAAGGTAATTCCCTGCCGCAAAATGAACTCTAAAAACTTTCATCTAAATAATCTTCTTAATTGTAAAATGTAAAATTCAACCTCTAATTATGTAAATTTAGCTCACCTAAAGTATGTCCTTTTAATATTTCCATTTTTGTAATCTTTATATTTTCAAAATGTAATTGCTTATTTTTCCATTGGTAATGCCAAACCGATTAATTGCTTAAACAATGACTTTTCTTTTTGCTTCAATATCAAATTCTATTTGATTTTCTAAACTCGATTGCTAGGTTTTCACTCTTACTGTATTATTATTTTTAAATGCGGCAATTTAAATTTGATATTATGTAAATCATACCCATTTTAATATGCTAATAATTCAATCTGGTGAATTAATCTTATCTTATTTTACTATTCTGCCATTAAAGAATTTTAAATCGTAAACGTAAGTTTTCTTACTAAACTATAAAAATTTGCACGGTTGAAAAATATTCCTAAACTATTTTATTTAATGTATATTATGCTATCCATTATCATTTCAAATAAATTCTTAACTATTATTTCACGCTATTGATTAATATTAAATAACTTTAGTATTAAATAAATTGAAGTTCAGACCCTTACTTTTAGTGATGATTCATTATATAATTAGCCCGCCATCTAACGATAATTTAAGTAATTAATTTTTCGGGTGTATTGATATGCGTTTAATGAAGAGAGTCTTAATTTTTCACATTTTATTATTGATATGCTAAATAATCTTTTAAGTAAATTGTATGCCCCTTTTGGGATTGCTTATATATGATCATTTCATTATGCCAGGCTTACTTACTCTTTAAGGCCATAAAAATTAGTGTTAATACAGACCTGAAAGCCCTCGCGATGTATCCCAGTGATAATGTTCATCAATCAAATGTTGCTTTGTCATACTTTCTCTCATCACTGGAATCCTTAAAGCACATTTCTTGGTGGAGTGTGGAGGCCCCAACTCCAAAGGTTGTGTTTGGTTGTGCAGGCTCTATTATGGGTTAACATTCAGAAAAATGGAATCATAGTATCTTGCTGACCATTTCTTCAGATGCCATCTGTCACAAATGCAGATGAGCTTATATTCTTCATTCTCAAGTTGATGAAGCTTCTCGTCCTCTCAAATGTTATCATTCGGTCCACACGCTATCGTTTATACTTCCTCATATATTATATTCGTCTGTAAGTCATAATGATATGATATTCCTAAGCCACCCCAAGTTCTCATTATAATATAAATTTAGTTTACCTTATCATATGCATTATCTTATTAGCGCTATCCACCCTCTCGTTCAACCGCTATTAAATACGTTGAAAGTTAACTTCTATAAAGCCTATAAAAGTTAAGTCACATGACTGAATGTCAAAATAATTATGCTTTTCCTTATTCTATAAGTACATCGTAAATGATGAATCATTTTATAAGTTCCAAGATAATTAATCTGTCGTTAATATAAGTATGATGATATCCCGGTATAATCAAAATTCACTAGATCATTTGTTATTCAAACTATCATAATGTATATAATAAAAGCCCACAGATAGTTATTGAAATCCATTATATTCTTTGTGATTTAAATATTATAATGTATATAATAAAAACCCACGGATAGTTATTGAAATCTGTTATATTCTTTATGAGTTAAAATATCATAACGTTCATAATAAAAGCCCACGGATAGTTATTGAAATCTGTTATATACTTTGTGATTTGAATATTATAATGTGTATAATAAAAGCCCACGGATAGTTATTGAAATCCGTTATATTTCTTTGTGAGTTAAAATATCATGACATTCATAATACTAGCCCATGTATAATTATGAAATCCGTTACATTCTTAATGATTTAAAATGTCATAGCGTGAATAATAGAAGCCCTATAAAATATATTTTAAATTAGCTTATTAAGCCGCATTGTTTTGATTAATTAATTTCTTACTATGTATATTTGGTGGTTGCATATCCATCAATCCTTAAATTATGTTACTAAAGTCTGAATGGAATGCCCACGTTAACATTAAGTGAAATCCAGATTGAGTATTCTTTATGTAATCTAGGTTATGATGTGTTTTAAGTCTCTATATCCTGTTGCTCATATACTGATTTAATTTCATTACTAATGTTATTTTCAATAAATTCATATTTAATAATATATTCTTTGGACATTTTATTAATTCATGCATGCTCATCTGTTATTATATTGCATCATCATTTAGTTAATCATTAGATCTCTTGTGTCTCTGCTGACCCTCTGGGCCGGGGATTGTTAGAAATGTCGTTTGCTACCATCATAAGTGTTGTTTGTAATGTTATAGACTTGGGAAATGGGCAATAGGGTGGAGTTCATGAGTATTCCTGACCTGTGTATCTCGCATATGATTGAACTCTAGATACTTTTGCTTAGATGCTAATTCTTGTTAGACAAACATACAATTCTGACTGGTACAATATAGACACTAAAGATTGCAACTTTACCACAGAGATTGAAATTATTGATACAAATAAGTTTTAAATAAACCCCTTTAAACAAGTACATTCAGAACAGGTTTATTTTAAACTTCTTTGTACCAATAATTTCAATCGCTGTGGTCATGTTGCAATCTTTAGTTTCTATAAGTATACTGGACCATTAATAAAGGTGAGATTCCACCTTTATTGTTAAAAGGAAATTGCCTTGACAACAGTTTAAAATTGTTGGTTGTTAATGATATTGGGATTGTCTAAATGTTGACTGACTTTTAATGATAACTTACAACCCCTTTAGCTTTGAGCATATATATATAAAGTTGAAAAGAAAAATAGAAATGAATACAAAATTTTTTATACATATTTAAAATATATATACTGGAATAACAGATTAATAGTTAAATAGTAATTTTGATATTTAAAATTGTTAGAAGTTATTATATTTTAAATCAAGCATTAAAAAAAGGTCTATTTAATGTTTTATTTAATTCTGATTTTGATAATTAAAATAAGCTTGTTCTCATTTTATAATGGATAACAATTATAAAATTCTACTATCTGTTTTTATTTGGATTAAGTAAAGATTTTTTTTTAATTAAAATTTGTTTTTGATTAATGTGAATTGAAAAGAGTTATTACTTTGTTGTTTTTTTTTTGTTTTTATCAATATCTATTGTGTTTTTAAATACCACTATAGACTATAAAAAGTAGGTCTGAAAGAAAAAAGATGATGATTATTAAGTTATAAAGGAAGACAGATGCAGAGTGCAAGATAGCTGCTGCTAGTTTCATGATGGTCAAATTTGAATTCACATGGAAGTCTTTTCTGTGGTTCATAGCTGCAGATACTAGATTGCTTGCCTACCTGAAGTCCATCAAACTATAGAGACTTAACAAAGCTGACTGACCACCAACATTTATCTAATATATGCTTAATTTGAAAATGTTAAGAAGCCAGTCTACTGTTTTATCATTGATATGATTAGAATAAGCCAGCTTACTGAGAGACTATTATGCTATATTTAATGCATACGCTGTTTTAACTATATGCAAAGAAGCACAAAGTTACTGTGGTTGTGTATATATATATTGTTCATACAGGAGATCTAGTTCATGAACGTGGGTAGAATATATCTATTGAAAATGACCTAACTTTGCAGTCAAAATTAAATATTTAATTTATAAGTTTTAAAATAAATAACTTTTCACTAAATTATCCAACTAAAAAGAAAATAAGGGAAGAAAATAAGAATAGCATTGGTGGTCGAGTGGTCAGTACAGCTGCTTTACAAGCAGTTGTCCCGGGTTAGAATAAATGTCCAATTTATCTTCATACAATTTATTTCATTTATCATTCATAAAAGGTTTTATTTTGAAATTAAAAAAATACACCCGGAATCTTTCTTAAATATTGGAAATGAAGAAACAAAAGCCAAAGTTTTAAAAGAACTTTCAAACTGAACTATTAAAGATAATGCTTTCTTTTAAAAACTTTTAATTACAATTAATAACTGTGATGTCTAAGAAGATAATATTTAAAATTCTTACCAGTTATTTTATTTTATATTAATATGCACATGTATGTCTGCATTTGTTTTATATATATTTTCAACACGAATTGATTGTCTTGTGAGAATATGGTTATATTGATTTAAGAAATTTATTATTAATAAATAAAATATCATTAGGATATTAACATTAGTATGTGCACACATTTGCCTGAGTAACCATATATATTTAAATCAGTCATTATGTAAGTCTTATTAAAATAAATTGATTTTTTTTTATTAATTTATTGATAATTGGAATGTATTAATTTTATGTTGAGTGCCTATATAGGTAAACATATTGAAATACCTGTAAATTACAATGTTATAGCATATTTTTATTATTTTTAATCAGAATGATGTATTTGTATTTATAGCATATTTAACAGACCTTTAATTTGATTTTATTGATCCTAATTAATAAATTTATATATCGTTTTAAGTTATTTTAGTGAATTTATTTAATACTAAAATAAGTTAAAAATATTATATGTTGGTATTTTCTCTTGTTTACAATCATGTTCTTGGGGTTCTTGTTTACCAAGCTAGTTTGAGCAATAGTGGTTTGATTTATATATGTGTGATGTTTTAAGTTTGTGGGTGAACATCCAGACAGTTCTCTGGATAGTGCAAAGATATCTCCTTTAAAGTCCAGTTTGCATTTTATTTTTAAAAGAAAATTTAGTTTATAATTGGCCTACACACTCAGGATATTCTATGGCCAGAACATTGATGGTGATGCAGCTCATAACTTTTAATTATTGCCATAATTATTTATAGTTTTGTTCAATGCTGACAGTCTTGTTCCAATGTTCTTATTTCTTTTGTACATGCTCATTTTTTATTTATTCATTTTATCTGTGATGATTATTTATATTAAATGGAAATAATGATGATTTCCCATTTCCCCATGATTATTCCTATTTTCTGTACTGCTACAATATAAATCTTTCAAATATTTATTATACTCAAATATTATAATAGTTTATGTAAGTAATGTACTTTATATTTACAATCATTAAATGTGATTATGATTGCTTATATGAAATCTATAACCAATATAATATAAGATATAAATTTGATTTTTTTTTACAATCCTGCTTACTTATTTATTTTTTAATATCTAAATGTCTACTAACCAACTTTGTTTTACTCAAACTAATGCCCTTGCTATTACATCCTATAATGTAGTTGTATCATATTTAAATAAAATTATTCAAAGATGCCTTTGATTACATGTATCATGAAATATTGCAAAAATAACTAATCTTTTTATTTCTGAAAATTTGTACTTAACATTTATTGCAATCAATTATGTTGAAAATAGACTAGTGGTTATGAAGTATTTTATTAAAGTTTATTCACTCTTTCACATAACAAAAGAAATCTCTTAGAATTTTCATTTCTTTTCGGCCTTATTCGTTATATGTATTAATTCAATATATTTTGCTTATCTTTTTAGCAACATTTGAAAAAATATCAGCATTGATATATAGACACATTACCATTATTATATTCAACTAATTAAAATTTGTCAGGAACTTTGTGAATCAACTATATCTCATAATATGTTTTTTGTATTACAGATTTCAATTGTAACTTTTTCAACCATTTTTACATAAAATTCATCCTTTTAAATGACATTTGAGAAAAAAAAAGATTGATTCTGGCCTAATGATCTGTTAAAGTTTGTGGTCTTTAGTGTTTTATTTAAATATTTTATTTAAATTACAAACTCTGATTATTTGTTTGTAAAGACTTTTATTTAAACTAGAATAAAATTTTAAAATCAAGATTTAATATTGAAGCTAAATGTCTGCATCTATATATATTTGCTTCATTTTTAAGCAATTGATTTAATTAAAACTTTTTGTTTTGTATATGAGGATATAAATGGAGCTACATAAACTTCATTTAAAAATATAACACATTTTATTCACTTAGGTTTTAATTTCATATCATTTTAGTCTACATTGTTTAAGTATGAATATATATGTTCAATAAGCAACAGACAATAATTAAAATCATATTTGTTTAAAAACATTTTCTTAGAAAAGGGTACTTTATTTTATTTTAGATAAATTACTAATTAAACAATTTCTTTTTCAAATTATTAAAACTTAAATCAAAAGAGCAGAAATAGATTTATATCCTTACTAAAAGAAAAAATATTCTCTTTTGTTTCATGTTTAAAAATCTAAAAGCTTTTAATTTTAAAAATAGAATATTTTCTTATATGTTAAATTTGTTGTCTTTACAGTAAAAGTTTTAATTTTAAAAACGTATAAAATTACGCCAGGGATACGTAAACAACAAGTATTCAGAAAAATAAATTGGTTATGGAAAGAGGGAGGATAAGAAATGTTAGTAAAAATAAGAAATTATAATACAGATTAGATAATTATACTGAATGTCATGAGTAGTAAAAACAAATTCCTATTAATACTTTTAATTAAATAATTCCTAGAAAACTTTCAAAGAATCTCTTGGAAACCTTTTGCTTAGCTTTAATATAAAAACCTAGTAATATAAGTTTTAATGGTCTTCAAATCATCCGCTGCTGGAAGCTCTGCAGGAAGAATCAGAAATAAAAAGGTATAGAATAGTAAAGTAGAACCACTGATCCCTCCAGTTAGTTGTCCCTGAGTGTTTACCAGCATTCCAGCATAAAGTTCTACTGTATCATTATTACTAGGAAACCAGTCACTTATGTATTGTTTTAAAAAAGTAGCTGATCTAAGCAATATATAAGAAACTATCTGTTGGCTGAACTTTACCAAGAGCCCCGAAATAAAAGGGTGTTCAATAAATATTTATGCTATAATGTTAATTTTCCTGATTATGAACTAAATTAATAATCAAATATTCTATAAACTAGAAGTTTGACTTGAAAAATAAGTATCCTGAGAAATAAGTTTTAAAAAAAGCTGTGCAAATTAAGATGTTTAAAGCTCTATCTGAAAAGTATATTAAAAAGGAATTCCAAAATAAAAATATAATCTATAGAGTAATTATGTGACCTACTAATCAACATAGCTAGATTTAAACTCTGGACTTCTGCATGTAAGTGATCAATCATTTTTGGACTCTCACCATAGACTTTTGCCATGGGAAAAATATTGGTTACTTAATTATATATATATTGTTTGTATTAATTTTTGTGCATAATTTCCACATATGAACATATATTACATTAATTTTTTTTATATTAGGCTTGCAAATTTCTGTTTTAGTGATAGAATGTTCTTAATTAGTCCCCATATTTATGAATATATTTTATACGTGTATTGTAGAGTAGTGTGTGAATGTATTTTTTAAATGATACTTACATTAATTTATCAAGATTGTAATGAAAAAAATTATAACTTAATTTAAATGTTGAACTTCCCTAGCCATGCTACTTATATCTTAAATATATATTGACCCTTACCCTTATACAAACGAATGAATGATAGACAACACTATATGCTATACTATATAAAATACTATGATATAGTGAGACTCTCTATCTAATTAAACTGAACTTACAGTGTGTAAGATAATAAATACATAAGATAAACTTCAGGGACGGTCACAACATATAGGTTTAAATATTGAGAAGCGTATAAAATATACTCCACAATGGCATTGCTATTGTAGAAATTCTGCAGCTACTATCATATTGTAATCAATAGTAAAATCCTACAATAACTAATATAATATTTTATCTGAAATAATATTCAGCTACTCTTTTGTAATTTAAGAAATTATAAAAAATAATATTAAAAACACAAATTTAATTAATTAAAATTATTCTATCCTGTGGATATCTCAGGGATCATGATTATTCCTTTCTAAAATATAATAACAATTATTGGTAGTTGGATAATTGAATAACAGGAGGGATTTAGTCAAGATCCAATTATTTAAAAAATAATTACAAACATAAACTAAGCTCTCTAGTTAAGACTTAATCTAACCCTAATAATAATAATAATAATACATTGATACTACTAATAATAATCTACTCACTTATTTTAAATTAAATAATTTATTAAATTTACAAATATTTCTTCTCCTACTTATACAAATAACTACCATGAATCAGAATAATCATTTAGAAATAATCAAGAGCTTTATGATATAATTATCACCTATCATCTAACTTAATTAAATAATCTAATTAAATAGCATTTACCCATCTTACTTTTATCTTTGAAAATCAAACATTACTAATGGATTTATTAATAACTTGTATTTTGAAATAATAATATGTTGAATTCATTTCATACAATACATTTTAATATGATTTTAAAATAAGAATGTGACTATTGAAAATAATATTTTTAATGCTCTACATATATAATAACGTTAATTTTCAATTTTTAAATAATTCTTCAAGTGTTTTCATATTCAATAAAATAAAGATCAATGAAATATGCCTTTAATAAAGTTATAATTCAAAATAATAAATAATTAATTTATCAGTTTCCAATTCTTTAGTATAATTCTATAAATAAAATATTCAATAAATATATTTTATGTAATGACTTTATTTTGATTATGTGTTTTAATAATATGATTTTGTGATAAAAATAATTCTATACAGAAATAAAGCTGCTAGTCAACATTTTAAATTAAAATACTTATTTCTTTAACAATAACAAGTCACAACAACAATTATAAATATCATATATAACATAAAGGATTCATAAAATTAATATTTAAATAATTACAAAATTTACAAGAAAATTTCTTACATTTACAATAAATAAAAGAAATATTTTTATTCAGGCATTCAATTTATATCTACATCATTTGGTCCATCAAATGACAAATTTATTATTACTAGTTTTGTATGCTTTTATCTATAGTGTCAATTAATTTTACCATCCATGAATTCATCCTGATGGGTAATTTCCATGCCATCTTCCACATACTTAAATAATTCATTATAATGAATCACAAATAAACTCCTATCAATAATTATAATACTATGTGCATGTGTCAAATTATTTGAACAAAATTATAATACTTTAATATCATTCCAATTTTAAAATAGTATGAAAATATATTAATACAATTTACTAACAAAATTGTTTATGCTGTGGTAATCTTAAAATAATACAAATAATGTATCTGACTAGACAATTGAATCAAGGATTCTCTCTATCAAAATTATCATTCACTTTTGTGGGCTCAACACCTCTCTCACTCACATTTGCCTCCTTATTTTGATCTCATTTATCATCTCCAAACAATAAGTTATTTATATTTTGATTGAATTCAATAATATCTGATTGTGTATGGTTTTATTATTTCTGATACCGTTCTATCAAAATTTAGGAAGAAAACTTTAAATTCAAAAAGAATAACTGGACAACCTACAATGCCTATTATATATTCTAATAGCATAAATAAAATTTTGTCGATAGGAAACTAATCTTATTAAATTATTGTACCTAATATAGGAATTAATGGAGATATCCTCTCTTTATGACATTATAATTTGGAAGGTAGTCATTTTTCCTTAAAGATTCTACCCCAATATATCCTGGCTTATTTATCAAGCTCTTATGGAATATAACATTCATGTTTCATCAGAAAAATATCTCATCTCTTTATAATAATAACATGGGTATCACATTAATCAAGCCCATTAAAATCTCATCATTTCTTCAGGATATTTTTCTATCCTGGAATTTTAACTTATTTTTTCCACACTATATATCTTCAGCATATACATCTATTAACCTCCTCTTTTCTAATAGTATAATCTTATCTTCCATCCTGTATTCATCGATAAATATTATAGATCATGTTACAAAACAAATAACTCTATTATGACAAACTTCAATATTATACTTTTTTCTATTACAAAATTTGAGATCATAAATTATTTTTCCACTTTAACATTCATTACATTTCATATTTTTATATATGACATTATACTCTTATGGTATATTTATATTTATTTCAAAAGAATTCCATTTTTGATTCATCATCCTCATTTAATATGATCATTAAATATACATTACGATAATGAATTAATGAATTCATTTAAGATAAAAATACCACAATCAGATTTTTTTAATCTTCATACCTACTAAAAGAATATAAATTTAAATTAGTACATTACCCACACAAACTTTTATTCTGTAACTCATGTATATCATACTAGTTTTATAAAAATATACTTCATCCTTCTAAATTGAACGAATAATATATTAATAAGTCATCTTAATCTTAAATATTAATTACATATAAAATGATTTACATTATTGATAATCTTACCATACAATATTATATATCTGTATCTAAAAACATTAAAAGTTAAATCAGAAATAAAAACAAAACCTTTTTTTTTTAAAAAAAAAAAAGTGAGAATTTATTCAACCTCCTTGTCCAACATCACTATGGTAACAAATGATTAAAGCTTCCTATGAGTTTTTTTATTCTTCTCTTCCTAGCACAATGCACAATTTTAAGTAAAACATTTTAATAAAAATAATCACAAACAATTACTTGATAAAGTTTTGAGCTCGTATCATCATCATTATCTAATCCTTAGATCTTGACATGCTTAAAATAAAATATGCATTAATATTCTGGAACACTATAATAATAATAAAATAAGTTTAGGGAATATTAAATATAATTTTAACATTAATATTTTCCAGTATTAAACTTTGGCATATATAAAGTCAGTTTATAAGCAAACTTCTTTTCATCTTCTCTTTATTTATTTTTATTTAGTAGTTTCATATTTTTTTAAATACACATAGATAAATTTATTCAAGTTTATAATAATATGTCATTTCTATAATAATTTTGTTGTTATAAAAGATCAAAAAATTTTCTTGAAGCCTTTTTTCCTTTTTAGCATTTTTCTTATTGAAAGTTAATTCTATTTGCTAGGATAAAAAATACTTCATCTTAATGGCTTTCATCTCATATACAAAAAACATAATTAACTATCCATTCATAGAGTAAATGATTTTATAACTAATCCATTATATAATAAATATTCTTCTTTCTAGTTTGCAAAATTAACTATAATATGTAAGTTATTTTAATTTATGAAATAATTATTTTCAACTAGACTTAAGTTATTACTTTAAAGTTCTATAGATTAATTTTATATGTTGATAAAAATTATAGCTTTCTATTATATAAAAGTTCCTCTGAATAGATAACTTAATAATGAAATTAATCTTGTAGAGGTAATTAAATGTTCTCTTGCATGACAATAGTTGCACTTTTTAGATAATTATAGTTTATTGTTTTCCCAAATGATAATAAACTTAATTTTTTCTTTAAAATTCCATTAGTTATCATAATTATGATTTGACATCCAAGACTGTAATTAGGTTATTGAGAAGAAACTTTGGGGTTTTTTTTTACTCCATTGTTTTTATATACCATTTTAAAAATATATTATATCACTATTTAGTTTATTTAATCACTTTAACTTGCATAAAAAATAAAATGTAGTGTATATGTATTTCTTTAAAGAATTTAGTGAATCAGGTGTTGACTTTTACTTTTAATGAATTTCTCTCAACAAGTTTATGTGCTATTATCTTATATACTGTAGACAGTATGACATCAGAAAACTAATTAAATTAATTTTATTGGTCAATGTCTCAAAATCAACCAGCAATTTTTTTGCATAATTATCTTTTTGCCTACATTATTTAAAAATTATTAAGATTAATAAATATTTTAAAAACTTATTGAATTAAATAACTTCTAAACTTAAATTTGAAATATAATTATAATTTTAATAAATTATAATACTAATCTATTTTAAATAAGACATTTAATAATAATATTTATATCTAGAATGTATTATTATTATTATTATTATTATTATTATTATTATTATTATTATTATTATTATTATTATTATTATTATTATTATTATTATTATTATTATTATTATTATTATTATTATTATTATTATTATTATTATTATTATTATTATTATTATTATTATTATTATTATTATTATTATTATTATTATTATTATTATTATTATTATTATTATTATTATTATTATATCAATTCTCATAAAATTATTTCAGTTAAATGCCAAAAGGATCTTGGAATTATGTTTTCTTGTAATGGATCTTTTACTCCTCATCTTGAAATGATTGTTGGTAAGGCTTTTAAGGTTATGGGTGCCATTCTTAGACATGGTTATCAGTTCAGTAATGATACTAAACGGAAATTGTTTTTTTCATTGGTTCTTTCTATTATTGAATATGGTTCAATAATTTGGAACCCTAGTTCTTTGCAAGGATGTAACTTGTTGCAGTCTATTTCAAAGAAGTTTTTCAAATATGTTTTTGGGAGTGTAAAATGATTAATTTTTCATCAAGATGAAAGTATAGGGATTTGAAATATTTTTATAAAATTATTAATAAACAAGTTATTTTATCAGATATAGTTTCAACTATCCCAATTAGGTCTTTGAGTTATGATACTAAGTCTACTTGTGTATATCAGATTCAAACATGTTGTTCTAATATTCTTAAATTTTCTCCTTTATTTGGGTTACCCTCTTTATATAATCAGATTGGGAGTAACCTTAATCTGTGTGACATTGATTATAAGAAATTTTGTAACCTTATTAAACTGAAATGTTATGTTTGATTTTGTCTTTTAAATTTTACTTTATTATGTATACATTTATATTTTCATTTTATGCTACATGTTTTATTTTCACTTTTATTGTATGTGCAAACTGTAATTGGCTTTATCCTGTTGTTTAGCACTTAAATAAATGAATTGAATGAATGAATTGAATTATTATTATTATTATTATTATTATTATTATTATTATTATTATTATTATTATTATTATTATTATTATTATTATTATTATTATTATTATTATTATTATTATTATTATTATTATTATTATTATTATTATTATTATTATTATTATTATTATTATTATTATTATTATTATTATTATTATTATTATGATGATGATGATGATGATGATGATGATGATGATGATGATGATGATGATAACTTTAAAACAAATTACTATCTTATAATAAATAATTTTTATTGTTTTTAGAATTCTGCATACATACTTATACATTCACCTTTTTAAGGATCACTGTCATTTAAATAAATTGAGATTTGATTAATAAATCTTATAAATTTATACAGGGATAATGTAAATCTGCTTACATTGAGTGAAGATTATTATACTGAACTTATATATCACTATTTATAATATAAATAACTATAAATAAAAAGATGTGTATTAGTTATTTCTACAGAACCCTATCTCTAAATTCTGTCCATTAAGCTATTTATATGTATGATATATCAAAAATTAATAGTATTATGATTATATATTCTTTAAATTTAAAATTTTGTTTATAATATGTTTTATACCCTACTCTAAATACAGCTAACCAATCACAAGGTTATAAGGTTAAGTAGTTAGGGTAAATTTTACATTCCTTTTATAAAATAGAAACAAAATGCATGAAGGGTAAATTTTAGAAAAAGCCATTATAGTATATACAGTTAATTTATTTAAATAAAAGTTTTGCATGATAATACAATAGCCATGATAGGATTTTAGGTTTTTTAAAGCCATTTAATCAATCACAGCAGGTGTTATTGTATAAATTTTGGGGAAAAATTTCTGAATGCATATATTAAATTGCAACGATCATTGGATGTACTCAGGGCCCATTTAGATAGATTAATTGTTTTAATTATTGTTAATTCTAAATTATTGTTGAGGGAATAATTATTCATGATGTGTGTTAAGCTCACACACATATATATGGCATGTGATCACTTGTGAGACATGTCAAAATGCATTTCCATGTTTGAAACTTGTAAATCTTTTAACTTCAAGGCCAGTGGTTTAAGATTCCTGAATTAATTCTTTAAGCAAATGAATATTTCCTGTTGTATGTTAGAGCTGTATACCTGGTGTGTCTCTTCTCTCATGTAAGGCCACACAAAGGCTGGCATATTTTTTATATTTTGATATTTAGTAACTGGAAATCTTCTCTCATGATTTATTTAGTGTACCCATGAATTATTTATATGTTTTAGCAGTATACTTGAAGCTCCCCTCTTTTGCCTGTTATATTATATCATGAATATTTTAATTATGAAACTACCAAATTCAATAGATCATTTCATGATCAAGTTCACTTGTAGATGCTGTATTAAGATATTCCTAGGTAGAGCCACTTCATTCATTCAGAGATCATAAGAATACATGAGATAATATAAATAATGTCCATGTTTCACACATGTAGTACACTACATAATGTTAAGCTAATGATTTTATAAAGCATGTTTATAATTATAAAATAGACAACAATGCTATGTAGAATGAGATAATGATT
Organism: Epiperipatus broadwayi; assembly: GCA_028023455.1. Lineage (NCBI taxonomy): Eukaryota > Metazoa > Onychophora > Udeonychophora > Euonychophora > Peripatidae > Epiperipatus > Epiperipatus broadwayi. Next base: position 3,752,543 of record JAQFVV010012490.1, on the reverse strand, counting down.
ATAATGATATTTCTAAATCTCCAGTCATAATAATTTTAAAAATCAATTAAATTTGTCTAAGAGTATCAGTACTAATTTATATTTAAACTCAAATTAATGTCAATGTTTCCCTTAGTGTATTATGGTTTCAATTAAATATGAGTTCAATTTATTAACCTGACACTTTAAATAATTATCATGTTTTCAAAATCCAAATGATGTACCATTATCTTTTATATTGGAAAAACAGGATTTGTCCATCATCTTTCTATATATATATATATATATATATATATATATATATATATATATATATATATATATATATATATATATATAATGCATTTATAACTCTATTTTCTTTTTGTTATTGTTTGTTAGTATATTAATAAAATTATAGTACATTCATTGTCTCTGCATTTTGTATTATTTTCCATAATGCAATGTATTTATAGTTTTTTGTGCTTTAATTTAGAGTCTCTTGCATCTCTATGACCTAGTGGGATATAAGAAAAAAGAGATTTTAACATCAATTGTTGATAACCAGGTGAAGATTGACCTAAAGCTGTTGGTAATGATGTTTGGCCTTTAATTGTTCATAGTTATGTTTGATATATGTTGCAACACATATAAACTGAATAACCATTTCTTAGTTTTCAGGATTGACTCTGTTGTGCTGCCATTTTGATTGTTACAATATATTTACATTCAATATAATTTGTTCCAATTTGGTGCATTTGATATAAATTACTGGTAATGCAATATGACACTAAAACATTTTAGATATGTTACCTAGTTTTTTAAATATAGGGCAATGAGTGGATGAAATTTCAAATATTTTTATATCAAATTTAAAATAAACTGTTACCATTTCAGTAAGTTTTTAGAAATGCATGTGAGAGAGTTGTATATATTGTAATGGTAAAATTTTTCCAGTGCAGATTTTTATAAAAGTTAGATAGATTTGAAACTGGAATATATACAGCCAAAGATATACACATATATATACTGAGATCTTCAAGATGTATACTGTAATCTTTGGTTCAAATAATTAATATGTTAAATGGTTAATAAAATTCAAACAAAATTTTTAGTTCAAATATAGACAAATATTAATCAATATGATAATGAAGATTTATAATTTAAAAATACAAGTACTCACTAAAGTATTTTATTTGTTCTTCAGTTTCAATGAAAAAAAACTCAAAGGCAGCAAATCTCCTAAGAAGAAAATTTACTTTTGGAAAACTTGTAAAGGAATGATCATCATCAATTATTACTACCATCCTATGATCTTTGCATCATTATAACAATTTATTTTTTGAAAAATATGTTTACTCTCTTCAAAACATGTTATGGATATAAATTTTAGTACATTATATTCTGATTTTTATAAATAAAAAAGGCAGTTTTTCTCTTCTCTCTCTCTTTAGTTCATAACATAGAAAGAAAGAAAATTCATTGGTGACTTTTAATTTTTAATTATAATTTCTAAAATATTACCAATTCCAAAATTTTAATATTTTCAAATCTATCATCAGATTTTGTATAAAAATGAACAAGTTGTTTAATTAAAACTTCCATTTGAAAGGCAAACTAAACAAAGTTCAAATTTAGATTTTTTAAAAAAACTACGCAATTCTAATTCTTTAGCATTTCAAAAGCATTTTTTTATCTTCCTTTTTTACAATGTAATTTATCATTTGATTTCTCATATATTACCAAATAACATTTAATAATCTTTAATAATGCACATGAATTATTTTTTTCTTTTAACATTTAGGCAGTTTACACTTTTATTTCTCAAATGACATACATATACATGTGCACATATAAATGTCAGTTTGTATATTTATTAGTTAATTTACATGTTTTTATTACATACTTTTTTTATTCTCCTACATCAGATTTATTATAGATATAAATACCCTTCCTTTAAGATGAGATGATGGGATAGTGTAACCGATCATTTGTCATTTATATTATTACTACAAAACATTCTATTCATTTTTCTAATTATTTTTTTATATTTCAATTTTACAAATAGTATGTCCATAATGTGAAGACATTTGTTTGATACTGAATGCTATAATGAATTCATAAGATTTCCAATTCTATGATTTATAATAATTCCATCATAAAACATTAATGTGTACTCTGAAACATGGATACTAGAAGGATTGCCTCAGTTTGATTTTTTTGTTAAGCTATTCACTATATATCAAACTAAAATATAAGATTTGTTCCCTTTTAAGTTTTAGAGGCTGAAACTATAATACTTTAAACTAAAGTCTTGCTTTATTTAATGAAAATTAAGCCTTGCTCTTCCACAAATGTTTGAATTACACCCTTCCATTCTCTGATCTTATATGTGAGTAAACTACTTGGAAATGAAAAAGAAATGTTGTGGCAGCACCTGAGACAACATGCACTTCAAAATATCATTTAATGTCTCACATACAAGACCAAATCCTAATACATCACTAGAGAAAGAATATAATTAGACTATAAAAGCATTTTTTATCCTCTCATAAATCAATAAATAACGATCCTGGACATATGTTTCTTAGTTATTTCCAACATCTACATTATTAATTTTATTTTTTTTTCTTTTACAATATCTATAATCATCACTTTTGCTTTCTTGCAAGCTGATAATTTTTCTTCTTTTATTTTTATGCTAGTATCAGGATTGTCATATCCTTTAACCTTTAACTCATTATACAATTTCATTTTTATTTTAAAAAATTTCCTTTAAACAGTTCAGTATCATCAATAATGAGGCAGCCTTTATTTTCTAACATCAAGATTTATATCTATTGATATTTTTGCAGTGGAGATGGATCCTAGTTGATTTGAAATATATTGTATCATCTTCTGGATCACTGCTCATTTGTACATGCTGGCTTGAATTGATCTTCTTCATTTTCTAGGTCTACTTCTATCTGCTTATATTTCAATATTAATTTCTGGACAGAGTGAATTTTCTGGAGATTTTTCTGGAGTGTCTTGTTTTCTTGGGTTAGAAAAGCTTCTAGAACAGTGCATTGTGCATGACCTATTTTTGTTACTAGAGCTTCTCTTTTTCTACCATATATAGATCTGGAATCTTTGATGTTTATATCTTAATATAACCAATAGATGCCTCACTCCTTTTGTCTGACTGCTGGTTTGATGTAGTGAATTTGCCTTTTCCATCCTGATTCATATCAATGGCATTTAAAAACTCAGCCACTTATTCTATGGTTTTTCAGTAATGCTGATGATCATCTGTTCAACATGAAAAGGTAAGTTATATTGAATAATTCTAATGATCTAACTTTCTGTCATGTCACATGCAGATAATGTTCTTAATTTTGACACTTGTCTTTTAAAGAACTGTGTATAACTTTCACCATCCTTTATAGCAAAATCTTTCCTGCATTATTTGATATCTGATTGCTTCTTGGCATTCTTCAGACCAAAAATTATTAAAAATTTGTTTTCTATATCCAGAATAAGTGGTTGGTTTTTTTATTAATGAGTTTCACCATTCCCTAGCAGATCTTTGTAAATGATTATAGGCCAGGGGAGGGCAATTGTTTTGGCTCGGGGGCCACATAGATTGGTGGAGGGCCGCATCGGGCCACTTTGTGGAAGCAAAAGTTAGCGAGGATCACACCTTTTTTTCATGATAAAAAAATCTTACTGCTTTATTCCCTGTATTATGAAAGAAATATTTGTCCATTTTTCATTAAACACATGACATTCATCACCGATTTTACATTTTTTCGGAGGGTTCATGGTTTCACTAAAGTTGGAAATGTATATATTTGCTAATGCAGAGACAAAATTGAAATTAACCAGATCAACTGGAAAAGCACTGCACCTCATATCTACATTGCGTATGTGTATTGATGTGGCCATCCTAATGGAAAATATGAGATGAATATTCGGTCAGGCAATGGAAAGAAAATCTCAGTCCAAGGCGGATTTTTCTGATTGTCTTGGTGGGCCACATAAGAACTCTTAGTAGGCCGCATGTGGCCCTTGGGCCGCTATTTGCCCACCCCTGTTATAGGCAATGGTCACTTGCTCTCTTTCTGTTAGTTGGTTCAATTGGAAATAATTCTGCAAGTTATCAAGATGTTCCATGGATGTCTTGCTTGCTTCACCTCAGAATGCCTGAATTTTTAGAAATTGACTTATATAGCTAAATGTCTCGTAACTTCTGTACTATTCTTTAACTGTTGGGTTTTCAAGACTTGATTTTGTATCTTTTGTGTCACTTTTACTCTCTTCTTTAAATGTTTTACAGTTTCTATAAACCAATTTTATTGACCTCTTTCATCTTTGCATAATCCATTTTTGTTGTACTTGTTTTTGTATTTGACCTGCTATTTCCAGCTTCAGGCTTTTTATAATTTCTTGTAGTACTTTAAACTTTTCTTTTCTTGTTAATATATTTCTTTAAATTTATCACATCTTTTTTGTTGGTTTTCTTCAAGTTTTAAAGGCATTTCTTCAAATTTTGAATACATTTCTTCAAACTTTGAATGCATTTTTTTTAATCCAGTCACTTTTTCTTTTTTTCATTTTGTAAATGCATTTTTTTATTTTTTATTGTATTTATTTTAGCATTTTCTGATTTCTTTGTTCTGTTTTTTCAAATTTTTGTTGTTTTTCTTCATTTCTTGAATGCATTTTTTTTCAACTTTTCCCCCAGTGTTTCTGATTTCTCTGTTGCATTTCTTCAAAATAGTATTTTTCTTCACTTTTTGAATGTTTTCTTCAATTTTTTCATAAATGCATACAGAATTTCACTATTAAATGTGCCTGTTTTTTTTTTCTGGAGGCTTTGGCTTTGTTTAAATGGCTTTCTACACAATTGGTTCTGATTCCATTGGCTGTATTAGTTGTTGTGTTGATGGATCCATGTTTATTTCTGCTTTCATCTTTTTAGAACATATCATATATATGTTGATATGAAGATTTTCATGGGTTTCATATATAAAAGACATAGTTTGAGGGTTCATCCGTGTTAAAAAATTTAAATATTGATATGGTGAAACTGAGCTGAATTGAGACCCATATAGCTATCTGGTTTGTAAGGCTGTATTTGAAGAATTTATGTGTCTGAAATGTTCAGGTTTTCAAATTGATAGAAATGTGTTTTCTAAGTGCTGACTTTTGAGTTGGTATTTTAGATCTAGTTTCTATAGTCCCAGCGTTCTACTGAGGTGAGCCACAAGATTGAAACCAATTAGTCTGGAGATAGGGACTTTCCGATAGAGATTTAAAATTCTTTCACTTTCGGCACTTATAAAATAAAGCTTGATTAGAGTTATTGGTAAGCTCCATCTAGTAATCATTAAATGCAAGCTTAAAAGCAAGTTACAAAATTTATATAGTAACCTCCCTGAAAAATAAATGAACCCTCTGCACTAGCTCACTCAATGATAAGAATACTAATAAAGTACAAAAGGATGAGACTCTCTACCTAATGGTCAAGAGTTTTTAACATTGAGAAGCAAACTCTCCAGCTATCTTCCTATTATAATCATTAGGAAAATCCCTACAACAGAGAATGATTAACATAATACTTCATATAAAATAATTGTCAAGCTACTCTTTTGTAATTTAAGAAACTCTAAAAATAATAATATTGAAAACACAGATTAAATTGATTTAAATAATTAATGCTATCCTATGGATAACTCAGGAATCATGATTATTCCTTTCTAAAATATAATAACAATTATTAGCAATTAGATAACTGAATAATAAGAGGGATTTTGTTGACATCTAATTATCTAAAGAATAATTACACTCACAATTATAAATATAAACTAAACTCACTATTTAAGAATTAATCTAAGTAATAATAATAATACATTAAGACTAATAAAAATAGTTTGTTAACTTATTTTAAATTAAATAGTTTATTAAACTTATAAATATTTACTCTTCTACTTATACCAATAACTATCATGAAACAGAATAATTCTTTAGTAATAATAATCAAAAGCTTTATCATTAATCATCACTTCATATTATCTAACTCAATTAAATACAATAATTATTTTTAACATTTACCCATCTTATTTTATCTTTCAAAAAGCAAACATTACAACTTATTTTATTAATTACTTGCATTTGAAATAACATAACATTTCTAATTTATCCCATATAATAAATATGATAGGATTTTTATTATTTAATTCTTATATTAAATGTAAATTGACTTTAGAATATGAATATGACTGTTGAAAATAATATCACTCTTTTAAGTCTTTACACATATGATAACTTTAGTATTTTAATTTTCAAATAGTTGTTCAAGTATTTTCATATTTAAGTAATTAAAGATCAATTAACTATGATTTTAATAAAGTTATAATTCCAAAGTAATAAATAATTAATTTATCAAGTTCAAATTTTTTAGTAGAATACTATAAATAAAATATTTAATAAATACATTTTTATCTAATGACTTCATTTTGGCTATGTGCTTAAAGGTATGACTTTGTGAAAGAACTGATTCCATACAGAAATAAAGCTACTGACCACATATTAATAAAAATACTTAATTATTTTTAACAGTAAAAACAATTCATAACAACAATTATAAATATCATATATAACATAAATAATTCATAAAATTAATATTTAAACAATTACATATTTACAAAAAAAAATTTTACATTTATAATAAATTAAAAAAATACAATTCTTTTCATTTGCATATTCAAATTATATTTATATCATTTGGTCAATCAAATGATATGTTTAATATTACTAATTAGTATGTTTTCATTTATATTATAAATTAGTTTTACAAACCATGAGTTCATTTTTCTGGTTAATTTTCTTTGCCATCTCCAACATATTTAAATAATTCATTATAATCCAATTATTTACTAAAGAACTGTTTTTTTGCTTTAATATTATGAAAATAACACAACTAATGCATTTGAATAGATAATTGAATCAAGGATTACTTTTATCAAAATCATTCATTTTACACACTTAACATTTCTGTCACTCACATCTGCATTCTTATTTTGATCTCATTTACCATTTTCAAACAATATGTCGCTATTTCTGATTGCATTCAATGAGATTTGTTTTGTGTGGTCTTTTCCATTTCTTATACTACTCTAACAAAGCTTAGGAAGAAAAACTATAAATTCAAAAAGAATAACTTGTCAACCTATGATGCTTACTATATCTTCTGATAGCACAAATAAAAGTTTTCAGATAAGAAACGAATCTATTAAATTATTTCACCAAATATAGGAATGGAGGTATCCACTCTTTATGAAATGTTATACATTGGAAGGTAATCACTTTACCTTAATTATTCTACCCCAATAACATACTGGCTTATTTTTCAAGCTTCTACAGAATATAACATTTATGTTCCATAATAAAAAAATTTCATTGCCTTACAATAATAATATAGGTATCATTTTTGATCATGATCACTAAAATCTTCTACTAGTTCTTCAGGATGATATACTATTCTATCCTGGAATTTTAAATTATCCTTTCCACACTTATATATCTTCAGCAGCCACATATTAATTTCCTCTTTTCTAATAATATAATTGTATCTTCCATCATTGATTCATCTATAAACATAAATAATATTACAAAACAAATAACTCTATTATGACAAACATCATATTATACTTAATTTATTACAAAGTTCAGATCATAAATCACTTTTCCATCTATAGTATTCATTCCATTTCATATTTTCATTTATCACATTATATTTTCATGGTATATTTATATATAGTTTAATAGAATACCATTTCTTGAGTCATCATCTCATTTAATATGATTACTAAATATATATGACTATAATGAATGAATGATTTCATTCAAATCAGTTTTACCACAATCAATTATTAATTTTCATACATACTGAAAAAAAAAAAACAAATTTAACCACATTACCCATACTAACTTTTCTGTAATTCATCTACACCTTATATAATCCATAAGCATACAATACATTCTTATAAATTGAACATATAATAATGTTAATCATCTCAATTCTAATTATTAATAGCATATAAAATGGTTTAAATTATTTATGATCTTATCATAAAATACTAAATATTTGTATATAAAAAAACATTAACAATAAAACAGAAATTAAAATGGTCTTTTAAAAAATTAAAAAAAAAAAAAAATTCTTCAAACTTCTTATCCAGTATCACCATGGTAACAGCCGGTGACTAAAATTTCCTTGTGACCATTGATTATTTCCCCCCTGGGAGAAAACACACAATTTCAAGTAAAACATTTTAAGACAATAAAAAAATTTACATAAACAAATATTTCAAAGTTTTTGAAAATCCTAGGATCTTGACATGTTAAAATGAAATACACATGAAATTCTAGAACAGTTTAGTAATATTAAAATAGTTCATGGAATATTAAATATTATTTTATTATTATTCTCCAATATCAAAAACTTAGCATATATAAAGTCAAACTAGAAACAGTTCTAACTTCAATTTCTTTTTATTTATCTTTACTTAATGGTTTTATATCTTTAAAATATACATTTCTATAATTACTTTTCATTATAAAAAATAAAACGATTCTCTGGTTGCTCTTTATCCTTGTAGCATTTTTCTTATTAAAAGATAATTGTATTTACTATAAAAAATATTTCCTCTTTATATGTCTTTCATCTTATATAAAAGCATAATAAATATTCATTATTCTAGCAAAATGTTTTTATAACTAATTAATTATAGTAAATATTCTTTTTAAGTTGCAAATTAAATTACAATATATGTTATTTTAGTTTAAGAAAGGACTCTTTTCAAATAAATTTAAACTTAGTAAGTTACTATTTTAAAGTTCTATAAATTAATTTTATAAACTGATAACAACTATATATCTGTATTAAATAAAAGTTCTTTTTAATAGATAACTCAGTATTGAAATTAATTAATTTTGCAGAGATAAAATATTTTCTTATGTGGCAATAGCTGCAATTTCCAGGTAATTGTAGTTTATAATATTTTTTCATTGTTTTTTCAAATAATAATAAACTTAACTGTTCCTTTTTAATTCCACTTGTTGTCATTATAATTATAAGTTGATATCCATTAATGAAGAAACTTAGGTTGATTACTCCATGGTTTTTTATATGTCACTCTTAAAATATTATATCCCTATTTAGCTTATTATTAATTGCTTTACTTACTTAAAAAAATAAAATATGGTAAAAAAAATTATAACTTTGAAAGAATTTAGTGAAACAGGTGCTCACTCTTACTTTTAATCATTTTTTTTTAAAGTTTGTATACTATCATCTTTTATTCTGTAAACAGTATGACATCAGATCACTAATTAAATTAGTTTCATTGGTCAGTGACTAAAAATTAACCAACAATCTATTGCATAAATTATCTTTTTGTCTACATTTTTGTTAAAAATAATTAATATCAATAAATATTTTAAAACTTATTAAATTAAATAATTTCTAAACTTAAATTTAAAGTATAATTACAATTTTCATAAATTACAATACTAATCTATTTAAAATAAGATATTTAATTAATATTTACATCTAAACTATAGTAATATTATTATTATTTTTAAAAATATATTTAGTATTATCCTATAACAAATAGATAAAATATTTTCTATTCTTATTTAATAGAACTCTGCACACATACTCATACATACATCTTTTAAAGGATCACTCTCATATAATTAAATTGAGATTTGATTTATTACTATTGTAACTTTTAATAAATATAAATTTCTATAGGTCAAATATAAATACACTTGTATTTATTAAAAACTATTATAATTAAACTACATATGACTATTTATGATATAAATAACTACAAATAAAAGATGTTTGTTAACTATCTCCACAGAATTCTATATTTATATCTTATAAACTAAGTGAATTATACATACTGTATATAAAAAATAATATTAATATAATTAAGTGTCTTCTAAATGTAAAATTTTGACTATAATATGTTTTTTATTCTTCTTGGATACGATTATCCAATCAAAAGGTTACAATATATATATATATTATTGTTATAAATATATATTTGATAATGATTACAAGGAGGTAGTTGAAATGCTAGGAATATGCATAATGTATTGAAATATATATGATTCGTGTAAATAAATAAAAAATTTAAAAAGAAAAAAGATGAAAATAATTCTATTGGGTTATTTTATATATGAAAAAATTATTTGGAACCATATTTTTAAAAAGAAAAGTCTATTATTATTAATTTTATATTAAAAATGATGCTGATGGTTTAAAAAATATTATATATACTGGTGCATATTAAATATTACATTGGCTACTTCTATACAATCTGCTTCTTTCATAAAATATTAGTACATTTAATTTTTTAAATTCTAATCTTATTCTTCAATTTAAACATTGCATTTTACTTATTTATTATACCACAATATGCTAAATTTGTTCTTGCTTTAATATGCAGAACATGTCTATACTGAAGCTGTATATATATAGCCATGTATATGTGGGATTCACTATTCACTGTTTATTTAATCACAGACTATAAAACCAACCACAGTGAATGGATATTAAAATAAATAATTAATGAAATATATATGTATATAATGGATTAAAGTTAATTAATAAAATTTAAATATATATATAATTTAGAAATTAAAAGGAAAAGTTTTAAGTAAAATAAATAAAAAATTATTGCATGAGCAAATAAAGTTGTTAGCTAATACACTTTAAATAGATTGAGTAAAAATTTATCTTAAGATCCATTAAAGAAACATGATGTAATATAAAATCATTTGTTGTCACCTAAATAATAGTGTAGAATCATATGATGCTTTTAATAGCTTGTAAATAATGGAAGCATTGGTAGACTTCAATTAATTAAAGTTTCTTGTAATAAGATTTAGACAAGCTTCACTTTTTTGCATAAAGCGCAATCTCACTTAATTACTAATCAAAGGTGAAGTAAAAACTATTATTTTAATTAATTAATGTAAAAGAGAGTTAAAAGGTGTAAATACTAAAGTTTTTCTTTGTTCTAAGAATCATCATCTTCTTGTTCTAAAGTCTTGACCGACACATAAATGTTTGTACAAGTCATGGCTGAGTAGATAAGTTCTCCTCCATTCTCCTGCATTGTCCATCTTCGGAGGGATAAAGTCAAGCAGAAGACTGAAGAACCATGCCTGATAACTGCCTATCTTTGCTGCCAGAAAGAAAGACCTATATCAATGGAATCATGCGCACAGATGTCCGTGATATAGACCGTAACAGCCATCAAGAAAGAATGACAGCATCATGAGGCCTCTAAAAATGAACTCTTAATTCGCTACCCTTATAAAGAATAATCCATATATAAATGCTTCTTAGTTACCATTAACTTTTATCTTTGTCATTTTTTTATTATTGTTCTGGCTAATTCTAGCAATAATGCAGCATTTAAGTCAGCATTATATATATTAACTAATTTTACCGTGTGTATCCTAACTATCAATTAGGGTTTTTTTTTTTGTTATATATATACAAATCATTAGTGTACCTACAAAATCAACAAGTTTGGTTATTTATTATTTCGTTGGTAATGTGAAATATATGTATGTAGGTCAGAGGTTGAATGTTTAGATTTTAAAATTAAGTTTAAAACTTTTTTTTATTTTCCCTCAACCTGCTGTATAAGACGGAAGTCATTTTAAATAGATAAAAGTTGTTTGACTCTAAAGGATTTCTTATCCACCTTCTCCTGCATTTATTTTTATTAAATTTTTTTAAAAGAGAGAGAAAGAGTACATCGTCATTTAGTTACTTGGCTAAACTCTAGGTTCATTGTGTAATTACACTAAGAAAGTCACTCATATCATATATATGTCTATTTAATTTATTGATTTCTTTTTAGAAAAGTACCTCACAATTGTTATTTCTTTATGTATATTTAAATCAGATATGCTTATTAAATAATTACATATTGGAAAACGTATTATATAAGTGTCTGTTATTTTAGAATTTTGTAATAGAGGTACAGTGCGATCTTTTTCACATAGATATTCAATACTCATCAAATCTATGTACTATGAAATAGTTAAATAATGATAATTCTTGATTAATCGTGTTACAAGTAAAATGCTGGTATAATACCCACTATAAGTTAATTTAATGACTTTAATTAAACACATGGGGTTTTTATTATTGTTTAAATGATTTTCTAGCATAGTAACATACAGATTGTATATCTGTATATTAATGTTAATAAGGCTTCCGAATATTGTATTACTTGGTAATTGTATCATGTCTCTACATTCTTTTATTGCTTTTTCGAATTACTTCATCCAGACAGCTTGTGAATGCTGCATATATCAGTTGCCTGGAATAGTGAATTCTGTTAAAGGAGTGAGGAAAAATGGGCACTAAGCTAACCAAAGACATTTCATTCTTGAATTTGGGTTACGCTTAGGTGAATGGGCTTCTTTCTCTAATAATCAATTAGAAGCAAAATAGCTATCAATTAATCACATTGGTGAAATGATGAAGATTTTACTATATTTTAGAAAGATGCTTTTAAATACATATATGATCACTGAGTACCACACTAAATCTTACCCTTTTTGTTTATAAATATGCCTATTGTTATATAATCTATGTGCATTACTATGCAAATTTGTTGTTAAAGATTCATTAGGATTATTTATGTATTTACGTAATTGAGGCTATGTTAAGTCAGCCTCCAGTTTGTTTAGCTAATTAAGACAAGATAACTTTACTATGTTCTCACACCATAGATTGATTTCCATATTTCCTCTCTACCTAGTCAAATTCATCTTGTGTTTAATAATGTATATCAAATGTTTTGTTTTCTTTTATTTCAAAAATTGTAAGTTACAATTGAATCTTATGTACATATATGGGGATTTTCTCAAGTTATTTATTAATAACTACATTAAATGAAATATAGATATTCTTATACTAATAATAAACTATAATTTATAATAGTAACAAAGTTGTAGATGTGCAGTACTTTATGTTTAAATCTGATCATCACATACTTGGATTTCTAAGAGTCTTGCCTCTACCTGACCACCGGGCTGCATTAAGAAAATTAACTCTTGTGGGGTTAGGGGAGTGAGTTGCATAGTTATGATCTAGAGAGGTTGGTGAGGTTCAAACCCCCATTTCCTATGTCTCTGGGGCAGATTAAAGTAACTATACTTTGTGACCATTACAATACATAAGTAAAGGTAAACATAAGAAAGGGAATGTTGAAGCTACAAAGTTGATTTCATAAATATGTATCATACAATAATGAAAGTTAACAGAATAAAGGGATGTTTAAGCACCACATTCTCTGCCAATTATGTAATGGTAAAATTTTACATTATGGGTTTTTATAAGTTAGGTTTGAACTGGGAATGTATACAATTAAAGATATGCTGATATATATAATGAGATCTTCAAGATGTGTACCATAAATTTTGGTTCATATGAAAAAGTTAAATGGTTAATAAAATTCAAATAAAATTTTTAATTCAAATATATAATAATATTAGCCAATGTAATGATGATGATTTATAATTTAAAAATACAAGTACTCCCAAAAATATTTTATTTATTTTTCAGTTTCAATAAAAAGAAACAAAGGTACCAAAACTCCTAAAAATAAAGTTTGCTTTTAAAAATGTTTTAAAGGAGTGATCATCATCAATTACTACCACCATCCCAATATATCCTCCAGTGACTTGCATGATTTCTCAAGACTATGAATATTAACTAGCATAAGTAAGTAAAAAGCATAAATTTGGATTGAAACTAAATGAATTAATAAAAATGTAACAATTTAATAATAATAATTAGAAATGATGTGAACTCAGACTTTCAAGCTCCTACATCCCTTCTAATTACATTAAGTTCAGTATAGACAATATATTTGTATTTTAATAATAACCAAAACTATTGCATATATACTCACAACTATCACCATATACACAAAAATATTAAATATTATAGTAACAAGATATTTTAAGCTTTAGCTAAGTTAAGGGCTCATGGTATTTATAATGATAAGATCTTACCACATTAAATATTGAAAGAGTCACTAACCATGGTTTTTCCAGATACCATTCTTTTAATATTTTACTGGTATCTTCCTTAGTTTTTCCAATGATGGTCTTCTCCTTGAACACTGGTGATGTTAGAGAGAGTAAATACAGCAGCACTGATGATTTAAGAGAGAGTAAACAGAGCAGCACTGGTGATGTTATATGAGGTATAATATCTGTAGGTCTTGCGTAATTTATATGGCAATATCTATTTCTTCTTTCATGGCATTATAGAGGCATTGCACAACATGGTTTTCCAAACTTCACTAATTTTTGGATTAAACTGCATTTTCCAGATTGTTTTGACTGGTGTGATTTTGTTATCTAACCACACATTATAGATGAATTTCTTATAAATAAATTCATAACACTGACTGTTATAATTGGAGTATTGAAAAATATTTTATAAACAGTCAGCAAAATATGGCTTATTGTGGAAAAAGAGTTTTAATCAGTTGTTTTCCTTTTCAGTATGGAGTATGGCAACATGACATCAATAATAGACTGCACTCTAAGCAGAACAATATGGAATGAATTTCTGGGCTTCTAGAATTAAAATAATAGTGCCTAGTTTATTGACTCAGACCTATTTATAACTGTTTGATTTTGTTCATACAACATGTTTTCAAACAATGTATACATCATCAACTAGGTAAAGTATCACCATTGTGTCATTACAACAATATTTGTTTTCTCTCTTCAGAACATATGATACAAATTGTAATACATTATATTCTGATTTTTATAAATAAAAGAAGAGAAAAAGCAGTTTATCTCCTCTTTCTCACTTTTTTTACATTTCAGAACTTTGAAAGAAGGAAAATTCATTGCTGACTTTTAAATTTTTAATTATAACTTCTAAAATATGAATTCTAAAATGTTAATTTTATTTTCAAATCTACCCTTAAATTTTCTGTAAAAATGGACAAGTATTTTAATAACAACTTCCATTTGAAAGGCAAACTAAACAAGGTTCAAATTTAGATTTTAAAAAAAACTATGCAATTTATATTCTTTTGTGTATGAAAAGCATTTTTCTTTTTTACAATGTAATTTATCTTTTGGTTTTTAACATATTACAAAGAAATACTTAATAATTTTTAATAATGTGCATGAATTTTTCTTTCAACCTTTAGGCAGTTTACATTTTTATTCCTCAAATGACATGCATATATGCACACACATGTATATGGTTGATTGTACATTTATTAGTCAGTTCACATGAGTTTTTATTAATCACATTTTTTCTTTCTCTCTGTTTTGCTTTAACCAATTTGAGTTACATCAAATTTGTTATAGCTACAATATATATTTTGATGATGGTTTGTTTCAATTAAATGCTTTTATTGAAGTCAGAATAAAAAATTAAAATTGAGGTTTAATATATTTACATTCAATATAAATTCTTCAAATTTGGTGTATTTCTTATAAATCACTGGCAATGCAATATGTCACTAAAATATTTTAGGTTTAATTTTAAATACAGACCATGGAATGATATACAAAACTATATTGTAAACAATTTGTTTTAATACTTATGATATTATTTTCAATCTTAAAAGTATTTTAACATCATTTAAAAGTGAAATAACAAATTTTTGATTACAATCTAAAGACAAAATAATTATAGAAAAATATTTTATAATCAAAGCTTTTATTTACTTTGCCCTAAAAGAAAATAATTGTTTCTTTGCTCACAATTGGAATTTTTTTGTTTAACTTGAAATAAACAATGTGGGGGTTCAGAAATTAATTAAGTCATTAGGGACTGAATTAATTTCTGGACCCTTCCATATACTTTTATTTCAAATTAAATATAAAACCTCACTGGTGACTGAAGAAACAGTTTTTTATTGCAAAGAAAATAAAAATATTGATTATAAAATATTTTTATATATATTATTATCCAACTTAACTATATTAAAAATATATAAATGGATGTTTATCTTACAAAGTATTAACAATTTTTTATAAAAAACAGATTTAGTTTGGTGAACTTTTAAAAACCATTCTTTTCATTGATAATTTGGATGATTAAAAAATCATTCTATGAAATATGGTATCTCTTTTTGGGCATTATCTTTTTAACTTCCAATGATAAAATCATTCTATTTTATAAAGTTATTTTCAACCAGTTGAATATAAAACATTAAATACAATATATTCATTTGATTGAATAGGTCATCAGTCATTTCATTTCAGTTTTATGTCTCTATATGCATAATATGCTTTAGACATCATTTCCAATATTTAGTTCTTGAATATTTTGCTGCTTTAGAATCTCATTGATATCATCTTTCTGTATAATATATTTCCTATAATAATTTTTTTTAATATATCACATGATGATTTTTTAATATAACATTAAGTTAAGAGATTCTGATGAAAATACTTTTTTTCGTATCATTAACTTGTGTCCTTGTTTTAATAATATAGCACTTTAATCCATATTTGGGCATCTAATTCTTTCATATTAAAGTTTTAAAAAATGATATCTATTTAATCTTATTGTAGTTTATATGGCTGGTAAACAATATGGCTATCTTTCAAGACAACTGTAAAGCATCACCTGACATATTGTCATTTAAAAATACTTATTTTTATGTTATAATAACACTGTATATTATTTAATATTTAGTAAATCATCTTTTTATTTTTAATTGTTGCAAAGTTCAAATTTTATTAAATTTTATTAATCTTATCAAAACCTTGTTATTTGTTCTGCCTTTGGATTTCAATTTAGTTTTTATGAACAATGATTTCACACCCACCCATACTTACTTTTTATTGTGTGATCTAAATAAAGTAATCTTATTGATTATGAAGTCATGACCACAATATAAGTCCTTACTTATAATGCCATCATATGAAATAATATATATAAGTTCGTGATCATAATTATTTAAAAAAGTCATTATTACTAATTTAATTTTTATATTATTATTGAAGCTATTTTGTGATTTGCATAAACTTGTTAAAGCAATGATTAATTTTAAGTATCTTTGATTACTTATTTGGAAAAGGTGTTGATAAGACATGATGCATTATTGTACAGTATCATGTCTTATCAATGCCTTTTTCATATATGTCATCAATGATACTTGTTTTATTGTGATATATGTACATATATTATCAAAATATTCTCATAACAATATCTGTTAATATAGTAGCATACTCTTTAGTTAAATAAATTCCTTTATATTTTTAAAATCTTTTTTTATGTAGTACAGCAATTAAAGAAGATTTCAATTTGCATCAACTATGTGCCATATTTACTTAATTATGTATTTGCATATTGATTTACTACAGAAGATTTAGTTAGTAAAATGAGTATTATATGACTCTATCTTGTTTTCTGTTCAAGTGTTGAAATATATATACACAGTATTCATATGAAGTCAGTCATCTTTTATCTTTAATATAATAAGGTTTTCTATATTTATGCAATGATTGATAGCTCTCTAGGAATCTAATGAGAAACATTTTCCTAAATGCATGTATCCTGCAGAGAGTTGATCAATTTTCTTTATGAAGAATAATGAGTTATCAAAAAATGCTTCCAGCACCAAGATTGGAACTTATATCAATTCAATTTATTTACCCAAGAATGCAAAATTATTATAGTCTCTTCTCTCTTTTCTCTATAGCCAAAGCATTTTGTCACCTAGAGTTCTACAATATCCAACTCTTTCGTTTCATGTTTGTCAATAAATTTGCCAATCTTATCTGACTTGTCATCATCCTAACAATTCATATACTTATTCTTATAATATTTTCTAATTTTAATGATTTCAGATAGTTGGACATGGCTGAATTGATATGACCAATTTTAGAAATCTATTCTTGCACAAATATTTTAATATTAAAAAGTTGTTGAAAATAAAAATAAACCTTGCTGTCTATTACATAGATTTTTCTTCTATTTCTTTATTGCACGCATATATATACTACACGTAATAATATTTTTAAGTAGATATTTTTGATGAATAATCAATTATTCTGTTAAATATATTCAAACATAACTATAAATCTAATGTTGGGGAGGTGTTTATATAAAACTGAGTTGCTTGGTTTGATGGGATGTCATCTGGTTTCCAGACTATTAATAACATTAGTTGTGATAGAAATATATATTCAGCAGAGTTTAATAAGTTGTTTAAAAGGATTTTTATAGATAGTGTAAGACAATTTAACATTATTCAACATTATTACTTAATTATATGATATTTAATTAACTATTTATTTATAAGCTTATTAACCAACATGCTGGACAGTCTTTTTTTTTCTATTTAATTTCCTTTTTTTTATTTTTTATTTAAGACAGATTTTTATATTTCATTTACAGAACATAAATAACAACAGGTATAAACTATTCTCCCAATTTTGAACTGCAATTATATATTTATTTTTTAAAAAAGAAATTAATATGAAATTATCGTATATATAAAGGGAGAATAAATCATATAAGCAATATTTTATTAACTAATGGTTATAATAATAGAACTATATACCAAGCCTTAATTCAAGCTCAAAGCAATCATAATAAGAAATCAAAAGAAGAAACAACTACAGAGTTTGTATTCTTTATATAAAAAAAACTATAGATATTATTAGACATATTCTGAAATGCTATAATATAAAAATATCACATTGTACTTTTAAAAAAATAGTAACAATTCTATCCCTTTTGAGGCTCATTGAGTTTATGATACTTTATGTGGCATTGTAAAGATTTTTTGTAGGTATGAGCAATTATTGCATCAGTGCTAGCAGAAATAAACAAGCTAATTCAGCTAAGCAACAATCATCGTCATCAGCATTCTAATTCCATACTATGGATAAAAATCATAATATTGCTTTTCTCTCACCAGGGTCCTATCCAGATACGACACTCTCCACCAAAATAAGATCAGAGAAGCCATTGAGATCTTTAAAAGACCAAATTATATCAATAAATATTATGATATATGTAAACTATCTTCTATTTCAAAAATCTTATCATATTTTTTAAATTGTTAAAATATATAATATTTGACAAAAAATAGATTAATCACCTCATTTAATTATGTCAAAATTTTAATTTTTAAATTTAATTGATTTCACTCAAGTCAGTACATCTGGAAAATTACAATTTAATTTTTACTCAACACAAAATGAATCTTTTTTTTTTTCATATGTCAAAGCGTTGACCGGGAAGAGAATCCGCACTAGCTGATTGTAAGGCAGCTATGCTAACCACAAGGCCACCAACGCTTGACACATCTTTGCACTATAGTAAATATTAGAATTCAAGTTTTCAACATCATGGCAAATTAAGAATCTCCAAACAAATGACTGCAAATCAAATATCTTTCCAATGCCTTTTCTAACAGGAACAATAAAAGAAAAATGCACTTCACAAGGTTTGCCAATCAAGCAGAGTGGTTTTGTGCAATTTTTCACTCTTGTTTACTATTTACATAAATATAGCTAAATACTCATTTACTGACAATGATGTGCAATTATCTGGATTGATTTTATATTGACTATCCAAAAACAACTTGTAAATCTAAGTACAAGTTTAAAAAAATTCTCAAATTTAGTCGACCTAGATTCAAACTCCAGGACAAAGTATAGCAAAAGGGTGCCATAAGACATTAATTTAGTTATAATGCCTAAATAAGTCTATTATATTTACTTTGTACATAAAGAGCAGTAATAAAATTTTATCTTAAAAAAAAAAATACGTTGAGTGAAATTAAAGAAGAAAAAACCAATTCATTTTCGTATACCGAGTGCTATTATATTTGTATGCCATAACAAATTAAAATTTATGCTTTTTAAAAGCAATTTACATTTATACTTTTTGTTAGAAATATTTTTTAAACTTTCATTTTTAAAATAATTTGATATTTTTTAAACATTAAATACGTTATCGTATTGAAATTATTAATTTTAAAATAGTTAATAAATTAAATCTTTTTTTTTAAAAAAAAAAAAAAGGTATTCAATACATTCTAAGAATTTATTATAAATAATTGCTCTTACAAATTGTTTTTATAACTTTTGTATATTATTGAATTAATAATTCTTCCAGCAGTTTTATGATGAATATAATCTTTTCAAATCATTCTTAATAAACATTTACATTCGAGGCAGGTATTTTTAATTTAATTATTAACTGCGATGAATTTGAAAATATTTAATACTTAAAAACTTCTTTTGAAGTTTTCATTTTTTTATTAAATATATATGTACTTTAATTACATATTTATATATTGTTTGCGAATTTATAAGTGTACCGTATGTTATATTTATATGTTATACATGTATTTTGCATGCTCATACAATGAACCTAATATATAAAGATATACGAATATATATACGAGTCAAATTATTCTCTTTTGAAATAAGTGTAAACGTGTAAAAAGAACTTTTGTTGTGATAATTAATACTTATGCTTATTACCTGGAGTTCAAATCAAGATGGTCTTAATTTTTTTTTTCAGAAAATTGAAATTTTGTACTAAGCTTAGCGTTTTTTCACCAAGTAGTCAGGAAAAAAATATTAAGCAATTTGTAATTACAGATAAAACAATGAAAAAAAAAAAAAAACATTAAAAAAAACTCACGTTCAATGGATTATCTTGAAGAGTAATGACTTCATTATTGTTCAAGTGTTGTATCAAATTTATGGATAGAGTAAATTTGATATTTGTAAATCAAAATGTAACAATTTACTATTGATAAATACTATTCAAGGAATGTTGGTGAAGTTTTTATCATGTAGTGGGCAATTTAAGATTTTTGTTTCTATTTTGCATAATTTAATAATACAACCATCTCCACATACATTGATGTAATATAATTATTACTAGGTCTGTCAAGTTAGTGTTAACTTCTGGAGATTATACAAAAGAAATTTCTGCAAAATGACCTCTCAACTGCTTGAAATTTTTGGTTTTTCAATAACATAGTCATTACTGTGATAACAAAGTCCATCCATCTAATTTATGCTTCTCTTTTACTTTTTTTACTATTTTTCTTTTCAAGTGTTATATATTTTTTTAATGAATTCTATTTCACATATAGCCAAAATAAGACATTTTCATTTCTGTTTTAAATGAAAGTTTAAGTCTAACTTCATCGAATACCCACTTGTTAATTGTCCTTTTTTTTTTACTGACTATGATATTACTAAAAATTCGAAGCTGCACCACATTTCAAAAGCAGTATCAAACTAGTTTGCAAATGGATTTGTTTTTAAAATAATTAATTAAATGTCTTATTAGTTTTATACCAATTCTGAACAACAGATTTATTTATTTTTGCTCAATTTATTAGTTATGGAGAAAACAAGGTGTATATTTTTGATGGTAAAAATTTAATTTGGAAGTGCATTCAACATGCATCAAAGATTTTGCAATTTCAAGGCTTTCATTCGGAAAACAAATGTAATTAATGTAATTTTTATTATTTGATTATTATTATTTTAAAAAGCTATTATTTGATGAAAGTAATCTATAATTAATAAGTATAATTAGTGTGTCTGTATTAGTGTGTCTGTGTTTGTATAATAAATGATTTTGACTGCATGTAAAAAATAGTCAATTATGTACAGTGCAATTTTGGAGTTCTGATCCACATTTGAGGCAACTTTATTTTATAGACGTAATGATTCTCAAAGGGTTTAATAATTTATTAGCATGTCTGTATTTTTATTAATGTGTCTGTGTTTGTACTTGCATGTTTGTGTTTGTATAACAAGTAATGATTTTCACTACATACATAAAATTAGACTGATTGTCAGATGCACAGAAAGGTTGCAGTTGATGAAGTAATCACAAAATTTTCTGAGCATAGTATCATGTGATCATATAAATTCTTAAAACCAATAAAGATAGTTTTCAAGTGGTGTGTGTCTGGGGATAGCCACAATGGTTATATGTACCACATGGAATTGTATTCAGGCAAAGAATCTAATCCAGTTTTTTGCCTATGTCTTGGTACTTATGCTGTGGAGCCAGTAGTTTTGCCACATTCCGCATCACATTATTTTCAAGTCTACAGCTAGAAAATGAGCTATATGCAAATAAATTATATCTGGACAATAAATATTATCACTGGTATGCATAAAAAAATAAAGAGAAGAGACTCATTTTATTGTTGGTAAAGACAATAACTTTCAATTTCTAGTTTGGATGGACAAGAAACCAATTACTATGATTAAAAGTGTATATCCACTTTCTGGAAATGATTTATTTTTATTTTTTTTTCTTATAGTTCCCATAAGATTTTTTAACTTTTAAGGTACAAGAAAAAACGATGTATTCTTATGGTTCTCTTTTTATAAATTCCGAAGCTATGGATTATTTCAGGTAAGGAATATTATATATGATTTGAATCAGAATTTTGTGAGGAATACAAAAAAATTATCAATGTAATTTTAAAACTTAGGATAAGTTATGAACAAAGAGCAAAATAATAATTTTTGGGGATATTGAAATTTTTTGTCTTAGTTTTTTTAAAGGTAATCACTATTATTCTTTGCCATATATTTTTCCTTAGTTTTTATAGTTTCTAGTAATGTATTTCTCTAACATTACTAAAACTGAAGTTATTGGAAAATTGTGTCTCAAATCAATTCTTTAAAAATTCAATATTAAAAAAAAAATTACATTTAAAGAGAATAACTTTAAAAAAGAATAACACAATTTAGAGACTTACCTACATTGTAGACAAATAATTTTATGTTGGGTATTTAACCATTGTATATAATCTTTTTTTTGTTTATATAAATTTAAAAAAACAACAACAATGCAATCTAAAATCATGTGAGATGTTTTTTTTTTTTTTTCATTTAATTTTTTTATTTTCAATAAATGTAAAGAAATTTTATATTTCTGAGTTTAGTCAAATAATAAAATGATTTGTTTCTTTAAGAATTTTTTTAAAAATGTATTGAAACTGAGGAAGATAAACTTCCTCCTTGTATAAATGAACTTTTTATATTTTTACTTCTAAATATTTAGGTAATCATTGATTTACAATTTTTCAGACAGTTTTTAAGAAGACTACAGTTGGTTTAAGAATTATCAAGTTAGCAATGACATAATATGTAAGTAATATCTTGTATTGTGCTATACTTTTTAAACATACATGAGCATATACACACATATATAAGTGACAACTAATATATCCCATTCAGTGTACAAGTTTTTTTAAATCTGATTTTACAAAATATCAAAGGAAAACTTTAGAAAATATATGATTAAAAAATATATCAAAAACTAAAATAACTTTGAATGACCCAGTAAAGGCAAAAACTTATTTAGCAGCTTTTCATAGAGAATGAGTG
The DNA here is from genome assembly GCA_028023455.1 of Epiperipatus broadwayi. NCBI lineage: Eukaryota > Metazoa > Onychophora > Udeonychophora > Euonychophora > Peripatidae > Epiperipatus > Epiperipatus broadwayi. The sequence goes on along the minus strand of JAQFVV010012490.1, from coordinate 3,729,122 downwards.
ATATGTGATTTTTTTTTGTAGTTTTCCTATTTTTGTTTTATTTTTTAGAATAAATAGTGACATATTTGCTGACCAATAATCATATGGCTTTATGAGCTGACTATAATACTTTTGATTGGCTATAAAATCTATAAAACATTTCAATTTCCATCTAGATTTGGACTTCAGACAGGGATTATGGCAGGTAGATCTATTCACCATTATTTTTTGAGAACTTTGTGATAAGAAGTATATAGGCATATGTTAAAATCAAGACTAAAAAAACATTTTTTTTATTGTAGAGGATATAGAGAGAACAGTAATAGCATTTTTCAATAGTATTGCAAATGTGCTTTTGATAGATTTTATTTAATTGCAGTAGCTTTAAACCGTGATGCTTACCCATTACTGATGATGCTTAATTAATTGCCTCTTCATCATTTCCTGGTCCAATTTATTTTATCATCATATGTAATAATAAACACCTACTTCAGTGTTTTTTAAATGTATGTGAAAGCAGACGTCATCATTAACAGTAAATTATTCATGTGTATGTCTCTGCTAATTTATAGAAGAAGAAAAAGAATGAAAGACAAATAAAATATTAAAAACAAGGGAATAAAAAAAAATTGGAATTAGAATTGCTGTGGTGTAATTAAAAGTTGAAAATATGATTGCATAACAATTCTACTACCACTGTAATGAAAATGAACTCACAATGATTGTGTTCTGTACTAACCTAAATTATTTTTACGCGCACATTCTTGAGGTTACAGCCTTAGTAAATATTACTTAAGACAGAAATATAAAAGAAAATACAGAGAGAGAGAGAGAGAGCAAAAAATAGAATAATGATAATTAATTTAATTATGAAAATTATTTGAGGTATATGCATATCTATATTAACATATTATTATTTCCTTGAGGAAAAACAGACAAGTTTTGTTTATTATAGTGATAAAAAAAACTATTTTGATTGCAATAAATAATTACCCATATATTGCAACATATCAACTGTATATATGATTTGATAAAAATTTTAACCGTTATTGATTCATTTGTTTTATTATATGTTAAGATTTTAATATAGACATTTTAAACTACTATAGTCTTTTGATATACTGTAAATATTTTTATATATACATAAAATATCTATAAATAATTTTAAGCTATTAATGAGTTGGTGGATACGTCATTCATATAGCGATTAAATAGCTGCGTTGTTTGTTTGTTTTATAAACACTAGTTTATAAAAACCTATAATAATTATATCCTTTCTTAAAAATAATAATATGGATCGAATTAAACAATTGCCAAGTCAGTTTAAATAAAAGCACAAATCAAGAGCATTATTGAAAATCGCGTTGAGAGATGAAGTATTATATTTTATCCATATTACAACCAGTATACTAAAACGTTGAATGCGCTCAAGAACCCTCAATTATGCTCATTAAAAAGTAAAATAATCTAATATATTATTTCACAATGAACTTAATAGAATTCAGTGTTTTGAAGTATAAATTAATATATATATATATCATGCCTTTCACGCGCGCGCGCGCACACACACACATTAAAAATACATATATATATTATCTCTGTTTTTAGGGTAACAAAAAAAATGAGAGAGTACTAGCTATTCAAAGTAGTTACAATATGGTTAATGTCTAATTGTTTATAGACAAGTTAATTTTAAAAAATACACTAAAAATGTTAATTGAAAGTTATAAATTGGATAAAATATCAAATAGCATAAAGTGTACTACTGTTCCACAAAATATGTCGGCACATAATTTATATGTATTCAAAAGTATTGATATACAAAAAAGTTTTTTTACTTAGTATCAAATTTATTAAATGCTACATAATTATTAGTAACTGTAGATTTAATATTGCCAGTTGTTAATTATTTTGAAAAGGTGTGCAATCTTTCTTTTGTATATAGGGTATCACATAAGTCCAGCTTTTTAGGAAAAATATAAGAGCAAAAGAAATACTTTTATTTACAGAATTTGCTTAATATGTTTATGATTATTGACAGTACATAAGTGTGCGTGTGTTGATAAATCAACAAATTCAGCTAATTGTAAAGAAATAATGTTATATGACTCAATAATTTTCTATTATAAATATTCAAAATTTCTAATTTTTTTTCTTCAATACATAAACATTTACAGAACACATCCTTCATTGTGTATTATCTTCATTAATTTTTCTATGAACCAAAGCATGTCATTTGGAAATCAGAAAATTGTGACAACTTCCATTTTTCAGTAGTGCTGCTTCAGTGGACAAATATTAAAAAGCCCTTTGCAATGTTTGCTACAGTAGGAAAGGATAGCATTCATTTTATCATCAGTTAATCTTCTTAAAACTCCACTCTGTAACAAGTAGTATAGATGTAATTTTATAAACTTTGAAATTTGTTTTTCATTGTCATTGATTTGTTATAAATAGAATTAATTGGATTCATTCTTTTTTGCTCATGCTTTATATGAATAGAACCTATAATCCTGACATATACGATTACCTATAATAGTAATTACAAAAAGTAATGTTATTTATAATAATAGAATTTATATTAAGATAATATTAGATTACTATCTGTTCTGAGAAATGTATTTTTATTGCAGTTAGATCATCTTCAAGTAGTTGGGTGTAAAGTCAAACATCACATAATATTTTATAATACTTACCTATTGCCCCTTCAGTAGCTTACTTACTCTATTGATAAATATTACTGCTTTGGTCTTTTTTGCTTTTCCTTCTTTTGTTAAAATTGCAACATTTTAAAAATGAATGTGAAAACTTGATTGTAATCCAATTTGTGCTCAAGAAAAGTAGACTGCACAAAAATATTTTTTGATTTAGACTTATTATATTAAAAATAATATTTAATGAATTATTTGATAAATGGATAGTGTGATCCACTAATATATGAAAATTGTTGGGGATACATTAAAATATATATATTACTTCTTTGCTTTTTACATATGATAATTCATTGTACTGTTAACTAGTCCTTTTATGTTAGGTAGACTATAGCAAACAGTTTTAAAATATTTCTCATATATATTGTAACGAGACAGCGTTACATCAATATTAAATCTAGGATACATCGATAAACACACACACACCAGCAAGCAACATAAAACACTCGGAACTTTATTTCGTAATTAGTAATAGTTTTCTTTCTCTCATAAATACATTTTATAAAACACATTGATAAAATGCAGACGGTAAAACGTCTAATTAAATGATTAAAGCCTTTAGATAATAAAATTAATAACAAAAAATAATATGCTTTCCTAAAGAATAAAAAATAATACGCACTCCTAAAATAATAAAAATAATTATCAATCAAAATCACCACGGGGAATTAGAAATGTTTATTTTAGAAATATAATTTTAGCTAGAATAAAACTCATAGAAAAGATTTGAGGAAAAGATAAATGCTCGACTTCTAAATTTAAAATAACTTGTATTGTTCTAGTAAAACACACGCACACACGCATGCCTTCGAGGTGTGAAGGAATAAGTTGGTTGAGTGAGATTGCTAAATGAGATTGTCCCAAAATAAATATTGCCGTTAGCACAAAGAGTGAGTGAGCAGGTACCTCAAACGCGGACCTGAACGACAACTCCAAGAACAGGGAACTATGGGGGTAGATTGGATCCTAAGATATGGATCAACCCTTATAAATACTAGTCGAAACCTATTCATTAATTTAATTTGGATTGATTTGAGAATTAATCAATTAATTTTGGAAAGAGTTGTTTGGATTCAGTTCGATTCGATTCATTTCGATTAATACATTTTCATTATTGTTTTATTTTCCAATTCTCAGTACGCTGAATTACCACCCGTTCATTTATTCCGATGCTTATGCTTTATAGAATTGTTCTGAATTAGCTTGGTTATTCCTCAACTTTTAAAATGATCATCATGAAATTAATACCAAGAGCGTCGACTGTCATGAGGGGCTAAGAAACCCTTCAGTGACTGATCGGCGCTCCGCTACTGAAATATCTCCGAAGCTATGAAATTCTGACAACATCGCCATGTTAAGTGAATGCTCCTAATAAAAAGAAATGTTCCGTGAAACACCCAAACTCGTCCGGACCAATCGACCTTCGTTGCAACAGATCGGAAGAGCACATCGTCTGTAAATATGTTTTTTTATTCTGTTCACTCACTCAATTAATAAACTTCGTAAGGCAATCTCGAAATTAACCAACATAAATTTACTCAAATAAATCTTAAAAACTTTCCTCGTCATGATAGTTTATCTTTATTACTGAACATTGTAAACATGAACTCTGAACTTAAGTGAAGCTAAGGAAAGATTAGATATTTATCAAATAGAAAAGAACTTTCTCGTCATTCAAATTGTGTTATGAATACTTATGATTCTCTGTGGGCGTGAATGTATGTGCGCGTGGGTGATAAATCAATTAATAATGTTTTGTAATAAATCAATTAATAATGTTTTGTAATAAATCAATTAATAATGTTTCTTTTCATATTTAATAAACTTGTTCAATATCTTATCAAGTCGAGCATATCTCAAATCTTTTCACACACAATCAAAACCGTAGTTACTTATTCTTTGATAACTTATCTTTGAAGTAGATTTAGTCAATTTTAATTTTCATTTAGTTATTTTATTAATTATGTCACCATCGTGCCGTAAGTCACGATGTTTCTTATTTCACCTTAGTTAAGATAGATTTAAGAGCGGGCGGGTCTATAATCAAAATAAACGTCAATAAATTATGTTGTATACAATAAAGCGGGGGGATGAACTTGTAAGCCTTGTGTTCGGGGCGTAAGCGAACAACCTCATAGGTCAGTGATAACCAATAAACGATCCTTAAGCCGTGATCGACTTAGTAGAAAACCTTGCGGATTTGAATTAGCGGACAATGCGTCTTCTCCGGGAGGAATCATTTTAGAAATAAACATGTAACAACCTTGAGACACCTTATTGGTCCATGCTGGGAGTTTTGAGCTAGTGGGTGGGATTAGACTTTGAAATCGTTTTGACATGATGTAAGGTGATGCGAGTAGTTAAAATCAACTTAAATAATCGTATCTGGCGCCCCCTTATGTGGATCGTGAATAACTGTCGATGTAAGAAAAAAAATAAAGCCTTACGCTATGTCATGTTTGTTTCGAAGCCGAAATCTCGGAGAAGAGAGAGGGGTTCCCGTTACATTGGCGCTTCCAACGTGAGGCTAGTATAAATGAAGCTTCTAAACATAAAGAAAAAGCAAATCTAGATACTAGCAAAAGCGGCCGAACTGGGAGAAGACGCGGAAATATTTAAGTAAAAAAAAAAAAAAAAAAAGCTTAAAAAAAAAAATATATATATAATAAACAAACGGAACAAAATCGCGGCGATGCTTAACATCGCAAATGGGTAAACAAAACATCGGAACCGGAGCAAAATAAACAAAACAAATAAAGCATAGCAGGAGATAAGGGAGCGGACGCCGATCGGTCGCTATCACCATAAAACAAATAAATCAAGATCAACGAGACAACAAACAGAATGGAGGGAAAATGGATAAAAATAGAGCACTTCAAAGGAAAGGGAAATGAGAATCCATGTCGGTATATAGAAAGTTTGAAGAGGTTATTTTCATGCGAGCAGTTCAGCGAAGAATCCAAAATAGCGATCGCGTGTAGCCACATCCAAGGGGAAGTTATGGAATGGTGGGAGACAATGGAAAACAAACCCGAGACATTCGAGGAATATCAAAGGGCCATCATGAAAAGATATTGGGGAGTAGCCCAGCAGGAAAGGGAAAGATGGGAGATAGAACAAAACAAAAGGGAAGAAGAGGAAAAATACAGTACCTTCGTCCAGAGACAGATGGCAAGACTAAAAAAAATAGACAAATACCAAATACCAGAGGAACAGCAAATTAGGATAGCGGGACGCAACCTACCCAGGGAGATCAAACAAATCATTGAAAGGGAAACCGAAATAACAGGAGTGCTGAAGAAACTACAGGCGATCGAAAACGACGATTATTTTAACCAAGAGGAGGACAATGGGATCAGAATAGCCAATATGACACAAGATGGGGGGGGAAGGACCTCGGAGAAGACAGGAATGCCCAATAATCGACGTGTCAATCCAGGGGTTCAAGGCAAGGGCTTTGCTGGATACGGGAAGCCAAGTATCCGTAATGGCACAGGAAATTTTCAACAAGATCGCCCAAGGGCCAACAGAGATAAAAATCCTACCGCTAAAAGGGACCCAAATTGTACTGGCCAATGGAAAAAAGGCGAAAATACAAACCAAACAAGTGTGGGCGAATATCAGCATTGCAGGACAGGAGTTTACCCAGGTCGTACTAATACTGGAAGGCTTAATCCATGATTTAGTATTAGGATCAGACTTCATGAAAATGGCTAAATGTAACATCGATTACGGGTCCGAACTAGCGAGGATCAGCACAGTCACGGTGCCTTTCAAAAGCAAAATGGACGAAGAACCAGAAAGACAAAGGAAGCTGCAGTGCATCGCGATAAAAGGGGAAATCGAAAAAAGAATCGAGGAAATAACTGGACCAGACAAAGAAAAGAAGGAAAGAATTCAGGAAATATTGGGGGCGCACAAAAGTGTCTTCTCGGACAAACCGGGAGTAATTCAAGGATACGAACACCGGATCCGATTGAGCGCCAGCCACCCATATCAGACGAGGGCATACCCGATCCCATTCCAATACCGGAAAGAAATTGAAACCCAGTTAAAGCAGATGACGGAGTGGGGAGTCGTTTCAAAATGCACCTCGCCGTACAATAATCCCATCCTAGCCGTAAAAAAAAGGGGACGGGTCAATACGATTGTGCCTCGACGCTAGGCAACTAAACAAGGTAACGATCCCGGACACAAACGCCCCACCTGTCATGAACGAACTAATGACCAGGTTCCGGAACAAGCTGATTTTTTCCACGATGGATTTAACCAATAGTTACTGGCAAATGAGCCTCCACCCCGACGACCGAAAATACACCGCGTTCAAATATAACGAACAAGCGTCTTAGCTCTTCCGAGTACCCTTCGGATTAAAGAACAGTGGGGCAGGCTTGGTACAATGCCTGGATCAAACCCTATCTGACGAGGTAAAAGGATTTGCGACGATGTACGTGGACGACATCATCATAGCATCCAATGACATCGAGGAGCATTGCCAGCACTTAGAAAAGCTACTACAAGAATGCGAGCAGAAGGGGATCAAAATCAACATCAAGAAGAGCCATTTTGCGACACAGGAGGTCAAGTTCTTGGGACACATAGTCAGCCCGGATGGAGTGCGGCCTAACCCCGAAAAAATCCAGGCGATCCAGGAATTTCCCACCCCAAAGAAGAAGAAGGACATTAAGGCATTCCTCGGAATGTGTACCTTTTATAACAAGTTCTACGAGAACTTCACCCACGATATGGAGCCCTTGTTACAACTACTAAGAAAGGAGCAAGCATGGGTGTGGGACGAGAAGCGGGAACGGAGTTTCCAGAGAGTAAAAGAAGGGTTCCTGAAACAAACAATATTGACATACCCGGATTTCGACCAGATGTTCTGGGTACAAACGGACAGCAGTGACATCGGGCTGGGGGCCACGTTGTACCAGAAGGGGCCGGAGGGAGAACAGAGAGTGTTGGCATTCATTAGTCGGCTACTGAAAGACCCGGAAAGAAGGTACACGGTCACCGAGCGAGAAGCCCTCGCCATAGTGTGGGCGTTCAAAAAGTTCCGGCAATACCTGGTCGGGTCCAAAGTAAGGGTCGTCACTGACCACCGGAGTCTGGAGTTCCTAAACAAAAGCTTCCTGACAAACAACAGATTGGTGCGGTGGAGTCTAGCCCTGCAGGAATTTCAATATGAGGTAGAATACTGCAAAGGAAGGGATAACGTGATCGCGGACACGCTGAGCCGTTACCCGGTGGGGACTCAGACGAATGCGGAGGCAAGCGAGTTCGCCTACATAGCCGCAACGACCCGACAGGACAAGAAGGGAGGGCTTAAAGCAGGCAACATTCGAAGGAGCCAGGAAAAGGACAAGGACTGCCAACGAATAATCAGTTATTTACATAAAGGGAAGTCGAAGGCGGGCTCTTACCAGGGGGAAGAAGGAACCGGAGGGGGTCCACTATGGAAATATCGGGACCGATGCATCACCCTGGGGGGGGTTACTCCAAAGAAACACAGGGAATGGGAAGCAAACCCGGATTATAATTCCGAAAGAAATGCGAAATCAAATGATCGACAGAGACACATCGGGAACGCGGACATTATGGAGCGAACAAGACTGAGGGATACCTTAGTAATTGGTTCTACTGGCCTGGAATGCACCGGGACATCGCCGCAAGATTACGAGGATGCGATGTCTGTGCGAGGACCAAACCACTGAATCGATCCAATGAAGGACCTCAGATACCAATTATCATACGGGAACCGAACCACACCGTGGCAATCGATTACTACGGGCCGTTACCGATGGCCGGGGAGATCGGAAGAGCACACGTCTGGACTTATGTTCCAAAATGGTCGCCG